>JAOQGH010000023.1:74460311-74545856 GCA_025769975.1 Gallinago jamesoni | reverse complement strand
AAGGAAGCCTTGAGAACAGTAAAACAATGTCTTTATATGGTATTATTTGTGTGGTGGAAAACAGATAGCAGTGTAACTGTTGAGCCTAGGCGCGTAAACTTTTAAATGCAGCCAATTGTATTGCTCACAACGGCGTGTGGACATTCATTCACAACCTATCTGTGTAGAGAGCACGGCATGTGATCAAAAGATAGAAGCTATATATGCTGAAAAAGTGAAACAATAAAGGGCTTTGCTTCACCCCCTGTGGAGTCTGTGCCCTTTGTTGCCACAAGTCATAACCAACATTCAGTCACATCTACAATGGAATCAATAAACTCTTCTTAGAAATACTATTCCCTAACATTCATAACTAATATAGCATTTATTTATTTTCTGTTTCTTATCCTGAATTATGTGTGTTTGCTCTATTCCTTTTTCCAAAGGTTTTTCATCATTTGACTGCATGGACTGAACTATAGTACCTTTGTCATTTAGCCTTTGAAAGATCAAAGTTTGCTCTTTCTGTATCTATGAGCTAATTATATTTTCTTGAAAAGATTTAGAGTTAATTCTCTCTGTCATCCATGTCTATCAAGCTCGATTCTGCCCCTTGTTTCTTCTTTATTTTCTTTCATTTTAGAGACCAGGTGTCCATATGTTCTTTTGGCTGTTGGTCTTTTAGAATGTGCACATATTCCTGTCATTTTGCAGTTATTCATCCAAAAATGGACTCAGTAATAAAATGCAGTGCAGCTAAAGGTAGCATTGCATGTTTTTTTACATGTAAGATGCAACCTTATCAGTCGCTGACTGTATCTAGTCAATTAAGTAGTACTGACCCTAAGATATACAATATTAAAGATTTAGATTTGCTTTCAAAGTGCATAACCACATACTTATTTAAGATACATGCCATATGATATGGGTGTTTTCAATTTACAAGAAAAAGAATAGTTAATTTTCTCTCTAACAACACTGGAACTGTAGTCTGTGTTCTGGTAACACAGCTGTCTTCTTTTGCCATTTCTCACTTTTTCACTAATAAAGAAAGTTCCAAAATTCTGCCTGCTTGATATCATTGCTCTCCAATGTCTTCAAATCTTGACCTCCATGAAAAGTTTTGGCCCACTACCAGAAGCATTCTTTTTCTCTTATGGGTAACGACATTATATTCTCTTTTCACTTTAGGTAAGAACAAAGGTAAACATTTGTCATGCATTTGGGAAATATGGCCACATATTTGAGGGTCAGACCATCTCATAATGATTGTACTACAATGTCTTTGATCCAGTGAGACCTATGAAAAACAGCATAGAATTTTTAGCTCCTCCTTCACCTTTCATTTCCCTTCAGCTTCTCAGCCCCAAACAATCAGCATACTGAGGGGGCAGGGAAGACAGCTTTGCAGGCTGGCCCTAGGCCCTGGACTATTCACTGGCTGTCCCAGGTTTCCTCAGTGCTGGCATGGTTGATCGTAAGCAAATGTGGGGCTCTTCATCTGTGGTCTGAGGTGACCGATGTCAAAGACAAACCATATAATTATCCTATGCTTCAGAACTGAAGAGCTGGTTCTTAAACAAAGCTCGTGATTGCTTTCCTAAATGTAGTGATGTAGGTGCACCCTTTCTAGTTCTGTTTTGTAAGGCTGACAGAAGAGGAATTGCTTCAGAAGTTATATAAAACATGTATATAAAACATGAAGAGGATAATTCTTGTTTAGCACTCAGGGTTTGCCTAGAGACACAAATAGTGTATTTCAGTCCTTTCACTGTTTGTATCTTATAATCTTAATAATTGGATTAAAAGTACTCAGTCATGAGTGCAGACAGCAGAATATAACTGCCTTACCTCCTCATCTACTACATCTTTTTTCTCTTTTCTTCCTGTCCCTGACCTCTCCATCTAGTATGTCTGTTTCCAACCCTCTGACAGGGCAAGTAATGAAATTAGCTGACCTCGGTTGTTATAGCAATAAGTATAAGCAAGAGCTCTCTGCATACCAGTTCTTGGCATTAACTATAAACACAGGTCTTATCACTCTCAGATCAAACATTTTTCTCAAAATTTTGCTGTTAACTTCAGAGTGTTAGAAGAGTCTTAGCTAAGAAGTTGTTACTGAACAGAAAGTTAGTTTTGTTTTACCTCAAACCAGGACAGCGAGTTACAACTTTATAGCCTGAGCATAGCTCAGACCTTAAGACTTCCACTTTCTGAATATCTGTAGGGTGTGATGACATCACCTTTCACTGGTGAGACAGAAAAAATAAAGTGCCCACTGAAAAGAAAGTGCATTATTGTCAAGAGCAACCCTGCCACCACGGGCTGAAGCTTGCTTTCTGTACTCTTCCTTGTGGATATCAACAGACCATTAGCAGGACCTAGTCTTTCAAGTGGTTAATTGTTGCAGAAATATGCAGAAATATGTTATTGCAGATATCAGGCTGACCTTTATTTCAGTCGTAAGGAATAACTGAACAGTAGCTTTTTGAATTGCACTTTGGGATAAAGCATTTGCATTCAACCCAAATTATTTTGGATGCCAAAGACCAGAAGCAGAAGAATACACACCTACCTTAGCATTGACCGACAAATTTAATCTCAGTGTAAAGCAATGTTATCATTCAAATCTCTGCGTTTATCACCTCCTGTTGGCTAAACGCATCACCATGCTTCTTGTAGTACCACTCAGAGATGTTCTATTACACTCTATACAGAACCTGAACACCCAGTTCTATGGTTAGTATTCCTCTATTGGGCCCCAAAAGCAGTTAATATATTTTTTACATGGACATATGTCATGGGGTTACTTTTTTTATGGATATGGTGCTCCATTATTGGGTCTAGTCTGAGGTTCCCAAAAGGTTTTGAAACTAAGCTCTGAAAATGTGATTTCTAGGAATGAGGAAAGAATTTGGTTAACCTGATCACTTAGGAAAGCCCAGGTTCATGACAGAACATTTATTTAGGAAGCACAAATAAAGGTCCCTTTTAAGCCAATGAATATTTCCAGTTAATTGCCTTGCAGCAATTTTATTTTGGTAAAATGTTCCAGGAATAGAAATATGGGAATTTTCTGTGATACGTCTGTCAGAAATAATTGTCTAAAGCTTATATTTGAGTATGACAGCATTTTCGTTTCCATAACATTATTTGATTTTCTTAAAACATTTACTTTTGTCCAAACTTTGCTTTTTTCTACTCTGCAAAGTGGCATCTCCTTGATTTATTTTATTATCACATTTTCAAGAGCTATCAAGCAGTTCAATGATTACATTAATTTTTCATAACCCCACTTTCACTTTCAAACGTATTGCTTGTCAACATAATTACTTTTTATAATCAAATGAAAATATTTACATGTACTTTAAGAATCACCTGTATCTCAACCTAATTTACTTTTTAAAATTTAAATCTAATCACAAATTGCATTTCAGAAATTATAGATGTCACATTTTTTGTTTATTTAAGTGACAGAATTATATGTAAGAATATTTGAGAGTTAACAGACTTTAAACCAATGCAGGTAAAGTACAAATTGGAAATAAAAAGAACAAACAGGTGTTCAGAATTTTAATTAACAAAAACATCAAGATAAATAATGCCCATTTTTAGATATTAAATGTAAATATAAAACCTGATTTTCTTCTAAAATTTGAGGGAAATGCAAGGGTGTCCCTGTTCATAGCATGGGGGTTGGAACAAGGTGGTCATTAAGGTCTCTTCCCTTACCCAAACCATTCTACAACTGTAAGAAAGATGGAGAGAGACTATTTACAAGGTCCTGCAGTGACAGGACAAGGAAGTAATGGTTTTAAGCTAAAAGAAGGTAGGTTCAGACTCGAAATAAGGAAGACATTCTTTACAATGAGGATGGTGAAATGTTGGTACAGGTTTCCCAGAGAAGTTGGGAATGCCACATCACTGGAAATATTTACAGTGAGTTTGGATGTGCCTTTGGGCAATGTGACCTAGTGAAAGATGTCCCTTCCCATCACAGTGGATGATCTTTAAAGGTCCTTTCCATCGCAATCAATTTTATAATTCTATGTTTGCAAATATATAAGCTTGAAAAAGGAAATTCAGAGACTTTGAGGAGGTACTGTTCATTCCTTTTTACACTAATTTTCCTCATTGAAAGGAAAACTATGTGATACCAGAAGAAAGACACAATAATTTTTATAAAAATTAAAAAAAGAACTGATGATGAAAACTACTCTGTTTTAGGAAGTGACCCAAACTTCACATTGAAATTTAATCTGGATACTAACTAAGCTTCCGTCTTGCACTGTAACGATTGAAAGAGGCTATATTCTGTTTGAGAACCTGTTTAAAGTTCAATTGAAGGTCCCTGTCTGGTGTGAGATTGCCAAGAAATTTATTCCTCATGCAAAAATCACCTTAAGGATTTCTGGTAGTATATTGGTGTCACTTTTATAAATGACCAGTGCCTTCTGTTGTGGATCACTACTCATTTGGGAATACATATTTCATTGAAGTTTCTGTAATATTCCAAAGCATAAGAAAAAAAAGTGTTTATTGTGTTAAAATATAAAAGTAAAAAATAAATTGATAATTTTGGAATAGATGGTTAAATCTGAAGACACAGTAAATGAGTTCTCTCCCTCTTAAAAGCTGCTCTTTTTCATTTTGTTTTTAAAACTTGACTGGAAATGCCTCTATATTATTGCCATACTATTCATGCTTCTGTGACTGCTGGGGAGGGAAAAAAATACTCTTTTTAGTGCCTTGGCTGTTTGATCTTAACTTAGGTTTTAACATTCTAGTATCACTTCAACTAAGCTACTGTGTTCCACCTTCAGAAGTTAATACATCCAGAGTATTAGTCATGCTAAAAAGTGTTTGGGTTTGCTCACTCTGAAAACAGAGCAAAAGGAAATGTAATTTACCTTATAACTACATCTGACAATGGTTTGGCTTCAGGCTTTCTTCCATATCCTCTTCTGTTATCAGATTGCCAAATCAACAAAGATCTTGTAGCAATTCACACAACAACTCCGAATTCATGTCTTTGTCATCTCCTATCCTCTAGCTGCTTCTTACAAATACTACTTGCAGTCATGATTCCTCTGAAATGAACCTCAGTGAAATGTGCACATTTATTAATTGATGTACCTAGGCTATTAACAGAAATCTTTATTTCTGTGTGCTGTGCCATGAGGTTTTTTTTTTCCCACATTTTTCAGATAAAGGTATTATTGAATGGAAATCCCAGCTGGGTTGATTAGGCTTGCCATCTGAAACGTTGTTAAGATGAAATTTATTCACAAAATGCGGACACAAAGGCTGGTTGTATCACTCTAGAAATCCATGTTAGGCATGTGAAGCTTTAGAAACATTAATTATATGAATTTGTGGTCAAAGCAAATTAATACTGTTGTTCTGTCTTGCTGGAGATTAGACATGTTGGTCAATGAAAAACTTTGATAAGAACAGTGTGGTTGAAGAGAGTCATCAAAAATATACATTGCATGTTATGGGAATTCATAGTGGCGCCCTTACAGGCCCCTTACAGGAAGGGGCAAAAGGTGATAAATGGTAGTAAATACTGCTCTAATCTGCACCTAAATATTGGGCCTTTTTCTTCAAAGAAATCAATAAACACAAATTTTCTAAGGCATTTAATTATCTTCCACTGATTCAATCAAAATTTTAAGAGAATCCAGGCTTGTGTACAAAGATTAAAAAAAAATAAAAATGTGTACTGAAATTAGCAAGATATGCAATGCACTTGTACTCTGGAGGTATGTTACTATGCCTTCCTCATAATTAATTAATTATATTTAATTATTTGCAAGGATTCCTTTATTTTCTCTCTCCCCAGCAGAATGCTAGTGGGAATATGCAGAAACTTCCAATATGAGTGACTTACTGCATACAAAACAACATTTTTTTTTTTTTTTACTGTATTAGTTAGTGATGTTTGTAGGTGAGTACTATTAAAAGTAGGATCACAGGTTCTACCAGTCCCCTATGAGTAAGTCATAGTTGACAGTGACTTCATGGATGATAGTCCGATAGTGCACCTACATCATCAAGAACTGAAGCCTATAGTGGGAAGGAGACTGTTATTGTGTAAGGTCTCATTTACTCTTGGCACAAATGATAGCATAATTCAATGCTAAACTGAAACATGCTCTCTTTTGCTTTTTGCTCAACTTCATTACAAGATAATTGTCTTTGCCTTTTCCCCGTATGTATAGAGTATTATTCAATGCACAAGGAGTCCTGAAAACATGGCAAAACACATACCCAAATATGGATAAACATCATTTAATATCTTTTCTCAAGCCCGTGCATTTACAGGACACTCCTGTAAGGAGTATTAAGACTTATCTCCCTCTAGTGAGAAAAGATGGTAATTGCACTTTTCAGTGTAGTTTTTTGCATCTCTTCTGATTTCCTTATAAGACTGACTCTTGTTCAGCTTCTCCATTTCTCTGGAACCCTCCTGAAATTTCTTTCACCACTTTAGGTGGTGTTACTAATTATCTTATTTTATAATCCATCTCAGCTTTGAATGTTAATGTATCTTGTACGCGAACAATCTTGTGACTAATGATTTCACACCATTATTTCTTGTGAACATATGTTGTTTGTTTGTTGTATGGTGTGGACAGAATACTGCATATTTCTTTGTTCCTAATTCATTTAAAATGCTACCGAATTCATGATTGAAGATATTTTCTAGACTTCTTTTTTATGGAGACGGTGTTTCTATCCAGCTGTTGAAGAATTAAAGTTCACCGTTTGTACAATGCATTGATGAAGGCAAAATGACTGTTGGCAGAAAGGTGGAATTATAAAACTTTGAAGACTTAGAGAACTATACTATAATAGGGACAGTTTCTACCAATTTCTTTCAATATTTCTGAACAAAATAAAGTGTATGTCTGTCTCAGTTCCCTAAGTTTTTTGAACATGTACTGTGTTTCAGAGGTATGGCTATCTGCTTCCACAATTTATAGTTGAGAAGCTTAATACTTTTATAATTTTATAATTAACACTAGCTGTGCATAATACTTTTACTGTAATGTTTGTGTATTAGTATGGTGTATAATATCTATGGTATGGAATATTGCACTGATCATTCTGTTTCTCTGTCTATACTACTCCATGAGGGCAATTTGGATTAAATTTTGTTTTCAAATGCAAACTCCTACGAATTTTAAACTACCAGTTTAATGTTTCTATCTTTGTTCCCGTTCTGTAGAGGGGAACTAATAATGCTAATATGTTTCTAATAGAGTATTACTGTGACACATACAGGTAGCAAGCTGGAAAAGAATTTATATGTCTTGAATTGGAGATGATGACTCTATGTTTTCTAATATATTTGTATTTGTAGTGTGTCTAGGATATCTGACTCATGACTACAGAAGAAATGAATGTCTGAAAAAGCTTATTTACCTTTTCTACTAATGGTCGTCACCGCTTCCTGAAGTACAGAGACTCAAAACTGGGCTTGCAAGGACTATATTTTAAGTTTTGCATCATGCAGGTTATTATATTTTTCATTCATAATTTTTTCTAGTTACAACTTAATTATATAAAAATGTACTTTTGACATATTTTAAAAATAACATGGCTTTCATTTCATAAAAGTTCTCCGTATAGTTTTATAAAAATATAAGAAATCATCCAACTCAGAAAAAAGTCACAACAAAAAGGTCTGCTATTTTTCAAATCTGACAGATTAAATTCTGTTCAGTTTAACATATTTAGTATTTGTGAAACACGTGATCAAAGTGGCATTGAAAATTCAAATATATGTGTGCAAAAAAATTCTCAATAAATTGTGCATGCTCCTTAAATCATTCTACCACCTGCAAAACAAACTGTTGACTGTTAGTTCCATCATGAACTAGCAAGTCGTGGGTGCATCCAAAAATTACTGGTTCAATCACATTGATTTCCATAGTCCAAAGATGTTTCTTGTTAAAGTGTTATCAACAGCAACAGTCTTCCTAATCTCACAAAATACTGTTTATTGGTTTACTTCATATAGCAGTTTTACTACATGTAAGTAACGTGTTTGTTTCATTAGAGGTTATTCACCAAAACTTTCCTGATAAACAGAAGAGAGAGATTTGAATTATTTGTGCAGATTATGAACTATGTATTTTAGGTGGATTAGTAATTTTTCATTACACATGTAGCAATAAACAAAATAATACATTTAGCATCTGAAAAACCACTAGTAAGTATACCTTTCTGATTGTAGCTGTAAATGAGAGAAAACCTGGAGCTTCCATAAAGCTGAGCTGCAAAGACACCCAGCCAACAAAATTATTAAAATTCCAAAGACATCTATTTTATCTCTTGACTTTTCTCAACCTTCCCATTTGTATTGAGCTACTCAGACTAATGTTAAAAAGATGTAGATATGCTAACTTTTCCTTAATAGTGTCCTTTCTCATAAATGTACATTATTAGGACACTTTCCTCTCCTGGGAAACTTTTTGTTTGATTTAACACACATATAAACCATTTTATGAATAATGTATTTGGAGCTAGATCCCCAAACACAGTTAAGAAAGGAAGTAATAAAGAGAAGGTCTGTTTCTGAAAGCATGCAAAAGGACTCCCTAAAATCATGTCCCGTCTGTTGCTGTAAATGTGCTCTCAGCTGGCAACCTCTGTCCAAAGAATAGCTGGAATAAGGTTTCTGCCACTGTTAAGCAGTAGCCAACAGAGCTGCTAAGTAAAAACCTTAAAGGGGCATGACAGATTGCTCAGTTCTCCATGTAGAGAATAATGTAATCTGCTGTGAGACATTTTACACAATGCCTCCTGCTGCTCCATCTGGGCTGCTGAACACTGGTGGTGCACTCGATTGTGTACAAGTCAGATATGAAGGCAATTCTTGACAGCAGGATTTTTTTATGAAAAGGTGGACACAGCGGCATGCAAGCAGCATTATGTTTCAGTTTCTGGTTATTCATTAAAATATTAAACTGAATTTATTTTTGAAGTCATGAGGCAGGATCCTAAAAGTGCTCTCTGAACTTGCAGAAAATGGGAAAAATGATGGTGGTAAATTAATTTAAGCTAGTAAAAATCTGAAACAGAATCCCTGGAAACATTCAAGGTCAGGTTGGATGGGGCTCTGAGCAACCTAACCTTGTTGAAGATGTCCCTAATCATTGCAGAGATGTTGGACTAGATGATATTTTAAGTTCCATTCTGACCCAAACTATTCTATGATTCTATAATTCTATGAGCTCGCCCTCACTATATCAGTAAAACTGCTTGTAGAAATGGTGTGTTATCAGGAATTTCTGGGATTTTTTTCCATATTTTCAAAATGACAATTCTCCTTTCAGCTATCATATAGGAATAGAATTCTTTCCAGTAAACTAGTGAAAAGGATCAGTGATAATCACCTCAAAATAAAAGTCTGGAAAGAAGTGTTGTGTTGAAAGCTATCCTAAAAATCTCTTTAGATACAAGTATACAAGAAAGTAATATGGAGAAATGTTATTTTCTAACCAGTGAGAGAGGACAACACAGCCCAAGGAGACTCATAAAGCTTCTGTGGTAACTTCCAACTAAAATTTTTCATCAGAGTTCTGCAAGGAAATTGTGCAAGGAAATGCGGTGTCTGTTAGATATCCCTGAATTCTCTGAAAAGGACTTCCTTATCAATAACAGTTCTCTTGGAGAAGAAGCATTACTGAAATAATATGCCTTTTCAAGAAAAAGAAAGGATAGGACCTAGGTTATTTTTACTTGATTACCTGTCATCAGTGTGACAGTAGCTGTGCAAGCTACATTTCAATTGATGTGTGACTGGTGCAGTCAAATATATACCTGTTCTAAGTCTGTATGTACAAATATATATCTATTTTTATGCCCCTATATCTATTGTTGCATGCAAGCAGAGAAAATTCTTGCTTGGAGCAGAGAAAAGAACAGGGTACAAGTTAAATCCCTTTGTCTTTTTACATTTTACCTCATTCTTTTACTTCTGATCAGTTCAGCATGTTTCATGGATCAGACCAAAAAATTAGAACCTGAATTATAGAAATTAAAGACTCATCAAAGCCTATTTCAATCAATGAAAAACTTTTCTTTGGTATCTGCAGTAGATGGGACAAGTTTTGTTTCTTTTTTTTCTGCATATAGTTATTAAAACAGTGGAAATTACTCACAGGACCTGTATCTTGTCAGTTCTCTGCTTCTCAGGTTTCCATCAGCTGGGACTTTTCAGCTCTTCTACCACAATCTTATATAAATCTCATACTCATCTATTGATGATTTTTTTATATGCTATTGAACTGCAGACAATAAATAACATTGTGGTCTCAGCTCTGAGTAAAAATAAACATCATAGGAATTCCATGATTACTTTGTTGCTTAATGTATGACAACTTTCAGCTAAAGAGATGAGGTAGAACAAGATTTTTAAACACAATGTATTGACTAGAAGATGACAATGAAGTAATGACTACCTTGTGACATACCTGACTAGGAACATTTTAGTTTTCATCACTGTGAAGTCATCTTCTGAAGAAACAACTCTACTTGAAAACCCCAGAACTTGTCAAAATTGGCATAGATGAAAAAAAAAATATAAAATCAGCCAATATTACTCAGTAAGTTTTAGAACTGGCTCTCACTTAAGTTTTGTTGTATAACTCCTTTATTTATTTTTGATCACTGAAAACAAGTCCATATAAACTACTACTAGAATTGTTCCTTCTACCTTTTTGAAGATGACCAATTATTACTGACATTTTAGGAAATGAATGTTATTTCAAGTAAGTTGTTTAAAAAAAACCCCAACATCATTTGGTATAAAATTGTATAAGCTCTGAATATGTTTTATTCAGCAAGAAAGGCAAGCTAATCACTTTACAGAATGCAAAAATTACAGAGTTTCTGCCTGAAGAACTATAATCTAGACAGATAAACATGAAGAGATGAAGGGGCGACTCAAGAGGAAATGATCTGCTTTAACTTATTTGACACAAATACTGTTTCACCAAACATAAAGAAGTTGAATAACAAACTGTAAAGTCTGTAAAACATGCTTGAAAAATCCTATAAAACAGTAACCCCTATTATGGAATAATGAGCCCTTTAAAACCAATTATGATACATTATGTGGTGTGCTATGATAAAATTTTATGTATTATGAGGACAGCAAAACCAGGATTTCACACTTAAGGGTATGAGACAAAATGTTATCCTATCATGCCTGAATTTCCTTCTCCAGGTGGCAAAGCAAAGTATTATTTACTGGAAAACACAATATAGCACTTGATTTGCCAGCAGAGCGATATCAATTCCATCAGTCCCTGAAACAAAGGGTGATCAGGCATATATGAGCATCATAAAACCCATTAGGACAAAAAAATACTTTTCTGATGGAGTCTGAGTACGCAAATGTTTGCATAGGCAGAAGAAACATCTGTACAACTTGCAAGTTGCATAGCACTTTGTAAGTTAAGAATGACTTTGAAATGCAGTGCTCACAGCTAGATGCTTGGATTTCACCTGTCATCTTGTGGTGACTAACTACGGGTGGTTTGCAGATGAATTACTGATTAGGGATTTTTTAATGGAATCCGTTAGTGCTCAGACTCATGTGCTGAAGTTATATCAGCTGTCACAAAATGACAAAAACTGGTGCCATCTTTGACTTTCTATCAAGCTAAAAAGCCTACAAGGACCTAAGACCTTGTTCTCATAACTATGTATGGCTACAGCTGAGAAATTTGTTCACATGAGGAATGGTCTATGTATACTGGATCTTATTTTGTTCAAGGGGATTGAACTTGAACATATGTTTTCTTTATATTATGATTTTACTATATATTATTAATTTTTCTTAGATTTTTTGTGGGATGCCTATGGATTGGGAATAAGAATTTTTCGAAAATATCTACTTTATTAAAAATGCAGTACAGGACTCTGCAGGATGAAGTTATGACACTGAAGGAAATTTATGTGAAAAGTATCACATCAACTAGAAAGAAATCCTGTTAAATATAAATTAGCACTACATTTCTATGTACATATGTTTATTCCATAATCTGCTTCCAGAAATGTAATTATAAGCCTGACCTTAACTTTATGAAATAAATCTGTTGTTTTGCTATTAAAGCCATCTGGTTCTGGAAGACAGGAGTGAAAAATGTCATGAAACCGGTAAAATTAGAATTTGTTGTCCTTAAGGAAATTATGAATCAATAGAAAACAGGAAACATCCAGGTTGCCTGGAAAGACTGAGTACCAGAGGCCACAGCTGGGTAAGAGTTCCAGAGGCCATAGAATTGGCTAGGAGGACAGTGTGTGGGCTTGTGCCTCCGACTTCTTGTTTGTGCAAAGCATCTCACTCCCCTCATCTACAAATAAACTTTAGCTAAGTATATGTTAGTAGCAGCTGACTCTTTTTAGTGGTCTGGATAGACTCCAAAGACATACCACAATAGCTACCATAATCACTTTGGGTTTTGTGCTAGATGGTTTATATGATTTAAACACGAAATATAATTACTATGTATATGTTAAATAAAATCAATTAAGTGGCATGTGTGACAGGAACATAAAATATGATTTAAAAGTGAATACAAAAACAGTTTTTTGTGCTCTACCCTTCTTGGATGATTTCTGCTGAGCATTAACAACTAGTATTAGCTATGTTCTCTGTGAATTTCTTCTGCCATTGTAGCTAGAATAAAAAAAAAACCATAAATAATTCCCCCCCAATAAACAATCAAAAAACCAAAACCCCCTGAATAGTTTAGAAATGAGAGATTAGTATTTCAAGATATACGGTACTAGACATATTTCCACTAGCCATAATATAATTCTGCAGTAATTCTGTTACCTTCTGTGAAACTGTACCAGTAAGACAAGAATGGGTGCTCTCACTTCAGATTCCTTGTGTTTTTATCCTTGTACCATTTCATTAGATTGTTGGCAAGTGGCAGTTGTAGTCACTCTTATGTATCGCTTTTACATTGCTGCCAGAATAATTCTTTCTTTTTAAGTGATGCATGATGAAACACCAGTGTAAGATTAAAGTTGTCAGATGGTAAGAAGTATGTTTATATGGTATGAAGATCATGGAACATTATAGTACACAGTCTGAAGTTCTGAAATAACAGTGTTGTCTTATTTAGGAAATGTCAAAAGCCAGTATATCTCCCAGACAAAGGGAGAATAACTTTTCTTTGGCAGCATAAGGCGAGAGGGGAAAGAAAGAAAAATGGGAGTGATTCCCAAATTAGATATAAAGTGATGCAATGTAAAACTCTGCATGTGAGATATGTGTCTGTACTTCATTTTAGCAGAAAGAAAATGGATTTCTTATCTCATAAGTTCTGTTCTTTTGTTGTATCTGCCAGACCTGTGCAAACATATTGAATATCCAAAAGAATCTCAAATAACATTGTGTTCCAATGCTCAGGCAACTAAATAACATTCCAGATTGTCAAAAGTAACCTCTTAAGCTCCTATGGAAAAATAAAGGGAAAGCAGGCATCTGAGCAATGCACTGGGCCCAAGCATGCATATACTAGCTCCAAATAAGCAGAAAGATATGAAGATGTAGTAACAACTTCTGATAGTAATTTCTAGTCAGTTTGTGTCCAAGTAATCTATAGTCTGGTCAAGCAAAAAAAATTGCATTTCTGAAAAATGGAAGCTGGCCATTACGTGTTCTGAAAATCAGTATTCCCAGTCATCCATAGATCTTAATTTTAGTTCAGACAGTTCATTATATTTTCCTGTCAGTTACAGCAATATATACCCACTTCTGCAAGGAAGTTACATCTGAATTACATGGGTATAGCTGATGTTAGATTTACAAAATTAGAAGGAAAATCAAGCAAAGTGACAAAACACAAGTGTGGAATGAAGTCAATTCTAAATGGGGTCAGCCTAACCCCAAGTCTAGTCCAGACAAGGGAATCCTAACCAAGAGTCACTTCTGTTCCAGACACATAAATTCAGCTCACCCTAAAGGTAAATTGCAGTAATATTTAGTACATTTGTGCCACTTAACATCTATTTGATCAACTTTTAGTCAGCTCACCCTATTGATTAAAATGAGAGTTTAGAAAGATATCTCACAGGCAGAGGTTTACATCGTGACGCTTAAATCTAAGGATTGAATTTTTCTCTTACAAGTTTCTTCCATGTCCTGCCGTATCTCTCAACACTGTGCAGATTTCTTGGATATTCTTCCACCTTTTAATGGGACTAGGTAATCATACTTATATAACAGAGTTCAGCTCTAGTTTTTTATGTCAAAATTAATTATCCTAAACTCTCCTTTTTGCAACTGAAGAGAAGCAGGGGCTTCTAATGTGCAAGTGAGCTGAACAATTAAAATATTTATGTTTAGGTGACAAGAACTGCATGCTATTAGGCAAGTTATCTAATTGTTTCACTAACTAAAAGAGAACTTAAAATGACTTGCCCAGATGTTTATATCCTATAAACCCAGCCATATCCCTTTTTAATTTTTTTTAAAAATGTACTTTCTAAGTTGTATTTTCACTCATACTTTCCAGAATCCTTTATCATTACAGAATAGTTTCACCTACAGATTATGGCAACTTGAACTAAATTAAAATACTGCCCAATTTACCTGATTTTCCTGTTTATACTCTCTGAAAATAAATCCAGGGGGAAAGTTCTTCACATGGACATATGTGAAACCCATCTAAAGAATAATATATATATATGGGTCAATGACTTATCTAAACCATTTCATAGTCAGTTGACAGACTCAGGTAATGTTCCTCCTACATCTGCCTATTATCACCTAAAACAGCAATCAACTTTTGGGCACCCAGAAATAACCTAACTTTGAGGCTGGGGAGGAAGGGAGGCAGGAAAAGACCAGGGAATTGCCATTATTTTGAAAGCAGTCTTTTTTCTCATAGCACTTCTTGTTCTGGCTTGAATGTTGATTTAATTTTTTTCTCCTTCTGCTTGTTCATGATGTCTCTAGCTACTTTTTCATATTCCTCACTCACTTAAAAGTCTCTGAATTGGTCCAGAGAGCCTTTGTTCCAGTATAAGACCAGATCCAAACCATATATTTTAAACTTGACCTTAAAATGGGAATCTGTCTCAAAAAAATGGCTGCTTTGGGATAACAGCCTAAGGGAGTCAATATCCACTTTTGAAACATTAGAACAACACAAAAAATAAAATGTGCAACCACATTATGAGTATAATCCTTTTTAGTATGCTCATCCTTATCAAATATTTGTTAATGCTTTGTCTTGATGCAAGAGAAAGCATTTGGCTAGTGAATTCTTTTAAACTTAGAGTCAAGCAAGGTGCTGAAC
Organism: Gallinago jamesoni; assembly: GCA_025769975.1. Lineage (NCBI taxonomy): Eukaryota > Metazoa > Chordata > Aves > Charadriiformes > Scolopacidae > Gallinago > Gallinago jamesoni. The sequence continues at coordinate 74,530,542 of JAOQGH010000023.1, read as the reverse complement.
AGTTGGAGCTCCAGTCAGGAAAGCCACTTTAGAGGCTGAAACTAAATGTACCTAAGTGCATTTCTGGTTATGAGCCAGATTGTTCAGTACGTTGCTCAGTTGTGCTAATAGAGATTTATACTTTATAAATTGGTTTATACTTTATAAGGTCTTCTTAAAATAGTAATAATAGGTACTCTACAATTTATTTTGTTCTTTTGTAACACAAATTAAGGTTCTGCAAATTGTCTTAACAAGAAAGTGGGGGTAGGTTAAAACTGGCCCGATCAGTTAATTTTAAAATTGTTTTTAAAAAAATTCTTATTTCTCTACAGTGGAAGAATCTACGTTACTTGAAGTGGTCAGCTCAAGACTTAATACTTTTTAAAGTAACATGCTACAACTCAAGGGGGACTTGAAATAGAAATAACCAGTTAAATATTTGTGGTCAAATACACTTACCTAAAGAGATCAGATTGTGTTATATTGAAGTCCACAAATGGTATTCATATTTATATGATGGTATTTCTATTTTTATGATGTGACAAGTAGATATAACATGTAACTGAATGACTGAGTCTATATGTAAAATCTATTTTGAGGCACCAATTAGTTTATTTTAGGAGCCATAATGAAGTTGAAATACTTTGATCAGAGGGATGAAAATACAATATAACTTTATGGAAAATTCCTCAAAGTGTCTGGAAAAAGTAAGGCATTTCTAAAGACTTACAAAAGCTTACTGGTCTTCCTCTCTCCATTACTTCCTTCAATATAACAACTTCAGCATGTGTCCAGAAAACTAGGATCTCTAACTTGTATTTAACCTTATACAGGAAGTTCTGTGAAATTATTGTTGAAATTTAGCTCACTGGATCCTACTTAATAAGTTCATTACTAACTAACTTCTCTCCAAATTTTCCATGGCCATATCATAATTCTTTCTTGGTATTTTAAACAGGAGAAAAAAGAAAAGCACTAAATTTGCTTATTTTAGGAAAGAAGAGAAAAAATATTTTGTGTTTTTTTTCCTGAACATCCATTATCAGGTTCCACTCTAAGGACTAAAAATTCTAACGCAGAAAAAAACCCAAACCCTTAACAAAATCTAAACAACTCTGCATAGATGATACAATTCTATTTGATCTCTAATTAAAATCTTACTTCCCTAAATAGTTTTTGTTAACTAGCTGATGGCATTTGTGTAACCCATATTTTATTACTAAATCAGTATTTTGGCAAAGGGAACTGTCTTAAGGAGTAGCTGATGGGAAAAAAAAATTCCTCTGGATTTATCTTGTATTGTTTTTCTTTTAACTGCCTTGGATTAGTCCTCATGTTCCCCTTCCTTCCCCCCATATCCCTCTGCAACTATTCTACTAGTTTCTTGTCTGTGTTGAATGAAATTATTAAAAAGCTCCCGTCACACATCATATTTTGAACACACATCATATACTCCAGAAAATTTTAAAGATCTAGTGTTAAGGATAAAACTTCTGAGAAGAAGTTTTTTGTATATTCAAAGGAAGACCTTTTTTGCTTATTATATACCAAGCAAATGGCACAGATCTTTTTCTTCATGTGTTGCAAGCTTCTCCGAAACTGGGCAATGAAACTCAGCTTTAAGGGAAATCCAGGGAAGATGAATTTCTCTCCGCTTCTGGGCAGCTGGCTTAGCAGTCATGTTGTGTTTGTACACGTTTCTTAACTGAAGTGGTGTTTGGGGACTTCCTCACAGAGATTACTCTCCAGTTAACGCTGTTGGAAAGACTGCTGGAAATGCTGCTAACAGTATCAGAGACATTGCAAATATTTGAAGGCCAGAGGGGTCAGACCTTCTTATTGAAGGAATGAGTTTCATTGACCTGTAAACATTTTTCAATTCATGTGAATGGTATCCTGCTGAACAATGCAACAGATAAGCTCTTTCTTTCCCTAAGACAAACAGATATATTTTGACCTCATACTTTGTCAAAGGTCAGGAGATGATGCAAAATAATTTTATTTTTATTTCCCTACTAGAAAACAAAAAATTGGAAACCATAGGTTTCAGTTAGGAAGTTTAGTAAAAGACCTTAGCCTTTAAAAGTCAGCAAAATTTGAATACAAATCCTACAAACACAGACTTCCTTCTAAAACAGCTTGTATTAAAACTTTGCAAAAATAGCAATTTTTTCCACATTATTTAATATAATATTCAAATAAATGTGTATGAATGAAAACAAGAAAGACACAAATAACCAAGCATTTGATCATCAAAATGCTTAGGGGTTTGGGGATTTTTTTTTTTTTTTTGCAGTTTGTTTGATTTTGGTTTGTGATTTGGTTTGGCGTTTTTTAAACAAAGATTACAAGACACTTTGGGTTTTGTAAGTCAATTGTTTGCTCTCTATTTACTCAATTTCAGTTTTCAGTAAAGGAGAATAAAAATGGAAGAAAAAGCTCCTGTATTTCAGTATTTGTCCTAACTGGACAAATCCCTTTAAATAACTTACATTTCCTTCGAAAAGACTGGACTGTCCATGACACATTTGAGGAACCTTTTCAATCAAAATGTAGACTAAATTTACATTGTGTCCTGCCGTAACCAATTGTCTCTCAGGTGAAATAACAAATTAATAACTTGTGTTATGAAACAACCCTACTTTTAGGTTATAAGTTTCTAATGCAATGTAACCCGTCTAATATTTGGTAATAATACATAATGCGAAGTCTGCAGTCGATTAGTCTTCATGAAAAAAAAAATTACTTTTTGTAGCAGAATCAAATTTTGGAAACCAGACTGCTGATTAACATGTGAACGACCTCCTGAATACCAAAAAGAGAAGGAGAGTTAAGTATAGGCAGATTTAAAAACATCCTTTTTATCTGAACTTTGAAATGATGAAATGTTGTGAATAACTGCTTATTGCTGTGAGTCATAGTTGTTGTAAAATTATGCAAAAGAAAAGAAGCAAATCCATATTAAACATTTTGTGGCTGATTCTGGTTTTTCCTTTGCCTTGTGTTTCCTCTCTCTACAAACCAGTAGAAGAAAAAAACAAGGGTATAACAGACTACCTTCCTGATAAATAACACTTCGAAGATGCACACATTGCTCCAACAAGGGGAAGGTAATGACATAAGGCGTGTACTTAATTTCTTCCTTGGTTTACATTCATACTGTATTTGGATTTGTCAACAGGGAGGATAAAGGAAGTTTCCACTAGTCTGTAAGGGTATAATAAGGCCAGTCTTTCATTTGGGAGAATGTCTTTTTCCTTGTTCTTTCTCTACAGACCACATTTGAGTATTTGTGATGAGTTACAGAAATGCCAGGTTTGATATCTTTGTGCATTAGTTGTGCTTTCCTGGCAAAAGACTGTCAGAAAGATGGGGTTTTAGTTTAATGCAGCATTATGCAAATAGACATCTACTCGGGACCCAAGCTGGTGCCATGATGCTTGCTAGATTTTTAGCTGGATCTCTGTGATCTGTTACATCCATACTGTAAGCTCTTCCAAGCTAAACTGCATGTATAGTGGTAGTGATACTTATATAAAAGTGCTTAACACGACACCTTTCACCTAGAAAATAAAAACTAGCCTTTACTAGCTGTATTAGAACAATAATAACTACACAGACTGCAAACTACTATGGAACTCTGCCTTTCCTATATATGTAATATGTGATCCCCAAAATAACAGTAAATATCCAAAAATACTAGTAAATCTAAAGACAGGGATCCCAATGCATTTCCACTATCACTACTGAAGGAATGTGTCCCTCTTAATAGATAAGTAAGTGGCTTTTAAATACAGGTTTAATCTCTGCCATGTAGATGGGTGCTAGGTCTGAGTAAAATCCCCTCATCTGTAACTGCATAGGGCTTATTTGTGCCTATATACTTATACATATACATTATAAAATACAACATTTATCAGGAGCGAAGCAGTTTCTATAAAGTTTCTGTAAAATATTGCAATTGTAACATATCTCAGGAAAACCTTTACAAGGGGACAGTGTGCCATATATGTACTCCAAACCATGCTATTTGAAGTCAAGAATTTAGGGAGCTGGTGGTTTCTGACACTCTTGGTGACAGATGTTAGACTATTTTTTCCTCCTCCTTTTGAGGCTGCTACATAGTAAAGGCTGCAGCATGAAAAAGTGTATTGGTTGTGAGGGTAAAAGCTTACTTATTGATATATTGATATCAGGTTTCTTGCAGCAAAAAGAAGAGAGTATGATGTGAACCAAAGATCCCTCTAACTGCCAAGGATGATCTGCAATCTGTAACACAATGATGCATCCAACATTCACTTTCATAGACTGAGAGAATCAGTACAAACATGAAGGAAGCAAGATGATACTTTGCCTCAATGAAGCGTGGAAGATTTGCCACATGATAAAATGTGGCTCCTCGACACAAAAAAACCAGCTTTTTACTTCAGTTCACATTGTTCTCAGAGAGCTTTTACAGCTGATGGAGCAGGATACCAGCCCTCATTGGACTGCCACCCTTCTACAAACTGCCACGCCATTCAGAAAAGAAATAAAAATAAATAAAATTCTACCCAGCCCTGAATATAGCTGCAGTCTGCTACAAAGGATTCAGCTGCACTGAACTGAACTGCTACCTGCACTCCATCCAACCAGGTGATCATCCCTGACCTCATGAGCACTAAGCAACTCTGTAATGCTGTTCCTAGAAGGAAAGAATAAATGAAATGCATTTTTCCTCTTGAAACCAATGCACAGTGAGTGTATGCCCAGCATGCAGATATATGCAGGAATGGTGCACAAAGTGATATTTTTATTACTTTTTTTCTCCTTAACATGTTTAGACTTCATTTTATGGAAAAACATGGAGTAACACTTTAGCAAAGCAATTATAATATTAACAGCCTTCAGACTGTCTGCTGGACATCTGAATTGAACTTAGGTGCAATGGAAAACGTGGTTTCAGAAATGATTCCTGCCTCAAAAATGATTCCACTGCCTCACACTGCAGGAACTTACACGGTAGACAGCAAAGCTTTTGTGTGCTTGAGATCTGTGAAAGAGAGGTGATGAAACTCCTGCATCCCAGAGCGACCCTGATCTGTCAAGGCTTCTTTGAACATGCCTAACAAACACAGACAGCATTGATTTTCATATAAAGCACAGCAGCCACATCCACCTCCAATCAAAACTACTTTCTGCTCCTTCAGGTTATTTCTGCTTTTTGTCCAATGACTGATGCAAAATGCATAAGCAGTGTTGTGACCAGAATTAAGTTTTGCTTTTGCTCAACAGAATGCAGAATACTTCTTTAGCCTTCTCCTCATCTTTGCTTACTGCTTCCCACTTGCATTCCTCATTACACAATATCAGCTTCAAGAGGAGGAAGAAGAATTTGGAGGAGGAGTGTGCACTCCATCGTCTTCTTTCTGTATTATGTCTGCTGCTTGAACAATAATGTCCAAATGCTTGCAAATGGGAGACAAGATTTGATACTGAGGAACTTGACTCTCTCAAGTGTTTTTGTACAGACAACTAGGTTTTTGCATGGAAGAGGACCACTGTCTCAGGCCCTTTGTACACCTTATTAAAGTGAATTTTTTGCCTGATCTTAGTAAAGGATCCAGCAAATTGAAACAGAGTCTGGGCAGCCTGGTTCAAGTTCTTTAGCTTCAGGACTGTGGTCTGGGACTTAGCATATCACCCTGAGCAGGCATCTTCCTGCCTGAGCTCTCCTGTCAAAGAGTTCAGGCGCTTTGTATGCAGCCAATTGAAAGCCCTGGCAACTCAGCTGTTTGAAGTTGCTTCTTAGAAGAACCTAATGTGTTGCCATTGACTAAATAGATAGGCCAGGTAATTAAAGAAGGTGGTCTGTATTGTCCAGAAAGAGTTACATGCTTTATTTTTAGGTGTTGCAACGCCAAAGATAGTTGCCTAGAGCATATAGTCTGCATCTTGCTGTTAAGCTCTGCTGACTTTCAAAATCTGAAATGTTTATTCTGAAGACCATTTATGCACAGTGGGTGCTGTGATCACTGACAGACATACCTACCTGTCTGCAGGCATCTTGGCATTCTAACTGTGAATAGAGAAGCCAGTCCTACTGTTTGCAGAGCTCTATAATTGAATTAGTGAACCTTATTTTGTAACACAGAAGTGTTCCCACTGAAACATTCAAACATCAGCAGCTCACACATAAATTATTCACTCCTACACAAAGCTACAAAGCTAAAGGTACCATTTCCAGGACATCTAAACAATGTAGAATGTGTCTACAGAGAAATGTTGTGAAAAATAACCCAAGCTGTCCCTGGCAAAGACTGCTTCAGCAAATAGCGTAGTTGCATTAATATTCTAGCTAGTAAGAGTTGCTTTCCAGCATTGAATGGATGCTGCAGATCCACCCATACTGCTTCCACACCTAAGCTTAGAATTTCTGTGTAATATGGCACTGTATCATGTGCAAATGACAGCCTGAGTCAGTGTTAGCTTAAAGATCAATGCATTGCATCCCACCATGACATAGGGCCTTGGACAGACTTGAAGTCCTCCTCACTAGCAAAGTCCTTCAAACAAGAGGCATGGCTTGACTTCACCTGTTGTCAGCCGAGACTATCAAAGCTTCTTTGTTGATTTCCCAAAGCTCTAACAGTTTTTCAGTATATCCAATCTACTGAGAAAGAGACATTCTGCCTTTGTAGAGTGTAACTAAAGAGACATTCTCCAATAATGACTACTGATAAGATCAAACATAAATCTGGCTCAGCACTTCACTTACTGAAGATTTCAACAGTTACAGGAACCATTGTCTCTATTCCTTCTGGTAAACTCATAAATACCTTAAACTTTGCCAGTGCTTGTGTCTAGAAGATTTACTACCATGGTATTGGAATACTGAAAAACTGTTCTGAGTTTTGGGATCCTCTTGGCCTAAAGTCATATACTGGCAGCGTTCAGTTAAGCTCAAAACATGAATGATTTTTATTTTTTTTTTATTTTGTGAAACTGCAGTGTTTCAAGTATTTCTCAGGAAATTCTAGATTTTAGGTTTCATCAGCTTAGGTTGATATACTCCAGAAAGAGTACATATAAGGTGTGTCTAACCATTATGCCTAGATATATACCTTGGCTAGGAAGTTCTAGAGATCTGCTTTCTGCTGCCAAGATAGTAAGGATTCTTTTTGTTATACAACAAGAATTGGTTTTTTTATTTTTCTGTTATCTTACTGACTGAATGATAAACATAATGTTAGTTATATTCCTTTTGTATTTAATTTACTGATAAGCTAACTATGAAATTATGTTTCATTAATTTCTACTGTAATAGTTATGACCTGACTTTTCAAAAACTTAAATTTAGAAAGAGGTGATTACATGTCACAATGAAGGTGGAGATAGCCAGGTAAGTCTGAATAAACAGTCTTAAGCATAGCAGACTATACACTATGTGGAAAATGACATTGTATGTGGCCTACCTAGTCTTTCTGAAAATCTGGTTCTACCTTTTTCACCGAAAACTTACACTTAATTTGTTCCCAAGAGTAAACTGAATAGCGTTTGTTTGTAATTGGTCTTGAAACCTTCTATTTTAAAGCTAAGCCAGTAAATTCTTGAGGACTACAAGTCCTAATCTATTCTGGGAATAAAAATATCGCATTGACAAACATGGCTTTATAATTACTATTTTTTTTCAGAAATGCTGCTTTAGAAGGTCCTGAAATAGACATTTTTAAGTTTGACAGCAAGGTGACTGTAGACTGAGATATAAAAGAAATTCCACCAAATAGATTTAACATAAAAAATCTTTATACAGATAGTTTCTCAAAAAACTTAGAAAGAAAGCTTCCATTTATCTGAATCTGGAACCCTAACAGCAGTGTTCTGCCTGTCTGTCATAAATCTAAGCGACCTTTCCTTTCATTCTCAAAGTTTTCTCCATGATGACAAAAGCAGTTCAGTATGCCCCAATACAGAATGCATTGCTACTCTAAGCATGAAAAAGTGAGATCTCTTCCCTTGTTTTGTTCCCTACTTGTCTTCTACAGCTTTTTGCAAAAAAAACAAAAAAGAAAATAAAATTATCATTTAGCTATAAATTCTGATGTTTTGATATTTGTTGTTCTTTTTTCACAATTAGGACAAACTAGAATTTCAAACCCATAATGAAGAAATTCCAAAATATTAATTTGATTATATTCAACGTCAAATCATCTAATTTCAATAGTCATTTTTATATTATAAAAAAGCATTGCTTTAATAACTCCAAAACACTATAGCTAATATAGATCTTATGTATCCACAATATTATATAATGTCAAATATAGTCTGAAACATACGTTTAAACTAAATAGACTTGAAAGAAAATCTCTTTATCTCATTGGAACAAATTTATTTAACATTGAAATGAAACACAGAAGTGACAACAATAACTTTTGACACTTTTTCCATGAAAAAAGAAAAAATATCAATACACTTTTATGATGCTTTTCTGTCTTCCATTCTCCAAAACATTATCTGGAGAAAATATTTTCAGTCAGCTTTAATTTCAGATTTCTTTTCACCAAGCAGTACTGTCAGTTACCACCCCATTTCAATTTGTTTTCAGTTACCTGTGTTTCAGGTAGCTCTGTATGAGTAAACCTGTGAACCTGCAGGCCTAACCTATGAAATGTATGTCTCATGACATGGGCTTTCGTATTTTATGTGTTGGTAGGTGCTGTGGCCTGTCTTCAGAAAGCAGTTGCCAAGCTTGTCACCCACAGGAAGGTCTGGAAGAAGGCAGTGTTTTACTGTTAATGAGCCTGAACTTAGAGAGAATTTGCAGGGAAACTCATTCTACAGCAACATACTGACATGGTTATTCTTTCTTCATATTGCCAGAATTTGTCTGGTTACATGATAACAAACTCACTGTGCTAATCCCACACTGGTGCCTGACTCATGGGGCCAGATGTAAATTAATATGCTCTTCTGTTAGATTAGCAGTTTCATTAAAACAACAACAGCAGCACTTTCACTGTGTCTTAGGACACTGCAAACATCCCTGATGCTGCAAGGTTGTACATCAGGAAATGTGTCAGAACAATTGTTACTGAGCATCATCTTCTTGTTATACTCTTGTATGAAATGAACATGAACTGAACTGGTAATTCTCAAACTTTAAGATACCGCCTCTTTTTTCTTGTCATGTTTCTACTGTTTTAAACATGTCTTATTCTTTTGCTCAGTATCCGTTTTACATTGTATTTCTTTTTGTCCTCTTTCTTGTGCCTTCAGAACTGTTAAGGGCTTTCAAAATTACACATTCTGGTCTGAAATAATGCCTTTGATAAGACTTCTGTTTTCAGTAAATTTTGTTTTGAGGATATTGCAGGACAGCAAATAAAGTGAGACTGAAAACTACCTCTCAAAAACCTATGGATCAGTTTATGGGCTTAAATAGACACTTTTCAATGTATTCAGTGATTTCTTACTTTGATCAGACAGCTCACCCACCTGTTCTTGTAGAATGGCTTTCCAGATTGCTAGATTTAATTGTTCGCTTCAGAACAATTATGACAGAAAAATTCTGAGAGCATGCATGTTCCCCTGCAGTCTGAAATTCTGCTTATGCATTCTTATCTACACTTAGTGACACTGGCAGAAATTTGAAATTTAAATGACGACAAAGGTATCTTCCAGGTTTTTCATGTCCACGTGGGAAACAATTTTGCTTATTAGGTGGAACCCTAGATAGATAGGACAGAGGTTGTCAAATTGTCTTAAGGTAGAGAGGATTGAAAAACTCTATATGCCAAAAGCTACATTTTAAAATTATTTAAATATGCTTATTTAAAAATGATATTTATATTCAATGGTGTCACTGAACCCTACTCAAAAACTCCTCTGTGTTTTAGAGTCACTTAAAAAAATTAACAAATGGAATATATCTAAATCTCTGTAGGATTGTAGAAGGTTAAGATGACATTTTACAATTATAAATGCAGGGTAAGGAGATTTGCAACTTGGAAGACATAAAAGAGTTTCACTATATACTCAAATTTTCTATTTAACCATTCAGTATGGGCTACATCTTCTCTATTGATGTCAATGTGATAAAAGATTTATTTTACAAAACATGTACAAAGCATAGTCTCTAGTGAGATGGAAAAGCAAAAGGATTTGTTTCTTGGCATAACTTTAAATGTCATCAGTTAAGTTTAAGGGATACATTTGCCAATATGTATTAATTCTTACAATATTACCAACAAAAAATATAAAATTGGTTGGGTGACACATGGAGACAAAAAGCACAAATAAAAGTAACTCATTCAAATGAAAATCAGGCTATTGATAACCCCGTGGAAGTCTCCTTTACACTGTGAAATCCCTAACTTAAAATATATACATGATGCTGACTAACATACACACTTTAAATACGAAAAGACATTTGGTCCCAAATGGCTTCTGTAGGTATTTAAGATGTTTTTGACTTTAAAAATTCTATGTCAGCTTCTGTTTCTAACCCTTGATTTGATACTAGGATAACCCAAATGCAAAGATGAATCTAAATATATATTTGAATAATGATGATTGTGCTTTCCTTTGAATCATTGTATTCTAACAGTAACTACTCAGAATAGATTGTGTAAAGCAGGCAACGGAAATATTTTGTAATGATTACCAGGGCTATTGGACCCTCTGTATACCAATTTTCTCATGCTGAATGCCTTATGATGTCAATACAAGACTTTTTGTTCCTTTTGTACTATAAGAGAGATTTATGTTGTATTTTTATGCAGTTTATATGTAGGTTCAAGCAGAAAGAAAACCCATGTGTTTGATTTGCAGCTTGAGTATCAACATTGCTTTGTGATACTAATTACTCTGACAAAGCTTTCCTTGTCTGTCATTCTTCTAAATGCATTTATTTGTGTTGTTCTGATTATGTCACGTGTCATATTCCCTAGAAAGTGCCGCAATCTTGAAATTTTATTCTGCAGTATCCATTTCTACTTTTTCCAGAGTGTGAACGCTACCAAAATTGAGCATTTGCAATTCATTTCTTATGGAACTCTAATGCACACATTAACTAAGTGTAAACCAGGGCAAGAGATAACATGTTTCCCATTTTCTTACTTAATAATCTTTCCCTGAAGAGTAGATTACAAAATAATTTAAATAATTCTATGTACATATGTGTATATATATTTCAGATGTAAACTGATGATTATTAGCCTCCTCTTGATATTGTTTACTTTATTGTTAGCATATACACAATTGTTTATATAACAAAATAACTTTTTCTCGCCAGAAACACTTCCTTCCACCATATCACAGTGTTGATTCTCATGTAGTAAACAGGTAGTTATATTTTTTTCTGACTGTTCAGGGGATACTTTACTAACTAGCCACTAGTTTAGACAAGGACCGAACAAATGTTTTCCCGTGGGCTTCTTTGTGGTGCTCTTCTCTACAGTCTGGGTGTTTAAAATGCACTTTGAGTTATAATCACAAAAACTGTCAACTGTGTTAAATACCAACTAATTTTGACTATGTACATAGAAAGAGGTAGTATTGTCTATATTGAGATTACTGTTCGAATTTATCATGTGATTTAAAGATAATATAAAAATACATATACAAAAGGAATTAAAATTTTATATCTAAAACCAGTTTAAAATAAGGATGTGGAAGTGTTTTTTATGTAAAGGGAATCTCAAATATATATGTCCTTAATGTGAATGCAAGACTTTCAAAATAATTTAAATTCCTGTTGGTAATACAGAAGAAGTCTTCCTCAAGGCATCAAATCTCAGGTGCCTTTTGTTCCTTCTGAACACCTTCAGCTGCATTTTTCTGGCAAATGATCCAAAGACATTAACAAATGTATATTTTTTAGATATTTTGGATGTATCAAATAATTCTTAAGTTTTGCTTGTGCTGATGAGATTCTTTAATTAAGTAAGGTCTTTGTGGTTTAACCTCACATTAGTCTGGATACAACATTAACTGACAAAATAATGAATATTTTCTTAAAACTCTAACATATTTACTACAGTACGATTTATATCTTTTACAGCTTCAGATTACTTAGAATTGGATTTGCCTGTGCATCTTTATTAAGTGAAATAAGTACTTTAAAAACCAATTAATATTTAAGGTAGAATCTCCATTATTAATTCTTAATTGAGTGCTTGTATGAGACATATACTGTAAATAAGTTTTTCTAATACAGACCTTGACTCCCAAATATAGGCATTCAGTTTTCTTGAGAGAAAGGTAAAATGTATATGTGGAGAAGAACAAATACAGAAAAGCAAGAAGGTAAAGGATGACAAAGAAAGGAGGATGCGAGAAATTAATGTAGCTTAGTAAAATAGAAGCTGAATTTACAGACAGAATCCTTTACCAGCTTTCTCCCTCAAGACAGCTGAGGAATACCTCTCTCCTAAGAACGCTGAGATAACTGGAAGTGGAAAACTAACGTGTTCTCATTTGAATTGAATGATGTGAAAAATACCTGTGGAAAATGCTTCGTCTTTATTCATGCTTCATGTAACACAGGGTTACAAGGCCATTCCTCATCCATCATTCTTTGCACTACAGCCCACTGTATTGCTAATTGCTCATCAGGGCAAGAGAAGGAAAAAGCAGGTTTGTTTGCAAGATGCTGTGAAATACAATTCATGCCTCACACAAACAATTTCAGGCATATACTTTTAGCAAAGAGATGAAACAGTATGGCTGGAGGCCTGCTTTTTGTTGATAGATCACAGAGGTTGGTGGATTACTTCTTTCTCCTTGAGTGAAAGGCAGGAGCCTTTCCTAGCAGAAATCAAGGTGGAACAAAATAGAATTTATGTTTTGTAATTTATTTACTGCACTAAATCTTTCTTTCCTCTGTTCAAGCAAATATCCCTGCCACTTTAACATCCAACATGAATCCAGATAGACTTTTTGTATGCATCCTGTCTGCTTCACAACTCCATGAGAAATATTTCTATATAGAACAATCTTTATCCAATCAGCTGCTCTCTGTAATCTCTTTTCTTCCTCGAGACAGCAGTTAATCTAAACTGATGACAAGAATGAAAGACAACCTTGCACCTTGAACAATGCAAAATTACTTTTTCCTTTCCTGTGAGGTGAACTCTTTCTAGAGGACTTGATTTCAGAAACTGAGGCTTTTGGGAGGCTCCTCAACTTTCTGGTTGGCCAGCAGTCCATGGAAAAAGAATGAAAAAAATGCCAATGCTGCTTTTTCTTTCTCAAATGTGTGAGGATGAAGTCTCTGAATGGCATTTTTAAGACTCTGCCAGCTGACAAACATAAAATGTTGTGATGCCTGCAGGACTTCTTTTTATAAAGCCTAAAGGTTTCTGTTGGTATATTTCTTTAAATCAGTCTTTAAATAGAAATTCTGTGAATGTCAAACCTCTCTTTTTGGATTATAGTTACTTGAATAGTGAATTGACTTCTGCAAGTGTTCAGCTTAGTAATGGAAATGTCCTGCAGTTTCTCCCTATTTATTTCAAGATTATATTTAATAAAAAATCTATGTATAATAAAAACCTTTGTCATATAAGTAGGCTACTGTAAAAAAATCAAGGCATGCCTGTCCCGTCAGCTGTCATTTTCATGAAGAAGAGATACATGTATATTTGTAACATGCTTTCTGAATGGTTTAGCTGTCTTCATACTTATTGCACTGAATGTACATATATGGAATTCACAGATTTAGATGGTTTTGTATTGACTGAATTGGAATCTTTAAAAGACTGCTAAATCATTCTGTTTTCATTCTTCAAAATGAGACTTTACAGGACTGACAATTCATTAACAATACGTATCGTCAGTCTGGATGATTATTGGCCATTATCAAATTCTATCTCTAGGCTTCTGAAGAACAACCTCACTGTCTGTCATTTTATTTCTAGTTTTTTACAGGAAATCTTTGTCCACAAGGAGACTGCTCTCCCAGTCTTCTTGGATGATTTTTCAGGAAATAGCAAGAACTTTGATCTTAGTAGTTATTTATCTCAAAAAACCAGAAATAATATGCTACCCAGATCTCATATTCCAGCTGACATAACCAGTAATGTTTATTTGCTCTCTTCAGTGTAAAAATTGCCTATGTAGAAGTGATTTGATACAGTCTAAATTGATAAAATAAATTTTTGGTCCTCCAAAAGAAGACTTTTTTTGGGAATATACTTAAGTGAGATACTGGGTGAAAAATGATATTAAATTGCTGGGGAGAATGAATGTCTGCAGGGTGACAATTCAATATCCCTACTGTAGGTGCCAGAGAGCTGGTCTGTATGTGGTTACCACATTAAAAAATTGAATCTCTTCCACTAAATTGCTTCAAAAAGACCATGAAATTCATTGGGTTGCATAAGATATACACCAGACACTGAGTATGTTAAAAAAGCATATATACCAGGCATGAAGGAAGTGGTGGTAAAAATGCAATTGAGGTGTAAATGAAGTGTTTGGGTTTTTCATCTAAAGGCATTCTATAGCAAAATTCACACTTCTGTAAAAACGCACTTCAGCAGCTAACACATAGAGAGCAAACCCAAACCAAACAAATAAAACTATGGACAACTGGAAGCACAAACCAGAAGTTTCACATAACTTATGATGGCTTGAACAGACTGGAAATCACCTGTAATCTATTTATGTGAAGTAAAGGCCAAAGGGGTATGTGAAAAGGAAAAGTATATATATGCTTGTTTCTTTGTTGAAGTTTTGCCATTAATACAAACAAATATTTTAATTGCAGACTTCTGCCATTCATAATGCAGACAACAGTGGTTATATGTTCTGCAGGATTTAAGCAACTTGTCAGACACAGTCAGAAAGATTGTGGGTTTTTTTAAGATCACTGAAACATTACCTTTAAACTAACTAACATATTTTCAAGTCCAAAATATACCAAAGATATTCAGGGTGTTTAAAAACTCTTAAAATAGAAAATCAACAACTATCAGTCATAATAGAAACTGTCAGGACATCTCAGAAAGTCAAAAGAAGAGTGAAAAATGAAAAACCTGTTTTCAAAAATACTTTTGTGACTTTCCTGCCAGATAGTCCTGCCAGACTTTCCTATCACAAAAACAAAGGCAGTATGTCTACCAAACTAGAGAAAAAAAAAAACAACAAAAAAACCCCTACAATTCTATTACTTGTATATGAACAGATTTCATATCTGTAAGGTAAGGACACCAAGCTTATTTTATAAGCTAAGGATGTTACAAAAATCTGTGCTGAGAAAATGAAGAGATAATGCAGCTGATATTGAAAATAACTGAGACCTAAAATAGGTGTGCCTCTCTTTGCTAGTTATTACAAGAGAATAAAGTAAAATGGCACTATATTAAGTGAGCAACTGCTCTCTGATAGCATCTCAGTTTCAGAAGGCAACACTCAACAGAACTTTCCATGCAGCACTTTATTATTAGTCTCCCTCCTAAGTTTATTCTTTTCAGCAAGCAACTGGGCAGCTGAAAAAGAATTCAAAAAATAACTTCAAAAGAATCAACCATCCACTTCAGACTCTTATTATCACTGTGAAATTACATTTTGTCAGGCACTAACTAATAATATGAAAGAGGTTTTATAACTTATTTCTATACAGTAAATTAATGTATATTGAAATGTGTTTTTTATGATTTATTAAAATATTTTCCTTCATACTTAGATTTCATATTCCTGGAGAAGAGGACTGGGTAAACAAAGAGAGATAAGAATGATATCTACTTAGAAATTGAAGATT
Organism: Gallinago jamesoni; assembly: GCA_025769975.1. NCBI lineage: Eukaryota > Metazoa > Chordata > Aves > Charadriiformes > Scolopacidae > Gallinago > Gallinago jamesoni. The sequence goes on along the minus strand of JAOQGH010000023.1, from coordinate 74,514,818 downwards.
CCCTATATTAAATGTATGCCTTAAGATGCAATTCATATCCATTTGAAATACCTGAGTTAAGTATTTGCTTAAGTTTTGTGAGATTAACTGAGTACTAATTTTGACCAGAAACTCTTCCCCTGCTTTCTTAATACTTATAGTGATCTCTGACAAATTTCACAAATTTCTCTATGTTCCTTTACCAAACTATGAGATATTGGGATACAGTTGTATACTCTTTTTTACTATAACATATTTAGTTTTAACTTACCTGGAAAAGAAAGCCTACATCAAGGAAGATTCACTCTTAAAATGAGATGGCTACTAGAAACCCTCTATAAAGAGCGATACAGAAGCAATTTTAGCTGAAATAAGAAATGCAAGTATTTGGTTTCTTTTATCATAGTCCTTTGCTTTTTATACATAGAGTGATCATAATTAATTGTTATGATTATTTTGAAGTCTTTTAGTATCTATTGACGTCTTGCAAAGAACCTTATTTGGCAAAATTCATAGGCGGGATTCCCTTCTGAAGCAGGCGGAGGCAGGGTGATACATTTGGGATACCTCAAATGTTACTTAAACCCAGAGCTTTTGGAGATTAATTAAGACCTGAAAGTATGGTCAAAGCAAACAATGGTGAATAGAGCTTTTCACTTTACCCATTCTTAAATTTAGGAAGAGAAAAAATACTATTTGAACTGCTATCTAGTAGATATGCTGCATGAGGAAGAATGTGGTCTGAAGGGAGCAAAATCTACCTGTTCCAGCAACTCCTGTAATCACCAGGTTATGAGTAGATCAGAGAGTTCTTACTCTTTTCTGTTGAACCTCTTCTATTTAGTATGAAATAAATGAAAGCTCATCCAACTAAGAGGAAGTACAAAAGAAAAGTATTAATTATTATGGTTGGGAACAGCTCAGGAGATATGGAGCTTATATAGGGGGTGGCAAGACTTGGCATCCATGCTTCATTCCTGTCATTAGATGAACATTTCTTCTCATGACTTTTATATGAACAGCACTGTGGACAGTTGCAAAGTAAATTGGGAGGATGGTTATGGGGAAATGCTGTTGTGTCACTTGATTCAGAGTTTGTATGTGACTCTAAACAGTAGGAAAAGTCACAAAGTTGTAAGTCTGCTCTACAGAACAAGTCATCTACCTACTTGCCTGTCCCTTTCATGTAGTACATAGGTGACGGTATTGCAAATTAAAAGATACATGGTAAAGGTATTTGCAATTTGTATGAAGCTCTCCAAGTGTTTCTCTTTTCCACAGAGCCCTGTATTTCAGCTTCTTGAAATTGAACACTGTTCTGAGACCTGCCTCTTGATTATAAAATAATTTCATTTTGTTTGAGTAGTGAACTTAATGCAGAAGTTGGATACCACACAGCAGTCCTTAAATTTCTGTGATATAGTGACAGAAGGAATTGGATCCTCCTAGGAATTATTTAAATTTCAGCCAGCACACTGTTTTTCCAAGTAAAAATGCCCCAAACTGTTTCAACTGATATAATAATAGTATTAAGTAGTCTTTCAAAGATTGTTTCCTCAGATTTTCTTGATCTTGATACAACAGTATCAACATTTTTCACTGTTTTTATTATTTACTGACTACGGCCTATTGAAATAAAGGCAATGCTAACATATTATCTTCAACAGATTTTTCAAAACAATCTTCACTCTTGAAGAAAGCTCTGATTTCTTTCATGGTTTTAATGAATACCATAAATAAGAATTATGGGGAGGTTTAGTTGGGGGGTGTGTGTGTGGTGTTTCATTGTTTCTTTTACTTCTGCAATTGTCTTTAAAAGGATATTTACTTTAGGATTTTTCTCTGCTTGGAATAATAATTACATTACAGCAAATCTTTCTTCCTGAGGTTGCCAGTCATCACCACTTTAGGACATATTATAAGTGCTCAGAACTTAATTAGCAATTTATTGGTTCTGGATTTGCCTCAATAGGTTAATCCTCATTTAATTTGATCACTGGACTACAAAATCCTACTAAGATTGCATATAAAACATGTCTACATTCTAAGTCTGAAACCATTCAATCTTCATGCATGTTTCTGGGACTCTGCTGCCCCAAATGGTGCCCTGAGCCATATCTATGTGTAAAGCATACTGTGTGGTTACCTTTTTCCTAATGTAGCCACTGGAATTGGGATAACTGTCACTACCTCTTTTAAATGTGCTGTGGTTCAAGTGGGTTAAAGTAACCATTTCAAACATATATCTTTGTCAAGAACTTACCTTAATATACATAAACATCTCTCGGAGACTTAGAAAAGCATAGTTTGCAAATCCTCATACCCTCAGGGATTTCTCCTTATCTTAAGAGGCAGGTATGTGTTTTTTCACTTTCTTGATGTCCTTGAAAGGTAACAGTATTATTTTATTTTGTCATTTAATTCTGTTATTTTAAAGTAGAATTGCCTGTTTATTTGTGAAAGGCTGAGTGTGACTGAGACAAGTGGTAGACTTTGATTTTTAACACTATGCCTTGCCTTGCCTTGTCTTCCCTTCCCTTTTGTCCTTCTTTCACCTCTCCTCGCTATATTTACTATGTTTTTTTTGCTTTGTCAGTCTACTTTCCTCTGCATTATTTTCCTCAATGAAAGCACAAAGTTTTGAAGCCAAGACAGTGAAATATTCAGTGAATTCTCCCCATCTACAAAAAAAAAAAACCACCTGAAAGTAAGTTTCTCTACTTCATATAAAATTATATTACCCTTATTAGTTACCTAGCTCTGATCTCCTTGATTTCTTTGGCTACCACTCATTCTTCAAATAAGCAGCTGCTAAGTGAGATTAAAAATAAAAAGAAAAAAAAAAGAAAAAGAAAAAAAAAGTGGAAGTGAAGGTGAAAATTATACCCTTTCAAGATGCTCCCCTCCTTCCTCATCTGACACTAAGTTCCTGTTGGATATGTATGTGCACAAAGAGATGGATTACCATGCAAACATAGTTCAAAAGACTGTTTCATGTCTTAATCATCATGACTTCCTTGTTGGAGCTTGCATTCAAAAGTATCAAGGTTCTGATATAGCCAAAATGCTAAAGTGTGACTTTTTCTTCAAGGGAGGAAGTTAGGGCAGGTATACACAGATGGAAAAATGTGGGGACAATATCTGCTTGATGAACAGAAAAAGCTTTTTTTTGCTTGGAAACAGATGTTTTCAGATTTGGATTGTCCCTACCATCATAATATTCTGCTACTGCGACTGAGATGCTGCCAAAGGTTCAGCTTTGAAAACGCCTCCATGAAGAATGGAATTACCTATTTAAAAATAAATTATTCTACTTATAGCTGAGTTTTGATGAAACTTTTAAGCATAATAAAGCCACCCTCGGGTTTCCAGTTTTCTTCCTCTGTACAGATTCAAATACAAAAAGCTGTGACCATGTCACAATTCTCTGAGTAAAAAGTCTTGTTTGTCTTAAAGATTTGACTGAAATCACTAAGTTCAGTGACTGATTTTCTTGGTTTTATGATTTTATAAATGCTGAAGCTTTTTGTATTTTATTAACACTAATTTATTTCTTTTGTGTATACAATTTTGGGAACATGAATTTCTGACTCGAAGGTTCTGGAGTTTGTAGTCAATAGGAATATTAAATGTTCAAATAAATACATTAATGTCCAGAAGTTATTATAAAAAATACTTTTATTTATCTTTAAAAAAAATCTTCTCTATTATATGGGCACAGCACATCTTTCAGACTTTAGTTATTGAATCTTTGATTTACAGAATGACAGAATCATTTAATTTGGAAGGAACAACTTGAGATCACATCCAATTCCCCAGCTTAAGCAGGGTCACCTAGAACAGGTTGTCTAGGACCATACTGAGTCAGATTTTGAATATATTTGAGGATGGAGATTCCACAACTTCTTTGGGCTACCTGTGCCAATGTTTGACCATCCTCATAGTAAAATATGTATTTTGATGTTCAAATGAAAATTTAAAATTTTTAATTTGTATCCATTGCCTCTTATCCTGTCAGTACAGAGAAGAGTCTGGCTCCTTCATTGTCATTCCTATTCATCAGGTGTTTATGCATCATAATAAGATCATCCCTGAGCCTTTTATTCTCCAGACTGAAGAGTCCCAGCTCTCTCAGTGTTTTTTCATAGGAAAGGTGTTCTAATTCCTTAATAATTTTTGTTATCCTGCACTGGACTTGTTACATCTTCCTTGTACGGGGGAAGCCATAACTGGACACAGTATACCAGTTGATTCCATGTGTCTAATTAGAAAAAGATAAGAAATTCCTTAGTTCTAACAGAAACGTAAAAGAATATTTTTTAGGTAAATACAGTATTTCATTATGAAAATAGCATATTTTTTAAACTGGATTGTAATTTTAAACATAATTTTAAATATTAAATTGAAAATTGTAATTTTCCGTAGTAACAAAATGCTAAGATCAGCACTGTTAAAAGTTAAATGGCTCTTTTAAAGTTCCCCATCATTTCCAAGTTTTGGAGATCCTTGAGGTACTTTATCTTCAAAAGTTGGTCTCTAAGATTACATTAAAGTTGTTGTATCTTTTAACCTACAATGGCCACTTAGGCACGTCATAAAGGAAAAGATTATTAGATTTTATAAACAATTGCAACATGGAAAGGTAGTTTATTAGATTGGGATTACGTTATTTAGCTTTAGTAGGTGAAGATCATATTACTTTTAAGTATCTAATTTGCTTCCCATAATTGAAAGGAAAAAACATATGGAATCAACGAAGTGGATACTTGTAAACCATTATAGTCAGTTTATCTGCTAGCAATTAAAAAGGGATAATAGCATTCTTTTAAAAAGCAACCAGTTTACCTACTATTTATTCAGAGAAGGAAATGTTTTACATTAAATGAAATTGCGTGAAAACAATGAGGTAAAATTGAGTGGTTGAAAGGACTGCCAGTCAAATTTATGTGCTCCTTGGTGCTGCAGAAATGAATCCTCCTTCTAATGCTCATACGTATCTCCTGTTATATATATGAGATGAAGTAAAAACCCACCAAGATTTACATTAAGTCTGTGATACAGTCATCAAACTCTCTGTGAAATATTGCAAATGTCATAGGAATGGCACCTTTTCTGTTTTCTGTAACTATGGTTTTTAACTGTCTTTTCTAAGAGAGACTGACTTTTTCTAAGAGAGACTGTACTTTTTTTTTTTTTACAAACGTAACTAGATTGTAAAAGGCAAAATACCACTAGTACTTCATTGCTAGCAATAATATCAGTAATAATCCACTCCACATTTTAATAATTCAGATAATTTTTGAAGGAGATGATGATCAACAAATTTCAAGGAAAAACTGGATTAGTTAAAGAATTGCCTTAATTCAGTCAGAGGACTCCCCATTGCATAGTCACAATACATTGCCTGGTGTGCCTAGGCTTAGTAAATGTGTCATCCATTGTAGCATAACAGAAAAAGAGATACACAAAGATTCTACAGAGGTCCTGGAAAGAATTGGCTCCGCTATCTCCAAATTATGAGCTGCCCTTTTGTATGAATGGTATTCTTTCCTTTTGATTTTCTTGAGGCTTTGGAACAGCAAATCCCACAGAAATCAGCTATAGGATAAAGAAAAGCATTTGTGATTTACAAGGGGGGGGGGTGGTGGTGGTGGTGTAGGGAGAGGGAGAGAAAAACCTCTTTCCAAAGCAAAACCTATTCATTTTATTCCTCTCCTATTCATTCTTCTCTTATTTGTCTCTTTTCACCAACAATGCAACAGTTCTCTTTCCCTATGAATACAGTTACATTTCCTCATGTCACTTCATTTGAATTGTTCTCCAGAGTTTAATCACAATCTCAGTTCAAAATTAAAGCTCCACTAACATTTCACACTTTTTATAGTTCAAATAGAAAGATTTTTTTTCTTTGTTATAGAAATAGAACAGCTAAACTAGACAGTCATTGGGAATATATGGTGTGATTACATAAGCCTGTAGCAAAATAAAACAAATAAAAGTGAAATATAAGAAATTTAAAGAACATCAATAAAGTAGTATTTTGGAATCAAAATGCTCTTATCATTCAATATCTAATTGGTAGCATTTTAGCGTTTTCAATACATACTTAACTGCATGGAATCATTTTAAAACACCTGTCTGCAGATATTCACTTACTTAAAATACTTAAATTTTCCTACAAAGCATAATGACTGCATCTGCTCCCACAGTATTCCTGTTAAAAGTTTTGACAGTTTGGAAATCACTTGTCAAATTACCTCACAGAAATCTGAGCTACGGATGAACTATGAAAGTCTTTCTCTGAAGCATAACTTCATAAGAGTGGTGTTACAACTGATAATCTATTACCCAAGGAAAGATTTGCTTATTTGTTTTTTTTTTCCAAAAGAAATGCTCAAGTTAGAAGTTGAACTTGTATTAAGTTTTTCTCACAGAAAAATTTGAATTCTGCCTCAATGACTAAAATAACCTGTTTTATACCTCTAGTGGAGTTTTTTTCCCCTCCTTAGTGTAAAATTTTTTGTGCTGTGAACAGTCAGGGTGGATAGTGGGAGGTGTGTGTCAGTTTTAATATTGAGTAAATATATTCCAAAGTTGAGAAGAATTTAAAGGAAAGGCACAGGTGTTGAATGGCTTTGAGTGTCATGGTGTGTGTCCTTAAGAAATAGGTAAATCCAGAATGATCCTCTGTGGTTTATTTCAGCACAAGACTAGCTATAGATTAATATTCTGTATTGGGTTTATGTGGCAAGGTTTTGATATTGGGTGAAAAGTATGGGTGCCTTCAGTGAGAAGACCCGAGAAGTTGCTAGTTTCAGCAGGTTCCAAGACAGATTCACTGCTGGCCAAAGCTGAGCCTATCAGCAATGTTCACATGCATCTGTGCTATCATATTTAAGAAGAGTAAAAAATGCTTCACAACAGCAGCTGGGAGAAAGGAGAGTATGGTGGAGAGTATAAGACTTCACTGAGAGGTTAAAACTAACAATTTATTTGGACTTCACTCACAGGTCCTATGCGCCACTATTGCAAGTTTTGTGGGTACAATGGAGAATGCACAATTACAATTTAAAAAGCAATTCACAGAATACACTATAACAACCAAAAAAAGTACCAATACAAACCACAAGTGCGCTAGATATTGATGTTTTAGGAGTGCACTAATCACAATCTTGATCACTTACCCTTTCTCTCAGGTAGGGTTGCAAAATCCCTGGAAAGTTACCCTGTACAGCATCTCCTACAGGCCAGCTGTATTGTTGAAAGACTCCCCATTTTTCTCCCCAAACCTTACAGTTTATATTTTCTGACTGGATGGATGTGCATGATTATGCCTGAGTGGATTACACTATCTGGAATATTTATCTCTGGTGGTGTGATGGCCCCTTGTTTTGTGTTGTTAACTTTGTGATGCCTAGCACATAAAGTCACTGAACAGTGGTGGGATGGGACTCAGGGTATTTTGTTTGCTAAGGGACTATTCAAGACTCCATTCATGTTTGGGTTCTTATTATGATGTGGTGTGGAGACAACACCAGGCTGAGCTGTTTTCACAGCTCCCCGCAGGTCATCTCTTCATGGATAAGGATCTGTCAAGCAAGGCCAGATGAAGCTGAGTTAAATGACAATACCCTGCATTTCACCATTTGTGCTTTGAAACCAGTTTGGCTGGGTGCTGCCATTCAGAGTCACAGCATGTGGAAGAAATAACTCTGCAGATATCAAAGGCAGTGAGAAAGGAAAGTGAGGGGATGCTCCAGGTGCTGGAGAAGAGATTTCCCTGCAGCTCATGGTGAAGACCATGGTGATGCAGGTTGTCCCCTGAAGTCCATGGAGGACCCCAGTGAGGCAGATATCCCTCCTGTAGGCCATGGAGGATCCCATGCTAGAGCAGAGATAAGTGCCCTGAAGGAAGCTGTGACCTCATGGAAAGCCTACACAGGAGCAGGTTTTCTGGCAGGACAGGTTTTCTGGCAAGACTTGTGACCCCATTGGGACCCACAATGGAGAAGGTCAGGAAGGACTGTATTCCTTGGGAGGGACCCCATGCTGGAGCAGTGGAGAGCAAAAGGAGCAGACAATGTGTTACAAACTGGTCCAACCTCCATTCCACATGCCCTTTCCCTGCTCAAAAGGGAGAAAGTAAGAGAGCTCTGGAGTAGAGTTGACCCTAAGAAGGGATGGTTGAGGAGAAGGTTATATTTGTTCTTATTTCTCATTACCCTAGTCTTTTTAATTGGTAATAAATTAAATTAATTTCCCCATGTTGAGTCTGGTTTGCTCATGATGGTAATTGGTAACTGATCTCCCTGTCCTCATCTCAACCCATGGACTTTTTCATCATACATCCTCCCCCTGGCCTGTAGAAGAGAGGGAATGATAGAGCAGCCTGATGGGCACCTAGTGCTCAGTCAAGGTCAACCCACCACATTCTTACATCCTGCAGCGTGTGGCAAAGATTTGCTTCCACCAGGGAAACTGCAAAGAGCTATTCAAGTCAGGCAGTTTAAAAATGTGGTAGCTAGTTAAGGTCATGCAATCCAAATGGCTGTTTACAAGATCAATTCCTATCTTGTGAAAGGAACAAGTGAGGGTCTAGAAAAATGGATTACGAATAAATTTATCTTTCAAAAGGGAGTTAACAATTATGCAAACCATAGATTTAATTTTAAATGTCAAACATATGCAGAAGCACTTTTGAGATCTAAAGCACTGAAGGCAAATTCTTTCCAAATAACACAGGCAAGGCTGTGTTAAAACGTTCTTGGTATTGGAATTTATCCATCATATGTCATTTCGAAAGTGAGAGAAAAAAAAATTTAAAAGTGAAAAAAAGAAGAGTTAATGGTGAAGAATACCTCTCTATTATTATGCTTATTACAATTTCTGAACTGTGAGATACCCATAAAAATGTATTAGGATAAGTATTAGAATAAACTTTAATGCGTGGCCTAAATTTGTGTTTGCATGTGGAATCAGTTCTACAGCTCCAGTAACAGTTCCAGTAAGTTTCATATTTTCATATCCTTAAACAAAACTATACTAAGTCTAATTAATACTTTTGTTAGAATTAACATATCTCTTTGGTTAATTTACAATGAATTTAACCACCATATAGTTTTTTTTATGGCAGTACCCTGAATTCACTTCTTGATTAAAAAACAGGGGAAATGAGTATTTATAAAATTTATGGTTAACTTAAAGAAATAAATGGTAAATAGAAGCATAGATTTCTTCTAGTAGGTCAAGGAGAATTTTATTAGTTTTATTCATAGGCATTTGCAGTTTGCCTAGCTGAAACCTGACATTGATGACAACTGAGGATGAGCACATCATAAATAAAACTGTTAACATATATGTACACCTCAGAATCTTTGTGAAATATTAAGTTTTATTAGTTACACATCCGGGGGATTAAGTACTGGAATTCACATCTTCCAGCAACACAGTATCATTATCTTTTGGCTAAACTAAAGTATGCCAGAAGGAGCCCTGCCAAAATTAGCTGGTGATACATTATCTGTGCATGTGAGGAAAGAATCAAATTTATGTTGTTGCAAAGTACTTTGCTAGTCACAATGGCTTGATCCTTTCACATACAAGCAATAATTCTGATGTCCCAAACTTTGTTATGAAGGCTACAAATTTTTCTTAATAATAAAAATAAAAAAATGATCCGCAAGCCAGATTTCAGTCTCACATTTGGCTTAATGTTGATGAAAGTAATACATGGGGAACCACTTTTGAACAGACCAATTATTATTGTGCTGGAATTTGTGACTATGCATTGTCTTTTTGACACAGAAGCTGAGCAAGTTGCTATTAAAGCCTTTTACCACATTATGTTCTTATGTGTTCGAGGGAATGGGTATTCTGGGAAACTGCTGGTGATCGCGCTTTATGATGCTTTGTCTACTGGAATAGCTAATAAATTAAGCTTGTTTCATAATGTCCACAAGCAAAAAAGCCTGTGGAGATCCTTTAGTATAAAACTAGAATAGCACAATAGTGAATTATGTCTAAGGTTTCCTTTTCTTATTTCTTTTAGCAGCTTGATAGATTGGCTTTGATTTTAACATATCTTCATGTGATTTATGTTTTGAAGAAAAAGATTACTAGGGTAATAAAGCCCAAAACAACTGCTGGTTTCTCAATGAATGTATTTTTTCAGCTGAAACAGCTTATTTATGATTATATAAATTGCATTTAACCATGAAGTATAAAAAAAAAAAGGACTTCTTTCCTACATTTGCTAATTCAAGCATTCAGCTGTTTTACCCACAAAAAGAGGAATATCTGGTGATTTGATTCTCATTCACTTTTCAAAACATATGAAAAAATGAAAATGTGAAAAGAACAAAGAACCAAAAGACTTGAAAAGCAGACAAAGGAGAAACTATGGAGAAATCTTAGTATTCAGTCTACCTTCCAGTTTGAGAGAAAGCTCAAGCTTTTCATACAGGAAAAGCATAATCATACAGCATTTCATTATCTTATCTTTCTCCTGCATACTTATATACTTATTTTAATTCCCTTTCAGAGTGTTTGTGGATTTTTCCAACACTTCTTGTTTTTTTCTGAAAACCGTTTTATTCGCTGTTACCATTTTTAAAATTATTTTCATATATCAACAAGGCTCAGAATTGATTTCAGAAAACTAAGACCACTACTATGTCAGATACTTGATCACAAAGTGAAAAGCTAGGTGTACTCAGTGTAAATTATGAGTACAATCATACTCTCTGATATTTGTGGTTTGTCATTAAGTTTATTGCTTTTTAGGGCATATAATAGAACTTAAAATGATTCTATATCTAAATTAAGCAGTCCAGAATATCTGCAAAAATTTATTTTCAGTTTCAGCAAGATTAATAATGGTTTTACAGTGAAAAGAAAGTATCTAAAGAGATGTATCTTGGAGGAAGGGAAAGTTACCTTTTCTTCCTTGTGTTTCTGGAGATGCAGGTTAGTTCAGTCATAGATATATGGTTCAGTAATGTGTTCACTAAGTTAATAAATTCATATCTAATTGGAGTACTCTGCTCAGCTTGAAGTATTATTGCAGGCATGGCGCAGATGTCCTATGTGATGCAGTAAGTTTGTATGTCTAGTTCTCTGTAAAATGTGCGTTATAACATTTTCCTGTAACATTGTGATAAATACAAAGATGATTTGAGATAGATATTCAGAAGTGTGATGGTGAGCATACTCAGCATGGGTAACAGACATTCTATTCTAGTTATCGCTATAATCCTGATCTTACTGGCTGTTCCCTGTGAGCAGGCCCCAGCCATATTAAGCAAAACAGCTGGCTTGCCTGGAATCATACAGTGCCAAGCACAAACACATGTATTCTCAAACAGCCTTTCCATTTTTGGATGGTAAATTTAGGTATATATATGTTAGGTATATTTAACATACTTTTCAAAAGAGCCCCCAACCCAGTCACTCTGTTGCAATACTTTTGTAAAAAGGTCCATGCTAATGTTCTGTTGATTATGCCAGACTGCTGCTCTCTTTCATTCCTCCTGCACTAGATTCAGAGTGCCAAAAATGACAAGCTTGTTTTGCCTGTGATGATAATTGGTGGATGATCTCCCTAGCTTTGTCTTAATCTCTGAGTCTTTTCACCTTATTTTCTCCCTCTGTCCTAATGAGAAGGGCAAGTGAGAGCATGACTTGGTGGGCATGTGGTAAAGGTAACCCACCACAATATTTTGTGCCTGTACTCTTCAGAAATGCCATAGATCAAAATTATTATTGTGCCTCAGCCTAAGTTTTCATATCAATTTCTTTGCTGTAATGGGGTGTGAAAATCTGAAAGGAATACAGTATGACAATTTAATTAGAAGCATATTTACTTAATAATTTTGAGAATAGATATTAGGCGGTTACTTAAAGATTCATCTATATATGCTCATTTAGCAAAATATTGCTTTTACCACAGCATCATTTAATTCCATTCATTGTGTGACCACAAGGATATGCAGACTTAGATTCTTTATTAATACTAACTAGCTTTTCAAAGTATTATACAATTTTTAAGCTATTAAATTTATTAGGAAGATAACTAAATATTGAATGTAGGTTTCTTTATATAATTTTAAAATTTTGCTTAAAGAAAGAAATAGTAGGAAAAAACGCTCTCCTTCTTACTAGTAATCCAAAGTAATAATTTGTTCTTTCTAACACTACCTTATTATTACGTTGTGGCACTTGAGGCACAGACTCTGCTAAGTGGTGAAGCGCAGACGGTTATAGTTTCACTTTTCCAGCATATATAGTTTCTGTCTTTTGATCACACCTTGTGCTCCTTACACAGATAGGTTACAAGTAGATGTCCATACACCATTGTGAGCAATACAATTGGCGACATTTAAATGTTCATCACACCTAGCTAATGAACATTACTATTTCGGTACACTGCTGTCTGTTTGCTGCATTTCATACCCCACACACACATCAACATATAAGGACACTGTTTTACTGATCTCAAGGCCTCCTTCCCATCAACACAAGAACACCTGCCGAGCTCTCGCTCAGCAGCCCATCTTCAACTTTCTCGTTCTCCACATTACAGTTATGTCAATAATGAAGTGCAATACTATTTAATATGCTAACATTCTGATTTGAAAATAATGTAATTCCTAAACTTTGTTCTATTTCTTATTATGATAAAATTTGACTACCTTCAAGTCCATCTAGTATCTCTTTATTTCAACCTATTTCTTTGTAGTAGTCATTTTGACTCTTTGTAGGATGCATCCTCTAAAAGTAAGAATTGTTGTAATGAGCTGTGCATTCTGATTTCCCTCTTACATTGGAATACAGTATACAGTACAAGAAGACAAGATTCTACTCATGTTTATCCAAATATCCATGAGCTTTTCTCCTGGAAAAATTAGTCGTTATACACAAAGGAAGAGCAACATACTGTTCTGCATTTGTGATATATTATTTCAGAAACAGATTTATTATATGTATTATTTTGGGGGGGGAGGGCAGGCATGCATATGCAACTAAACTTTCACTTGCCACATTACAGTGATTGTATCTAAGGGTGCATGGCACTTCTTTTCCTGTTGATCAGGAGGGATATGAAACCACACATTGTACTTTTGCATAGCCTTAGCAGTCTATCCTTATTTTTTGCTGCAACTTGTGTAACACTTGATCTCAGACCTGAATTCTTATTAGATAATACTAAATACTTATTAGGTAGACAGCATAGTTTTGTACAATCATTCTGTTTGAATCCTGTCAGATATCTTTCTGCATACATAATTCTAAAGAATTCTCAAGAAATTAAATAAGAAAAAGTATATATGTAAATGTATGCTTTTCTTGTTATCCTTGAAATTAATTACTAAATAATGAATCAATTAGAAAATTTTATAATTATTTTCATAATTTAGAATGAGAAAATTTATTTGAAGAAAAATGTCATTTCATATTATTTCTGTAAAATATTTGTGTTTGAATAATTCTAATTTTGCAGTGTTTGAGCGATCAAATAGGATCATTTACAAAATAAAAAAGAATAAAAGAAAAATTTCGTGAACTTTTGCTATGATGTCTAGTTACAACGATTAAGCATCTTTAAAATAAAAGTAAATATGAACCTAAGACAGAGTTTTGAGATTAAAAAATTAATCAAGCTGTCTAAATGTTCCTCAGCTGTTATTTTTCAGTATTGTACCCAATATTTCCCTATTTCCCGTTTTCATCTCATGAGAGAGCTGCTTAAGTCACTGGCTTTTACTCTGCACTATCTGTAGATGAAACATCAGTTATTCAGGGACCCAAGAGTATGAAAACTTTCCCACCCATGAAACTTGCCACTGTTCTTTCAAAATATCAGTGGAAATCTGCCCAGATCTGATACAATATACATGCAGTCTTGAAAAATCAGGATTTGCTGTCCTTTGGGGTATAATCTTGGAAGCATCTGGAGTTTAAAGATGCTTTTACAAAATGCCTTTTGGGATTTGTTTGCTCCTTTCCATCCACTTGACTGCCCCCATTCTCCAGTTCCTAAACCTTAATTGTTTTTTCATATTGTTTAACCTTTTAAGAAAATATATAACATTTTTCTACCATTTTACTTCCTCAGCTTTTATTACTTACACCTTTTTTTCATTCCACGCTCTGGTCTCCCTTCTATGAAAGATTTACTAACTCTTCTCAGGCTATATCCTCATGCTTTTTTAGACCCATTCAGAGGAAATTGTGACCCTCTTTGATATTACATTCATTCTGAGGTGAATATTTTATACTTGAATTTCATCCACTTAATTATACTTAATCATTGTCACAGGTTCTTGACCTTCAAATATCTGGCAGATTCAAATCTGAATTCAAATCTGTAGAAACCAACTCTAATGAGAAATCTCCAAGAAAGCCAGTTACTAAACAGTTTTTGGTTTTTTAGAATTCACACCTTGCTCATTTGAATAGAAAAGTCAAAGAACAAAATAGTATGTGTAAATTATTTGCAGCATTTTTAGTCATATTTTATAAATTACATACTTTTAATGGTTTGAGCTATTTAACATTTATGGGAATTTCAGGCGGCTTGCTTAGAAAATAATTCAATGTCTTTAATCAAGACAGAAGTGCACACCAATATTTGGTCATTAAATCAAATTTCTGTCATAAAGAAGTTATTGAAAAAAGTGCCCATGAAACTTTGCTTTTCTTTTATAAAAGTTCAAAAAATAGTACTGGAACAGGTTGCCCAGAGATGTGCCATCTCTGGAAACATTCAAGGTCAGGTTGGATTGGGCTCTGAGCAACCTGATCTAATTGAAAATGTCCCTGCTCATTGCAGGGGGGCTGGAACAAGATGATCTTTAAGGTCCGTTCCAACCCAAACTATTTTATGATTTTGTGATACTGTGTATATATATACACATATATTGAAAGAAAGACCACTTAAAATTTTATTTTAATGTGACAAGAGTTCTAGGAATCCTTGGTTAAACTTTACACAGGCTACCTATGAGGTAGTGATAAATCTGAGTGATGTTCATTCATGGTCACACAAACTGCTCCTAAGAGCAATAGTCATAGCTGCCGAGTCCTGTGATGTATGCAACACCAAGTAACAGCACAAGAAAAAATAACTGAAATTATCAAAACTGTAGCTGGAGTCAGTCAGACTTTATAAATTATGAAAAAGAAGATAATATTTTATGGCCATGAGACATAGAAGAAAAAACCTACGCTTCCTATCTGTTTCAGGTTGGCCAATGAATACTAACAGTGAAGCAGAGTGCAGCTTCATACATTTCATACCTAAGAGAATAAAACTTCTAGAACAATAACCATTTATCAACCAATTTCAATCTGTTTTCAGTACCTTTCAAAAACTCAGTGAAACTCAATTGCTGTGAATAAACATTTTATCTTTTTTTTATATATATATGCATAGAGTACATGCCTTCATAGTCACACTTGCACATTGAGTAGTGGGTATATATGAAAAAAACCAATTGAACATAAGAAGTCACATTTAAAGGGTCACAAGTTTTTATCTAAGTTATTGTAAAAGTTAAGAAATGGTAAAAATATGTGAGGTGTTGATGATGTTTCTGTCACCATTTTGGTCTGATGGCCTCATACTCAAGATCGCAAAAAAAAATCTAATTAACTAACACGATAAAGAGTGTCAAGACAGGAAGAGGCTGGCCTCACTGCTGGTGTTACTTATATGTGTTCTTATAATAATCAGTTCCTTTCACAAGAATAGAATCTGAGTGTTACAGTGATTACATAAGATGAACATATGGTTCATTCAGTATAGCTCTGCAGTTGTAGGAGTTCAGTGGCTTCTTATACAAAAGTAGTGTTTAATCTAGAAACTAATAACTTGGAGGTTTGGCTTAAGGAATGTTTCAATCAACATTTCTGTGGAAAAATCCCTTTTGATAAATTCTAAATTAATTCAAAATTAATTATATTTATTGCTCAATTTCAGATACTTCATTGAGGTGTCTCCTTTGGAAAATAAATCTCCATAGATTCTGTAGAAAGAAAGGTACAGCCAATGCAGAGGGAAAGTGTAATCATTTATAATGTTATGTACCTTTTTTTCAGATAGGTATTTTTAACTAGAAACAATTTTTGTTTGATATTCTTAAACTATTCTACTACTGCTCTCTCTATATTTTTCCAAATTGACTTTCATTTATCATAGTAGTCTATAGTCATCTGTTCATGTATTTGCTAACCAAATCTCTGACACATAGTAATACTCTTATATTATTGCTCTACTGATATAGCTTGTGAATGATTAGTGTACAGTTTCATGATAAATTGTTTTCTTAGCAGATTCACAGATCAGATAAAGGAGATCTGATAAAGAAATGGTACTACATTTAAGGCTTATATTGTAAGTTTTTAATAGAAAAGTTAGGACATGATATCCCAGAATATTAAAAATCTTCTTACTACTATAAGATCTTCCTTATGAAGGGTACAGGCACTATCCAATTTATCAAAAAGATCAAAATTTGTGTTATTCTTAAAACATGAGGAACACTGGTCTAACCTTATCCTCAAGAGTGGAAATGCTTATTGATAAAAAGCCTGCAGGTCAGATAGCAGTTGCCTCAAAAAAGAGGGATGGTTGGTTGTTTAACTGAAATCCTTGTCTTTTTTCTCTTTAAATTTTTTCATTGTCCTGTGTCTTCAGTCAACTGATAGATTACTGGGTTTTTTGACTTGTTTTAAAACATTTCCTTACAGTCAGGAAAAATGACTCCTTAAAATAGACCATCTGATTACTGAGCATATCTACTCCTCCTGAGACTTTGAGTTATATCTGCCTATTTTGCTGAGTAAAGCAAATTTTTGCTATGTATTGCAGTCCAGCTTGTGGCACAAATCCTATAAGTATTAAAGTACTGTGTATCAATTTAATAAAGAAAAGCTTAAAATCAATGTGTTACCCCTCAAAACTTACTGTTTTAAAAGTAAAATGGTAGGTTAATTTGAATACAGTTTTTTGCATCCCTAGAAATTTGAATGAAAATCTATTTTCCAAACACTTTTTTTTTTGATTGCTTCCCATTAAATATGGAGATGGTTTGTACTTTTTCTACAACTAAAAAATAATTCTGAATAATGCTTAGAAAATTACTATAGAGATGCCAAATTTTACCTCAATAAATAGACTATGTTTCTATCTCTATAGTTTTAAAAAATCTCATTTTTTCACCTTTCTAAATCTAGCTAACCCATTATGCTTAGTTAACCATTAAACTGTATACTAGAACTTCCTGAAGAACTACAGACATTACCTTTTTCTGCAAATGTGAATTACAGAAAAATCAGAAACAACAGATATAGTAAGAGAAAATCTGAAATTTTATAAGTAAATTTATTCTAATTATACCTGATGATACTATTTTATTACCATTTGGGAAGAATAAGCATAGCAAGCAGAAATCAGAAAAGACAGAGAAAATTGTGAGATCACAATTTTTTTAAAAGAATAATGGTAATGTTGTGTCCTGATGTCAAAGAACCAGCATTAATTCAGAATTCATGATGAGAAGGGAGGGGAAGAATGTTCAGAATATCAATGCTTGAAAGCAAAACTTTACCCATCTAAAATAATTTTGGTGGGCAGAACCTAACAGCTCTATTGAAAAAAACCCAACCTCCTAAAATCCATCTAAAACCAAACAACTCAAAATATTACAAATCTTATACAGAATTTATTCTTTACAATGAACTAACAGCAATCATTTACCAAAGAAAAGAAATCCAAGGAAACAAAGACACTCAGGGGAAAAAAAAATATTTTTTTTTTTCAAAAGCTGAAGTAAAATTTTAAGGCAAAAAGTAGTTAATGTTAGACCATCCATCTTGAACCATAAATGAATAAATGTGTTACCTGAAAGAACAGGAGATGTATCTGATGAGACACAATAGACAGAAGAGCTTCATGGATATCATAATAGCTTCTTGATATGGCAAAACCTTTGATCTGCATTTCTCCCTTGATTACATCAAAGTAGATCTTTAAAAACCTGTTTTACAGAAAAATTATTTTTAGAAATAAATTTCAGACAGGAAAAAAAAAGAGATTTGTAAAAAGAATTTTTTCTTTAACCAAGATCATTCAACTACTTTCACATTGACTTTATACGTATAGTATAATATTGTATATTTCTTTGGTAAGAGCCTTTGGACACTAGACATATTCTTATTTTGTGAAGTCTGTATTTTATCCCTGATGTCTTCCTGGTGTCAATAAGATCATTTAAGATTAACTGAACAAAAAGAGTGACGTGCTACAATATCCTATAATAAGCCTCTGTGTGATTCATGGGAATAACTGAATGCCAGAGTCCTGGATTCACAGGTGTTGTGCTGAGAGCTACCTAACCTGGCTGATAAGAACTGCTAAGGGTACTACTGGATACCCTCTTTGCTAAGTCTGTTTCAGTCAACTCTATTGACTTCATAAAACCATAGAATACTATGTTGGAAGGGACCTCGAGGACCATCTTGTCCAACTCTCCTCAGCAGGACGGCCCAGCTGCATCTTACCAATGTCCAAGACTTGATCTTCACTGGCTAAATAAGAGCTTAGCGTAAATATTGATTTAAGATTGTACCTACATAAATGTAAATATTCTATCATTGAACTGAATCGTACTCAGTGAGTCTTCAGTCCCAAGATTTAGGCATATTTAAATGTTTAGCTCCACTTGGAAGTCATAAGCCTGGACATCATCTGTTTTCACTTCTTAAGTTTATTTTTTTTTTTTTCAAATGACATGAAGTTACAGCTGCTTTTAGTTTTTAGTCAAAGCTCAGCTAGTAGTTATGATGTGGTGTCAGTATGTAATATACATAATAAAGCACTCCTGCCGAAACTTTTCTACTTTGTATAATAGTAGCCATATTGCATTTAGAAGAAAGTGGAACTATGCAGAACATAATGATTATGGTTAGAGCTTTTACCTGGGCAAAGATATTCTAAGTTTCAGTCTTTTTTTTCAAGGACAGATTAGGGTAAGTACCACTGGTTCTTACGATGAAGTTTGAGATTTATTTATTATGACTTATGTCCTCACTCAGATTTGGAAAAAGGTGGTGGAGGAGGCTTCAAAAAGATATAATTTTTTCAATATTTTTTGACTTTGAAATTTTTGAAATTACTATTGTATCAAAAATGATCTTAACTGGCACCTATTTTTTGTATTTGAATATAAGCCAAGATTTTCTAGTGAGAGACAATTTTATCTCTCTGTGAAAGGACACAGAGTATTCAATTCAGCTGGGCACATAACCAAAGCATACTTAAATTATATTACATTATTAAAGCCAAATTTCCTGAGGTTTGTTTGTTGTAATTACTGTCAGTGGTAAAACTTACATTGAAGTTTCACTTGAAACTTCCATGTAAGCTGACTGCCCTATCTATTGTCTCAGGAGTATCATCTCCTGAAGCTGTATCAAGATCTACAAAACAATAAGGTTTTATGATATATGGCCCCAAAGTCCCTCTGGATACTTTTGCAAACACAGCTTTGTTAACAAAAAGCAGATGTACCACAACAAATCCACCTGCCAAATGCTGGAACCATTCAATATTGTTTAAAATAACTGTTTAGTTCCTGAGCAATTTAGCATATGCAGCCTGCTGTGCTCTCTTGAATTTACACTTTAAATTGTCTTGTTTCTGACCATATGTAATGCACTTACCCCTCTCTGCTCAGTGTGCTAGCATGCTGTTGTGTCTTCTCACAGGAAAAGCTTTGGGATCTGCAGGACACATTTAAGCTCTTGAATGCAATTTTCTGTAATGACATACAGGTGTCAGCATTTTCTCCTGCCCTTTTTAATAAGCAGCCTCTGGTGTGGATTCACTGCTGCTTTTGCTTTTAGCTGTGGACCCCCTGTAGAATGTTAACATTCTGTTCTTGGTATTGTTTCTCTCCACAGACAGGTTTTCTGTAGATTTGCAGCAGTAATGATTTTACCTTCTTTCTTGTCATTAGTGTAAAGTTCAGTGTAAATGAATTATGACATTCAAATATGGAGCTTTCTCAGGATTGACAGGGCAACTTTCTAGAGTATTCATAATAGATTTAACTCTATCAGAAATTGTTTAAAAAAAAATAATTGTGTATGGTAACTTGACACTAGAACATCAGATGATAAGCAAAAAGTATAGTCACTTCCTTCTTACTTCATCAAATTTCTGTCACTTTACTTTCTAGATTACTTATTTTAAAGGTTAATCTTTATATAAGCATCTTAGAATTATATGACTTAGCAAGCTGCAAAATTTCTTATTAAACTCAGGCATGATATACCAGATGGTGAAATAAAGACATGGAATGCCTAGAAAAAATAACACAGCTCCTGTATGCACTGTGAGTTTTAGGAAGCCCTTTTTGGATATCTTGTTAAAGGTAGTTGTCATGCTATACAGACAGTATCATTTTTTAAAACAGGATGGAATGTCTAATGGCATAATTTGGTTCTTCAGCTGTGCAATGACATTTAATCAGCAGTGCTTCCCATAATAATGTCATAGAACTACACATCTTAAATGCAATTACTAGTCTAAAATGCACCACCAATCTAAAATATACAGGGTAGTTTAATTAGTTGATGTTCTGTGACTGTAGATATCTGCAGCTTCCTGAGGCTAATATTACCTCTGTTTTCTAGTTCATCTCTGAATTAATCAGATTCATGCTTGGATTCTGAAATGGTTATAAATAGTTATACAGGAAGTGAAATGGCTGTAACATAAAACAGATATTTTCTGTGGTCTTATTCTGAATAACATCTGAATAATTTTGAACCCTATAGGTACAAAAAGACAGGTAGAAGCTAGTGGATGGATGAGGCTGGAAATTAATTTAATAATTTTGTTTTCTTTAAAAATATCTGCATTTATCCTAATATTCTAGGTTAAACATGAACAATTATAGTTGTTGGTGAGAAAATACATGGTCATGGAGCTCCTCCGAATAACTATATGCATGGTTATACCTTGAGCCATGAGGTAAAAATATATTAGCTTAAATCTTTCATGGCAATTTCATTGTAACCTGAAGCTGTACTTAAGTTATGATTTCAACACCACAAGTTTGATTCCCGGCGACAAGGTATGGACTTCCATCCAAATGCATACACGAGTGCCAGAAGATGAAGTAGATGTCAAAATGCAGTTATAAATTAATTTGTGACAGATTACCGTTTACCAGTCATACAGACATAATTTCTTTCTTTATTTCACCTAAGTGAGATATGAAGTAGCAGAGTCATAAAAGGTTATTGAAAACCAGCAAACACCAAAAAATAAAACTTTCTGAGGACTTTACCTGTATTGTGTGTCTGTGGCAAGGGTTTGGTGTGAGGGATGGGGATTGCGGGTTGGGGTGTGTTTAGGGGTGGCTTATTGGAAAAAAGACCCCTCAGCTCCTCAATGGACTCGTATTATGCAAGAGCTGAGCCCATCAGCAAAGCTGGTGGCACCTCTGTGAAAATATACTTGAGAAAGAGCAAGAAACACCACAAAAAGAAAGGAAGAGGGAGCAAAAAGGAATAAGAGACAGCAGTGGGAATACCAGCATCAGAGGAGGAGGAGGAAGAAATACTCCTGGAATCTCTGTTAAGGTACACGGAAAATAAGGAGGTGATTGGAGACAGCTAACATGGCTTCACCAAGGGCAAATCATGCCTGACAAATTTGGTGGCCTTTTATGATAGTGCCGCACACTTGGTGGACAAGGGCAGAGCAACAGATGTCATCTACCTGGACTTGGGCAAAATGTTTGACACTGTCCCGCATGACATCCTGGTCTCAAAATTGGAAACTAATGGATTTGATGGACGGACCACCCAGCGGATAAGGAGCTGGCTGGATGGCCACACTCAAAGGGTCAATTGCTCAATGTCTGATTGGTGGCCAGTGATGAGTGGTATTCCTGAGGGGTCTGTATGGGGACCAGTGCTGTTCAACATCTTTGTTGGAGACAAGGACAGTGGGATAGAGTGCACCCTCAGCAACTTTGCTGATGACACCAAGCTCAGTGGTGTGGTCAACACGCTGGAGGGAAGAAATGCCATCCAGAGGGACCTGGACAGGCTTGAGAGGTGGGCTCTTGCAAATCACATGAAGTTTAACCAAGTCAAGTGCAGGGTCCTGCACCTGGGTCATGGCAATCCTAAGCACAAATACAAGTTGGATGGAGAATAGCTAGAAAGCAGTCCTGAGGAGAAGGACTTAGGGGTGTTGGTGGATGAGAAGCTTAACATGAGCTGGCAGTGTGCACTGGCAGCCCAGAAAGCCAACCACATTCTGGGCTGCATCAAGAAAAGTGTGTCCAGCAGCTCACAGGAGGTGATTCTACCCCTCTACTCTGCCCTCGTGAGACCCCACCTGGAGTACTGAGTCCTCAACACAGGAAGGACATGGATCTGTCGGAATGAGTCCAGCGGTGGGCCACGAAGATGATCAGAGAGCTGGATCACCTCTCCTATAAGGACAGGCTGAGAGAGCTGGGGTTGTTCAGCCTGGAGAAGAGAGGGCTCTGGGGAGACCTTATAACAGCCTTTCAATATCTGAAGGGAGCCTACAGGAGAGCCGGAGAGGGACTCTTTGTCAGGAAGTGTAGTGACAGGACAAGGAGTAATGGTTTTAAATTGGAAGAGGGGAGATTTAGATTAGATACTGGAAAGAAATTCTTTACAGTGAGGGTGGTGAAACACTGGAACAGGTTACCCAGGGAAGTTGTAGATGCCCCATCCCTGGAGGTGTTCAAGGCCAGGCTGGATGGGGCTTTGAGCAGCCTGCTCCAGTGGGAGGTGTCCCTGCCTATGGCCATCATACATCTGTGTGCCTTTGTGTTTGTGGGGATGAACCTTTAGTCACATAATGAATAAATAACATGCAACTAGAACATAAACAATTAAAAATTTAGTCATTATTTAAATAAAAAATGTTTGTTATATTAATAAGAAAGTGGCAGACGGACAAAAGGTTATATGAAGATGCTATGTAATTTTGTGCAAAGACTTGCTCAATAAAAAGACTGGAGAAAACTCATCTTTTTGTCGAACTTCTTCAAATATTTTTGAGAAATTCTAATGCTATGTGCTTCTAGAAACATGGCATTTTTATAGCAATTTATTAATTATGTAGGCAAGCTCATGCTAATCTTACACTCGGATAGCCTAAGAGGAACTTCTTTAAAAACGGTTAGTGCAATAAAAATTACAATTTCTTCCTTAACTTCTACTTGCTTGCAACTGGCTCTTATTCAGTGAAATCCATAAGCAGGTTTTAGTAAATAAAGCGGTGGTTTATAAAGTTACTTCTCTGTAATAAGTGTGCTGATAAGGTACAGCCACATTTAGAGGAATATTATTTCAAAGTCTTGTAGAAATCTGTAGGAAATTTTGTTCAAATGTAAACCCAGTTTAGGATCTACACTGATTTTTATTACGCTATAAACAGTGCAGATGTGTTTCTTCTTGTAGAGTAGGTTGATAAGTGTTGTGTGGTCTTGTTGGGTTTTTTTTAGTTGTTATTCTAAATTGATAGAAAGAAGGAAATCCCTTTCTAATGCCAAGTATCATCTTACAGGGTTAGGCAAGAAAAGAAATCTGATTTGCTATACATGTTAAAATCCATGATTAAACATTCTAGGAGGGGGAGGTATACATTACTCTTTTTGTTGCTGAATGAGAAAAATAGTTTCTGGATGGATGCCTAATAGAAACAGTGATGCCTTTGGAGGAATTTCCTTTTAGATACATTAAACTATGGAATTGAAGAATTAATTTTAGGATGCTGTTGCTTAACTGAATAGTGCTAGCTCTGTGTTCTGAGGAAAGATTTTTTTTAATGTTTTCTTGAACCACTAATACCAAATTTTAAGTTTGATGACTTAAATTTTGTTTCAGCATTCAGACATTCTTACAGACTCCGTAGTCTGTAGTAGTCTTATTTAAGGGAATGATTCTGAGGTATTTCACTCTTCTACATAATTAAAGTATTAAAACTTATGGTTTGATTTGAAATGATCAGTTATCTGTGATTGAAATATACTGAGTGGTAGAAAATGGAGAGATGTTTCTGTCTGGTTTAATTAGAAAGTAAATGAAATTCCAATTGTCCATAAAAGCGTTTTGTAACTATTAGATATTTTCATTATTATCACATTGAATAAATATTTGTAAACCTGAGGCTTTCAAGGCAATGTACCTTCTATGAAAGTTTATATAAGCTTACTATGACTTTGATAAATGTCACAGTTCTAATATACAAAAGAAGAGGAGGCTGTGGCTCAGTACTTCAATCCTTGCCACTCCAATTGGTTGATTACTCTGCGTCTGATTTCAAAAAAGGGCCAATAACAAGATATAAGTAATTCATTTGTTTATATCTTTGAAACAAGTATGATTGGAAAAGATCTGTATAACATGTAAAGCCTAATTAAAGACATTCCTTAATGGAGAGGACCAATCAGTACCTACAGGGTGATAGAGAATTTTTCAACTTACTGCAGCAAAAAGTTGTTTACTAGATAAGTAAACACAGAAAATGCCTCCTAGTAGAGCAGAGATGGTGTTATCCAGGGAAGGAAAACGACCGTTATTCGAACTAAGAAGGTGACATGAAAGCCTTGTACTTCAGGAGAAAATAGAACACATTTACAAGCGAAAGATTAAAGCGGTTTGGACTGTCCAGATATCTTACAATGGGCAGTTTGGCCATAATAGCTGACATATTCTGCCAAAAGAAGAGCTCGTTAAAAGGCAGAAAATGCTGACTTCTCTCTTGTGAGGAAAGAAACAGATAGTCAACCAGATGAAGGAAAGAGAGCTTTCAGATGTTTCCTTAGTGGAAGGTTAGATTTAGTTTCTCTTTTATTGTTAGGTGTATAGTTTTTTGGGTGTCAGAAATAATAGTTGCTTTTCTACTTTACTTAACTGGGCATATATATAGTATGATCTTTTTACCCACCTAGCAGTATACTGAGCATTCATATGTTCTAGATATCTGGTATACTACAAAAGTGCTTCATTTTCTCAGCATGTCTTAATTTCCATCAAAACATTAGTAGGCTGTGTCCATAGCTTAGCTATATTGCACAAAGGAAGGTAGCAATTACAGGGTCAAGGGAAGAAAAATAATGTTTTCCAATAACTATTAGAGATACCAAAGATTCTCTGATGTAAAATAAAAAATTGAGAATACAAACTTAAACCTTGGCAGGTACAATAGAGATGTTACTAGACATACAGAATTTATTCCTTGAAGATATTCATAATGTAAGAGTGAATCTTGACCCTAATGATGTGCACTGTGTGCGTTCTGATATTTCAGTTCTACTTCTCTTTAAAGCCTAAGATGCAAAAAAGGCCTTCTAAAAATAAATTTAAATCAAGTAACCTGAAGATTTTTGCATATAGGATTTATTTATATGTGGGGTTTTTTTAAGGTGTAAGAATATATTTATAGTACCCAACTGCTCATATTTTAGTCTCATTTGCAGAAATGTGTAAGAATATATTTATAGTACCCAACTGCTCATATTTTAGTCTCATTTGCAGAAATGTGTAAGGAAGAGCCTGTAAAAGTCAGTAAGGTTTTAGAAGCAGATTACAAACACTTTGTTTGGACTGGATTGCTATATCCTGGTCTCGTTTTTATTGCTTTTCTATTCTGAAAAGTACTTCAAGCATTTTTTAAAGACATAAAGCCAGAATTTTCCTATAATTAAAAGCACTGGTATGGAAGTAAGACTTTTTCTTTTCAACTCCATGTATTAAGAATATGAATACTGCAGTCCAAATAGCTTTACCCCTATCCAACATCCAATTAATCAGGAGTGGTTTTAATAAATGTAGTTGTCTGTTCATTCCAGTGTTTCACTTTTACTAATTCTTATCCTTGAAAATCACCACATCTCACTGTATTCTGTTCTGTTTTTCCTGTAACTCTCAATGGCATAAGATGTCAAGATTCATTTTCTAAATAGAATCACGGAATCACAGAATTGTTGGAGTTGAAAGGGACCTTCTAGAGACCATCTAATCCAACTCCCCTGCCAAAGCAGGACTGCCTACAGCACATTACTCAGGGCTGCACCCAGGAAGATACCTTATTACTAGTACGTGTCATATCAGGCTACTATTATAGAACTCACCTAATTTACTACCAAAGTGGCATTCGTGGTTAATTGGAGAATGTCTAAGATTTTAATTAGAGGGTTTTTTTTCCTTTATGTCAAATTATTTTAGTTTGATTCTATTCTCAGGGATATTTTATTTTTTAATATACTAGACAGAGTTTTTTGTTTACATCTTTTACATTTGGTACACATTTTGAAGCAAGCATCTTAAGCTGGTATATATAATAGGGGCTATTTTTTTTGAAACACATAAATTATTTTTTTATTTTATTCTATTTTTTTACAGAAACTTATCACAGACACAGAGAATTGTTATATATACAAAGAACTGTCAGCTCTTTCCACCTGGTTCTTTCACACTTGTGCACAATTCAGTTTTACAAGCAGTGGCATGAAAGGTAACACTGATAACAGGTAAGATGTGGGTGTTGGTTTTTTGTGGTTTTGTTTGGGTTTTTTTTCATTTTCTCTCACTAACTTACTGTATATTAACATTTACAGCAACATGAAATGGCATATGCAAAATACTAACCAAATGTCTTTGAATTATCAAGGGCAGTGAAACAGTCTCATTTCATATTTTGTTTGTGTTCTTTATCCACTGTAAATTCAGTTATCTGAACGTTTTTAGTAGATGCATTTCACAGATCATTAATTATGCAATACAGTTTGAAGAACTGATGCAGTGAGAATGGGTGGAACTCCTTTTCTGCAAAAATCCTAATGCCCTTGGGGTGTTCCATGGGATTAATTTCAAATTGAATTTTGTAAGTAAATGAGATAAGTTCCTTACTTCTCTAGGTTATCAGAACACTATTAACAAACTTTAGTTCTGTTAAAAGAAATAATAATAGACCTTAATTTCCAGAACATTAATATTTCATGTCTGGTTATATCATCAAATTATAAGAGTATGTAGACATTGTTGCACTTTAAAAAAAGTATACATGTCGGAATAAGCTTTTATATAGCTGTGATTAGCTGATGAAATGGAAATCCATCTTTCAAGCTTTGTTTTTAAAGTGAGGTTAATCTACAGCAAATAAGTCTTGGTGTAGATCCTCTGAACACTTAGAAGACATGCTGCGACAATGTGTCTAACTCTGCAGACAGAAAAAAAAATAAAAAATGAAATACAATGACCACAAAACAGGTTGGGAAAACAGGCTTCTGCCTTTGTCAACTGTTCAATTGCTGACAAAGCCAGTTACCTGTTTTCCCAACCTGTCTTCTAAACTAATAATTTTCACTATATTAGCCACTTATTTGTTTCCACGATTATCATTTCTCATAATTTCAATTTGAGCTTTGCAATAAGGTAAGTTCCTTATTTTTCTATACTATAGAATGGGAGTACCACCAAGATTTGTAAATTGACCTGACTTTATGGAAATTAAATATTACTATTATTAATAGTATCCTTACAAACTTTTATGCTGCCTAGACTATTTTTTATTTGCATATTTGTTTAGATCTGGAAGCTTTTCTAATTTTATATGACATTGTAAACTCTCTTTAGTCACCACTTTAATCATATGAACAGAAGTAGTGGAAAAAAGCAGAGCCACTATCCACCTCTGCCTGCTGAAAGCTTGTATATTCTTCAGTGATATTTGGATGAATAGCTTTGGTCAAGAGCAGAAACAGGCTTTGATGGGAAGGCAAGTCTTTGCATCCAGGCAACCACACTGAAGTAATTTTTTAATGTGATTTTCCCCAATGTTTTGTTTAGATTTTGATCACAAAGAACTAAGCTAAAACAGTAAATTTATTATAGGTAATCATATCTTACTCAGAGAATAATTATTTTTCTTATTTTCTTGTAAATTCTGTTGTCACCAGGATAAATTATTTGCCAATCATTTTGTCACTATCTTACAGTTGATACTGTGTAGACAGATGCATTGTACCTTTCTACTATTTTTAAAGTATTGTCTACAAAAGGGAAATATGTAACTTACAATAGCCTTAGGACCTGTTCTAGCCTGTAATATATATATATGTATATAAGTATGCATGCACATTTACTAACTTCAGAGACTAGGAAAAAACCTCAGCCAAGTTTTAAATTCATGGGGTTTATATCTCTGTTCTTTAATATGGCCTTCCTAAGCTAATACGAAAACATTGAGATGATCAGGGAGTGGAAGCAAATCTCCTTAATTATGGGTTACTGGATCATTAGTCCACTCCTGGGAGTACTAAAACTCTGCATAGTCATATCAGAAAGCTCATGGAAGTTTTTGGATGAGGGTGATTACTGTAATACAGATTCAGGTTGACTGGGTTAATTCCTGCAATGTTAAATGTTATATTCTTTGAGAATCTTAAGTATTATATTTTTTAAGTTAAACACTTAAAATTTTCAGGCACCATTAGACACATCTAAGTTCAGAAATAAAAGATCTGATAATCCAACTTTCACAGCTCCAGTTGCTGCCCCTGGTACACGTAAGCAGGTCTTGCAGTAAAATGAACTCTGCCTGCACAACAGGATGAGATTATTGCAGCTGGGAGAAAAAAACATCTAAGCAGGTGTTCATATGTGTGGTTCTTATTAATATTTTATGTAATATATCAATTTAATTATTAGAGAAGAAAGAGTCTGGCACTTGTAAAATTTTGTAATGAATTTCCTCTTAGAACAGTTTGTCTTTCTTTCCAACATTTTAATATAATGAACCAACAATAGTAGTCTGAGCTGCATACTCTTTGCATCTTCAACAAAACTATCAACTAGGTTTATACTGTAGGTTATATAAATATGGATTGTATAGGTAAATTAAACTAAGAATTCATAACATAGTGAAGTGCTAGAAGAGATTTCCTGAATGAGACAACTTAGCCTTTAAAAATATGGAATAAAAAGTATGTTCAGATTTTTTTTTCCTAGTACTGATGCATTCTGTGTTTATCCTGTCAAGTATCATTGCTGGTGAACTCAGCAGAAAAGCAGAATCTGAAAGAAATATGGCAGAGTTAATACACATTAACCTATTCCCTAAAATATATGGATACAAAAATCTTGTGGCTTTTCAAAGATATTTTTCATAGTTGAACATTAATTTATCATACTGCCTGTTCTTTATTAGTAAAAAATAATAAAATTACTAGAATTTGTGAGTTTAAAAAAGGTCTCCTGAAATATCAATACAAGAAAACCAGAAATGAGACTTTAGAACCACATGCCACCTATTGAATGCTTGCTCCTGGTAAAGTTTGGAATTCATAAAGATTTGCCTCCTGTAACCTAAAATATGAACTACAAAAAAAAAGAAATGAGAACTTCTAGTTTTACATGTATGAAGCTACACTATGCATTTTGAAGCAAGTTGTAAGAGTATGTACTACACAATTTCTAAGTCTAAGCACATCTTCAGTAGTTATGACAGAAGAGAATAAATCAACAGGGCTTTATTCAAAGACTCTCTTGTTCATGATAATAGTGCGTGCTTTTTTTCCTGCTTTTATTTTCCCACCTCCTACCATGCTGACACTGGCAGTACCACTACCTCTACCAACAAAAGAAATTAGAGAATCAATGTTATTTGCCAGATACACATTCTGTTGTTTTCATGACATCAAGATAAAGGCAGAAAGAATTGAAAAATATGTCTAAATCTGTCTTTTAAGCTGGAATCTATTTCCCCCTGTCAGGAGGTGCTGAGTTCCTTAGCTTCTGCAGATTTGGTTATTGCTGAAAATACTCAGCATCTTCCTAAATGCATCCTAAAGACAGAAACCGAATAAGGTAAATTAAGATATCTATAAGGCATACATCTGTGCTTGTCACCATAGGCTCCTTCTCTACTGTTGATGGAGAAAGACAGACTTTTAAAGAGCAATTAATCTGATCTATCATGGATCTCCACTTTAGGGTGAAATGAATCTTTCCCCATGGTCCTTATTTCTCTCTGTTGACTCCATAAGGCATGTTGAATGACTAGTTCAAGGAAAATGAGTCAGTTTACTCCTGTATCTGGTATCTAAATAAAGAATAGAAAAGTGAGAAAGGCACAAAAGGATAAGGGCAATAAATTACAGTAAAACTCTGGCACTTTAAAACTGTTGGATATTTGACACAGTCTCAGTAATATACTTTGAGTATGTTCTGCATGTTTTTAGACACTGGTGTCTTATATGCAAATCTATACACATTTTCAATCCTATGCACATCCAAATGAACAAAAAAGTATTTGTGACGTATAATTACACGAAGTTCAGTCTATGTTATTCAGGAGAGTATAATGTGAAATCCGTGGAGTACTGTTCAATTGAATATATTTATGCCTGATATGAGTCTGTCTCTAATGGCCGGACTTTGGTCAGTTCAGAGGAACCTGAGACACTCAATCTGAACACCATTTGTTTGAGTCAATTATGTTTGTTCAACCAATCAATGACTTGGATTTCTGCTACAGCACATTGGGGAGACAGGAAATAAACAAGCTTGATGGACAAGTACCACTTTAAAGTATCGATGATTTCCATGTAAATTAAAATTATATAGCTGAAAGGGAAATAACTACTCTGGAGTAATATTTGGCAGACTGCCTGCTTATTTCAACTATTCAGACACAAAACAAGGGTGTCAAGGCTATTTAGAAATACATCTGTAACTTTTATTTGATGCTGAGTGTTTGGGAATTTGTAAATACTGCTTAAGGGTTAGGCCTGGGACTTTGGGATGATGATGAAAGCAATGAAGCTTGGTAGCACTGCA
The DNA here is from genome assembly GCA_025769975.1 of Gallinago jamesoni. Lineage (NCBI taxonomy): Eukaryota > Metazoa > Chordata > Aves > Charadriiformes > Scolopacidae > Gallinago > Gallinago jamesoni. The sequence goes on along the minus strand of JAOQGH010000023.1, from coordinate 74,483,939 downwards.
GCTAGGAAGGTCTGTGTCTGTACTTTATGATCCTTAGTATATCATTGTCCTCTATTTTCATTTTCCACCTAATATTCAATAATTTTTTTCTCCAGATGAACATACTCATCTGCCTTCAGAACAGGAACACTCTTCCCTCCCTCTGCTCCATGTAGGGTGTGGTGGCCAGGTCAAGGGATACAGCACAGGACACCTTCAATCCTGATGCTCTTTAACAAAACAGAACACATTGTTCATGAAAAAGTGCAGATGAACTAATAGATAACAGTTAACACCAATCCCTGAAGTAGACAAAAGCTAGATACATCTAGACTGATGACTGACAACAGCTAGTATCCACATTTTCAGATCAATGTGAACTAGGTAGATATGCAATAATCTGTTTCAGCATGTGGATACCTCTTGAACTTTTTATTTAGAGATTAGTATAAGACTGAAAGGATGTAGTCTAGCCTTTTTTAAAAGCATTGATTTTAGCATTAACTGTTGTCATTCTGTTTACCACAGACATCAATATATAAGTCAATCTCTTTTTTCCAACATTTAGAATCTGTGGCATCAGAATAATCCCATAAGAAATCAGTTCTGAAACACGGTTATTTCTGCTATGGTAGAAGTGGTTCCTTGAATCTGTTTGGAAATAATCTAATTTCATTAATTGCTCCTTTATTTATGTGGTATTAGAGAGCGACATTCTCAGAGGGAGACTAGAATGTCCAGCTAGTTTTCTACAACATTTATTATTTTCACACAATTACAGAATCACAGAATGATATGCAGTTGGAAGCGACCTCTGGAGATCATCTAGTCCAACCTCCCTGCCAAACAGGTCCACCTACAGCAGGTTGCACAGGAGCTTGCCTGGGTGGGTTTTGAATGTCTCCCGAGAAGGAGACTCCACCACTTCTCTGGGCAGCCTATTGCAGAGCTCTGCCACCCTCAAAGTAAAGAAGTTCCTCCTCATGCTTAGGTGGAACTTTTTATAAGCAACTTTGTGCCCATTTTCTCTTGCCCTATCCCTCTTGACACCCTCTCTTTAAGTATTTATAAGTATTGATCAGATACCCCCTCAGTCTTCTCAAGACTGAAAAGACCCAAGTCCCTTAGCCTCTCCTCATGAGAGAGATGCCCCTAATCACCTTTACAGCCCTCTCCTGTACCCTCTCCAGCAGTTGCTTTTCCTTCTTGAATTGGGAAGCCCAGAACTGGACACAGTACTCCAGATAGGGCCAATTTTGTATGTGTAGCATACACCTTTCTTGCCCTTCCGTACTAAAAATATACCACTCTTTTCCATGTTCCTCACGTGAGAATACCCTTACATCCCAATTGGTTTTTTTTCCCACCTCTGATTCTGCACTACTTATTTTGATATTTAATTTTTCTAATTATTTTTTCCCCCTAAATTGAAATGTACAGACAATAAGAGAGCTTTTCTGGCACCAACGCCCACATCTGTTAGTCACAAGAGTACAATTAGAGTGACATGTGTCATTATATAATTTTATCCTGAATGCTTTTTAATGTTTATTTTAACTCTTCCTCTGCTATGTCCTTAATCAACCATTTCTAGAAGCAGAAAGCTAAACCTACTGAACAATAGCAAAACCTTAATGAACTGTTTGGAATGTGTAACAAATTCAAAGCTGATTTTTAAAAATATCTAAATGATCTATAAAGAAGCAAAGTGAGATAGTAGCTGCCATAAAAACTACAATGACTATAAATGGAAGGGTAGATGGTGAAGCAGTTCTATTGTTATGTTTTTCATGTGTGCTACTTCAAGCAAGAACATTTATTGTAATGGGTGTCATGCATTCACTGTTAATCAAATGATGAATAAGTGTGGTCAAAAAGCATAACAGTGGAAAAATGCAGTTTGAGTAAAAATGGTCATAAGTTTTGTAAAAATGTTGCACGTGAAATATCTCCATCGGATATGAGAAAAAGACTAACAAATTTTAAAAATGTCTTATTAATATTTAGATTGATATTGTTTCCAGGTGCTTCAAAACAGCAGTTATCATAACTATGGACCATGAATCTATTCCCACTGAAGTAACAGACAAAAATTCTATTGAATTCAAACAGTTGTAATCATCCCTGATTTCCATTTATTTCTTTTTACATTAGACCAGTGACAGAACATGTCAAATAATAGTTGAGATGGAGAACTAACAGAAACATTTTGGCTTGAAAAGCCCTCTTGGATACTACTTCCATCTTAAAAAAATTGACAGACAAATGAATAGGAAAGACACAAAATCCACAGCTTTTTGATTTCCCTTTCCCTCATTCACAGTCCATGTGTATTTTCTTTTACAGCTGTTGCATTTTCTGGTTTACCTTTGAACTTGACTTTTTTTTTTTTTTCCTCCCTGTTGTATTTAAAAAAAGATATGAAACATGATTAGAAGCAGAATGTCCCAGTTTCCTTGTTATTGCTTAGCCTTCTGGAATCTCTTTCCATGTAACTTTTGCTAAGATTGTTCTTTGCATATTAAAAGCCTTTTCGTACATTATACTTTGGCCACAAATTTTCCATTGAAACGGATGTACATTTACTCTTGCATATATAACCTCATTTTCTGGAAAGTTAGTGATCATTCAAGGGTAATTATTTTTGCACTTAGTCTGCTTGTTGTTGCAATTTTTTGAAAAAAAAAAAAAAGAAATAACACAACCTTCAAACACCCAATGAACTACCCTTATTTTTCCAAGTTTTCATGTAATTTTTATAGAATAGCAATCATGCCTTCACAGATTTTCAACATGTATTTAAGAAAGTCTAATTCTCTGGATTAACACAAAATTCTTATCGCTTTTATCATTGCTATTGTCACAATTATGCCTCTGATCTCTTTGGCATTTTGCAGGACATTTAACATGTTCTATTTCAAAGCACTTTTCAACGAGGAGAAAAAGCCACAAGCAAAACATCAAAATTTTCTATTGAAAAAGTTATTCCTTACTTCTTTGCTCAAATTTGGGATAAAAATCTTAATTGTGAATCCCAACTGAAGGCAAACACTCAGGAAAAAGTGTTAACCTATTTTGAGGGGGATACTTTTCTAGATCCCACTCCAAGTGAACTAATTTTACTCATGCATTGCATATGTATTCACTGTATTCTTGGAGTACAGTGAAAGGCTAGGTTTCTGCCAGGAGCTTTATGTTGACTGTTCTAATGTCTAAGTCCTTTAGTGGTTTAACACACCATGTTCACTTTTAGTGACAAATGTTTGAAAGTAATATAACTACAGCCTCTTCCCTTCCATGCTACATCTCACATTGTTTTTACAAAACATTCCATTCTTCTCTTTAATTCTCTAACCCATATTAATACAATTAACTCCTTAAAATATAAAAAGTGGATATGGAAAATGTGGGTGAGATATTAATAACTAAAAGAAGAAAAAAGTAAGGAAAAGCAAGGTAAAATATTCAACTATTGAAAAATATATTTTTGAGACCAGTGGTTGTTCTGGTTGGTTGAAATATTTGTTAGATATATAGTAAATGAATTAAATACAAAACATTTTTCATACATTTGATAAGCCCACCCTTTTTCTCAGACCGTTTTTACAATACGCATATTATCTATATCCATCTTTATAGAAAGTGTGTGCCATTTTCTTTTATATTGTACTTTAATCATGGTACTCTTTTCCTCAACAAAAAGCAAAGAAAAAATAAATTAGTCTGACTTTATCTGCATCCTGAAGTTCTGCTGACAGGAAATTTTATTTATGGACAGATGAAGAAAAGCATTTTCTGAATGCTTCTGAAGAAATGTCTAAGTTTATGCATCAGCATGAGCACATTAAGTCAAATGTTAAATAGAATTAATGTCACAAAGACCAGTTTCAGGCTGTGTCTGTTTCTTTTTCAAATATGATTCTGTCACTGAGGCAGTATCTCACATAATTTAATTTTCTAAACATTGACATAACTACAAAACTAAGACAGATCATATGTGATAAAACTTCTGCATAAAATCTGTTCTGCACCAAACTTTGAGTGAATGCAAATTATTTGCAATGTTTTACATTTCATCCATTGCTACAAATAGTGTTTTCAACAATGTCAATCCTTTTTATGCTGCTGGGCTGGGTTTTATCATTTTCCCAAGAACGCAACAGAATTAGGAATTATGTACCCTGAGAAGTTCTCAGATAAAGGCTCCATTTTGCATAAAAATTAAGTAATTTTATTATCATAGACACATAGGAGGGTGCAGGACATCACTTTGGGCAGTCAATAGGTGCTGCTAACTTCTGTTTTTCACCAATAGGTGGTGATGGGTTTTTTCATTGCTACAATTTTTATTTTTCTAGATTATTTTCCTGTTCTTACATTTAGACTAGCCAGTTGTAGTTACCAATACTTAGTTTCTGAGGATGTTTTCACCTTTTCCCAGACTATTTTTCACCTTTTCAGATGATAAGTTACCGTTATAATTCCTTGGGTTTATACTTATTGATAGTATCTCAGGACATCTCTAGTTTCTAGGTACCTGGCTGTACTTCAAAGATGCCAGTTGCAATTTTCAAGGATGCTTCTGGTTCACAGGCCTTTTTTCCCAGGCTCACAGTTCTTGGCTGGCAGGTATTTTCTCTGTTCGTAACTTTCAGCAGACATTTTCTTTTCTGCAGTAATTTTCCACTTCTAACTACACTGCCTTTATGACTGCCCATATCACAGCTGCATATAAAGTCAAGCACTTTCTACAGAAAAAAAAAAAAAAAAAGAGCACCACATAAGATTAAATTGTGTCCTTTTGCACATTGTTTTCCAAGCATATAGAGTTCTTCACTAATAAGAGATTTTAGTAAGGATCGTTCCATAAAAATAAAATAAACAATGTAACAAGTTTGTCAGATATCTACATATGAGCTATTTCAGTTCCACTTGTAAGAGTTCTGAATCCGTAGATTAGCTTGCCTTTTTCTCATCTCTAGACTGTGTACCATAGACTGTACCATCTATTGAGTCCTGTCTATAGTGAGAAGGAAAACTGATTAGCTTCCCAAGTAGTGGTTCAAATGACATTCCTATTTGGTATTGGAACTCTAGAAATGCCAAAGGAGAATAATTTTCTTTTTCCTGTTTAAGTAGCACCATGAAGCACTAGACAATGCACCTGAAATAGGCTTAGAAGTGATAGGTTGTTAGGTATTACAAAAGAAGGTGAAAAGTAAAAATTAGACTGTAAAAATGTGGAGAAGTGTATCTTGAAATGTGAACATAATCCAGGCAGTGATCTCTGCATGCTAGAATAATATACATACAAAATAATAATGAAGGTTATATATATAAAAGCCATTAGAAACCCACTTGCATTTCTTTTGAGAAAGGCAGAGAAAGAGGCTTTGAGATTTCTTTTATTTTATTGTAATAAATAACTTTAAGTATATGCCAGACTTTAACAAAAAAGGTATTAAAATTCTCCTCTGGGCAGCATTGTTCAATAATCATCTGCTAAGGAGTATTTTTTACTATCTTAGTCTTTGTCAAAGTTAAGATATTTGGCCAGATAAACTACTGGTCTGATCCATTATCACAATTCCTATGCTCCTATGGCTTTTTATTTCCTCAGGAACAACTACTTTGAACTGGATAAATTTAATGCCTACTTCCCTTGTTATTTGGAATGAATAATACTCAGTATAACAGGTGAATCTTACAAAGAGCTTTTACTTCTGAGTAGTGAAATGATGCACTGACATTTTCAATAGTGAATAGATTTCACAACTGACACATTAATAGCTCTTAAATGGAGAAAAGTCTGGTTGCATATCTTCAAAGAGCTTTTGAACATGAGATAAGTCTTTCCAGTATAAAGACTTATTTCTTTTTAAGATTATATGTTAAAATTTATGAATTAGGGCCAGGTTTTGTGGTGTTTGGGGTTTTTTTTTTGGTTGGTTGGTTGGTTGGTGTTTTGTTGTTTGTTTTTTTTTCTCTTTTATTTCAAAATTCCGTGTCAAAGTTGATATTTATTCATACAAATAGGTTGATATTGTAAAACTAGTGGGCATCTGAGGCTACCATTAAAAGTTCCAAATCTTAGCTATCTCACAAGACATATATTTTTGTCACTTTTCTAAGTATATCAGTGCATAACATGCAACATCTTTTGTATAACATTTCAGCCATGGTCCCATCTATTTATTTTCCACTAAATGGTAACAACACAGTGTTTCCCCACTGTGAAACACAGTATTTTGCGTTACTAGGGTATTAGGCCTAGAAATTCAAAAGCCCACATTTAAATATGTTTTCTACTGCAGATCTCCTGTGGGATCTGGGGCTAACCATTTAGGAGACAAAGCAAAGAGAATGTAAAGAAGATCAAAAATTACTATTTTCTCCCAGATTTGCCCTTGTAACAGCAATGGACATAAAACCTTCCAATGTCATCTGTGTTAGAAGAAGACAGAGTTTCTATGGAGTCAACAAAGAATGGAAGAACAACTGAGACAAGACACTGTAGACAGCTTCTTCTTGTTGTTAGTAGTCTAAACAAGTTTACCTCTTGATCTCTGCATGTGAGTTTCATGGCTACATTTCAAACAGTCCCTTTAGATACTGTATGCCTCAATTCTACCAGTAATGTATATGAGTTCTTAGGTAATGTGTATTTTAAGAATAAATTAATTTAATAATTCTGAAACATTTAATTTCCACAGGGACCTCTATCAGTATCTTTACTAGAGATAGGTCATCAATTTAAATTTAAGCATTAGCTTTCATCTATCTGTGATATGAGAAACATTTAAATTCAGAAATGTAGAAGATATAGCTAATATTAATCCTCTAAACTACTCAGTATCTCTAAATTAAATTAAGTCTTTTCAGAAGCAAAGTAATTAAATCAAAACCCTTATGTCATGCCATTGTAGCATAACTTGCTCTTAACAGAATATCTTTTGTAAGGCACTTGGGACTTTATTTAAAAGAAAAAGATCAGTCCTGAGCAGTCCCAGTGCTAAAGTGTCAATAGGTGAGGAGTTGTCTCTTGAAGGCATTGCAGCTCTGAAATACTCTCCTAAGTAGAGCTTATGACATTTTCACTAATGCACAGTAAAAAAATATTCAAATTCCTCAATGGGATGAACCATTTTTCAAGCAAATATTTATATATATTTCTAATATAATAATATACTGATATCCTTAAGTGTTACCCTGAGAAGTGTATGGTATGTTCAGGCACAGAGCTTTGCATATTGTGTGCCTTGCTTGTCTTTCTATTAATATGCCAATGAAAAAAGTGGATATTACCCCTGAGCTGAATTATAACATTCTTACTGTACAGAAGGAAAAAGACAAATAAACTATTTTTTTCGTAGAACTTAAGATACATTTTCTAGCAATATTGAAGTACATCAGCAGACAAAGAACAAAACAATTGTTCTCTAAATATTAAGCAAAATATCTGTGACTTTTTTTTGTAAATAGAATTCATATATTCTTGACGCTTCTTAGCTGATATTCTTCAAATCAAGTTTTAAGAAACATTTTTAATATATATTTGATCCAAATAAAAATAAAAGGTGTGAGACAAACAGAGTGAAAATAGTACTGACAAAAATTGTAGCACTGATAAAATTAAGGTCCCCATATCCCCATACAGCAAGTTACTAAGTGCAACTTCAGCTGGATTTGATGTGACTTACAACTTGGTCCTCATTAATATTAAAATAGCAAATAGCTCCTTAACCTTTCCTTAGTGCCAGAGAAACACTACTGAACAGCTGCTAGTTTTCTAGTCTTAGTGTACAGTGTATGCTAATAAAGAAAAGTGGGTTTGCTTCACGGAGATATCCTGAGAAGTATCCTTACTTCTTATTGTACAATTTTTATGAATTTCATGCACATTGTTATTTTCAGGCACCATAAAATTATCAAAAAGTGAAAAATTAAAGACAAAACCAATTCTGGCTTTTCTCCTTAGGCCAGAAGCAGTCTTTTTGCCATAGTCTTGTACTGTTACAGACTGTAATTAGTTGTCCTTATTTTTAACATAAGGTAGGTAATAAACATAATGATAATGATAATAACAATAGTGAAATCCTAATCATGTTCTGTTATCAACAATAGCAATATCCTTTGCATTTTAAAAAATCTTTTAAGAAAAACATTATATTGTAACAATCCGTAAAATACAGTTTATCATAGAATCATAAAATCATTGAACACCATGTTAGAAGGAACCTCAAGGATGATCTGGTCCATCTTTCTTGGCAAAAGCACATTCTAAACAAGATGGCCTAGCACTCTGTCTAGCTGAATCTTTAAAGTGTCCAGTGATGGGAAGTCCACCACTTCCCTGGGGAAAGTATTCCAATGGCTGGTTGTTCTCACTGTAAAAAATTTTCCTCTTGTGTCCAATTGGAACATCACCTGGAGTAACTTGTGTCTTCTTGTAAAAAGAGAGTCTCCCTTTAAATACCGGAACATGGGGATAAGGTCTCCCCTAGCCCTTCTTTTCCTCAAGGCTGAACAAACCCAGTTCTCTCAGCCTTTCCTCATATGGCAGACTTCCCAACCCCCTGATCATCTTTGTGGCCTTAATCGGGACTTTCTCCACACCTTTTTTTGTATCACTGGAACCAAAACTGAGCACAGTATCCCAGCCGTGGCCAGACATGCACTGAGAAGAGTGGGATAATGACTTCTTTATCTCTGCTGGTGGTGCCCTTGTTGGTGCAACTCAGCAGTCAATAATTTCAACACCAAAGCCAATGACTTGAAATGCCAAGGCCTGTTATATAAAGGCCAGGCTAGAAGACTGAGAAATCCCTCTAGATTAAATCTGTCAGCTTATCAACCTGTGGTTAAACTGATGCAAGTCTTCGAGAAAGGGAAAACAGAACTACAAAAAGGATGAGTTAATAATGAGAAATTTTACCTTCAGCTTCTACATGAAGCATAGAATTTGAAATTTATTCACTGGACAATCAGTTCTTGTTGCATTTTCTATCCCTGAAAGTTACCACATAGTTGTAATCTTTATTAGAAACTTGAGATATCAGAAGCATGGAATGGGAGAATGAGGTTATGTGTCTAATCCTTTTACTAGATGCAAGGAAGTATTCAAGGTATTTTTGTGTACACACAAAGAAATCACACATTTAAATGTTGACTGATAACCAAATATTCCACGTTTGAGCAACATAGTTATAATGCCTTCTGTTTATGTAATCTTATCACAGAAAACCTCAGGTGTCTTAAAATGAATTCCAGTCATTAAAAAGTATAAAATTCTGATAAGATGACTCGGATTCTTCCCATAATTAAATTCAGTAAAACCACTTATTTTCAATTTTACATTCCATGCGAATGGAATGTGAAATATCAGGGGAAAATGTGAATATCAGGGGATTTAATGACAATCATCATAAGCTTTATATAAGAAAAAAGCTCAAAATTCCTTTAGTCTTATAAATATTATTTTTTATTGCATTTTCCATTTCCTGTATCTAGTTAAACTATTAGCTACAGCAATAGCAACAATCCCTGATCAATGCATGTGAGGGACTCCTCATACTGTACCATCAGTTCAATAGGTAAATTTTGGTATACAGCAAATTATACTTTGTAATGTTGCCCTCATAGCAGAACCATTTTTAATTTTATGTATCTAAGTTTACCAGCTTTTTCTTATATGATTAATATGCATTTGTTCTTAAATCCATACATTGACTGTCTCTTGATCCATCACTCAATTCTTGTTATTGTAGGTGAAATATAAATATACTTAATATATGAATGAAAATGAAAATCAAATAAAATCACAGCTCTTAGTCCTAAATCAGAAAATGGAAGCCTCTGTCATACCCAAACAAATCTAGAAGTTCAACATTATGGTGAATTGGGACTCATCCACAAATTCTTCTGTATTGAAACTCAGTTAAGTCTAGTGACTTTTATGGGCTTTTAAAAGTATTTTTAAGTCTTTTTTTAATTACAGTGAAGTCTTTGGTATGTACCAGTGACAATCCTCCTGGCATGTGGATACAGAACCACATGTTAGGATCAATCCTTTACCAGATGCTAACAGCAATAAGTAAAGAAACTTTAAAACCATAAGACATTCTTAGCTTCCTAAAACAATATGAGCATGACCAAATTTACATACAGAGTCAATAAATAAATTTCAAAAAAGGAAAAACAAAAAAAGTGTTTCAAATATTGGGATAAATTTACCTAGGCTCGAAAAATATATGCTGAAAAATTATGTAAATATATATCTTAAAGATTTCCTTGTATTTGCAATCTACCACCTGGTAATGGGACCAGTGCTGTTCAACATTGTTGGTGATATGGACAGTGGGATTGAACGAAAAGAAAGATTGAAAGAAAAGAAAAAATGTTAAGATGTATGTTTAAAAATTAACTGTAAGGGCAAAGCATAGTCTCTCCTAAAGCTTTCTACTTTTAAAGAACAGTTAAGGTCTTGTCATGTGAATTAAATCCATACCACTTGATGTACACGTGTGCTGTGTAACATATTGAGAGTGTGTAGAACGAATATTTTAAGATTGTTTTTGTTACTTGTTACTATAAAAACCCCTCCATTTTGTGTCAAGCTTGTGTATCTGATTAATGTTGCCTGTATGAAGTTATAGGCAGAGTGACCTGAAGTCACAAACTGTTTTAACCTCTGACTAACCCCAATCAATAGGCTACAGTGAACAATGAAAAGCAAAAGATAAAAATGTTCCTTGGTTCTGGAAGTGACTGGTTGTTTATTTCCAATGTTTGGTTTTTTGACTCCCCAAATACAAAACCTTTAGGCAATACTTTAAAAAATGTAATTTTTAGGAAATACCCCATCTCACATGGACAACAGTAATCATATCACCTAACTTTGCCTGTACAGCAATGCAGTACTCAGCAATTCCATACTCAAGTAATGTTATAATCACAGCATCTTTGGAAGCCAAATGATCTAATCAGACAAAGTTATTCTTGTAAGAAAGTAGATTGTTTATTTTAAAAGGATTTAAAGTTGCCCTTGAAGATACAGAGAATAATTTTGCCTTCTTTGAAGTTCCATACAAAAGCTGAAAATAAATAGACATCTGTATCTTTTTCTCAGTCAGCAAAATGAACCAAATAATATGGGATTTCATATTTAAAAAAAACACAGAAAGATAATACAGTTTTTAGCATTAGATTTGGAATAGCTCCAGGGTTGAAATGGAAATTCAGACAGATTAAATATCTGGAACTTAAGTATGGGATCCCTGGTGTAATTCAGAGACACATATTTACAAAATGACATGCCCCAGAGTTTCTCAGCTATGCAAGGAAATAAAATGAGCTTAGGGGATTTACAGCTTTCTAATGCCCTTATCAAAACTCCTTAATCAAAAGCCCTTAAGTAATTTATCTCTATCTTCTGTTCTGGGCACCCTAGACACACTTGAAAAGTGGATTTATGATACTGATTGGTTTTGATTTCTGATATACATTTCTTTAAAGTTCTCCTCTAAACAAATACTCTTCAGTGTCTGTTAGTAGTTATTTCACACCTACCACGTGCTCTGTTTTAGAAAAAAACCAAATAAATAAAAAGAATCCTTACTCTAGGATGCTTCAAACCCAAAGCCTCAGTTCTATAAATAAATGCTTTACTGTTGACTGATAAGCTTGTGTACATACAAGCCTTAGATAAGAAAAAAAAAAAAAATCCCAATTCTTAATACCTCCTAACTCTATTATGCTAATGCAAGGTTGTGACCTACTCAGAAAGTATGCATTAGAAATTTCAGGCAAAGCTAACTAAAATAATTCACCTTTTTCATTTTAATTTTTTTTTTAAAAAAAGCCCTCCCTTATTGTGATATTTAAGGAAGAAACCACTGCAACTTAAGTGAGAATGGTTTTGTCAAGTATTTACTAACAGCTTTTCCTCTGTTTTCCTGTCTTGATAATTTTAGAAATAGCTACCAATATGAGAATTCTACGTAGGAGTTTTTCCAAGTATTGCTCTGAACTGCTATTTTTCAATGTTTAATTACTAGATGCTTGAAATATTTCATGTGCGTTTTGTCGGAAGCCTAATACCTATGACTGACTTCAGTCATAATGAAAGTGGTTTTGTTAGTAATCAAAGCCAGAAGATCATAAAGCAGTTCATGTTTTTTCATTGTTGTTCAGGTGCAGAGTTAGAGACCAAAGCATCATAAAGCCTTTGATAGTAAGGCCATAGCATTTCTCTTTCTTTCTTTGTTCTTCCCTCTTTTTCCTCTTTACTTTTTTCTTTTCCTTTTTCCCTCCCTCGTTCCTTCCATTCCTTTCTTCCTTCCTCCCTCTCTCCCTCCCCTCCCTTCTTTCATACATACAACATAGAATGACTACATTTGCCGTAGGTCAGAGTGACTTTCTGCTCAGCCTTGATGTTGCAGAAGTCTGAGCAAATAACAGACAACCTCCAACCACAGGTGGGTTCCTGCAGAGGTTATTGGCCAAACACTATTTTCTGTCTTGGCTTCTAATGTAGAGCTTGCCTTCATGTAGATGGTGAATACTGAGGCTTGTACTCTGCATACACCTTTTTTACCCCCAAGTTATGAAGCATATTCTCTGTTCATCAGTGCCAAAACCAAGTAACTTGCATAACTTTAATTAGCAGGAGAGACATACACCCTTGAATTAGACTGTTGTTATCAAAAGGAGAGAGGTATTTTCTTGTTAGTTTTCTCTTATTCCTGCCACACAATTTGGCACTCCCTAGTTTACTGACACGAAAACTTTTTTTTATTTTGAAAATATCCTGGCTGTGAATATTTCATGTTTATATTTAGAATAAATTAATTAACATTCACCTTTTGGCCGGTTTTAAGGCATTAATATTCACCTTGAAAAGCTGAGTCTAACAGTTAACAAAGAAGAGTGTATGCCCTGAAAATTTTTTATCACAGCTTCAAAATATATTATGATCAAAAGGTTTTACCAAGTTTTCCAAAGAGCTTTGTTTAAACTGAGAGATTCCATATTCATCTGAATGGAAAAAACTCCTACAAACGATACATTTATCTTCCTTTGCATCACATTACTACAGCTGTGTCACATGCAATTGGTGTTGCATACAGTGGTTCCCTAGTGAAAAACTCCAGACATGGGGGAGAAACCCCTGTGAGAATGATTATCTACCCTCATCATCAGTGGAAAGGCAGAGAAAATAGAGCAACTGAAATCAGGCATTCAAACACTAAAAAAAAACAGTAATGTATAGTTTGAAATATTGTTTAGTAATATCACATGAATACTTTAACTTTTTTGTTCACTAATGTTGTCTTGCTTAAGAGGTCAAATTAAATATTTTCCTTTTTGCCTTTCTTATTTTTAACACTGACTTCTTTATGCTGAGTAACAATTTTAATTCTTCTAAGTGTGTGAGCATAAATTGAATTTTCTCTTTTGGGTGACTGCATCTTTAGACTCCATGGCATGTACATCTTTTTAATCAATGGAATTTCAGTTTGTTTCAGCTTGGAATAATTGAGAATAACCCTGCAAATGATTAAAAAATGACAAGAGTTGCTGACTGTCTATACAGTGCATAGGCACTATGTCTACCTAAAGATGTAACAAGAAGTATCAATAGATATTCATGACTTCTAAATACTTTGAGTAGTGTATTGTATTAGAATTGCCTTTGCACAGTTCCTCTTAATACCCATTTACACCCTCACCAAAAGACTAATTGACAATCACTCTTTTGTATAATATTGTAATTAGTGTTAATTTTAAATATATAAAATATTGAACTAAAAATGGAAAACTAAAATGTATAACTTGTCCCTAAATATTGTTCTAGGTCTAACAATGCAAATTGAATGTACTATTACTATGTTGTCATAGAGCAGTTGAATTTAGCCAATGCTTACTACATAAGTCCCCATATGCTGTAGTTAAATACTGAAAATTATGTAGAAAAGCCTTTATAAAGAAAGTGTTTAAAAATTTAAGATAAGGATAAGGAACTGAAAACAAATTCACAAGTCCTCTGAATCTAGTAGAACTGAAGTATTCAGTGCTTGATCATGTTAGCTAAGCCATTTATTTAAAATGATAGCTTTGTCTTTTCGTATTTTCAGCATACCTTCAAATATTGTACAGTTGAGTCATAACTAGATTAAACAGATAAATATGTTTTCAAATGAAAAGAAAAATTATAATTCTTTTCTAGATACTCATGGTTAATTTCCTAGATGAGGTTAGCCTATTATGTGTTCGTTTAATGTGACAAAATACTTGAATATAAAAAAAGTTTTTGAAAATATTGATTACATAAAAAAAAACAAAAAAGGAAGGGATGATTATAGATGAAAATGTTAAAATGGAAGTTTATTCAAAAATTATTTTAAAAATTAGGAAATAAGTATAGAATTTGTAAGAACTCTAGTCATATATGTTTATCCCTGTATTTGTAACAAAAAGGTTGATTGGCAAAAAATAAATAGATATGTTTATCATTTTAAAAGTGACTGATCATGCAAAAACCTATGCGAAGTTATAATCTCTGGTATTGTTGCTTAGTCACTCTTCAAACTTTTGTTGGATCATCATAGTACATTTGACAGAATTCAGCAAAAATATTTTTAATATGTTTATTTTACTTTTCTGTACCTTATTTGTTTCTTATGAAGCTAATCCATAACAGCTTTTTCAAACAACTGTTTTACAGCTATAAGACAATTCAAAAGATGTGTTTTATTTTTAAAAGGTTCCAAATTGATAGGATAATTGAATTTTTATCTGAATGGTCTGTCTATCCACAAGAACATATATTTCATATATTCTCAGAATAACCTTCTCATTGGCTTAATAGTGTCACTGGCTGCACTGTTTCATTTAAAGATGTTTGATATACCTCTTCTTAGCATTGAGTTGTTTCATGGAGACTTTCATGGTACATATGGTAGATACCATACAGCAATGGCTATTTCAAACTCACTAAACCACTAGTCTAACAATATTCACTCCCATAAGGATATATAACAAGGAAGCAAGCAAGCGATTGTATTTATAATATTATTTTGTTGCAACACCATTAAAATATTCTTCCAACATTCTTTCCAAAGCGTGTTACCAGGTTACTGGCAGCTCTAACACTAATATGTCTCAATGTGCTTTATTCCATGCAGTTTGTTCCTTCTGTGTCTCAGTATATTGTTCTGCCCTTGCCTCTTAGAGATCTTGAGCTTTGCATTGTTTCTCTGTCTTCTGGATCTTCTGGAAGAAAGCAAGACAGCATGTTCTCCAGTCACTAAGAGTATTGCATCTATATTCTTGTGATTACTTTAGTCTGAAGTACATAGGTTTCAGCAACATTTGTGTAAAGACAGAAAGGCGCTTTGAGTATTCAGTTTAGTAAATGTACTAAAAAATACAGCAAAGTAGGAGCATTGTTCCTTTGTATGTATTCTAGAGCCCCCTTTTCTGTTGTGTGCAATGCAATAGCTCTTTCTAAACTCCTTACTTTTGTTTCTACTCCTAAAGATTTCATGTAGATGTAAAAATTTCTACTTATCCAATTCCCAGTAAGATTTCCAAGTAAAAATAAAGTTTGTGGTGGTTTGCAACTCCATGTGTTCTCATTTATTTTCAGTGCTATGTGACAGTAATGAATGTAACATATTTTTGATTTCATGCTCTTGTGTCACAACTAAAACAACCTTCCCTTCCTCGGGATTTTATTGGCCATTTCTAATGTCTCATTTTCTTTTTGTTGTGCCTTGGGTGAATCAAGAAGCCAGAATGAGATCAAGAGTTCATTGGGATTCATAAGACATCAGACAAGAATTGTTTCCACAAATTGAACACTCTGAGACAATGTGTACACCTTATGGCAGATTCTACTTACCTTGAAGAAATGAAATGACTAATTGGAAAAAAAATAAAAGAGTGGCTAAAATGAAAGAAACTGTTGGTCCTTCGAATAACAACTTGCTATACCTAATGTGTTCCAGCAAGGAAAAAATGCAACAGGGACATCCTTGATGTAGATACAAAGGAGTTGACCACATGACCTCTGAAGTTAAGATTTTCTCTGGCCACTTTCCAGGGTGAGCTGGGAAGGACTGAAGAGCTTTTATTTTGCCTAATATAATGCTACTTCACAAGGGTGACATATAATCTACTTCTTAAGGTCTGATTCATTTTCTTTTTCATTGCAGTGAACTTTGCATATGCACTGGCAGCTCTGAAAGGAGTATGCAACATATTAATATCCTGATTGTCTTGCTATTCATGACTTTGTAAGGTCAAAGTCAAAGCTGAATTAAAAGCCTGTTGCTAGAAATCTCAAACCTACACCAAAGCCTCAAAGATAATAAAATCCCCCATTTAAGAAGAGGACAATGAAACACATTAATACAGATTTCTACACTTTTCTGTCCCTTTTGGCACTTCAATATAAATCATGATTTTATTGTACATTTTTTTGTTATGGCTGTATATAGTATTTATTCCTTTCTTATTGAGTTTAAAGTAAATGTTGTTAATGTGAGATGACTAAATGATTTAATACATATCCCATAGATTAATATAGTATACATTTAATAATATTTGTAGCCATAATCTGAATCACTGTTTTTGTCAAAATGAATAAATTCTGTCAAATAAAATAAAATTTTTGAAAAGTAAATTAAATGAAGATTTTTTTATTTCTATTGGGGTCAATATGTCAGTTTCATATGCAATATAGTTTTTTAACACATATTTAACTTATTATATTGCTTCATTGGTTTGGGGTATATTTTTTTTCCAAAATGCTGATTTTTAAAAATAAGAAACCCAAAACATTTTGCTGAATTCTGGAATTCTCTGTAATTTTAGTATCCAGACATAAACTCAAAAAGTAAAATGCTTTCACATTTTCCACGAAAAGACAAAATTATTTGTGAAAAGTTCTATCTGCATTTAAGTGGAAAAAAAATAAAGGCAGAAAACATTGTTTTCTTCAATATTTTCAACTGAGTTAGTAAAACTGAGTGATCTAAATGGCACTCTCAGAGTCATAGTTTCATTAAGATTTTGAGAAAAATTTGAATTTCATCTTGAACAGGGATGGTGGCTGGGTTATTCTGGTGACTAATGAAAGTTCTGACACGTAATGGTATAGTATTAAGCCATGATAGATTTTTTGTTTTCCTTATGGTGTGTTTACTTTCTTGTTTCAATCTTGTGTTTCCCAGTCATTGCTATTTCATTGGCCAAGACATGCCAGTAGAGTTACTCCAGGTACTTTCGTTTCCTGTTGATCTTAATAGTATGTTGTTGAAAGACTGATTTGAGACATGCAGATTTGGACACTGTAAATAATGTATGTTCTAACTTGTTTGTGAGTTCTGTCTTAGCACCATATCTTTGCTAAACATAATCATATTTAATTACTTTTTTTTTTTTTTTAATGACAGAGCACAAAGAATCCTGAAAGCATTTACGTGATATTTCTTTGTAAAAATTCCAAACATGGACAAGTAGTGATTTAGCTGCAAGTGAATCATGATTTGGAACAAGCATCAGGAATACAGGAAATAGTTGAAGGATGTTGAAGATTTTTGTGACTTTCAGCTGATTGCAGCTATTTTGAAATTACAGGAGGCATCCAGAACTTTTAATGAGTTTCTATATTAAGGTTAACACTTTGACTTAATGTTGGAATGAAAAGGCAAATGACTGCAAATAATGGTGAATGTGTCATAAGTCATTGTTCTCCCTAATAAGCAAGAAGCATATGATCACTCCATGAATTTTTCAAGAGATCTTCAGATGCCATATATGTTGCAGTAATTCAGACACATGGACAATACTGAGACAAGACCTGCATCTATAACTAGTTATTCCAGCAGAAACTAAACAAGTCAATACATTTACATATGGCTTTCAG
The DNA here is from genome assembly GCA_025769975.1 of Gallinago jamesoni. Classification (NCBI taxonomy): domain Eukaryota; kingdom Metazoa; phylum Chordata; class Aves; order Charadriiformes; family Scolopacidae; genus Gallinago; species Gallinago jamesoni. Next base: position 74,466,028 of record JAOQGH010000023.1, on the reverse strand, counting down.
ATTTAGTGGACATTGAACACTTAGTTCAAGGTAGTAGGCTTCTCATCTGCAATCAAATACCTGTATTTTCCTTGGTGGACTTTATGTCAAGAATATATGTCAAAAAATGCTAACAATTCTACAGTCCCTATCAGTAGGAGGACATTACTCTTTAAAAAAAGCTAAAATAATAAATGAGAAATCTACCTTTTTGATAGAGATCTCCATACTATATATTATATTCAAATGCACACTCTTTGAATCGGCTAGAGTTGATATCAGAAGATGCTATAGAAAGAAATAATCACACAAAAATTAGCCAATACTTACATACATTTATATACACACATACACATACAGTCAATGTGTCTTTTGGATTACACTAGATGAGTGGCTCTTACATTTTTATTACAGCCAAAGTCATCAGGCAAGCTGATGCCATCTGGAATAGCAAATAAGAGCGTTCACCTAAGTAAACATTAATGCTACCTGAAAGCACAGTAAGTATCAACCACAGCAATAAAGGACATGACCCATAACCTTTCTTCTCCAGCTAGTAGTAATATTAATGCAGAAAACAAAACCATACTGTCTATAATCAGCAGTAGGTTCTCCTAGCTGTTGATGTGACAACTGTTCTATTCCTATTTTTTTACTAAAGAAAAATATACCTTCAAATGCTTTAGGATCACCTGCCAGATTTCTGTACTATTTAATTTTCATTTTCTCTTTTTTTTTCACTCCCTTGGATGATAAAACATGCAATAATCACAAAATCATTTGTTTATATAACAATTTTCATTCCAGTGGATATTGATACAGATATAGATTGTCAGTGAAGGCTTGTGGTCAATCAGGCTGAATAGATACTCCTCTGTGATGTAAGGGAACAGCAATATTACAAGTGTAAAAAGTGTAAGCTGAAAAGTTAGTTTAAGAAACCAACAGCAATTTTTTCCTTTCAGATGCCATGAGCTTCTGTGACAGCCCTGAAAAATTAAATAAGTTTTATTTTCTCTTCTGTTTTGCAGCCTTGTTTCAAAATCCCCACAGTTTTCATATCAGGTTTGACTGATACATTAGCAACAATGAAGGATGAGGGGCTGAGTCAGCCATATGCTTGTCATTTAAGTTATTTAACATTTATTGTTTGAAACTTTGTTTATTTTTCAGCTGTGATCCTATATTTTAGCACACCCTTAGGTCTACAATATAACGGCCACAAATCTCAGCCTATATATACCAGTATAGGAACAAAATAATCTATGCATCTAGTACAGAATAGACTAACAGATAAATACTGGGTACTTCTAGTGGAAGTGTGGGATTGAAGTCAGCATAATACATGTTATCTGTGATAAAGAGTGATTCATTCTCTCCCTTTCCAAGACAGGTTAAAACAAAATAAAGGACTACCAAAAATAATGTAAAGAAGAACAGATAAAGGCAAGATATCAATGAACAATTCTACAACAAAATAATCTTTTTTTTTCTTTTTTTTTTTTTTCTTTCCATTATGCAGAAAAATCAGCAATGGAAATTATGGAGAATACTTGATCAGTGATATCTTCATAGAAAGTGACTTCTCATTCCCTCTGGCCCTAATTAAAATGGTGATTTGTTGTACATAATGGAAAAGACCAGCTTTTTCTTCTTTTACTTGGTGTAAATCTGAAGTAAGTATATTGACTTCAGCAACATTACTCTGGATTTACAGTGTTTTGAATAAAACTGCAGTTTATTCTTGATTATTTAAAGAATAACTTGAGACTTCTTCTAAATACGTACTGAAGTTTACTTTTGTAATTTGCTCTTACTCTGTCTAATTTTTTTAACTATTATTAAAGCTTCTAAAATTCTTTTCAATGTGCTATGATTTCTTTCTCTCTTATGCAGTTCTTGGTCACACAGGGACTCAAACCTCCTGGTCTGACCACAATGTTTTTGCTTCTCTTTTAACTTTATGCATTTATTTATGCTTACATGGCTTTTTTCTCCTTTTTTTTTTTTTATTTTTCTAATGTGACCTACCAAGAATAGATTCTCTTGTTTCCACTCTTGATTTTTCATGAATTATTGAATTTTGGCCATTTTTATTCAACTTGTTTCACATTTCCTCCAAGTCAGCTTTTCTTACAGTGCAATATCTTTGTGTTTGCTGACCTCTCTACAGAACCCCATCGGCGTTTCAAACTTAATGATATTATAATAATGATATCCTACATGCTTTCCAACTTTAACCTTGTTTATCTTACAGCAGTAGTCTCATCTTCAATTATTTGGCCCTTTTGACCTCATTTGCTGCTTACTCAACTTACTGTGTAAGAAAGAAATGTTTTCAAAAAATTTCTTATAGCTTTCTTATTTCTATTTCACTAGCAGTTTTTTTCTTCCAATAAAGATAAGCACAATTAAGTATTTTATTGCTATTTTAGACAAGTATATTTTGCATATAAAACTTATGTATCACCTCCTTAGACAGTTTAGATCTGTCTACAGAAAGACAAAATATGTTTTTAACAAGAAATCATGTTTTTTTCATTTATTTAACTCATTTATTTAACTAATAATTAACCTTTTCATTTTTTTAACTCAGTCCTTATTATTTTTTCATGTCAGTCAGAAACACTTGAAGCAATTCAAAGAGTCACTCCTACTGGTATTTCTGGCTCCACATATGCTGTATATGCTAGTCTGGTAGTGAAAATTAATTTAACAGGATACTTGAGAGTTATCCCTTCAAGAATAGAGGTGGAAGACAGGTATCACTATCGACAACTCATTATCCATAACAGATAGTTGCAGTTTTGGAAATCTTGAAAAAAAAAATAAAGGACTGCATGGGATCTAAAAAAGATACATAGTCTACCTGCATTCCCAAATACAGTTCACATTATTTTGGGCAGACATTATCTCATCTGTTTTTTTGTAAATCCCTTGTTCTGCAGATTCTGGTATTTCCTTCATCTTTCTGTTCCAGTATTGTATTATTCTTATGACTGCAAGTTTTCCTTCTTGTATATTGTTATTCAATTGAAATCCAATACTTCTTGTCCAATCCACCTCTCCACGATGAAAATAGTTTATTCTGGTTCTCTCAAAGTACCCTCTTAGGCTTGTAAATACTACCTATTGTTTCCTCTTCTACAGAGTAAACGGTTCTGATCATTTCAATCTTTACTGGTAGGTCATGTCTTCTGGACCTCTCATAATGCTCATTTATGTTTTTTGGACTTTCTTCTTCAATTTAATACCAAACAAAGGTCATATAAACATCAAACAAAGTAGAGGAATTTTTTCACGGCTGAAGATAGGCAGAAAGGAAAACATGGTTAAATACAGATTACTAAAAAAAAATTGTTAAATTCAGATTACTAATTTTTAAATAAATTTAATAATCTGAAGCAACTGATTTCTTTATGCATCTTTTGTAGAAAGCAAGTATGTTCAGAGATTGATTCATGTCATCTGTCTTGGACATCCTGTGAAAAAACCTGCAATGACTAAAGGAATCTAGGCTTACTTTTACAGAAGTAGATGCTGTCACTGTAGACATTTAAGAATAGGTGAATTAAATTTGACTGTTGGAGTTTAGACAATGTTGCAACATGATAACCTATTTACTATTTCTGCAACATGGCACCATTCACCAATATTCAGAAATACAACATCATGACCCTGTTCTAAAATGTTTGTAGCTAACAACACCACATCTCTAACCTGTAAAGGTAAAATTTATTATTCCTTTCCAAGTATTTTCCACCTGACTTTCTGATATTAACACACTTTTTTTAAATTAAATTTTCCAAAATAAGATTATTCACAATAATTCCCCTTCCATCTTACTGGTGTTGACATTACACAGTTTCCCACACTTAAAAATCATTAGCATTTAAGGCACCCAATGAAGAAGTTCAGTGGAGCAGCAGTAGTTATTCTCAGGATTCTGTTTTACACCCAGGTTTGTACCACCAGCTTGTAACTCTATGCAGTACTAATTTCTTGTTTTCAAAAATATCACAAGATACAAAGCAAATAGAATTAACTATATGTTTTTCTTATTTCCTTGCTTTCATTTAGTGCTTACTGGTACTTTAAATATTTGTTCCAATAATTTTCCAGGAGATTAGGGCATACTTAATATTTTATCAACAAAATATATGCCTTCTTGTTATAATGCTGATATTTGCAAAATATTTCATATACTATGAAACATTTTCATTATCACAAGCTGATTCACTTAAAAACTGTGTTTAATTGAAGTACAGTTCATATATTTAAGGAGAAAAATATTGGATGCAGTAGAAAACTACTTTTCAAACAGATTCAGAGTGATCCTTCCATCAACAATATAGATTATAAAGACAGGGATTTTTTTTTCCATGCTAGGTCCACAATTTAGACTGACTACATGTCTAATTTTACTTATAAATTAAAAAAAAAACCCAAAAAAACAACTTAAGTAATTTCTGATACATGCTTATATTGATAAACAGTGATGTAAAAAGCACACAATTAATTTACAATATTTATCAATTATTAAAAAAAAAAAAAGGAAGGAAGAAAAAAAGTTGGTATTAAAGCAGCAAAAGTGGAAAGATTGAGCATTAAGAACTTAAATGAAAGAATTTCCTGCCAAGTCAGATTGCTAGTAGGTGTATTGTGAAAAGGTTCATGCATTTTAGGAATAAAAGTAATTTTAATGAGCAAAACAGGAAAATGCAGTGACAGCTGGGAGGGGTGTACAATACAGTGTAAAATCAGACTTTAAAAACATTGGACAATTGTCTTCAAGTAGGAGTCGTAAAGAGAATGACAGCCACAAGAGGCATACAAGTCAGGATTTCAGGCAACAGCTTTCAAAATGCATTTTATTTTCTTCAGATTGATATATTCCTCTGTGACATACATATATCAAGCCGTGTCAACTGAGCAGTTTAATAGAAGGGGGTTCTTAAAATCACAGCCAAGGAAACTATTATTAGAAGAGAAAGAAGAACTTATAAGTTATACCACTTGCACGCACAGAAAAAGTTTTGATAAAAGTTTGTGAGTATAGTTAGTGCCATACACTGTCTCTTTCCACCTACAAATATTGGCATTTAAAATTCTACAGTGTCAAAATTGACTATCTAGTAAGTTAGGTTATCAAACATTTTGTTGTGTCTTTAAGCAAATGATGGTTCACACACAGTTCAGTACAAAAGTTTCAGCTGAGAAATGAAAGAACCGGTTTACAAGAACAATGTTGATGTCTTCCATTTCAGATCCATGATTCAGGTACATTGCCACATATTGATTATAGTACATTTGATTAATAAGTTACCAATAATAGAGAATCCAGTGACGAGTTAAGGTGCAGAGCATGACAGTCAGCATCCAATATGCATTTTGGTCTATAAAGCACAAGACATGAGCACAGTTGGAGTGATTGTAATTTATGGGTTAACACATTAGAATGGAGCATGAAATAACTCATTCCAGCTACTGATTATAGGAATGAATATAGAAAATGTTTAATACCATTATAGTTAAACATAAATGCCTATAAGTGTCTAAAAGGTGGTTTGAAGGATGATGGAGCCAGACTCTTTTCAGCAGTTGCCAGTGAGAGGACAAGGGGGGCAAGGGCACAAGTTGGAACATAAGAGGTTCCACTCGAATATGAGAAAAAACTTCTTTACAGTGAGGGTGACAGAGCCCTGGCACAGGCTGCCCAGGGAGGTTGTGGAGTCCCC
>JAOQGH010000023.1:74428919-74458394 GCA_025769975.1 Gallinago jamesoni | reverse complement strand
TTCAGCAGGGGAGTTGGACTAGATGATCTCTATGGTCCCTTCCAACTCTAAAAAAATTCAGTGAAATTCAGTGAAATAAATAATTAGAGGAGCTATGCATAAGCATAACATAAACGACAAATGTTATGCTCGGAATTTTTATGTTTATGAAATGTAAAAAAATATTACCAACCATTTTATAAAGAAAAAATAATAAAACATTTATTTACTTCCCATTCCGTCCAAGGGTGAAGAAGAGAAAAGTTTAGGAAAATAATGTCTTGATTTTCTTGATTTCACCAGCCCCAGTCAGTTTTGGGTCCCTCACTACAAGAAAGACATTAAGGTACTGGAGCATGCCCAGGGAAGGCCAATGAAGCTGATGAAGGGTCTAGAGTATGTCTCAGTTAAGAGCGGCTCAGGGAACTGAGGTTGTTTAGCCTGGAGAAAAGGTTGAGGGAATACCTTATGGCCTTTTACAATTATCCAGAAGGAGGTTGTAGAGAAGCAAGGGTCGGTCTTTTCTCCCAAGTAACAAGTCATAGGACAAGAGGAAATGGCTTCAAGTTGCACCAGGGAAAACTTAGATTGGATATTAGGAAAATATTTTTCACAGAAAAGGTTATCAAATATTGAAACAGGCTGCCCAAGGAAGTGGTTCAGTCACTATCCCTGGAGGTATTTAAAAGATGGGTAGATGAGTTGCTTAGAGAACATGGTTTTGTCAGTGTTAGGTTGATGGTTGGACTGGATGATCTGAAAGGTCCCTTCCAACCTAGAAAATTCTATAATTCTATAGAATACACACATTAGCCAGACTGGTTTTGTCCCACTTCTTCAAATCGTACTATATGTGTTTAGAACTGCAGTTACTTCATATTTTTGCTTTGTAGTGTAAATTGCAGATACTTTTCACTTTTTGCTATCCTTAACTATACACTCAGTGAAATTACTTTAAGCCTGCAGGGTGCTGTTCAACTAGAAGGATCAATACTTTGCATGAGTATGTATTGATAGAGGATTTAAGAGGAATGGTTCTTTTTCTAGAACTGCAGAATCAGGGAACTGACATTATTGTGAAAGCTGATTGAATTATTCTCAGCTACAGTAGTAAGACATAGGCCTTTTTCTGCTGATGGCTCATTTGAAAACAGACAACGATTTTGAAATATATATTCATTGTTCTAAATTACTGAGATGTATTATATATTGTAGCCTCAGCCTATAGACTGAAAGCAAATAATTCAGTATTGTCAAAAGTATTGAGTATTCTGAATTTGCTCACATAAAGCCTCATTGGCCCTGATTCTCAGGTCTAGTAATAGGAGACACTCATTTGAAAAAAAGCAGAAAAGGGCTTCCTGATGACTTAGCAGTTCTATAGTAGTCAAAAGATGATTCATTCTTTTTGGTTTTACAGAATTGTCAGCTGTGCTTTTTCATCTATCTACATGTTTTTTATGTGCGATAACTGCCACATTTTTTTCCAAAAACATAAAAATTAATTGTATACACTGTATTTTACCCTGGAACATGCCTTTTGAGAACTCATGTTTGTGATAGGATTCCATCTGCATCCCAGGAGACACAGAAGGGACAACATCCCTGTATATCAGCTATTTTATACTCTTTCCCAAGTTCCACACTATCCAGGCTACTATCGAAATCTTACTTTCTTATCAAATAACTAGTTTTGGCTGCTTTGATGTGAACGGCTGTTCTTACAATATAGGACAGAGTGGTTCAGTTTTTATTGTGCATGTCAACCAACCAAGACTGTGTTAGGGTTGCCATCCTGGACACTATTTTTTAACTATCTACTCAGGAAAAAAAAATGTGGAACACTCATGAAAACAAAAAATAATCAACTATCCTTCCCTCTCTACAAACAGGATTATTTTTCTTTTGAGATAGATCATACAAATGTCTTTCTGCAGGCTCAGCTTCCTACTTTTTATTCTTTAAAATTCCAACTACAAATATATATACAGGATGTTGCATATATATTGCATCTCTGAGTCTATTGTAATGCAGAAAAAAGCAAGAAAGATGTAAGTGACTTTATATATTATTATATATTATCACTTTATAAGATGATGACACAGTGATAGAAAATAAGAGAGATTTAAAAACCTTTGGTCTTTGTAGATTTTATGAAATAGTAAACTATCCTCTTAAAATGACAAAAAATAAATCACTTAAAATCTGTCCTTGTTTTCAAAACTTACTCTGATTATCTATGTCCCAGAACTCTTTCTTTCTTTCTGCGATCAGGGAAGTGAGTAGGCAGCAGAAGAGTAAGTCCTATGTTCAAATCCTAAGGCACATATTTTACCAGCTAGTGTTCAGTAAAGTGGATGAATTAAGTGATGTCATGTTTTCCCCTTAAGTCTCCATGTCTTGGTATAAGTAAATGAGTTTTTGTTCTGCAGATTTTTTTTTAATACCATTTAAAGTACAAGATGAAGCCCAGTAACATTCTCCACACCTTTTTAATCAGCAAGCAAGACAAGAAAGATTACAGAACTTGTGAAAGTTCTTTACACTAGTTACCACATCCTTTGATAGCTTTTTGTCAAATCTCAGTTCTGTTCTCTTATCTTTTGTTTTGATATTTTTCGATTCTAAGTACTGCACAAAGCAGTGCTTTTGTTGCCCAAGGCTTTTTCACAATGTTTCTTTATTTTTTATTAAAAAAGAAGAATAATAAATTTAAATAAAATAAGTTAAAATTTTAATGAGGCTTAATTTTTTTTTTGAAAGTAAAAAAAGCAAACCCAAAAATATTAAATTAAAATTTAATAAGAATAGTGAAGAACCTGCAGTCCATTAATTTCAGTGGTAATATGATTATATAGAGAGAAAAACATTCCTGTACACTATTTTGCATCATAATTTATGTTGAAGTAGAAACCTAACACTAAAAAGCACTTATTGAGACTAAAAATTTTATAGGAAATATACAATGGATAGTTATGATTATAAATCAGAGACTTCACCAGATGTGTTTAAAATTGAAGAACCCAGTTATTTCTAAGTCAATTCTGTAATGAAAGTGAGAGGAAGAAAGAAAACAGCTCACCACGTCCATGAAGAAGGAAATTGTGGTCACAGTGAAGGAAACCATGACCTATTTTGGTCAGGTCGCTAACAGAAAATGTGTCAGAAATCTTTGGGCAGGGTTAGAGACAACCTGTGAGCGTATAGGGTGTAGAGATCATCACATTCTACTACTCAAGTTTAAGGAGATATTAATAGCTAGTATGTATGTATGTGATATCTGGCCCTTCATCTAGTACAGGAAAGTAGGATATCCTGCGTCATTGAAATTTTATTTATTTATATTTATTTCAAAGCAGGCAGGTAATGGTGATAGCCGTAGCACAAAACCAAAAGCATAACTACACCAGAAATACTGAAAATTATGAAGAGAATATTTTGGTTGTGAAAGAGATTTAATAGAATAATAGAATCATTTAGCCTGGAAAAGACCCTTAAAAGCACCGAGTCTAACTGTTAATTTAAGATTATCAAGTCTACCACTAAACCATGTCTCTAAGCACCACATCTACACGTTTTTTAAATATCTTCAGGGATGGTGACTCAACCACTTCCCTCGGCAGCCTTTTCAACTATATAACAACCCTTCTGGTGAAGAAATTTTTCCTAATATCCAATCTAAACCTCCCCTGGTGTAACTTCACTCTTGTCCTATCACTTTCTACTTCAGAGAAGAGACCGTCAACTTCATTTTAGGTAGTTCTAGAGAGCAATAAGGTCTCTCCTCAGGGATGATCATTACTTTGATACTGGTCACCAAGATCTCATGCACATTCTGCTTTATCTTGTCTAGCAAAAGTTATTGCAGAACTTGTAAATGGGGTGGAATATGGAGAAGCATTTTGAGGACTGGACAGAATCTGGCTCACTTAGCTTTGTCTCCTATCTTGTATATGCCTTTTCAGATTGCCTCATAATCCTGTCCCCCTGCATCACCGTCACCAGAGAGAGGCAGGTGCCTTTGAAAATCTTCCTCTGGAGTCTACATAAATATTTTAGCTTAATGGAGAGCATATTCCTCCAGAGTAATCCAAAGGCACTTCTTTCCATTGACTTTGTATGAAAATCAGGTACTTGGAGAGAACCAAGTCAGTGCGCTCTCAGAAATTTAAAACATAAACACACTGGCAAGTTGTTACCAGATGCAATCAAAATTAACAGTTGATACGCAAACCGATATAATTTCTCCCAGAGCCATTCTTAAAATATCTCAAGATATGCTTTTCACTATTCTTTTCTTGCTCTCCAGTCCTTGCTCTTATTTGACAGTCAGACTATATTATTTTCTAGACTTGCAGTAATGGTTTAAGGCACAGGTAAATTTAAAAGCTGAATGACAATTGTAGGAAAAATTATGTAAAATTTAAAAATATTGACAGTCTTAATGCAGGTGATTTCAGTGCCTTACTCTTCATTATGATTACAAAATAGTAGCATTTTATAGATGAGCAAAAGAAAACAACATACATTAAGGAACCGTGTTACTACATATGTCTGTCTTGCCAAAAATACTTATTGACTCCAAAATCTGCTGTGTAAAAGGTCAAGACAAAAACATAAGTAAGTAATCATCAAATAAAGGATTATCCTTGTGTGTAAAGAGTCTGATCCATTAGGAAATATAAACAGGGATCTTGACATCAAAGTGACATAGTAGATTCTTATGAAGTTTAAAGTAAATCATCTAGTACTAGCAACTTAGAACAACTTCATGTGCACCTGGAAAACATGAATCTCAAACGAAGTGTCTGAGGATTTGGGGGAGCTCTGTAGATAAGATACAGTAGTGCAGAGATTTTGAAGACTGCAATTTTTGAAACACAAACCTAAAATTCCCTTTAATCCCAGCTATGCATATCAGCATTAGCCTTCTTGAGCCTTATTTCTCCTGCACAAGACTAGCTTGAGTACTAGTGGAAGTAATAGTTTTAAGACTCTTCAGGAGAGACCACATGACAAACCAGCAAGCCCAAAATTAGGAAACTGTTGGAAATAAAACCCAGTGTGTATGAATTGTTATACTGCAGATGACTTTAAATCTTGTAGGTAATCTACAAACCATAGTATGAAAGCTTAGATTTGAATTCTAAGGATCCCATAAGTGATTCCATCAAATTTAATTTCAGCTCTTGGAGCCTTTGTCTTGTTAACTGATTGTTAACTGCTTTAAAGAATTATATAACTAGATTCTAATAGCTGAGATTTAGACCATCTCTAGTCATAATGATTCCAAATACTATTTAGAATTTAAAAAGAAATAAATCAAAGAAACAAAAAAAACCCAACAATTTTGCAACAAAAACTGATTTTAAAGTGAAACTATATTTCTTCTTTCTCGTTCAAGAGAAAAGGAAAACACTGTGTTATGCAATTTCTTCACTAAACAAAAAGGACTATATTTGATATAATAACATTTTTCTTTAGGTTGAATTTATGAGATATTCATATGGGAAAAGTGAAATAGAATTTTATTTTGTTTATAGGTTTTTCTGAACTTTTTGGTAAAACACTGAAATGAAATTTTAGTCATAGTTTATACTGGAAATTATGCTAAAAATTAGGATTATCATATTAGACTGTTTTCTCTATGTTTTGTCTTTGTTTAAGGGCAATTTCAAGTCAACAGACAGTCTAATACCAATGACAAGGACTGGTTTTGTGGGGTTTTGGCATCATGAGCTTGTCTTGCTCTATGGAATAGCATAGTCTGGGATATGTGATTTATTTTTAATCTAATTTGTTAAAGGAAAACTCCTGAAGATTATTTTATTCTTTCACAGGAGCACTGAAGAAACAAGTTCATGAGACTAATGTTGCTGCAGGTTCAAAATCGAGTTCAATAAACTATATATTACCTTTATTAAATTACTTCAATGCCAGAGTTAATACCCTACTAGACTTCCTAGACTCTTCTCTTCTTTCTACCAAAATTATGGAGTAATTTGTGACTTACTAAATAAATAGATAAATACACAAGGAAGAATTTAAAAATTACAATTCAGTAATGAAAAAATCTCAATAAAATATGTAGTAACATATCGCCATGATAATTTTTACAAATAAATTTTATTATCTTTTAATGCTCTCTATTTCTCCTTCATTGATGTATTTAATATACAATAGATTCACAACCATTTTCACTCCAGCCCTCTTGCCTAGTAATGCACTGAGATGCAAATCCACTCCTATGTTAACTCCAGTTCTCTTTGTATTTCCTTTTCCATCCTGCATTATTGTTTCACAATAGCCTGTGAAAATTGATACAGCACAGAAGATATGGCTCTTATTTCTCCCACCATATTTAGTATGTTCCCCTAAATTTTTCTTTATAACTTGGTGATTAAAGTTGATAAGTGGCATCCACTGAGTCTCAGAACAGGTTGAGACATGCTTCATAGTTGAAGCCAACTTTTATGAGTAGAATTCTCAATATTGTTTTTAAAGGGAATTAAAAGGTCAGCTTAATCTTATTCCTGACTCTGGAAAAGGATGTAAACAGACTGTGAAATTTGTGAAGCTGCTGAGATGAGTTGGTTATCAAAATGCTGCAGAAACTCTGTTCAAGGAGTTGCAGGTTTTCCTGTTTCATCCAGCAATGCTTTTTTTCTACAAACTATTTTCTACATAGCTACATATTTTCTAAATAGCTACAAACTATTTTCTTTCATTAATGAAAGCTTTACTTGTGTCCACTGCTCTGTGTTTTAAGAAATGGAGGGAAACAAAGAATGCAGAAAACAAGAAAAAGTAGTAATAACTGAATTCCAGTTCTGTCTCCATTTATATAACTAATTAACTTTTTGATCACCCTAAAACAAAGATACAAGTCAGTGTTTATGGTCTGAGATTCTGAAAGACACGTGTTCCACTTCCAGGTGTATAATTTCTTGTCATGTTTTAACATAATCAGTAAAGATTCTGCCCCCCCTCCTCTCCCCATATGGCTGCTTTCCCAAACACGTTCACATCTATTTAGAAGCCTTTCTCCTGTAATGAGTAGCTTGCACAAAGAGGTAAATGCTGCTCTACTATGAGTATGCTAACTGCAGGTGACAGTACCAGTACAACCTAAGAACCATCCAGGAGTTCTAGATCTTGCAGATGTCCTAATTTGCCCAGCTGATTAAAAACGCTCCCTAACTATGGCAGCTTTACCAATAAAATTTTCTCACCATAATTAAGACAGCTATATCCTTGCAGAATATAATCTAATTCCAACCGAATTAGTGACATCATTTTTTCCCAGTGTATGAAGTGTATCATCAACCTGTTTGGAAATCAATGGTTTGTGAAGAATACCTGTATATCAGTAAAGTCAAAGACACAGTGAAAATCAGAATAAGGACATTGAACTGACCCATTTCACTGGGCTTGTATAGGTGTCTGGTTGTGTATTTAGATAATGCACTGGATTTTTCTAATCCCATGTAAAATTACTTCTGGTAGTGTTAAATTCTAATTATAAAGGTTGAGGATCCTCAGAATTTTAATGAATCAGAATTTTGTATGTCTTTTTAAGAAAATGAAAAGAATTGGCAACACCGGAATTTTTTCCCTCTGTACATTAGAAAAAGTAAAGGACAGCACAGTAGTGGCCTTTAACAGAGATCAGTGATTTCCAGTAACATACCATAAGATGGAAGCCATTGCTTTTAAATGTAAGAACCTAGGACACTGATGATGCTTCTGTTCTCTCAGCTCAACATTGTTGTTATTTTGAGCAACGTTTTTAATACAGACCTTACTTCTGAGAGTCAGCAAGTATCTTATGGCTTTACCTGTGATAGCGTGTGAAGCAGATGTTCTGTGTTCTCTGAATGAAATATCTTTTAAGCGGTTATAGAGATAGTACTGCTGGAAGTAATGCCAGTATGGGAACTTTACTATACCATTATATTTCACAAATAACGGAAAAGCCCTGATATATATGACTTTCTTTCCTGGAAATTGTCATTAAAAACAAGATCATAGTTAGCGTTTGTTGCTTCTGTCAAAGAGGAATACACTGAAAAGCTAAGAAAACTATTTATTAAAGCAATTTAGTCAGAATAACTTGAAAGCGAAATTTATATCACTCACAGTTGTCAAAATTACCATGTTGTTTCCTAAGAAAGTACATAAATACTTGTACTGAAGTAGCTTGTAGAAAAGATCTTTAAATCTCGCAGGAAAAAATAATCAGTAAATTTAGTGTACTCAGAAATCCCGCAAACAGGGAAAAAATTGATGATCAAAGAAAATTGTTTTAGTTATTAGTGAGTAACAAACATAAAACAAGCTTTCCAAAGTAAATTTAAGCAAACAAAATATCAAAATTTCTTTGATACAAAAGAAGACCAAAGGCAGACATATGGATAGAGATTGTAGCTATGATATGACTCAGAATAAAATTAACATTTTTCTGCAATTCTCATTAAGAACAGAGAAAAAGCAAAGGAGATAATGAGAATAAATTCACAGAAAAATTAAAAAATAGCTCAGGGGAATTAGAACTGAAACCTAACAGTTTAGTGAACAACATTAAGGATTTCTGTATCATCTTCCTCACAGAATGAACTGTGTATGATGTCATCAACCCAGTGACAAAGGTTTTTAATTCAAAATATCAATTCATGGTGTATACTATTTCCCTGGGAAACTGGCAAATATTGTACTTATGTGAAGAATAGGAATATAAATTGTTAACTTGACCTTGATATCATACAATGCCAAATATTAAAGAAAAGAGCAATTCAAGATATAGAGACAAGAGAAATATATTTAAATATTTTTTCCAAAGGTAGTAATCCCATAGCTTTCTTTAGTCAAGAGGATTGTGATATATTTAATCTACCCAGATTAATTCTCCCGTAAACAGGAGATTCTGAATGTTCTAAAAATTTTTCTGAAAGAGGACAGTGATACTCGCTGGAGTTTATATACTTCCTTAAGACTTTGTCTTTGATCATTTTAAGGTGACTGATATTAGTTACTGGCTCAAAAAAGTAAGTTTGCTAATGAAATATTCTTATTATATGGTGATGTGAGACGTTATTAATGCAGAAGATTAAAATAGCATATGGAAATATTTGGATGACTTTGAAAGGTTGAGTAATAGATTGACATTAAAAGGTGTATGTACAAATTCACACAAAGGGTAATTTTAACTCTTACATTCCAGCTGTACACATTATGAGTATACCACTTTTGTGTAGATCCAATCTCTCTTGTATGGTATGAAGATGAATTATACACAGAAATTGACTAGAAAGAGGCCACTAAAGTTGTCTGTGAAAATGGGATCCCACTGTAGGAAAAGTGACTGAAAAACTTGGTGAATGAGGCAACACATTTGGAAAGACATTAGTTTTGAATGCCTTACCAAAAATGAGAAGAATTCCAAGTCAAAACCAATTAAATCCACAAGATTAATAGAAAATAATAATTAAAAAGGTATAAATAATTATAAAAACATTGTAGTTTGGGGAAAGAAATTAAATAGATTTAGGGTTATTGTAAGTTGATCTTTTAAGAGAAAAGGGTAAAAACTTTAGTTACTTTTAAGATGGCTTTTGGAGGTCATATGTGAAAAATGAGATGAATGATTTCAGCAGTACAGGAAGTTCCTTTTAGTCCTTTGCTTTGAAACTGTCTTGTAGGAACTAGAATACTTACATCTAATAACTAAGTCAGATCTATGGCATATATCAGTCACATAGGCTGATGAAAAACTGCAGAAATTTTACAACTTCTGTTTTCAATGAATCAATATTGATTTACATTTTCTGTGTTATCTATTTTGAATCTTTTAGTCTTTAAGTCCTGCATGAAATGCTCCAGTGTATTCTTGGGATCAAGGCTAGATTATGGACATATAATTATATGGCTCATCTTGCTTGCCTTTTTAAAGTATTGACCCATTAGCTTTATTCCAGTCTTCTGGAACTTCCCCAGTGTTCCAAGATTTATTGAAAAATCAATGTTAATTGTCTAGAGAGCTCCTTATCCAGATTTTTTTAAAATTATTGAATGCAAGACTGGTTTAAAATACCTAATTTTAGTAGTTGCCGCTTAACAACCTCCAGAGTTACTGTGGAAGTGGGAGGTATTTCATCATCATCATCTGATATGACTATACCATCTTGAGTTTTTCTAAATCCAAAGAGAGATCATGAGTGTATTTCTTCTTCTTCTGCATTATTATTAGCATAATTGTATGGTTTTCTTAATAGATAAATATCAGTGCTAGGATTTCATTGCAGTTACTATTTCATTGTGGAGAGCTCCCAGTTTCTGATTTATACTCCTTGTTATCAAATTCAATTTTCTCTGAATCTTAGTAATTAGAGTACTTATTTCTGTATGAATTTTTACAAAATTAATAACTTCTCTAAATTTAGACTGTTTAGCAAAGAAAAAAAACAGAGCAATTTGTCTTAACTACAGTGCTGTTGATTTAGAATACTGTGGGAAAAAGTATTTTCTTATCTTTGTTCAGGGAATAATATCTTCATAACCCCAGTCTTATGAAAATATTCTTTCCCATTTTGTGACACTTTTAGTCAGGTAAGTTTTGTTTCCCTGAAGTATACCCTTTATATTCAGCATTTCTAGATTCTCTTTCCTGTACCTAAGGAAAGTTTCCTTTTCTTCCTCCCCAACAGATCTCCCATATTGGGCAAGTAGTCACTTTTCAGAAGCACATATAAGCCTCTTAATTCTTTAGGATAATTTAATAATGCCAACTGGTTTCCTGAGACACCTTCTACAGCAGAATTATTATTAATCTTTAGAAGTATCTTACTCATGGATTCTTAAGGGAATGTTCCTATACTCTTCTTTTCACAGACACCCTATGAATGTCTAATTTGAACAAGCCTTTGTTATTAATATGTATTTAGATGCTTATTCCTCTTACTCATCTTATCCTAAAGCTAACATTTAAAAAAGGTCAGATGACTCATGCCTGTAGAGTATCCATTTTTTCTACTGCCTCTGAGAGTAGCCTCAGATGAACACTTATGCAGATAAACACCCTGTCTCCAGTCCACTTTTCTCACTGATGTCTCTCAAGTGTTGCCATTGCATAGCTTTTCAAGAACAATTTTAAGTTTTGTTCTAGCATAGCCCTATTCCAGTCAAAATTCTCACATCATAATTTATTTTCCATTGTCAGCATGTCTTATATTTTGTTGGTAGTTTAGGTCTTGACCATCACAGATGCTCTATCTAAAGCTCTGCCAATGCTATGCCTGAAGCAGTTTATATGAGCTACCGAGTCCTCTTGATTTGTTGGCATATCAAAGTTCTAACATGTATGTTTTGAATATTTTGGTTTTAGCTTTCGCAGTGTTCTCTGAGATGACGCTGTTATTTTGGTTAAACAATCCCTTCAGTGAAGTACTTCACAGAAAACTCATAAAGTCATCTCTGTTGATGTGTGTAATGATAATCTGATTAATTTCTGAATTTCCAGTGACCAATACCTGGAAAACCATAGCTGAGACTTACAAACACGGAACCAAGAGCACTTTATCTATACTTTTATCTCCAATACCTTATGAATTATATTTCATAGAATCTGCTGTTTCTTATCCCTTTCTAATCCTTAGAATTCTTCTTCCAGTTTTAGACCACTGGGATTTTGATCAGTCAATAGACAGACACCATAGTGTCACGTTTTCCTTCTTGTATTATTTGGAGCTCTAATTTTCCTTCTTTTACCTGCACATTCTTACTATTTAAACTTACTTCTGGACTATCTCCTTCTGCAATGACTTGTGAGTACTGGGAAGCTGTGGTAGCAGGGTCATGTGCAGCCACAAGGTGAGTATATCAAACTACACAATGATATAGACATTGTCACTCAATGCATAGAAGCTGTCGCTCAAAATAAATATACTGTCTCTCAGCTCATGGCCTTATTTCAGGGACCTGTAGAGAAAGACACATCTTTGGAGAGTCATCTACCTTTCCCAGGCAACTCTTTTGCATGAGATGAATTACCGCCCTGAAGAGTATAATTCATCCTGCTTAACTTTAGGAAAGTCGAACGCAAGTATCTACAAGCAAATTAATTGTTCTCAACTATCTTCACAGTCAGAGGAGGAACAATTATGATGTGTTTCTACTGACTTCTTCAGATCATGAAATCGTAGAATCATCTAGATTGGAAGGGACCATTAAGATCATCCAGCCCAACCATCAACATAACACTGCCAAAACCACCACTAAACCATGTCTTTAAACACCACATCTACCTGTCTTTTAAATAGCCCCAGGGATAGTGACTCAACCACTTCCCCGGGCAGCCTGTTCCAACATTTGATAACCCCTTCTGTGAAGAATATTTTCATAATAACTAGTCCAAATCTCCCTTGACAAAACTTGAGTCTGTTTCTTCTCATCCTATCACTTGTGATTTGGGAAAACAGACCAGCACTCACCTCTCTGCAACCTCCTTTCAGGTATTTGAAGAGCACGATAAGGTCTCCCCTCAGCCTCCTTTTCTCTAGGCTAAACAACCCCAGTTCCCTCACCTGCTCCCCATAAGACTTGTTTTCTAGAGCCTTCGCCAGCTGATACGTATTTTAAAACGAGATTAAACACATTGTAAAGGCCTCTTTCTTTTAATTGACTATTGTTATAACCTACACTGAACAGCTTTTTTACCTGTGATGTTGATGAACATGTTGCAGACATTGGTCAGAGAAATCCTATCTAAGATGATTCTTTCTGTCTTGAAGAGCCAAGTGGCTAATTTCAGCTCAATCCCCAACGTTTCACATGTTTCGCTCAAGTGAAATGAACTCCACTGAGTGTGGATATGTGCTGTTTGGAGTGTTACTAATGAGGGAAATACAGATCCACATTCTCTTGGCTAATATGTATGTAAACACTGCAGGAGAGACATAGCTAAATTAATTCCTGGCTGGTATTGACATTCTGTTTACATTTTGTCTCTGGTGTTATTTACCTCCACTTTTATAGAACTGTTCCTTTTGGAATACCAGAACACTGGCTATTTGGTTATTCTGCTTGCATAGAAAAGTGCTTTCCAATTGTGGTCAGTAATACCTTGGTTCTAATACTAAATTCAAGCCATTTTCATCTGACAAGGTTTTGTCTTTCTGAGTTTAATTTAAGAATCTGAGTTAGAAAATTTTAGCATATGTTATGCCAAAGATGTTTGAGTACTGACAGCCCAAAATTGGCACGTATGCCATCTAGGCATCTTAATAATGCAGTTTCCTTGAGTTAGGTTTTTTAACTTGACTGGTTTTAATTTTTATCCCCTGAGGGCATTTTCTTTTCCAGACTGATTAAGAAAATCATTTTTTTTTTCTTTCCCCAAATCCTGGGGACATACAGGTTTTGTGAAGTTGTTTAAAGCAAATATCTATAAATCAAAATACCTCTAAAGCAACTTTACCAAAAAAAAATGTAATAAAACAATAGGTTCTTCAGGTTTTCTCAAACTTATCACAGAGCAAACTGAAAAGTTCACAAAATTATTCCTGAGTTCAGGAATGTCAAGAGCATGAAAATAACCCGAAATTAATTATTGATTTAGATATATAATTTTATTAACTTCACCATGAATAACCCATGATTTCTTCTTTCATTGTTTATTTTCTTTTCTCTACAGAGAAATTTGATACAATAATAAGATCATATCTAGTATTTCTGACTTAAATTGTTTTGGCTATTTTAATTAAGGAGGGAAATCCTTCATAGAGTCATAGAATTATTTATTTAGGTTGGAAAAGACCCTTGGGATCGAGTCCAACAATCAACCCCATTCTACAATGTTGTCCCCTACGCCATATCCCCCAACATCACATCTAAACAAATCTTAAACACGTCCAGGGATGGTGACTCAACCACCTCCCTGGGCAGCCTGTTCCAATGCCCGACCAATCTTTCTGTGAAAAATTCTTTCCTAATTTCAGTCTAAACCTACCCTGTTGGAGCTTGAAGCCATTCCCTCTCATTCTATATATTGCAATATAGTCAAATCATAATTAGAATCTGGCTTTTGCCTACCACATAACATTCTATCACCATGTCAGATTTTTGTGCTTTTCCCAATAGTATCTGAAGATTTAAGGTAAACTTTACAAGTAATACCACAAACCAATGCATTTATAATTTAACAACATTCCTACTTTCAGGAACGGGTGACAAAACAACACTCAATAATGTAAATGACAATTTCTAAAAGACTATTTTATTACTCTCTAGATTTGATTAACTTTATATAATTTTATGATTTTTTTAGAACATCAGTAATCATTGTTGATTTTCAGATTAGCGTGAAATTGGATGAACATTTCTTAATGTTGCCACATTGTGGTTTTTTTTCCCTGGAATATAATACTTAAGTTATTAAAACTCATTGAATTACTAAAGAAAAATCATTAAGCAACACTAAAATCCTTTATGACTAGAAAGAAGCTCTCTTATAGTATTCTTGACAACAGTTTTTTCTTAATTATAATCTCAGTCTTTGTCCTGGCAAGCTAGAAACCAGATACTTATTAAAAGAATTACATTGGGGAAACTTCTAAACACACGTTTCTCAGAAATCACACCTTTTTTATTTTTTTTTTTCCCAAATAATTTTATAGGTTTTGTTTTAAAAACTTATATGAGAAAATATCCTTTGGTCTAGTTGTTACCACTATTTCATTGAAATAATCAATTAATTTCACTTTCCATAATTTCTATTTTAATAACATTGATGATAACTTTAAAATCCCTGTATCAAAATCCTTTCTGTCAGAACTTCACTAACCTCTACACAAACTGATATAAATTCCTTAACTTAATAAGTTTACATCCCATAAGCCTTTATTTTTCAAGGTTTTATATTGTGTCATTAGACGACTAATAAAAGAAGAAAATGCTTTCAGCTTTCAATTTCTGGCACTACCTTTGATATGCCAACCAAAAAACTTCACAATTAACAAGGCCCCAAAATCTTTCTTATTTCTACCTTCAATATCACCTGTCATATATTCATTGTGATCACTGATTCCAGCAATTGGAACATTAAAAGCTTATTCCATTTTGTTGTCACAACTTACACCCATTCCACTGTTCTTTGCTGAATGCTGTTTTATTCCTTTTAGCATGACTTCACCTAGAATGGTGATTTGTCTTTCTCAGCTTACTGGTTATCTTTATGTATCTCATTAAACTGTATGGATTCTTCATTTTAGATTTGTGACTCTGTTTTCCAGATCTCATCTCAATATTGGTTTATGTGTCTTATGATACACAGTGTTATTCCAAATATTATGTTTTTCCAAATTCCTATTTTCAACAGGCAGAAGAATTAACAATTTTTTATTTCATAAAAAGAAACATTGCTTTAATTACAATAATGAAATAGTTTTTATCCTCTTTGTTTCAGGTCTCAACTACTGTTCCCTTGTTGGTCATCATGCTATTTATAACTCTACCTGGAGAGAAAGTGTCTCATATTCATTTCAAAACTGTCTTGTTTGGTTTTCCTGATCTAAAGCACAGAAGTTGCTGAGTTGTGTGCCCAAATGATGTGTGCATTAAGCTCTGAACAAACAGAAAGGGATTAGACATTCACCGATATCAAACACTGAGGCAGATCATAATCACAGAATATTCACAGCCACCAAAATAAACACGTCTGTCTCACCAGCTCAACTAGGTGACAAGCAAGAGAATGACACTCATGAGTTGAATTACTCCAGCTATGAGACTGTCTGGAAAAAAGAAAACAAGAATATGGTTTCAGTTTTTTGTTCTAGATTAAGATGCAGCATTGATTGGTTGGTTTGTTGTTTTTTTCACCTTCCCAAATAAATCAGGAATAAAAATACTTATAACTTACCTTATTTGATTCAAAACACCAAGGCTCAACTCACAAATATTCCATATACATTTTCTGTATCATTAGGCTTTTTTTTTTGCTTTTGCCTGCCTCCA
This sequence comes from Gallinago jamesoni, assembly GCA_025769975.1. Taxonomy (NCBI): domain Eukaryota; kingdom Metazoa; phylum Chordata; class Aves; order Charadriiformes; family Scolopacidae; genus Gallinago; species Gallinago jamesoni. The sequence goes on along the minus strand of JAOQGH010000023.1, from coordinate 74,442,407 downwards.
GCCTCAAAAAAGTAGAAAACATATCAAATCAAAAAAACAAACAAGCACACAGAAACATAAATAAGTTTTATCAAAACCATGTACATATCAGAAAATAGGTTTTTTTCACAAAAAGTTGACATTTTTTACTTAAAATAGCTTACTTGAAAAAATCAAAATAAAAGCTGATAATCACGTGTGCTTACTATGTTTTAGTGAAGATATTTGTTCTTCTAAGGTTTGACAGTAGAGAACAAATGATCAGAAGCAGTCTACAGAAAAATGGAAAGACATTATATATTACTAACTATATATTTTTAAGGCAAGGCAAAATTTTGAAACCCAGTAAATGGATTTAGTGTTTGATTTTCTAAGGAAAAAAAAAAAGGAAAGTTTGGGCCCTCTTTTTTAAAAACATTAGACATAAAAATGTTCAATATGTTCGAACCCAGTATCTGTCTCCTAAGTGCTGTTTTTCAGTGCAGAAGTTGAGTAATATTTACCAATTCCACGTAATGACATTACATTTATTTGACATAAAGCATTCATAAGAGTAATTCTTGACACTGAAAAGTGAATATTTGTGAGTAGTGTACAAGTAATTCCTAGGGGTTTCTTTTAAAGATTATTGCTGCAAATTAATGCTTGTTAAGATTCATGCTCTGTAGATACTGGAGAATATTAGGTTCTGTTTGAAGTGAGATACAAGTAATTATTTGGAAGATACTGTCAGGTATATTATCAGAATATTGAAACAGAACTTGGTGGGCATTTCTGAAGAAATGATATCCCCATTTCCAAAAAAAAAGTGATGTCATTCTTTTATCATCCTTTTTTGTTATTTATGAAAAAAAAAAAAAAAGAAAAAATCTATTCTAAGAGAATACATGTTATAAGGGAATATTAAATTTTCTTTAACTATATAGGCACACTAGATAAAGTCATAACTGACCATATCTCTAATAGATTGCATTTTGCAATATTTTGCCTATTATATCAAAAACTCTTTGGTAATAAACTCCATATTTTTTATTGAATCTAATAGTGATTCTTATTTTAGTTGCATATACTGTGAATTGAATTTTTTCACTTTTCAAAAAAGACATAGAAATAAAGCAAACAACTAAAAGCAAAAATATTTTTATAAAAGGAAAAATTAAGATTAACTATTTACTTCAAGGGGTTTCTAGAAATTATAAAATTGGAATTTAAAATCTGTTTATAGAAAGGAAAAGAGAAATTATGCTATGAACAACTGGTAAAAGAATATCTCAAATTCATAAAAATACAGTAAAAAATTCAAAGCAAACTTCTTTTGAAATCCAATTCTATTTTCCTTGAGAAAAAAAATCTTTGTATCTATTCTGTTATATTCTCTAACTCTTCTCAATAGTCCTTGAATACTTTTGTATGCCTTGAACATGAGGTACAGAAAATTAATATTATAACACATCTAAACAAGATTTTGTATATATCTGGATGAGCATTTAAATACGTGCTCAGCAATAGAAGTTCAAGGAAAGAAGGAATGTTCATCGTTAGATGCACTGAAGCTGTTTTCTTAGAAATGGTTAAACATCTGTTCTGCTGATGTGAAGTAATGAATGAAATATTTTTGTTTTGCTTGTGTGTACAGCCTTTGCTTTCATTTTTAAACTGTCACTATCTCTATTCATGAGCATTTTTGCCTTCCTTCTACTTTTCTCCTCATCCCATGGCAGAGGGGAGTGAGCAAGAATCTGGGTGGGTGGTCAGCTGCTGGCTGGGGCTAACTCTTCACAGTGTCTAATAAGTTAAGTTCTGTTACCCTACATCCTGTAGTATAAATACATGTTTGAAGAAACCAGGCTTTACGTTGGGGTTGCTTTCAAGGCAAAATTTTCAAACCAACTTCATACATACAACTCATGTTCAACAAAAATAAACATCAAAGTAAATAAATTGTATGTTACACTATATCGCTTCATGATGTGATTCACATCTAAAGAGCAAAACCCACAAGAAGCTCCTTATATTTCCGCATGAGAACACATAATAAGTAGATGAAAAGTTTAACATCTGGAGTAGGGATGATGTGATTTTATGAGGTTACAGTTCCAAATTTATGACATGATCTTAGTCAATCAAGTAGTTGGTGTTTACTCAGGTAAAAGATATTTTCTCATCTGTCTAATGAGGATTACAATGTACCTCAATGAGGGCATCAGGTTATGGAAGTTCAAAGTAATTAGTAACACTTTACCAAATCAGTTCCCTGAATAGGAGGTTCCAGGGAATTAATTTAGACCTGTAGCCTCAATTAACCAATGCACTTAAGCACGTTTCATTTTAAGTCTCAATAACTTGAATGATATTAGCTGTTTAACTATTCCATTATAAACAATTCCTTTTAAATATGTCTTCTTGCCATTTCCTACCTGTTCCACAGCTCCAAGTATTTTTGTTCTTTGTCTGTGCATCTTTTCCCATAATTTCCCTCCTCCTTTTTATCATCCTATGGTTCAAGACAAATCTGCTCAACCTCATATTCCCCTGATCCCTTTTCTCATGTCTCACACTGTTTTTCTCACTAACTTTGATCCATCTGCTTCAGGATCAGTTATGGAGACCTTTACATGTAGCTGCACAAATCCATGCATTGAGCAATTTATTCTACCATCCACCAAGGAAAATAGCTAATGTTGAAGAGAAAGGATTAGACTGACTACCACACAGAAGAAGAATGGGTCTCTGACTCAAGGATTCTGACAGAGATCATAAGACAGAAAGGGATAGATAACGGGGGATGATGTGGGAAGATTATTTGCACATTTTTGTGCATATCTGAACATATTTGCAATTTTCTGCTTGGATTAATTTTATTTTCTGGCCAAATTCAATCTAATATCTGGACTATCTTGTATCTGTACTTAACTTGTGTTTAGCATTTGACTAAGTGTGCCAGAGACTTGGAAGTCCCCAAATTGGTCTAGTACTTCCATGTGTCACACATTTTTTCTTATCCTTTTTATTTACACAAACTCTTTCTCCCTAATCGGGTTTCATGTTACTTTAAGTTTTAGTCTTCTTAAAAGAACCCAAAAACCCAAACCCACAAAACTTCACTGACACATTCTGAAATCCGTAAATTCTAAAGTAAGAAACATTATGGAAGATAAACTGAGCTGGACGTGGCAAGTTTTCAAAGGAGGTATGCTTTGCACATCCTATTAGTTTGCAATATCTATAAACAGAAATGTTATTGTTTTGCTGATGGGATAGATGACTCAAAACCAGAAGCTAAGCAATTTATAAAAAAAAACAACAACAAAAACCAACAAAACAAAACAAAGCACCTGCTAGCTAACAACCCTTTCTTGTGTTTATCAATATCTTCTTAAGAGCTTAGACTAAGGTTTTGGTAGAGTTCCAAAAACAATTCTGAAAAGGCATAATGAAACTGGAGGCATACATACATAAGGGCATAACACATTGCATTATTAGGACAGATACTAGGTTTTGGCAGTTCCACTAAAATTAAATTTTCGTTTACTTCAGCCAGAATTTAAATAATGTTAAGACATCTGTTTGATTTTTAATAATGTTTTTATATTAACTTTTATTAAATGTAATTGATTAATTGATCAATAAAAAATAGTATTTATTAATACAGGAGATTCTAATTATATGTTGTGGCCTAATAATTTTAAAACCATGGTGAGCAAACCACTGAAAGTTTGGGAACTTGGCAACACCTTTCTGGGTGCTTCAGAAGGAGACATGACTACGTTTATAAATGTTATATAATAGTTTATTAATGGGATATTTCTAAAGGTACCTTAGCTCTGGTGGAAATGTATTATTTGTTCATAGTTTTAAATGCAAAAAATTATTGCTCTGTTGCAAAGCAATACTAATAAGTCATGAAACACGGAAATCAGAATACGTGCTCATTGTAAGCCATTCTGACTTCATGATAGATGAATCTACTACTGAGTGCATTCGTTGAATGAAATAATGTAATATCACTGTTTATTTTTTCCTACAGCAAGCGCTACCTGAAGAACTCCGAGCTCTATGTAATCCCTCACTATTTTTCCTTAAATTTAATTTAATATATAACACTAGGAGCTGACTTGCTGAAATAGTTTATACCCTTGGAATACTATATTTGGAAACTAATATGAGTCCCTTATAATGTTTTCCATATACGAAAGGGACCTCCTTCTGTTCTGAGTTCAGTATAAAGTTTGATTGAAACAAAAATGGTTGACAGTAACTTATGAAAATATTGCAGAAGGTACAAAAGAAAAGTGTTCAGAAATTTAAAGTGAATATTTTTATTTCATGGTCATATATGTGGTCATATATGAGAAAACATAGTGGAAAGATAAAGGAGTTTTCTCTGCCTTTTAATATTTTAATAGTTGTATTTGGTTATCTCTCATTATCTAAGAAACATTGGGAATTGGAAGAAAAGGATGAAGAAACAGGTAGTTGTAGTAGATTATGTGGCCAGTCCAATGACCTCTGTCAAAGGTCATTGCTCATTGCTTTGGAAGGAGCAGGAAAAATACAAATCAAAGAATGATAACCACTCCTTTGATTAGAAGCTAGGAAGTAAGACAGTCTTCCAAGTCCAAATCATTAAGAAGTTAACATGCATACTGAAGAATGAAAATGCATTTTCCCTGTAAAAATATTCTGTAAGGTAGTTCTATAAAAATATTACATAAATGTCTTCTCTCTTTTATTGTCTTACTCATTATAAGTGTTACAATAAATTCTGCACCCCAATTTGTGCTATGACAAAATTTAACTTATCCTTGTTCATGAATGTGCACCTTTTTTGGTCTTGCTAAGATTTTTTTCCAACTCAAAGTGGCAAAAATAACTTTGAAATACCTTAAGGAAGTGTTGCGCCAAAAAAGGGCAAAATAGTCTTGGCAGAAAATAAACCTCTTTGCATTCTAACACTCCTCACCAAGTTGGGAGGCCAGGTGCCGCCAGGTTTAAATTCTGAGTGATGCCCAATTCACCACTATCAGTCTGGTCTCAAGCATGCAGCTTATCAGTTCCATAGGATCACCTTGTTCCCAGATCTGCTGTGTAATCACAGAGCTTGGCCATGGAATCTTCACTCCACTCCATCCTCCATGTTGCTTTTGCAAGCAATATTGTTCAGGGAGTCAATGATGTGGCGGATTCCTCGCATAGCAGCCGCCACTGTGTTGTACCCTGGAAATGTTTTGATTTTATACTTTTCCTTAATGTGTGAACAATGCTATATATTTTTAATAAAAATTATTTTTTATGAATTATTCCTCAGGAAGAACCAAGGAAAAGCCATAGAACCTTCAAAGAGGACAGGAAGAGGAAACTGAAGGCAATGAAAAAACAGAACTAAGACTGACAGCAATTAGATTGGTTTAGGATATTTTGGAAGCATAACCTGAGTGAAGATACTGAGGTGTTAAGACATAAGTTTTAATTTCAAAATTAGGCTGAATTTATTAGGAGAAAATTACAGTTTTATTTTGAATAATAAGACTGCTGCTTTAATGAATTATGGTTATATAGGCTATTTCACTATCACTGTGAAACAAGATAGAGGTCAAAATAAGGAAACCGAGGAAAGGAATCTCTAGAGTAAGTTAAGCTTTTGTAAGTAAAGAGAGGATAGAGCTTGGGAATCAGGATGATAAGTGTTTGATAAATAATGCTTGCTTGTACTTCTTTCTAAACTGCATCTATTTTATAACAGAAATTAAGAGAATAAAAATTTCACAACAAGATATGGACAGGTTTTTTTCCCCATCCAGCATTACTGCACACTGAAGAAAAGAATGGGATTTCAGTCATGAAGCATTTGCTAAAATTCTTATTTGTCTGAGTCTGATATAATGTCGTAAATATCTTTAGCAGTTCTAAAACCATGCTGTGGACTATTCCAGGGAAACATTGTGATGCCAGAATTTGACAAGCATTCTTCTATCTGTGATCCCTTTCTGACAAGTCTTTGATGTGTTGGTAAGGTAAGGTCAACCACAGGTAAAGCTTTGGTTGTACAGCACTGCACTTGTTTCCTAGCAATTAGGAATTGACTTAAGTACCTAGGATCTGACTTAAGTAGCTTCAATGACAGCTTCAACTGCAAGTAAAGGAATTTAAATGGACACGTTTCTTTTCCATCTACAATAAACTCCTCCATCCCTCTCTGTCTCTCATTTTGGTTTAGTCTCTACTGCCATTTATCCCTTTGCCTTTCCTTTTTCTAGTCCTGCTATTTTGCCTTTGACAACATTTTGAGAATCCTCTTTCTGCAACTGTTAGCATTATGTTTTCTCCTTTCATCTTTAGTGTCATGTCTATGGAGGAGAAAATTCATTATGTGTAAGATGCAGTCTCAGCAGTATTGGTCTCACAAATGCAATATTCCAACTTAATAGTCACCTTTCTTCTTCTGCTCACCACGTATCAGCTGAGTGTAATAGCTTATCCCTGACTAGAACATAGCATTCAGACTGACATCCAGTATCAGATTATGTACCTATGTGGTTTATGTATATATGTGTGCATTATGTATACTCACACATAAGAACTGCATTAGATATTTTTCAGAACCACAGTATACTAGTAACTACTTTTCCCACTCTTTCCTAAAACCATTTCTGAGTTATTACTTTTGACTGTTCCACATTTATTGCTAAGAAATTGTGAATATCAGTCCTTCATGTCCCAAATGCCTACCTTATTTTTCTGAAAACTGTCTTTTGTATTAAGATTCCAAACCATCAAACAATTTAAAACATATCAGCATACCAAATACCATATTTTTTTACATTCCCTCAGTTCTCAGAGCACTTAATCAATTGTGACTTCTTTGAACGTGTATATGTGAATTATAAGTTTGGTGTTACTACCCTCTAAATAGAATTTGCTTGTCCTATGAGTAAGATCTGAAATAACAATGTTGGATTTAAGCAGTTATTTTTATGGGTAATTACCAACAAGATACAAAAGGGCAGAGCAGCAGACTTTTAAGGTTTTGTATAAGCTGTACATTTAGAAGAAGACTGATTGGGAAGCACAGAAAAACTCAGGGGCAATGCCAAGTTTTCTATGATGTCTTAATGGAAGTATCCACAAGATAATGTAAATATGAGCATTTCTTAAACCAGACTCATTTGTTTTGTGGTACTTACTTATGTAACACATATAATCGAGATCCTTAACATGAGGAAATTAATTAATGCAGACTTCTGGCTGACCTTAGTAAAGCCCATTAGAATTTTCATATAATTTAGGGCTCTTTGAATTACAACCACAGTTCCACTGAGAGCGAGTGGATTTTTTTTGTTTGGATTGTTGTTGTTAGTTGCTTGGCCTTTCTATTTGTTTTATTTTGTTCTTGATTTGTGTAATTTAAGAAATAAAATAACAAGATTTTTTTTGGAGTACTCCAGATTTATCAATTTCACTCTAAAATGTCTCTTTCTTTTGATCATGAATGCTGTCACTTCATTCAGCCTAGACAAGGAAAAAAAATAAATCAATGTGAATATACATGCCTTTTTTTTTTTAACAATATGTAGCTTATGTTCTGATATCTGTTTCATACAGATTGCAGTTCTGGATGGCAGAAAGTTGTTGGTATTTAGTAACAGAAACTATAACAAATATACATATATGTATTCCACTTATCAGAAAATATCTGGCTTGGACCTCAAGAAACATTTGGGATGAGATTTTGATTCTCTTGGGAGATAAAGACCTTCTTCACTCTTCCAGCCCAAAACAAGTTGAAATACGTTTTAAAAAGTATAGCTAAATGATCATAAATTAATTTATTAACTTGTTTTCACTACTTATTAAGGTCACCACTAAGCCTAACTATTCATCTTTTTAAGGAGCATTTTTGTGTATATAGTTTCTGCAGTAGGTTTTTGTTAAATCTGGGACAGATTAAAGTTTAATGAGGAGGAAGCAGATTGTACAGAGACTTTTTATATGCTAGTTAGGAGCTGCCAGAGTAATCTATATACATTTTTATTAAAATGTGTTGTAAAGCCATCTGGCAAATGTTGCTTGTATTTCTATAGGGCCACAAGACTTTCCAGCTTTTGCTCTCTGTTATCTCATTTACCAAACTGTTAGATAGTTCTTCCACAAGGGTAAGGCTTTCTCTCTTTCTCTTTCTCTTTCTCTTTCTCTTTCTCTTTCTCTTTCTCTTTCTCTTTCTCTTTCTCTTTCTCTTTCTCTTTTTCTCTTTTTCTCTTTTTCTCTTTTTCCTTCTCTTTCCCTTGCTTTTTACTAGACATTGAGATTGGAAGATTACTTTTACCAGGTATATATGGTGGGCTGTTTTTTTACAATACCATAAGAATGCATAGGTTGCAAACTCATTTCAGTTGTTATCTGACCTTTTTTGCAGTGGTGGTTAAAACTATGTTTTGTTCTGAAAATGTCTGGAACAAACATGAGCATAATAAAAAGGAAGAGAACCTGTAGCAGAATTCACAGAAAAATATTTGATAGTTTGAAAAATAGTAAAAATTAATATAGCTGCTCTGTTTCAAATAGATTGAGTGGAAGTAATGAAGACGTTGAAGCAATGATGACCGGCAAACAGGTAACAAAGGACAAAGAGAAGGCTGAGTTACTCAACAAGTATTTTGTCTCAGTCTTCACTGGCAACCTCTCTCCCAGACCTTTTGCATGGAAGGACAGCAAAGTCCCTTCCACCATAAGTGAAGATCAGTTTCATGGCCACCTGAAGACAATACAGAAGTCTATGGGACGTGAGGAGATACATGCCAGAGTCCCGAGAGAACTGGTTGACATAGTTGCCAAACCACTCTCCATAATATTTGAAAAGTCTTGGCAGTCAGGGGAAGTTCCTAGTGACTGGAAAAAAGGAAACATTAGACACATTTTTTAAAAAGGTGGAAAGGAGTATCCTAAGAACTACCGACCTGCTATTCTCACCTCTTACTTGGTAAGATCATGGACCAGAACCTCCTAGAAGCTATGCTAAGGCACATGCAGGGACAGGGGGTGATTCAAGACACCCAGCAGGGTTTCACCAGTGGCAAGTCCTGCCTGACCAGCCTAGTGGCCTTCTATGATGGAGTGACTACATCACTGGACAAGGGAAGAGCTATGGATATCATCAATCTGGACTTCAGTAAGGCCTTTGACATGGTCCCCTCCAACATCACAAAATCACAGAATTGCATGGGTTGGAAGGGGCCTTTGGAGGTCATCTAGACCAACCCCCCTGCCAAAGCAGGTTCACCTAGGGCAGGCTGGACAGGAATGCATCCAGATAGGTTTTGAATATCTCCAGAGAAGGAGACTCCACAACTTCTCTGGGCAACCTGTTCCAGTGCTCTGGTACCCTCAAAGTAATGAAGCTTTTCCTCATGTTGAGGTTGAATTTCCTATGTTCTATCTTGCATCCATTACCCCTTGATCTGTCACTAGGCACCACTGAGAAGAGTCTGATCCCATTCTCTTGACACCCACCTTTTAGATATTTATAAGCATTGATAAGATCCCTTAACAGTTCCCTGTCTCTCTTGAACCACAGGCCCCAGAACTGGACACAGTACCCCAGAGGTGAAGTACTCACCAGGGCAGAGTAGAGGGGGAGGATGACCTCCCCTGACCTGCTAGCCACATTTTTTTTTAATGCACCCCAGGAGACTGTTGGCCTTCTTGGCCACAAGGGCACCTCACTGCCTCATGGTCAACTTGTTGTCTACCAGGGCTCCCAGGTCTCTTTCTCCAGAGCTGCTTTCCAGCAGGTCAGCCCCTAACCTGTACTGGTGTATGGGTTTATTCCTCCCTAGGCACACGACCCTACACTTGCCTTCATCGAATTTCATTAGGTTCCTCCCCACCCAGATTTCTAGCCTCTCCAGGTCTCACTGTATGGCAGCACAGCCTTCTGGTGTGTTCATCATGCTTCCCAGTTTTGTACCATAACAAACTTGCTGAGGGTACACTCTGTCCCCTCATCTAGGTTGTAGATGAATATATTGAATAAGACCAGACCCCGTACTGACCCCTGGGGAACACTGCTAGTTACAGGCCTCCAAGTGAACATCCTTCTCTTTAAATTGCAGATGTATGGATTTGATGGGTGGGGATTTGGTTGGATGGTCATATCCAGAAGGTAGGAGCGAATGAATGTCTAGAAGGAGATTGGTGACAAGTGGTGTCCCTCAGGGCTCTGTATTGGCATCAGTACTGTTTAATATCTTCTTCCAATCACTTTCTTCTTTTTCACAGGCCCAGGAACAGATAACAAAGAGGACTTGTGCCATGTGTTTCCCAGGGACTTAAGTGCAGCGGATTGGATTATAACTTCCTGAATTGTCTTTCTCACCCTTTTAAAAAATGGCTTCAACATTTGCCACATATCTTTTAGCAGTGGTTATTACAGGCATGAGTAAACAGTCAGAAGTTGCTATTTATATAATAAGCAAAATTAGGTTGCCATAACAAGTTAGTATTCTTAATTTCTTTTTAGAGCTGGAAATAACAAACTCCAGGTTTGATTATTTAAAAGCTTGTCTGATTATATGACCTGATCAGAAGTTATTATTTCTTCCTGTAAAACTGATCTAGAAATAGTCCCAAAATTTTAGAAGATCATAAAAAATGCTCTGTGTACCAGCCATACTGCATTTTTATAAATTCAATGGTTTGTTTCAGTTCTTAAATATGTAAAATAAAAGTATGTAACTGAGTTTACGTACATTCTAAAATATGTGTTCTGGTTTTACTTTTTTGAAAATTATTTCAAATCTATGTATGCTAGATTTTATATATACAGAAAGCTAGCAGCACTGGAATACAAGTTTTGTCTCATCAATAAGGTATGAATAACATGAAAATACAAATAAGTTGAACTACATTCTCAAACCAATTTAAACTTTTTACATTTGTGACTGTTAAAGTTATTCCCATTATCCTCTCTGAAACAGTGAAATATTGTCCTCAAGTATATCTGCCATTAGTAGAAGACAACAATGAGCTTTTCCTAGGAACATGAGCAAATAAAGTATTTGAAATGCTTTTTGTTATACTCACTGATTTATGTAAACAAGTAAAGCCTACTCATTTAACAGACAGTTTCACATATCTCAGACATTTGAGATTAATGAATTAGTTCTGTTCAGGGATAAGTATCTGAATCCTATCCACCCCAATTTTGCGTGTTGTAATTGCAATTTAAATGACTCAAGTCCCTTGTAAATAAATCAATCTGCAGTGTATACAACTCTAACTGACTCTATGGGGCAAAATTGTTTTCCCCTTATAAGAAAACAGGATATTTCATTATCTTGCTGTTTATGCAGAAGAGAGTAAAAGAATAATAAATGAAAAAAAGGTAATAACTGTAAGTTAGAAACATCTAAGTAAAAGAAGAAAGCTTGTGACCCTAGGAGTCCTGAAACCAGTGAAACAAAACTTGTAATTTGGACTCTGCTAACATATGTAATCATATGCTTGGCTAGCAAGATGACTATCAAAGTAGCTGGTGTATATGGTCTCCTTGGAGAGAGACGAATGTGGTAGACCCTGTGTATTACAGAACATATGGTAAAGGTTCTTTTTCTTATACATGATTTAAAGATGATCAAAATAATCTTAAAAGTAGCTAGCTAGGAGTTAGATATTTCCTACAATACCAGTCTGTAGATATTTAATTATATATCTACCCTAACTGTCCTGGAAACGCTCTGAATAAAAAAAGATAACATCCTCCTCCACAGTATAATCCTCCATCTGTAGCCGTTAGCCCCTCCAGAGTCCTTTCCTGCCCCTGCACGATCTTTAATGGTTCATGTACATGGGATCCAGGCCCAGCTCTGATACGGCTCAGCTGTGTAACGTTACTCAAGCTGCTGAAAAAGAGCTCTGAGGGAAGTCTACAGAGAGATAAGAAAGGTAAAATTAGAGAGAGGGGTCTTTGAGACAAGGCTGTTAGTTGCTTAGAAAGTCAGGAGAAGAAAAAACAGCAAAGGTAAGTATAAGAACCTACAGGAAATATAAAAATAATAAAAAATGAGTAAGTAAAAATGGGTAAGTGTGGTGTAGGACTCATATGGAGTCATCGTCTGAGCATCAACAATAAGTGTCAATGGAACTGGAAGAAAATGCAGCTTCGCAATGTGGTAGGTCTGCTCCTGGGGTGCAGAGGCTGATCTTGACCCTGCTGACCCATCTTGCCTGCCCAACCATGACTCTCTGGGTGCTGCCTCAGGGCTGGTGACTGTGCAGGCACCTAGCCTGACAGCTAACCCCAGCTGCCTTTTGTCTGCCTGAGCCAAGAACCAATTGCTTTATACTTTGAAGGCATATGTATACTGCTTGCAGAGTGTGTATATGTCCAGTTGAAGATTTCTGAAGGAGCAAACCCAGAAGAGCATCAGTAACAGCACCTGGCATCAGGGTACACTTGACCCCATCATCTAGATCACTTATGAAGGTGTTAAACAGTACTGGGCCCTGGGTGACCCCACTTGTGACAGGTTTGAAAATGTTTGAAAAAGAGCTACTTATGACCACCCTCTGGGTGCAGCCTGTCAGCCAGTTCCCAACCCACTGCACAGACTACTTGTTTAGATAATAACATATCAGTTTTTCTAGGAGGAGGCTGTGGAGAATCATATCAAAAGACATGGAGAAATCCAGGTAGACAATGTCCACCATTTGCCCGACATTAACCAAGAAGCTTACTTTGTCATAGAAGACAATCAGGTTTGTTATGCACGATGTGCCTTTGGTGAATCCATGCTGGCTTTTCCCAGTCATGTTATGCATTTGACTTGTGATAGTCTCTAGGAGGATTTGTTCCATAACTTTCCCAGAGACTGAAGTAAGACTGATGGTCCTATAATTTGCTGGATCCTCCTTTAAGGCCTTCTTGTAGATGGGGGTGACATTAGCCCTCTTTCAGTTTTCTGGGATGTCCCCCAATCTCCACAACTTCTCAAAGACTATGGAGAGCGGCCTTAGAACTCAGCCAGCTCTCTTAGAACTTTGGGTGGATAATGTCAGGGCTCATAGGTTTGTGATGGTTAAGCTCCTGTAATAGTTCACACACCAACTCTTCCTTCACTAATGGTGGGTTTGCATCAATCTCGATCTTTGTTCCCAAAGCCTGCAGCCCAACAGTGTTGGTAAAGGCAAAGGAATTCATTCCAAAGGACAAGAAGGAGAAGAAGTCCATATATCATTATGATGTATGATACCAAAACAAGTTTGTATGGGAGCACTCAGCTGAACCGGTTTCGGAGCACAATAGGTGAGATGCAGGGAGTTGTCATGCAACTCAGCTTTGTCTCTGCCTTGCTTCCTCTATGCAGAGATGACTTGGGGGAAGCTGCAAAACGGCTCAGCCCGGGGTTGTCTCAAGAATGCATCACAATAAGAACCAAAACCAAATGCCTTATCTCCCTTAACAAACAAAATGCCCTGAGTCCCATCTCACCACTGTTGTCAGACATCACATTT
>JAOQGH010000023.1:74381630-74427981 GCA_025769975.1 Gallinago jamesoni | reverse complement strand
ATTGGACCTGTGAGTGAAGTCCAAATAAATTAATTTGAACCTCGCAGTGAAGTCCTTTCTCCCCGTTTCGTCACAAAGTTAAGGGTGTGGACTCACTTAACATTTAGCTAAGAAAGTTTCAGTGCTGAATATAATCTGGAACTGTACTTTTCACCTTATTTTTCTTTTTAGGTTTGCAATCAAGTACTATATATTCTGTTTTAAATAAAAATTTGCAATAACGTTCTTGGCCTAACATATCTGGTATTAAATATGCATTTCGAAGAAGCAGAAAACCTGAGGTTTATGCTTCATATGTGGACATGTAATGGCCATCCAATTCTATTGCAGATTCTATTCAAATACATTAGGCCTATATGTGGCATCTCTAACCCTCAAAAATCAGTTTCATTTCAAAAGGGCAACTGTCTTTTAAAATGCCATGTGTAAGAGTAATGTCTCAAATATTATCCCAGAAAAACTTCTTCTGGATTGGTTTGTAAAAAAAAGTACTAAAAATATGTATGTGTTTTCCACCAGTACTTTAAAACCCAGTTAAAACTGGATCTGAGGTCTGCAGTCACTCTCAGGCAATATATTTAGGACATCCAAACAGCTGCTTAGATATCTTGGAAGAAATTTTGCAGATCCTCACTCTGTCTACATGCAGAGCAGCTCAAGGCTGTGGTTTCCCTTGTGATAGCCAGGATACTAATCTTTGGAGATTTAGCATTAGAGAATTTATCGGTATCCCCCAAGAAGTCTATGACAGAGGATGACAGAGGACATATCAGTTTCTCAAATTCCAGCCTGGCTTCCCTCCCTCTCTAACATCCACATTCTCTCCTATTACACAGGCCTTATTCACTCTTGCACGTGGAGTTAAAAAGCATAGAGGTTCTCTACACCATGATTAACTTTATTTAATTTAGTCATATCTAATTTGTCATATAACAGAAGGTGTAGCATAGTTTAAAGAGCTTGCTCCAAGGACTGAGAGCATTTTTCTTTAACTTAAAAAAAGCAGTGACAGTGTTGTCAATTATACGTTTCCTGTGTACTGCCATTTCAATAATACATGAACAAATATTCACACTTTGAAATACTTAAATAAGGCAGTTGCAAGCATCTGTACATATCTGAAAAAGATTATAGTTTGCTGCCTGCATAGACAATAGTTACAGAATTTAAAATCTATATTAAAATGTTTGCTGTTCATTTGGGTATATTTAGCATCTTTTCTGGTTGTATATGCATAGACAAAACAGAAATAGCTTTCTGTCATAACTCCCCTAAAAGTACATATTAGGTTTAAGTACTGCGTCTTTCTGGAAGCTAATTTGCCAGCAGCATCCAAGGAAACTTTCGTGTTGCCACAATTCTTTTTTTCATATGAAATCTCTGTGATTACATTTGATAGAAACTCTCAAATATTTTTAGACATACCTTTAAATGTATAATTTTTGCCCTTTTTGGCTCTCAGGCCACGGGGTTATTTTCCCACATATTTAAAGGTTTTCTGGGAAATATTTCTACAGTAATACAATTCCACATTTTCCCCAGACCTTGTAATTGATGAGTACAGAAGCATGACACCGGGTTTGAAGTCAGACATCACAGTATTTGGCTCACCTCTTGTTCAGTTCCTTAGTCTAGAATGGTGCTGTTGTTTTCTTCCTTTTCAGAAATCTGGTATGTGCTGTCATAATCACTTGCAATTAATATACCTCTGTTACAGTCCAACAGCTTTAACAGTTGTAAACTTTCAAATATTTTTTCTGCTTCTCCCTAACCAGGTGTTGCCATGGTATCCAATCTGACAGGAAAAAATAGCATAGTCTGCTCTTGACAACTGTGTTGATGAGTATTAGTGCTTTGTCTTATAGCTCTAATAAATATACTCTTATTGCTAAATACTGTGTGAGAAATTTGATCACTCCATTAGGGTTAAAAGACTGCACATAACTTGCCCATAACCTCATAAGTAATTTTACAGCTCTTTACTCCTTGTTCCTATTGTAAAACAATGAAAAAGCATTCATGGACAGGACATATTTTTACTATTCGTTAATCTGAAGTATCTGGGATTCCAGTGAATTTTTAAAGGCAAACATTAAATGAACAGGAAAATTTATGAAAACATCATGGTATTGGCTCAGGGTTGAAATCCTAAATGGACATAGATGAAAGTAAGCTTCCTTCTACACTTGACTAATACCAGCACTTCAGAAAGTGTACTGCTACAAGAAAGAAAACATCAAGCCAGAGATTGTTGTTTAATGACCAGTCCTCTTTTATGACTTCATTTTGGTTTTCTCAATTTAATTAGTCTGGTGAATGTTTAGAATTGTTGTATTGATGTGCAATACCCCTTTGGTTATTTTCAGTCAGTCGTCCTGGCTGTGTCCCCTCCCAAACTCCCCCCCATCCCTTGCCTACTTGCTGAGGTGGCAGAGTGAGAAACAGAGAAGGCCTTGATGCTGCACCAATGCTGTTCAACAATAGCCAAAACTTTGGTGTTTATCAACTGTTAAGTCACAAATCCAAAACACAGCATCCTATGGAATGCTATGAAGAAAAACCCCTCTTTCCCTGTCTTACCCCTTTCTCTCTCAGACTTATCCAGAAGTTTTTTCCCAGATCAATGTTGGTCCTTATTGCTGTAATTATTTGTGTGTCTTGGTGGATGTTGGTTGTGCAAATCTCATGAAATTCAACAAGGGCAAGGGCAAGCGTGTTGGGGAAATCCCAAGCACAAATGCAGGCTGGCTGAAGAATGGATTGAGAGAAGCCCTGAGAAGGACTCGGGGGGTGTTCTTTGATGAGAAACTCAACATGAGCCGGGAATGTGTGCTTGCAGCCCAGAAAGCCAACCGTATCCACGAGCACAAATTGAAACACAGAAGGTTCCCTCTGAACATTAGGAAACACTTTTTCACTGTGACTGAATGCTGACACAGATTTCTCAGTGAGGTTGTGGCATCACCATCCTTGGAGATACTCAAATACCATCTGGATATCATTCTGGGGAACTGGATCTAGGAGGCCCTGCTTCATTGGGGAAGTTGGGACCAGGTGATCTCCAAAGGTCCCTTCCAACTTCAATCATTCTGTGATTCTTTGATTCTGTGAAAGGAATTTATAAGAAGAAAGGAAAGACTGTGCTGATCAAGTACAGGGCATGGCCATATAAACATAGTAACAAGCAAACTTTTTACATGTGACCAGCCATTTTATCCTCTTAGACTTCTACTTTCCTGCTCTTGTTCCTTCAGAATTCACTTAAATCCCTTCCTTTTCCTGATTTTGGTTCCTCTCCTAAGAATTCCATAATAGATTTCATGCAACCCCCAATGCCCTGTAGTCTGTAATGTGTCTCATATCCCTAAGCAGCAATACCTCTCAATCCAAAAGGCACTACAGTAATAATGCATCTTGATTTGGTTTAGATCTGGACAATGGGGCTGAGGATGTCCTTGGACATCCCTGGGAGGGGTCTGGATAGGGTGTCCCTTCCTCTGAGTCCTAAATTTGGGTTTTCCACCTTCCTTTTTGCCCCTTTGCTTTTCTGGGTTTGTGGAGTTGGGCCTTAAATGGGCTGACAGCCCCTGTGATGAGCCTGCAAGTAGCCAGGGCTCCCTCATCTGTCACTGTCGCTCTTTGCTCTTTTGTGGGTGAGTTTTTGTCACATAAACCTCACATAAAATATCTTACTTGATTGCATTTGAGGAATGGAGATGCACCATTTTTCATAGAATTTCAAAGACTTTCAGTTAGATACACAAATTCTTTGTACGCAGGGTGACTGCATGTGTCCCATTTTTCAGAAAGATAGATGGTGACATGTTTGAATTAAGAACAAAACAGAGTATTGCTGGAGAAATTTATATCGCTGCTTAAATGCTACTGAATCTGAAAAGTTAACTGGACTTTCACCTGCTGAGATAAATCAGTATTATCATGTTTTTCTTTTTTCAAAGTACGTCTTATAGAAATGGTCATGATGGATACATAAAGCAGCAATGAAAAATAAAAGGGAAAAAAAGGATCATGGGTAAAAAGAGATTACAAGAAAATCTAACAAAATAATTAAAAATATCTGAGAAGACAATAAAATGAAAAATAGTGGTTAAAATGGAAGTGGAACAGGTCTCGTGACTATCCAGATAGAGGTATCATTGCTGGCTATTGAAGCCTTATGGGCTTCCTTCCCAAAGGCAGCGCTCTCCTGTTTGCTCTTCTTAATGGAGGGCTTTAATCATAGCCCACTAATTAACATACTGTGAGACTTTCCTTTTAAGAAACAAGACAAATAATTCAAGAGCAAGTTAAGAAATATTTATTTATTCTTTCACTTATTTGGACTAAATAAAATCTGAAAGAGACTCTACTTGTACAGCACCATATCACATCTTCACTAGTCTCTAACAGCTATTTCTAGCAGTCACAAGAAATTGAAATGCCAGAATGTTCTATCAATGGGAAAATATGTTTGGTTTTAACTATTCGCTGTTTTGTCTTAAACCAGAAAACCTGAGAGATTCTTTTTAGGGTTGTGTTTGATTTTCAGAGGAAGGATAATTTGAATAGATATTGACATCATGTCTTATAATTTTTCCTTCACTAATTTGTGGTAACTTCTTTTTATATTTTGTAGGGAAAAAAATAAAAATCAGATAAGCAGCAGTAGATCTCCACTAACAAAATTAAAAGAAGCAATAGTGCAAATGGTTGACCTAAGTAAGCGAGTCAGCTATTTCAGTTTACTAATAGTTCAAACGTCACTTTCTGATTGGACTTGTATATCAAAGAGTAGTTCATTTCTAAAACATAGTTAATTAATAACAATTAATTGGCAGAGAGCATCAAAATTTAGAGAAGAGTTGCAGGCCAGAGTAAAAAGAACCAAAATTAAACAAAAAAAATGCCAATCTGCTCAAAATATGTTTTCATTTATAAAATGAATTGATATTTTTATCAACACAGAAAGCCTATTCTAAATTTCACTTAAGTCAATAGAAAAGCTTCCACTAATTTCAATGAACTTTAAAATTATTATGATCTTATAAAGAATCTTAACAATACCAGAAATTTATGACAACTAAACATTAACCTAGCATTTTAAAACTGAAAATATCTAATAACATCTGACAATCATAGATGAGAATTTTTCTATTTTGGATTACTTTATTTGTGCTGTTCAAAGACACCACTATGAAAACAGGAACACATGTAAACTGTAATTTGTCCCGGGCAAGTAACTACCCAAATAATTTTTTCTTAAAGTTGAGAAGTGAAAGCAGCTTTTTACTTTTTTTCCCCACTCTGACTGAAAGGAGTTGTTATTCTACTCATACTTTTCTTGAAACAATATATCAGACGGGATTTTTTTACTTCATTGATGTTGAGACTTTTTGTTGATGGCAGGAATCAAAATAGGCAAATCTAACCTGAACCACAAAGCAAAGACAAAACTGGGATCAAGGAAGAAACAGGCTACAGATCCACAGCTATTGACACACAACGAAGATTTAAATGATTTGATAAAATTGTATATATTTACAACAGTAAGTTTCTCTTGCAGTTTCTTGTATTTCTTCTTAGTGATGTTATCTCAGGTTGTCTCTGGTCTTAGGTACCCAGCTGCACTTCAAAGATGCCACGTGTGCTTCTTAAACATGCTTCTTTTTCACTGGCCAGGTTCCCAGGATAGCCATTCCCTAGAAGTTCCCTGACTAGCATGCATCTTCTTCTGTCATGCTTTAGCAGACATTTTCTGTCAGTAATTTTCCCATTATAAACAGGTTGCCTTTATGGCTGCTCCCATCAGGAAGGCCCTTCAATTGAGTTAGGGACAGAATTATGCCTAAGGTGACACTATTTGTTTTTTTTTTCTCAAGTGTGGCTGGAAAGTACACATCAAAGTATGAGCTTATGGTCATCTTCATAATATACGATCCAATATATCTGTCTCATTTTCAGTCAGCTCTTTCAGTCTTGGAGCCCCCAGTAGAAATATCTTACTCTGAAGCATGGTCAGAGAGTCTGTGTGCAGCATAATTGCATCTGTTCTCATACAGATATCTACATTTGACAATATCTCATTTTGTATTATAAAACAACGAAGCTTCACTTGAATCACCTAAATTGAAAATTAACATCTTCATTTCTGAATCATGATCACTCTCACAGATAGGGAGCATCAAGATTTTTAGGACAATATTTAGTCCTGTTCTTTCTTTTCAGAGTTTATCTGTGGTACTTCTTTAATAAAAACAATGCATCTTCCTAGAAAATGCTGTTCTAGATTGTGATATTTTGCCATTGTGACTATTTTACAATTCACTTAATTAGTGCTCAGTTTTTACTCCATTCTGAGTAAATTTGTCCCCTAGTGTTCTTGTGTTCAGTGACCTTACCTTCGCAATGTGTTGATGGGTTGCCTATATTCTTCATAGTACATATATTTTGACAACCCCGGTGATATTAATTGGTCTCTCAGGAGCTTACCATAATAAATCTATCTCACTGGCACTCAGAAGTACATATGAACTCTCTGCCTTCCTTATCTTCATTGTTCAGCAGAGCCATACAAAAGAGAAGGGTGTGAGGCAGCATGGCAAATGTGGTGTCAATTTTTTCCTTCCTTACATTTACTATTCAGAATGTAAGAAAGCAACAGTCACGATTGGATGAAGGTTGTATGACCTCTGCAGGTTCCTTGCCATCTCTGGAATAGAATCAAAAAGTCTTTGAGAACACATACAGTTCTTTCAAAGCACCACAACCAAACACCATTATATAGTGTGGGTCCAGTAGCAAAGT
This sequence comes from Gallinago jamesoni, assembly GCA_025769975.1. Taxonomy (NCBI): domain Eukaryota; kingdom Metazoa; phylum Chordata; class Aves; order Charadriiformes; family Scolopacidae; genus Gallinago; species Gallinago jamesoni. The sequence continues at coordinate 74,421,177 of JAOQGH010000023.1, read as the reverse complement.
ATATTAGGCAACTTGTCATATTCCATGCTTGAAACTGGGAATTATTACTACTGAGATCATCAATTTCTCTGAAACCACTTGGAGAAAGTGTTTGTTAAAGGGCAAAAAAAATTTGGGATCTTGGTATAGGCTAGCGAATATATAGCGAACTAAATCTCACTTAAAGGGTAGCCAGTAGGCGTCTGATGCTGATGGGAATCTCTGCTGCAAGGATCCTTGCAGTGGCATCTTCAACTGAGTCAACATTATTTTAGTCACTGTTTTGTTTGAATTACTAGTTTTTGTAATGCAGCTAGTCATGGTCCTACGTATTGACCACCACATATGCATAATTCATTGGTATTGGTGCTACTTAACTACACCTGAAATATCTCTTTCATATCTTAACTACACCAAAAAGATTCTTATGTGACCTTTTTTGCAGGAACATCATCTATCAACCATTTACAAATGCCTTATCTATGTATAAACATATGTCCTTGTCCTACACCAACTCTGGAACACCCTGCCCAAGATGTTAATCAACCCATTAAAAAATATCAACTGGACCAGACATACTAAGTTAACTTGGAGGAAATTTCTAGAACCATTCTAGATTCCCACATGCACTACTCAGTCAAACACTTAATTGTGAAGGTCCAATCAGTCACACAGTTTCATTTTGGTCCACTGTCTCAAGCCAGTGAATTAGCTCATCTATGCAGATCACTGGCTGCAAATTCCTGGGCCATCCAAGAAAGTAATGGTGCAAAAGCACTGGGCCTGTAAGCAGGATACAGTCCAATTGTAATTAAAGAGCAAACAATTTTCATACTCGAAGTTTACTTATAATTTAAGTCTTATAGCTCTTGCCACAAATAAGAGAGAACTTTAATAAAATTAAACTTTAACAATTTTACAATTACAAAAAGCACTTGCATTTTATTAATCCATATTAACTACTTCCTACATAATATTGTTTTATGCTGATAAAATATTCATTGGTAAATTTGCATTCAAAGATTATTTTCAAAGTTTGGAATGACATATGCATTTTTTTATGAATAGTGAACAATTTGTTGTGAATATTATTATTGCTGGGCTGGAAGTGCCATACTTACTGAAGCTATGATCATATCTTTCTTCTCCTCCTAGATTATATGATGTTGACAAAGCACTGATAAAATTTTGGCTGTATTTTGATAGTGTGAAATTTCAAAGCATTCATTTTAGAAGAGCAAATCTTACAAGCACAGAATCTGACTCACTTTTGGCAAATACCATGACTTCAAGCTTCCATTTTTTTTTTAGCTGGAGTAACTTGCACTTTCTGAAGAACCACATAAGTTTCTGCAAGGAGATTTCTTACACAGTGAAATCAGTGCCAATCTACTATAAAATGTGCAAAAGTAGAAAAAGAATATGTTTGTGATTTTCCTTTCGGACTCTTAAAAAGACATCTTTGAATTAGGAAAAACAAGAATTGTGAGTGCTGGCTGTGAATGAGTTGTCAGTCTTTAAGCAAGTTCACAGAACATTACTTTATGCTTACTAATACAGAAGGATATTCATTACTACTTTAGTGCATAATTAAGTCTTTAATATATTATTATGCATAATAGTTGGATTCAAAATGCAGGAATTATTACAGAGAGCAATTTAAAGAGAACGGACTATAGCAATGGCTATGGATTTTTTTATGGTCCATCTTATCAAAGCTTACTTTAAACATTTATATTTATATATCAATGATTCAATGTGTAATAATTATGAACTAATAATGCTCCATATCCTATAATCTTCTAGCACAATATAAGAGCTATGTATGCATGGTAAGGATTTTTAAACAATCTTAAGAGCATTTTCAAACTTCTCAGGAAATCTCAGGAATGCTGCAATGCTTCAGTTCTTTCTTAAAGAAAAAGAAAGAATCAGATATTGTAGGTAATTAATTTTTAATCTTAAAAATGTAAGGACATCTCTCTCCATTTTTTATATAATCACTCAAAATGAAGGGAATAAATTCATGTCTACACGTGTACTGATATATTTGCGATTCAGAGTATAAATCTGTTCTTCAAGAGACCCTTCTAACTTGCAAGCCTTAAGACTGAACAAGCAAAAGTAAATTTTAATAACTATTATTCTATATTCGGATCTTCTTCAAGCAAGTGTCAACTAGAACATTTTATTCTGATAGGTTTTGCTTTCCTTTTTTGGTTTTTATTCACATCTCATCATCTTTCAATACCATATGGTATGACCTAGGTTTTCTAGTTTTGTGAGTGGTTTTTTATAATCCATATTTCAAATGGTCCTATCAAAATCAATACCAGCTTTATCATATACTTCAATGGGACCTTAATTATACCATATAGGAAGGTATCTTTGAAGCAACAGAATTCTTATCCCTCCTTTTTTCTGTCACATTGTGTGTGGTATGGCTATGCATGCTTAAACATTTGAGGTATTGTACCAGACGGTTGGACGTGTTTCAGTCAGGAGTGTAGGGGTTTGGTTTGTACCTATCATCTGTCTTTTAAGCATTAAACTACAGGAAGGATGAGGTAGGGTACATCTGGAAAACCAATATAAAATGCATAGCGGAGTTACTGTTGCCTTAAAATCGGTTTTATTTTGAGCATCACTTGAATATTTTTTTTTAATGTAGAACAAGTATGCTTCTTTCAGGAATTTAAAACCAATTCAGTTACTAGTTGGTAAGCTGTTTAAACAGAAACAGAACTAGAAATTGCCAGTTTCAAATTATCTTCTGTACTCCTGTAACTCAAAGATGGCATTTTAAAATGAGTCTTCAGTAGAAAAAGTACAAAAGCCATCTTGTTAAGAAAAGCAGCTACTGCATATGAATGGGAATATTATTCAACATAAAATCACAAGGCCTTTCAGCACATGAATTTAATGTGCACATGCAGCAATCTTTCTGGCACTATAAAGCGTCAAAGGGTCCATTAGTGTCTTCTAGTTTACAATCTGTGCACTAACAGGTTTCATGATAGACAGAGCTATTACACACTCTATTGTACCAATGTTATTACTTCAGAGACAGAGAAATTAAACAAAAGCTGTGAAATAGAAAAAAGGTATTAAATTGTAACCAAGTTGTTTAAAATATTACAATACATTTGGTATAATATTATATAATGCAAGACAGTGATTGTGTCATTTGAATAAAGAATCAAACCAAAATAATAGTTTAGATTCAGTTAGTTATAATTGTGATTGAAACCGCTGCTGCTGTAAATTAGCTTGAGGGTTAGCATTGCTGAAACACACTTTTGGAAAGCAGAAAAATGCTCAAAAAGCATCCTTTTGGAGAATATTTCTGAAGACTGAGGAAGATCTTTCATGTATTTTCCATATCAGTTTCTTCTGAGCCCTATTAGTGACAGAGTCACGCTTTCAGGAAACATACATTTTGAGTTTTGTTTTATATTTTGTTGTGTTTTTACTTATGCAGAGAGCAAAATAAGTAAAAGCACACTTGGTAATAATCCACTTGCCCTAAGGCCTTAATATTCAACTCTTGTTAATATCGACAGGGCAACTTGCATAGATAAAGTATAGGACCTACAACCTTGGCTTTAGGTAATCCCTCCTGGCTTCTGCCTGCCACAGCAGGACAGGTTTCTCTTCCATGTCCCATGTCATATCTCTCAGGATCATGCAGAGGCCCTTCATGTACCAGAATCTATGAAACAACAGCAAACATTTATGTTTCAACAAGCGTACATACCAAAGGAAACTCTCCTAATGACAGACGCAAGACAAATTCTTCATATATGGGGCTAGAAGTTAAGAGCTGCTGTATAAATTGATAACCTGCCAGTTTATCAAAGCCAAATTTGCATGTCCAGTTAACTGACTCTGCTGACTAAAAACATTGCAGCTTTTTCCTTATTAGTAGGCTGTGGTAAGAGAAGCGTTTTTCTGGGTTTTTTCCTCCCCTTAACCTCAAAAAATTAGTTCTAAAGAAAGCAAGATTCACTTAAAGAGTGTAAATTAACTTATACAGTCTACTATGTTTGTCTGTCTTGTCTAGAGCAATAATATCCTATAATGAATTATTATGGTACTCTGGAGCACAAAATACACTTAAAGGAATCAATTTTAGTACTTGCAGATCTGAATCAGCTTACACATTTCCAAACTGAGCTATATTGCCCATCCCTTTGGTGCATTTAAAAAGAGATCTATTTACCAAAAGAAGAAAGACTTTTCATATTTTGATCCTTTAATTGCTCTCAAAAGCAAGAAGCTGACAAAACATGAGTGGCATGATTTTATGAATTTTGCACAGATGTTCATAAAATTAAGGTAATCTTTATAATTGCACTTATCATTTGGACATTCACAGAAGGATATTGACTTTAATTACAAAACTCATCTGAATACTAATGAAGGTGTCTTTATTCCTGTGTGAGTACAATCTATATCTTTTGGAATATTGGCACATTTCACAGTATGATAAAAGCCTGTAATGCTATACAGTGAGTTTGGAGAAGGAAAAAAGTTCCATTTTTAGTAAAAAACCCAACACGTTTATGTGAGAGCAACTTTAGTCTTCTTGCACCTTGACAAAATGGTCTTGTTCAGTCCAGCTCCATAACAATAGATTTTGGGTTGGGTGCCTGACTAGGTTGGGTTGGATGCCTGGGTGACCGACATGAACAGGCCAAGCATGACATATTTTAATGACATTTCCCGCAAACATGTCAGAATACTTAAAATCTTATCCCATTTAATTTAAAACAGCATATATTTCCATGGTTTGTTCTTTCCCTTCTTTCCTCCCTCCTTTCTTTTTCCCCTCCCCTTTCCTTCCTCTCTTTCCTCTTCCCTTCTCTCCTTCCTTTCTCCCTCCCTTCTACCCCTCCTGTCTTTTTTTATGGTGAATTACTCATAACTCTAAATGCCTGCCAGTCCATTTGCCTCTTTCAGATTAAGCTGATCTTATGCTTTTTTCCTGATCTGGTATTGGAAGGTGACAAATTAAGTTTAGAATAATTATGATATGTGGATTATACATTGATTTGCTGACAATTATAATTCCCTGATGCACAGCTTTTGCAAGCTTGCAGTTGCACAATTTATACCAAGAACCTCATGTTTGGCCATGAAAGCATTTGTGAAACTGATAGATGGAGAATAAATGGTACTGAGCAACCAGGAGACATTAAGACCTACAGCAGTTAAGATACCCACTTCCCTCCAATAACTGGTTGGTGCATATAACATATCAGCTTGCTTTTATCCTGGAAGTCAAATGTAATAGATAAATTACTGTGATAACACAACAGAAAAATCAGAGAAGATACAAAGTCCAATGTGGTTGCTAATTTTCACAATTATGTAAAATCTTTGTTTCTGGATATGTGGGTTTTGATCATATGTGTTAGTTTACATATAATAATATATACTGATAATATACCCTAGATAATGCATAAGAAAAAATGCATTTATTTCTTTTACTTACCAAGTTTTTGTCTTTTGAGAATGGTTTAAGAGTTTTATATATGGAGGTTGGAAACTTCCCATGATGCTTTGATTATATGAAAACTGCTTTAGTTCTCACTGTAATGAATAGGAGGTATGTTTTAATACTTCAAGGGAGAATCTAACTACTCACTTTCCTTATCTCTGGCATATTTCTAATTCAAGTACACATTATAAAAGGAAATTCTCTCCCTTGTTTTCATCTAAACCTGAATGTTTTATTTTATCTTTGTGTTAATGATGATGTCTCATGGCTCGTTTGTTCATAGTAATAGAGTTTTACTCTTCATTGGTGAGGAATTCAGAAGCATTTAGTTCTCTGGGTTAGTAGAATGATTTCTCTATTTTTTTTTAATATTTTCTTCTTAATTGGAATATGTATTTTGTTATTTGTCTTACTGCAAAAGAATTTGTAACTGCAGAAGAAAACCATCTACAGTGACAAGCTTTTAAAATACTAGTATAAAGAGCTTCCTTTATGATGTTTGAACTGACTTATCATCCACCTAGTCTAATTTATTAATAGTCCAATAATAAAAAAAAATTAACAAAGCATTATGATAACACTTTGCCCTTACAAATCTGCTCCTCACCAGTACTTATTGTGTACTTTTATTTTGCTAGTAGAATTAAAAAGTAGAAAAATATTGCTTTTCTCATTATTTTTTTTCCAAATCATATTATCATCAGGAAATATAACACTTAATGTGACTGAATGAGCCAGAGGCAAGAATGAATGTGTGAAAAAACAGTGCTGGCGAGATTTTTCTTTGCATAACCACTTTATTAAGTAGAGTGAGATGGGATATTTCTCAGTGTGTTTGTGGTTTTTGTATCTGTAAACTGGAAATTAAATGCTAAATTTCCAGTTGCACTTTGATAAACTTCAATCTAACACCTTTTTCGGGTTTTGGCAGACTAAGCTATCATGAATTAGTATTATCCTGCATATAAGAAAAGTTTAAAATATTACCACAAAGTTTGGTTTCCCAAAAGCATACCTCAAAATCTTTCTAGAACATGGATTCTTCTTAGCTATATCCAAATTACAAATGTTAAGCAATAATAAATAAATAAATAAACCTCAAGGAAATCAAAGATGATGCAGATAAGATAAAAGTGCAGCACATATTGAAAGGCTAAGCAGTGGAAGATCCTTTACCTAGGCTTCCCTCAGGACTAACTTCCAGAGTTGAAAGCACTTGTCCCAAATAAAAAGTGATTGGGGGGGGGGATTTGCAATATATTATATTTGAGCCTGTCCTTTCTTAGGTGATTTGATAGTCATGGCTATATTAGTCTCCCTGTGTAAAGGAGGAGAAGCTTAACATTCCAGGATAATATAATTTGATATCTTAGATAAATATATGAAGCATCTTAGATAAATACATGAAGTAACATCTGCTTTTTCCTAAGGATTTGGGGTAGTATATAGATAATCACTTCAATGCTAAGAGAAGTTTCTGAGATCATGTTAATTTGGTCATTAATAACAACGCATCACAGAAAATAAAACACGATCACTAAAATGGTATGAACATCAAAATGTGTCTGTTTCTCACTATTTTTCTTTTTTCACTTTTTCGTGTTTTAATTTCTAAGTGTTTCATTCCAATTTCTTTTTAATTTTTTCAATAAAGCCCCTTAAAATGTGAATCTCCCTGTCTCTTTACTGAGATCCCATCAACCCATAGAATCACAAAATTATTCCAGTGGGATGGGAACATGGGAGACCACCTCATCAACCTCCTGCCTCACCTCTCTAAAACAAAGTGAGTAAGCATATGTCTATGTAGTTTACATCCATCTACGGCCCTGCAAATCTCCGAAGTGTGTTAGTTTTTAGGAAAATTATTTTTAACTTCCTTTTTACTGATAATTCAGGGTAAATTAGAACAGCTTTCCAATAAAACATTTCAGTTTCCAAATCTTTTTACATCTTACAATTTGATGACTTTTCCTGGGCAACTATAGCTTTTCCTATCCTTTCCTAATGTCCTAAATTCTAAATTAATTATGTAATGTGTCATATGCACTCATGATATATTATTTGAAAATGAAAACAGGTCCAGCAAATTTTAGTAGATGTTCTGCAAGTCCTAGCATGGATCTCAGCCATAGAAGGAAATTCAGATTTTTTTTAAAAGCTCTATTTCCTTCACCTCTTTTTTTTTTTCTTCTTTCTTTGGTCCTCTAGAGCTCTTTCTTCCCTATTAGATTTTTTAATGGATTACATGGAGTAAAAACATTGATGCCTTTGCAGTTGAAAAAACTATAATATGCCCTAATTTGTTATCAGTCATTTCAAAATCCATTTTAAATGAACAGTGAAATCTCAAATGTTATTTATTAATGTTCCTCAGACAAAAATATATTTTCTTAAATGCTCTTAAATAGCTTTGGAGTCAGTGTGTGCAAATTTACCCTGTCATCATTCTATTGTGGGATAAAAAAGTGATTGGGCAATCTGCGGAGAAAGCAAGAAAAGACAATTATTTTATGTTCCGGTCAGTTACTTTCAAGTGACAGTCCTAATGGAAGTGGGGAATGTATTTGATGCAAGTTTGACTAACAGTGTTGAGCTGACTCCAAAGTCACTGTTTTACTTACTTGGAGTTAGAAGTAAGTCAGCAGTTTGTTGGGCTCAAGGTAAGGAGGATTCACATAGGTCAATCATTTGCAGTGTAATAAACAGCAGATACAGTAATTCTGCTTGGCAGTTACACTGCAGGCATCGAGAGCTGCAACCACAAATCAGCAGTGCTTACTCAAATGTTCCATGACTCTTCTTATCACTTTTTCAAAAGGATGTCATCATTCAATGAAATGAACATGCTGTCACTATTAAAAATATAGAATTAAGCCAGAGCTCTGAAAAGTTGAAAGCCACTTGAACCCATATCATTCTCCACTCCCCTAAGCTAAACTACTTTTATATTTTTAATGTTTTCAAACAAAATCTTTCTAGCTTTACTTCCTGAACATCACTTGGCCTCAGCCAAAAAATAACCTGCAAAGGGCTATTCTTTTGAGACCAATTAATTTAGGGAATGCTGAGCATTCCTCAGGGATCCCCTACAGGCTTCTTAGGGTATCTGGTGGGAAACACTTGCTCTACGAAATTATAAATGCAATAACCATTTAGTCAAAGTTGTTGCTATGCCCTGCCAAAGCATTAGAAGAACCTAATGTACACCACTACAAAATCCAGCTGGATGAAGAGTAGGCTTTGGGTTCATCAGGTTTTGGAGTCATCCAAATGTGGCTGTTGAAATTTTTTAAAGCTTCCTTAAATTTACCTTTCAGCCTCTGCGATTACTTTACTAATTTTCAAATGTTTTTTTTTCTAGTTTGACCATAGATAAGGTGCAGTAGTGGTGCATGTAAGTTATTTAACTGGAGCATCCAGTCCTAGAAAGTATGGAACAATTGTATGTGTGCCAGCTAGAGTGGTCAGGTTTCCTGGCTCCCACCTTCGAATTCTTCAAATCCTGATTACAGCCATGAAAGCATACTATTTTCTGCCTTTCAGGTCATTTACTCAACACTGCCACTGTACCAAACACCTGAATATCTCCCAACAAATTCAGCGAGGATTTAGAGAACACTTACTGATTATAACTCATAATAGTCCTTTTTTAGTTTGTAAGAAAACATAATTGGTTGTGAATCCTACCAGCTCTACCTACATAATAAAAATAAACTTGACTTTCAGGCACGGTTTACTGTCAAGTAGGGATTTGGTTTCTTTCATTCTCCCCTCCTCTTAAAAATGTACATACATAACTCGTGCATTGAAGAGGTCTGGTAATCCCATTGTATGGTTATGCAAAATCTTCATTCTGTTTCACAGAAGTATGTATATTACAACTTTTATATCAAGATGACATTTGATTGATTCTTAACCAAGAGGAAAACAAGTTGATCATAAAATTCCAGTTTTTAATCACATTGATGTCAAGGTTTGCAAGTAAGTATTTTGGTTCCCACTTCATGGAGAAGTGCCAACTTCACAAAAAACTTTGTTAAAGTGATATCCTCATTAAATCCAACATTTGTGATGTATTGTAACTAAAACCAAGTACACTAAAGAAATAACAGTAAGAAGGGCATTTGCCTTATTCTTCCTCAGCAGATACCCATATCCTGAACAGAACAGTTTTGTGCTAAGTTAGTTGAAAGTGATTGAGAACATAAATCATGATAGTAAATAGATTTGGAAGGCAGCTGTTGAACTCAGAGCTTTCTAGCAATAAAGCATCATTAGGAATGGTGTTATTGCTATATATTTTTTGTTTTACTTAAGTGTGCTGCCAGGATGAAAATCTGTGAGAGTCTAGGGTAAAGTCGATTATGTCAGAGTAGTTGTACAGTTCATGACTTATAAAAAGGTTCACTTAACATTAAGAAAATTCATATTTCTTGATCTAAAACCAAATTAAAAATTGTGGGAATCTTGAATATATTCAAGAATATTAGGCTTTCTGAGTGCTGGTAAAAGCTGTCTTTTGGGGGGTGGGTGGGTGTTGTTTATTTTTTTTTTTGCTTTTCTTTTACTTTCTCTTCTTTTTCTATTCCTGATACTTACAAGACCATGTAAGAAATTGTTATCAAACAAAAATACCTTTATGTGTCTTGCAAAATATAGATTCTGATACCCTTCATGTTAAACAACACTTCACTTCTATAGAATAGTAAGAAACTTGAGTTACAATTTTCATCCATTCCATTCTACTTTTAAAAAAAAGGTGGGTTTTGTTTCTTCGTTTGTTTGTTTGTTTTAATTGTATTTCCTTTTTAAATGACAGGTATGCAAGCAAAGGAAATTAATGTTTTCTGAAGACTAAGTCTTTCTCTAAAGACCTAGAAAAGCTTTAGCAAATTTCTGTTACCATGAAATTTCAGTTTGAAACATAAACCAATTACAAAAAACAGTATTGTGATTATTCTAATAACCCCAAATATTTGTTGATAGCTTGTATAACTACCTACTTTTTACAAAATAGATACCAGCACTTCATTGATTTGTATCATCCAAGCATGAGTATTTCAACATTAAATTATTCAAGACTTCATGCCAAGAGAGTTGCAACGTGATGCTTAACATTGAACACATTCCAACCATGCAAATGATTAAAGTTTAAATGATAATCAATTAAATACAAATAGTGTTCTGTTTTAAGCAGCATAGTTTAATGTTGTTAAAACTGTTATAGTTACTTTCCTGAGCATCTTCCAGACAAATTCATCACAGTATATGTGGAGTTATACTTCTGGACAATTCCAAACCTTTTTGAAACTCTGGAGATTTGCATTTTAAAATCATTGATCAAATAATGATTTTTTTCTCTATTAAGAGGAAAAAATTGTATCACTGTGATGAATCCTTTAATATTTCATTGTTCTATTTTGCCATTATAGAAATTAATATAATATTCCTACATCCCCAGCTGATTTCAAAATGTATTGGCAGTTTCTCAGAAGTATGTACCTGAAATCTTGTACATAGAAATGGATCAATTTTGTCAGGTTTTTATATAATCTGAAAAAATTCTTTAGCAAACACACTCTTCTTTTACAGGCATCATGACCAGCTTTCAAACATCCCCTAAGGGTAAGTTAATTGTCTGGATCTATTTCATTTTTCCAAACAAAACAACAGACAAAAGGTCTTGTGTTCAAAGCATGAACTAAATGGCAGCATCAAAAATCTATATTTACTCAAAAGTAGGTGCTTTTCATTAATACGTATAGGCTAGGAATGGTGACATTAATCCCAGAGCATAAGAATTGTGTATGTCCTTTAGCAAGGCTCAAGAATGGCACTAAAAACTTGATATTTCCTGTGATACCATGATTTTCTTTAACTTAAACTTGTTTTGTGTTCTAATCAGTTGATAGTCATGATTACATACAGTGAAATAATTTTTAAATTGTAGAAGAATAAACATCAGAATAGGATATAGTCTTAATATAACCACTAACGTTTTCAAGGTTGGTAGGAGTCTGCTACAGAAGTCTTGCTTTTGAAACAGCTATTGGGGCCCTAAGTGCACCGGTAGCTCTGAAATCACCTCCATTTTAGTTCCATATATTCAAAGTCCCCTGCTGTATCACAATTTTGTAACCACGGAACAGACTGCTGTGGCAAAGCCGAAGTTGTGAGAAAGAGTTACAAGGAGTCTCATCAGAAACCTCTGTCCTTAATCAGAAAGCTGCTGTTTGAGCTCCGTCCTCTAGCCCTTGCCCGAGCAGTGCTGTAGTTGCGCCATGCCTGGCCTTCTGCCCTTCTGGGGTTCACCTTCCCTGTCTGGCCTGACTTCCCAGCTTGTAATACTGGCAATTATTCTTGTCTAAGCAGCACATAGTCTATGAAATGTATATATATTGACCTGACTTATTATGCTTAGATTTGTAGCAATTGTTCAAGTTAAGCAAATAAAAAAATGAGGCTTCAAATATCTTAAAATATTGCCTCTTTACTTTTTGCTTGATATTCAGAATAAATTATTAGAATATAAAGGATTTTAGAATGTCTTCTTTTAACAGGTAGCTAGAATAACCTTGGTAATTTATAAATATTTTAGATTGATATTTTTCAGACATTCTTTCACACTTTAAACTATTTTCATTTGGAAAATTCCTTTACCAATAACACTCTTAAAAGCTTGAACACAATTGATTTAACCTTATTACCTGCAGCCTTTCCTCCTGAAAACACCTTCCCTCCTCTTCCCACCCATCCCCTTCCCTTGATAGGAATATCCATTCCCTTTTTTTGATATGCTCATTGGCATAGTCTGAAAATTCCTATACAAGTGATATTTTGATTGCTGTGACTGCAGCATTCTCAAAGTCTGTTTTTTTAAAGGTTCACAGCAGGCTTACATCCACACACTAGATATTGAACTCTTTTTCTATTAGTTTGGTTTTGGTTGGGTTTTTTTTTATTTTTTTAATTTATTTTTTTACTTTTTTAATTACAGCAGAACAGAAGACTAGCTTAGACAAGGAGCCTAAGACTAGAAGCTTAGAGTTTAGGGAGATCAACCCATCACTGGTTCCCAAGGAATGAAAATATAACTGAATCTACAAAGCTGGAGGTATGGCATAAACCCTCTGTGAAATAGCAAAACAAGAAGTGTTGTTCTGATGAGTAACAGAAAGTCTAAGATGTGGCCCACTGTTGGTGTTCTACACATCTTCCTTTGAAATATCCAGTACTGGTACACACTGGTGGAAAAAAACCCAAAACAAGAGAGAATGAATGGAGACTGCAACAGACCCACATTTTCCGTGTCTAAATGAAATTATTTTGGTGACTGAATCTGCAACAAATTTAAATATCTCAGTATAAGAATGGAAAGTAGTTCTATTGTGAATCAAGGTTATATACCAGCCACTATGAGAGAGCTGGTAACCCTGGAAATCACTGTAGCCTGACCTGAAATAGCTCTGCAATTTACACTGGGCAATTACAGCTTAGGGAATGTCTTTAATGTGGCAGACCTTAGCACGTTTATGAGAGTCATGGACTTTGCTCTTAGAGCTGTGTGGAATGTTAGGCCATACATTGAAGAATCTTGCAAAATTTAGGTGGTGGGGGGGGTAAGGATGTTTTTGTCTGTCTGAAGAAGCATAACTATGAAGAGGTATGAGAGAAGTAGTCTCTGAATATACGTGTGTAATTCTTGCTAACAATTTTTAGAACACTGTGCTAGTATTTGGTATTGTCTCTTTGCTAGTACTTGCACCTAAATAGAATCGGAAGGGTAAGTTTTATTATATTACCAAAGAAAAAAGCTGCACACAGGGATATTCTTCAAAGCAGTTTGACTTAATCATCAGTAAATCTATAATAACACTAGCCCTACATAATTAGACTAATAGTTCTAAAACTATTTTGTCTTGTTTTGTTTTGTTTAAAAAACAAAGGAAAACTGCTGGGTTTTTTCCTTCTCAATGGAAAATATAAAAATATTCTACATCTCAATAGGCTTCATGTTTGTCTCAAGGGAGATACTTAAACATCAAAAGATTAATGTATTATTTCATTATTTTACAAAAGTCTTGTAGTGAGGCCCTGCAGTAGACACATTGTATGTCATAGATAAGAGTCTATTTCAATTAGACAGATCTCAATTCCTATTTACAGAACTCATTGGTAAAGCGGCTATTGATTGCAGTAATGGAAAATTGTGCCCTAAATTGTTTGCAACTAAAGTCTCTTTAATGGAAATTATCAGCATGTTCTTGATTTTTAATGTAGCTCTTGTAAAAATAGGTTTTAGCTGTAAGATCATAGTTCTGTCTGAGTGTGTGTGTGAGAGCACGATCTGAATTAACCACTGACCTGAGGTCAGCACTGTCACCTATGCTAGATCACTCAAAATTGTTCATCTGTGTTACTGACTTAAGGACTTTTGTATTTTCTATAGTTGGAAATTTGCAACTGACATCAGAAGACATGACATCAGAAGATCACTGTCACTTGTGAAAACCAGCAACAGCAAGCAAGATTTTTTTTGAAGGTTAACCACAAATTGTTATGAAAATATTATTTTCTCCTAATGCCATGTTAAAGGAAAGGTTCCTTTGTTAAATCCTATATACCTAATCTCAACTGAACCATGGCTTTGATCCGAGAACTGGTTTTGTCCAAGTTTGTCAAATACAGACAAGACAGTTGTTTACTCATTCTGCTATAAAATCCAGAAACAACAACAAAACTTTTTACCCCTAAATAAAAAGAAAATAGCTCTTGTAAGTGAGCCATATACTAGACAGCTTCCTGACCATCTGTCTGTGATGATCTCATATCTAAAGACTTTAGGAGGAATAGCAGCAGTATCTTGTTTTGGTGGTGGAAAAGGCTCATAAGATAACTAATTGTAACCTTTTCCAATTCAGCTAATTTTAATGTATCCTCCAAAACAAAGTTATGAAATAATTTGGAATTCCAGAACAGAAATTTGCACCGCTATTTCTAGAATAATGCTTTCAATTCAATTCAATTTAGAATAATGCATTTCAATTTTATAAGGTTTTAATTTTTCAGTCATACTCATTAAAAAATACAAACTATAATACAGTGTAGTAATATTGTGGCAAATATACTTATCTTACATATTATGCAAATCAATGAAACTCTCAACTGAGCTAAAGAAAGATCTAGAAAAACATTCTAGTCTTCACAGTCATTTTGAATAGTTTTTCTTTCCATTGAGAATTCTTTCTGTAAAAATTATGTTCTCTTAATTTTAATAGAAACTAAAAGAATATAACATACCAGATCACATTATTTCTATCTTTTCCCCTGTGCTTCTAGCTCTAGCACATTTCACAGGGACAAAGACTGAGAGAGGTGCTATTAAAAGACACTCTAGCATGAGTGTTCCAGGTAATCTGTGAAACATTTGTTTGTCTGTTTTTATTTAATAATGATCATATTTCTTTGTACATTTCAATTACCATAGCTTCTGAGTCATTCTTTTTCTAAACAGCAGATAACTACAAAGTAGTATAATTCCATTAAAATCAGCGGAGCTACTCGTAATTTACATTTCTCGAGATCGAATCTAATTGTCATTGATGTTGAGAGTAACACCTTGCATTAGTATTTTGCTCTTTATTTGCAGAACTCGAACTGCTTACAAATGAGATAATTATCTTCATAATCCCTATTTTGCAGAGAAAGTAATTGAAACACAAGAGGTGAAGTGACTTATTCAGCATCTTTTAGGTCTTGTACATGTATTTTTTAGACCACATTGCCTAATTATAACTTTTTGACTAGCACATTGGTGCCCTGATAAATCAAGTACCACATTTAATAAGGAAACATACTTATATGAATATATTTTTGTATATCATTGGAACCATTTCTATCTTAGAGAGCAGGAAAGCAATAAAACCAGTATAGAACAGAAACATTCACTTACTATTTTTTTGTGCATTAAAAAAAGTTCTTCTATTTTCTTGAATAAAAAAATATTATTTCACATTATGAATAGTTAGCATGTGCAACTAATTTGTACAGTGTATAACTGAAGAATAGAATTTATCTGGATTCTAAAAAGGAACGAAGTTTATATATATAACAGTAATGAGAACTAGGAATCATTTAAATAACAATCAGGAGTATTGGAAAAGATAAATAGAAACCAAATAAGATTACTTGAGATTACAAAGAAATTGTACTTAGGTGAAGAATACATTGTTAATTCTTCCCAGCATGGTACGAAGACCATCTCACTGGTATCTGGACAAAACACAATCATACCTCCTACTGATGACCCTTCTCCAGATTAACATGTAAAACCAAGTTCTGATCATAGGAGCTGACAAAATTGAGTTTCCTTGAAGGCTAAACAAATTGTTCAGAGCAGTCTTGAATCTTCAAAGGAAATCACTTTGGGATTTTTCCACAGTAAATTTTGCACTCTCTATAAGCCAGATCTATGTAGATACTTAGGTAACTCATCTCTTCAAACACCTAGATTCATGATTTTTGTACCAACAATATTTTTCAAAGCTGCTCTTCTGTTTGTGTCAATCAGCTACCGTGTTAAATCTGCATGACATGTACATGTTTTTAACAAAGAAGAGTCTTTACAGTCTCTGAAACTATCTCCAATGTTGTGGTATAACTCAGCAGTGTAGAGGCCCACAAACTACCTTCTTACAATCGGCATCATCTCTGGTTCTTCTCTTACCAACATTTTCAAGTCTGTACATTCAAATGCATGCACACAGATTACCAAATCCAGAACTACAAACACGTTAAGGTGTGTTAATCACACCAGGGGTTCTCTGCATCTCAGGAAACATCCACATTAAAATCTACCCACTTCCAACAGGAACGTAAACACTGGTTTCACAGTAAATATACTACCCTCAACGAGAACTTTGTACATGGTCCCGAACATCAAATTTATGTAGTGTTATGTCTGTCTCATATTTGAACTAGCTCCAGAAATTACATGAATCCAGTCTCACTAGAAAGTCAAGAGAGGTGACTTGCAATTGCAGTCCTTCCACTCACTCTAGTTTACCTTTTCAGGCAAGCTAATGGCAGGTAATTTCCTCACCTAGATTGCTCAGAGGGCTTTAGTAATTAATTTAATTGAAGCACATGCTGCCACAAAAGCACCAGATTGTTCCAATAAGAGGGAAGTCCCTAACAAGCCAGAAAAATACAAATATTGCTCTGATATTGGCTTGTCAATATCTTCAGCAGAATTTCCAGGCAATCCAGGTTTGCCAAGTGATTTGCTTGTATCTGAGACCATAATGTCATAAGCCAGCTGCAACTCACCTTGCATTATCATGATTTTGCTCTTTACAATTTTGAGAAGGCACCATTTGTGCTTGAAATCTGCTTGAACAGGGTCCAAGAGAAGTCACACTGAGGGTACAAATGGTTCCCTATAAAGAAGTCTCAGTAGGTCATCTGATCAACATTTTGCCTAGGGTAAGAATACTTAGCTTTTTTCCTACAATTGCTTGTAGATATTGCTAATGCATCCCCAAAATGCAATCTGTTGCCAACCTGAAGTAGAAGGATTTGACTGCTTTAATGAATCTTATAGGTGAATTTTATCATTGCATTTACAGGTATTTTATCCAAATTGCTGCCATAAAGAAGGTGCTATACTAATAAAAATTGTTTTTCTGCCACTCAAGAAAGCAATAACACACTTCAGCAGGCAAACTGAAACATGAATATAAAGATCTCATGGTTGACTGTAGAGATCTGAACTTTGATCTCTTGGATTTTATACATACAAATACACTTTCCTTGTAATATCTTACCGTTTTGGGGTTTTCTTGATACATAGTATCTGTAAATTTTTAATCATAATACAGCATTAATAGGTAAATTATATATTCATCTTGACTGTGGTATTAATTGACTGGACATGTTTCACCAATATGGTCTTGTTTACTCAACATGATTTTTGGTTCCTATATTTCCTGAGCAACCTTTCATGAAAGACAATTTTGAAAGTACTGAGAAGCTGAAATATTTCTCATAGCTTCTCAAAGACCTTAAATGTTGACATCTAATTCCCAACAAATGGCAGTGGTAAATTTTTACCCAGAACCTTTCAATTTTGAGCTGATTGTAAACCAAGGGGTCTGAGTGTCAGGGTCTTGAGTACTTTAATGGCTCTGATCAGCCTCACCTGTAGCTTCCTCCTTCCTTTCATGGGCTTAGGAGCTTTGTTTAAGCTTAGGTGGGTGCTTTTAGTCCTGGTTTGGGTTGTGTTGTAGTTATGTGGGTTTGCAGTCCTTATTTGTGAACAGAGCTGGAGTTCATCTGGACAGAAGTCCTGTCTGCTTTTATTGCTATTTACACTTTCCTCCTTGTACAAAATGGACTTTGGACCTGGTTAGTTCCTTTTCCGGTGTTGTTGATCTATGCATTTTCCAGCTCCTAGTTCTGCCTGCAACTGTGAGACCACATCTGTTCGTGAGAGCGTGGTCTGAGTTCAACTCCTGGCTTCTCCCCCTCATGGGCCAGTTTGGCTCCTTCCTGCACTCAGACACAAGTGATTTATGCATGCTGTACAGTCAGAGTCTGTATCCCAGTCTGAATTACACTGTTGATTAATTTAGTATGTCAGTATGAACTAAGAACATTTTTCACACGGGTCAGTTAATTTATCTGATTGCTATTCATGCTAACACTGGAAAGCCAATGGCATGCCTTACTCTTGTAAAAAAAATCGCAAAATTTTCCCCTTGAGTAATTTATTAGCCTAGTAGCATTTCTATTTCCAGAGTCCATGGAAGCTATGGGTATCTGGTTCAGAATAAGATTATTATACTAAAATTAACTTTGAGATTATGCTAGAATCAAAAATTTAAAAAGTATCATGCAGAAAGGTTTTGTGTACTTATATTTTCTCTTCATGATACCAAGGAAAACAGTAAGATATTTTCCATCTGTTCTGTGTTAAATAGCAGAATTTTCATGAGATGAGGACTGAAGACCTTGTGAGACCTAGGAGATCTGTGAGTATTCATCCTTTTTTATTATAATCTTGATTAGATTTGACATTCTGCTAAGCAGCAACAGGGAGAGATTGCACACAGCACTTCTGCCATTCAAGCAGTATGCTGTGTACCTTTTCCCACTTTCTCCCAGTCCATTAAAACGCACTAGTGAGGTGCCTTCCCATTGCCCATTCTTCAGTACAGTGTAGATCTCACAAAAAAAAATTTGCTGAAGGAAATGAGGAGTTTATTGAGGAAAAGTCTTTTAATTCTTCCAAAAGACAGAGAATGGTAATGGTTTAATAAATGAAAATCTCATTTTTAGTGGAGTGAATATTTCTTTCAGTGAAAACTCTTATATTAACTTAGCAGGATGGCAGTAGAAATGGACTTTTTTTGCCCTTGTTTTGGTTGGTGGAGTTTCCATTGCCTCTGAAAGTGAGAGTGACAGTCTCTTGTCATTTACAGAGGAGTTATCTGCCTCCTCACAGAAAGTCCTTTTCAGAATGGTTATAAAGACTAACAGGCTTGTGGGACACGTTATCCTACAGGAGTTTTCAGACTCAAGATATGGAAGACAACTCAGAAGGTGACTCTTCTAGAGTTTGAGAAATCATAGGCGTCACAGATAAGAGCTTTTTTTGAGAGTAAACAGTCTTTCTGGACTAGGTCATCTAAAGAATAGATGATACACATTGGAATCATGTCACAGACTATTACAACCAGCAACTATTACCCTCTGTTTTCCACTTTTCTTCCCTGTGATTTGTGCAAGAATGATGCCACAGGTTTTAAGCTACAAACCTCTGATGGATTGTGGTGTTACTGTTTTGGTCCCCTTATCCTTCCTATTCACTTGATGAGGAGCCTTCAGCAACCTGGAGTTGCTGTTCTTTTCTTTGTTGGTGGTGTTGGTTCCTTTTTTTATATGAAAAGTAGCAATTCCTCGCACACGGAACAGATGTGCTTCATAGAATGTGATTTGTCTTAGTCACCTGCAATTCAATAAGTCTCTTCTGAGAGCAAGTTGATCATCCTGTTCACTCTTCAATAAACTCCTTTTCACATCTCCTTCTGTTACTTGGAAAGGACATCGTGTGATGAACTACCTCTCTGTGAGTTGCCTGAGTTTTTGAGGACTAAGTGTGGGAAAAGTCACTGATATACTTACTCAAGTACTTTAAATGAAAATCTATTGTTTCAAGATTACTAAATTGAAATCTAATTTTTCATAGATTTACACAGAGTTAAAATATAGCTCTATGAATAAAAAACGGGAGAAAAAAAAAGGTTAAAACTATGCCTTCAGTCGTAACCTCTGAAATAATGTATTAGCTTGAAATGGCATTTATTGATGCTTTCTTTGATGCCTTATAATGGAGCTGTTGAGTTAACCCCTGGCTCTGAAAAGATTAATTATTCTATTCATTCAGTGAGGATACCTGACTGATATTAGCTGGTGCAGCAAAAAGATGAACAGTGACTAATATAAGGAAATGATTACATTTCTTCTGTTCCATTGATTCCTGGCAATAATGCACCACTGCAATGAACCTTAGATCAGAGTGGAAAGCATAATATTACCCACTATCTTGGTAATATTTTAAAAATGTTTAATCTCCACACTGAGAAGGAAGCACTTGACATTTCTCCTTATAGCAGAAATTTTATGCAGAATACTCCAAGTTCAAGGCCTGAAGTTTCTCATCTTTCTAGCCCAGATTCAGTGCAGTTTCTTCAAAACCCTCTGTTCCTGATCCTGGAATCCAGG
The DNA here is from genome assembly GCA_025769975.1 of Gallinago jamesoni. Lineage (NCBI taxonomy): Eukaryota > Metazoa > Chordata > Aves > Charadriiformes > Scolopacidae > Gallinago > Gallinago jamesoni. Next base: position 74,400,908 of record JAOQGH010000023.1, on the reverse strand, counting down.
AATTAGAAGCTGCTAGAAATTTTCTTATGCTAAATAATTAGTATGATACTAACCAGTCATCTTCTGCTTATATCGTACATGAAACAAGTTTATCAATTAGTCTCCAGAGTATTCCATGTTCTTAAGGAATACATATCTATTGGTATCCAAAACAATACTTCATTTACTGTTCCATCCATAGTGCCAACCACATGATCCCTAGCCTAATTCTGCTACAATTTTGGGTTTAATCTACTATAAGGTCTTTAACCCCTCTAGGCATTTGCTTTACAATGACTCATGTACTTGCTTTGGCTGTCCCAAGCCTCACCTTGAATGTCTCCAGGGAAGGGGCCTCAACCTTGGGCAACCTGTTCCAGTGCTCCACCACCCTCATAGTAAAGAATTTATTCCTAATGTCTAACCTAAATCTGCTCTTCTCCAGTTTAAAGCCATTACCCCTTGTTCTGTCATTGCTGGCCTTTGTAAACAGACTGTCCCCAGCCTTCCTGTAGGCCCCCCTCAGGTACTGGAAGGCCGCTATTAGATCTCCCCGGAGCTTCCTCTTCTTCAGGCTGAACAACCCCAGCTCCCTCAGCCTGTCCTCATAGCAGAGGTGCTCCAACCCCCTGATCATTTTTGTGGCCCTCCTCTGGACCCACTTCATCAGGTCCTAGTTAAAGAGTTAAGACTCCTATCCAAAGCAGTCAGGTGAGATAATATTTCATAGAGAAACATATAATTGGTTATTTTCAATGAGAATCAAGGAATACATTGCCCTAATTTCTCATTCTTGGAAGCAACTAATTCCCTGTAGCTGACTTTAATAAGAAAAAATCACCAAAGGAGCAACAAACACTCTGAGTGGAGGTCTAAATCAGACCCTTTTCTTTCAGCATTTCAGCCAAAGTCATTGGGGTTTATCAAGATAAAGCTAACTAAAATAAAATTTTGATATGAGAACTGTCCCTTTACTATGTATAAAATCTCTTAATAGAATTCTGTAAGTCTGTGAAATAAGAAATAAGCTTTGCAAGTGCTGTATTTTAATTACTATCAGACTTTACTGTAAATATGCATCAAAATATTTCACATCTTTAACAGAGGGACAAAAAATGTTTCTGTGGCAATCAGAATGGAATAAAAAGAGGAATATGTGAAATCAGACGAAATTCAAAAGCACTAACAAAATGTAAAAACAGAGGTCCAAGTGAAATTTTGAATATAGAAGCTTCCCATATGATAACTGAATTCCCTTTGAAATGTCACAGAAAGGTACGTGATTGTCGAATGATCTCAGAAGGTTTCTGATTTGCATTCAGAGCACAGTCCTTTTCAGCTTACATATATTCAGCCATTTTGAATAGCAATTTTAGAAGTATTTAAGCTATTCTAATACGTAGAATAAGAAGGTTAAAGAAGCCTGACTTTCAGTACTTTCTTCATGCAAACTATTTTATTTTAATAATAATGAGACAGTTAGTTTTATTTAAAGTGTTCTGTGGCTTACTCAAGCACATAATTAAGTAAAAAGCACCTGAAAGCATATACCTAGAGACCAGAAAGATATAAGCAGGGCAGTCTATTTGGGAATTCTTTTTTTGAGAACAAGATATTTAATTCCTCTAGAGCAAGAGAATCTATTTTTGTGCTCCCACGTGTTTCGGATGATATAATTTCTAGCACTTCAGATCTGTAGTTTGCTTTCTTTCTATGCCTTCTAGAAACTGTATGGTATTTACAGAACAAAAATTTTGTGTCTCAGTGTAAAAAGTTTGAGAAGAGGAAGAAACATTTTTTCTTATTTAATAATAATAAAAAAAGGTAACAGAACAGCTAGACAGTGATGACAGCAATAAAAACAACCAAACCTGATTCTTTTTCAATTTGGATAGCTGATTAGCCTTTTGTCATTGTGTATATGCCCTAGTGCTAATAAAAAGATATAAAGCTGTGATAAATTTTGCTGTTGGAATTTAGAGATCATGTGCATGTTCTCCTGACAGAGCTGTTTGCAGAAGAGGGCTACAAGAATGATAAGGAAACGATGAGGCGATCTTATGAGAGGCATCAGAAGCAGGTTACAATGCTCAGTCTGCACAGAAGGATGGCTGCTATCTTTACCACCCAATGAACAAAGAGGGAGCCGGGGAGAAAATAAGCACTAGGGAGAACCAACTTTGTTACAAAATGTGAATACGTTAGATTGGACAGGGCTCTGAGTAACCTGATGTAGTTGAAGATGTCCTTACTCATTGCTGGAAGGTTGGACTACATGAAATTTAAAGGTCACTTCCAACCTAAACTACTCTATGATTCTGTAAGATAATGAAGAGTGGACATGGATAAGTACGTTAATGATAACTGTATAACTTTTCATTAAATATATGGGCTTAACAGTATTAAAATCAAACCTAATTCCATTCCAATTTCCAATATAGGTAGAATGTAGCTTTCATTTGGGACACTTTCTCATGAGGATAAAGAGAAAGAAATTCCTTTTATGAAAATTAAACCTACTTCACTGTTGGTGATTTTAGTTCTTTTCTGATTAGAATAGAGACAGAAGCTTTCTTATTAAAAATAATTTTAGGAGATTAGTCTGTGAATTGCCTTTGTCTAGGCCTTCTTTAAATACCAATTAAAATATCAATAATTTTGTGGTCAAAAATACTTGTTATGTTGTGCTTAATATTTGAAGCCTTCCTCTGTCCTTCTGCTATTGTTAATATTTACACCTCTAAGAATGGAAGGAAGAATAGAACTACCAGAAATTTAAAACAGATAATGTCAGCAGAAGGTGTCTTGTAGATAAATTTAGGTTCTCATGGTGAAATGTTAGCTGCAGTGAAATCACTGACCAAAACCAACGGTACCTCTTGCATTTTTCCATACTGTCTGTTGAACTTAAATGATAAATTCCTCACGGCAGTAGGCTTTTATTTTACATTAAATGTATACAAAGTTTCTCTTTCATGAGTAGTGAGTAACAGTGTGTGAAAGAAGTAAATATAATAATACGCTCAGGGGTTTAGTTAATGAAATGGTTACACTCCAGAGCACTAAAACTAGAATTTACAAAGTTAAACAGGTCAGTGACTTTATTTAATCCCCATGCCATTAATGCAGAGGTCAAAGGGACCGCTATTTTCAGGGAACAGCCGTGTTAGTTGAAAAGCAGGCTAGAGAAATGTCCGGTAAGAAAAGTGACAATAAGAAAAAATTGAATTAGTGCCAGAAAAATATTACATTTAAAAAAAAATAATTTTGAGAGAAAAGAAACAGAAGAAAAAGAGGTAGTTCCAATACCTAAGAGGAAATATTCACTGGCAATCATTCTTACAGTCCAGTCCCTACAGATAAGTTTTTATGTATACAAGAACATAATGTTGGAGAGCAGGATGAGAGTCTTCTTATGGGAGCCACCCCACCAGTGTGGCTCCTGTGCCACACTGACAAAGCCTGTGGTAGAACCACGATGGAAACAAGGTGGCATTATCCACTGTCAATTGATGGGACTTGGCAGGCTGCTTTACAGGCCGTTTGGTATACACTGCACATTTTTATAGACAAACATGTGCCACAAAACAGTGCCAAATCAGTTGCCTGCAGGTAAACTGTAATTTGTATGCGGACGTAGTAGAGGAACTGTAAAAGGAAAAGCAGCCAAAATCATAACACCTTCTTTGCCCTATTTGTACACCTGTACTCCCAGGTAAATTATACCATGAAATAACATGAAAAAATTGGATCACGAATGGTGGAAAAAGAGGAAGAAAATATGTCGAATCAGCAATACAGAACTGAGAAGAAACAGTGAAATGAAATTCTTAGGCAAATTTTTCTTCATACCACCATTAGTAAGCTACAGTATAAAAACAATTAATACTGAGTCAAATTGTATTTACCAAATAACCTATGGATAATATGCCTGAAAACATTACAACAATGTACTAATGACTTAACAGTGGAAAATGTTATAACATGCCTAAAATCTAAATTAGTTTGTCTTTTGAAGTATTATCATTTAGATGAGTAGTTGTTGTCCAAGATTTGTTTCTTGCCTCAAGTCATGATACATACAAGACATGTGATTCACAAATTACAGCTGTGTTTTGGTGTCAGTTAACCTGATTTACCTCAAAAATTTTCCCTGCTCTGAAGACTGAAGTACACTCAAGTCTGTAGAGCTATTTTGACTGAAATCTAATTTGCAGCTTTGTAAGTGAAGAGAAAGGCATAAGTGAAGTGTGTGGCTTGGTTTATCTCTTTGTAATCAATAAAAATGCGAGGATGTAAGCAGTTTCTGAAGACCTTATCCAGTCTTATCCACAGTTCTCTGTGGCCATTTGCAATTGCAGGGCATAGGGAAAAGGCATGGGGTATTGTAGTAGAAATTCCAAATTCATTCAAGTTTACTGTTTGTTGTTGGTTGGTTGTGGTGGGGGTTTTTGCTTTATTTTGTGTTTGTTTTTGTTTTGGATTTTGTTTCTTTGTTTTTTTCTGAGCACAAATGAATTTTGGCAAACAGAACACTTTACACATGGCAGAAAATGCTATCCTACAGTGGCTGAGGAATTCCCTGTGATACAAACAGTTGGAGGCATTTCTTAGGAATGTTTTCTTGGACATTCCTGGGTGTTTCAATTTATTCATAAAGCTTTGTTTCTATGCATCTCAAAAAAGTGTCTTTAATTGTATGGTCTATTTTCTGCACAAACTGGAATAAAATCTCAGGGCTATTTATAAGGAATTTACTTAACATTATGTTGTATTGAAGCGTCTATAATGATCCCTACTTCACCTTAAAAAACTCCAAATAAGCTGTGTGAACTTCCCTTTAAAAACACAGTTGCTACAGATGGTGGAGATGTTACTGATGTCACCTCTTTATGTAATATTACAGTGATTTGTCTTTTCATTTACTATCACGGTTGCAGTGTAATAATACCGTGTTAGTGCTTCATGGAATACACTTATTGGCACTTTGAAGGATACAGTATTCTGATGTGTTTGAATTCACAGTATTTTTATTGTGAATGGAAATATCCTATACTACCCAAAGATTATAGTAACTGAACCCCTTCTCCTTCTAAAACACTGAATGTGGGAGTCACTGACTAAACCATGGGAGGAGGTTGTTAAAACCAGGTGTCTGCTGGTGCAAACAGACCAACACTCTCTGGAGCTGTGAGAAGCAATAAAGCTGAGCTCTTTACTACGAGCAAAATGTAGAAAGCTTTTTTAAGCATCTGAATTCGAGTATTGGCTTGTTCTAACATTTGCTGTTAGCATTTATTACAGAGGGAGCAGTAAACCACAAGATGGCTAATCAAAGTAGGACTTGATAGGATGAACTCTAACAATTTCAAAAGAATCTGAAAGGATCCTGTATAAATATGCACACACACAAGCAAAATCGACAGTTCTCAGACTGTATTTCTCTTACATGCCATACCCTGAAGAATAGGTGGAATCCAGTATATTTTCTCTTTTTATATATTTTTATTTCTAATCAGAGATGAAAATACTCCATAACTGTGTTGATTTTTATCCTTAAAAAGATGTTTAAGCAATGGAAATTTAGGTTTTAAATAATTTATCGACTTGTCTTTCAGCAAAAAGATTTAGGGTTACAGTTTATCCTTGTAGAAATAAAGCAATATCAAATAATAAAAATTTCTTACAAAATGGAAAATTTTATTTCCCAGAACTATTGCTATGAAAAATTTCAAACTTTTTTTTCCCCAGCTAATAACAGTTCCAAGCAAGAGAAAGGAGAATTTCTGAGATTAATTTTTAATTATGACTTTTAATTGCAACTTTTTAATGTTATGACAACCTAAAAATATTTTCTGTGTTGTTTGGGTTATCTTTCCTGGGAGGTGGGGTGGAAAAAGGGTGTTGATAGTTTGAAAGCTGGATAATTTTAGCCTACTCAGGCAAGAATAGTTCCATCAATTTGATGTATGAGAGCAAATAGAAACCCATTCATCTTACTACTTCCTGACAAAAATTTTGATTTAAGAAAAGCTGAACAATTAATGGCAAACACATTGTTTCTTTAAGTTCTGATTTTAAAAAGAAATGTTTTCATATTATAAAAATTCATACTGTTCTTGAAGTTAACAAGAACTATAATATAGCCAAAACCAATGTTTAGGATTTGATTTACCTTTATAAACATATTTTGTACATGTAATCTGGAAAATTTTCGTGTGTTCTTAAATGCAAAGGCTTCAAATGGGAAACTGGCAAGCTGGAGAATGAGAATCTAACAGGCGTGTTTTAAGAGCATTACTTTGAGAACTGATTTTCTTTCATGCGAGAGAGTTACATAATGTAAGAATTCTAATGGCTGAAGAAAATATTTCTAACTTTCCAACTGGTCCATATGGGCTTTTTATGCTGATCTATTGATAAACTTTTATGATAATCACAGTAATTGTTAAATTACTAACCCTGAATTAGGGTTAGTAATTAAACCTATTAATTAAACCCTGAATTGGAAGAAAGGTTGTTAATTTGAGTTCTAATACAGTGATTGAATATAGGAGGGTGTTAATATCCAAAAAGAAAATATTCCAAAATATACCACACATGGAAGCTCCCTGTTGCAGTTCGTTTCATGTGGTTTCTCATGTGGTTCATTTTTCTAGGTATGAGAACAGATGTGGGTTTGGGGTTAAATATTTTATCCCTGACTCTGGAAAGTGATCAACAATGGGACTATCTTCCCCATGTGATGGGTCATTTATTGCTACCTTTGCACAGTTGCGTATTTAGACAAATGATGACACAGAATCTTTCTCTCCCTAAGAGACTTGAGCTGGTTAATGAATTAAACATGTGAATCAGCTTGATTTTTTCGGGGCTTGAAAGAAAGGGTGGGCAGTGGGTTGAAACTGAAAAATAAAAAGTGTATAAAAGAACTGAAAAAAGAAGCTTTAGAGGATCATTTTCAGTACTTCCAATTTTAAAGGAAGACTGAGAAGACAGGGATAATATTTTTCAGTTTGCTGGTGGCTGTGTTTTAGGCCCTGCTTTATCAACTCAATAAATATAGCCTTTCTCATGTGAATATCACTTACATGGAAAAAATCTACTGCTTTAGTTTGTACTACCTCACTTGTAAGGGGAAGAGGGCCCTGCCGTACGTATCTAGAAGCAACCAGCATTTCTCTTCCCCTTGTAATTAATACAGCTAGAGTCCCCAAGCTTATTCTATAATGTACTGACATGAGCTAACATATAAGCCTCTACAGTTCAGAGTAGCCAATTATACCTGCTGACTGTCTGCTGGTAGCCATGGTATCTGCAGGCTCTGCTGGTTGTTCTCACAGCAATCTCAGAGCTTAAATAAGCTCAGACACTGGCTCAGCTAGTTCAAAATTGATACTGCTCTGGCTTTTGCAGAGAGATCACACTGCCACTCATTAGGGACTGAAGTGCAAGGCTGTGGAGCCCGGAGGGTTTTGTGCTACGCCAAGTATCCTTCACAGAAACAGGAAGGATATATTTTTCTTAGGCTTATGCAGATGTTTCAGAAAAATTTCGCAAAATTCTAGAGCTTCTATTTATGCATCTGTTCTTCTTCTAGATTTGGTTTTATGCTGTGTCTGATTATTTTGGGAAAACTGGCTGCAAATAATTTATGCTGAAGTTAATAGACACTGCTTTTTCCTTTATGCTGTGGGTCTAATTTCATTTGAGATAGCAAAAGAAATAAAGTCAAAGTATTCCAATCTATTAGTAATCACTGAATTTGCACAGGCAAACATAATTGGCCAAACACTCCCTGTCACGTCCTTTTTCTTGTTTCATGAGTTTGTAATTTGAAAAAGACACCTTTGGGAAGAAGGTGACTGTCTTCAGTCTCAGTTAAATTGTGAAAAATTCTTGTTTTCAAAATCTGATGGAAAAGCAGTTGGGCTTGAGTTTTTTAAAGGATTGTATTTATTGAATATGAATAGATGCACAATTTGAGCCAAAAATTGCCCTTTGCTACAAGGAATTAGCATCCAAAGGAACACATTTGTTGTGCAAAAATAAGAAAAATTGTATGTGTCAAGTTACCTTTTAGTTCTAAACACTGGCACTGCCCCATACAAAGAAAACTGAAATATTTCCAGGGTAGCAGGTGCACTTTGGACTGGTCTGCTGTCTGTTTCTACTGGATAGCCTTTGCAGAAGTGTAATTGAGAAGCATTAGTGTTTCTTCTGCAGCTTCATCTTTCTGCCTAAAAGAGTTTCATTCAAGTGTTGGCTGTGATTGTTCAGTTATGTCACTTCTGATGAGAAGGATCTGTCTCTTTCTGAACTGCAGTTTTTTCTTACCTCTACTATCTGAAATTCCTTTTAAGATTAAAGGCTAGCTAACTGGGCCCTTTGTTGTTTTTTTTTTCTGAAGTCTCAAAACGTCCGCTTGTGCTAATACCTGAAGAGTGTACAGACTTTTTTACATAACTTTAAATATCTACCCTGAGATCCACAAGAAAGAAATCAACACAATTCATTTTTGCTCAGTTTTATTTAGCCTAAACACAGTTTTTTAGAGACTTTTTTGAGCATTATTGTTTGTCCAAAAAGGTAAAATTATTCAGAGGGTCATATTTCGTCCCTCAAAAGTCTATCCAAGCTCCATGTTGTTGAGCTCTTTTTCCAAAGCAACTACAATCAATTGACACTGGGAATGTCCTTGAGTGTAAGTCTTCCTCCACCAATTCAGTTAATGTTTACTATGCTGTATTAACTGAAATGGCATAATAATGTGACTATCCACTACCCAGTGGGATAGTTAAATATTGGGATAGAAAAGTTCAAAGCATACTAGCTTTCTGCATCATAAACATAACATTGCTCCAATGTTACATTTTTTTTTTTCATTTTCTATTTTCTGCTGGTTTCCCCACTTGTCACATTCTATCAAGACTTCATCCAGTCCTGAGATGTTAGGTATTTTCACTAAAACCTATTGCCTCTGTAATCAGGTAAAATATGTTAGAGCAGGTTTATGGATAATTAAGCTTAAAAATGAGAAGACAACAAAATGTTTTCCTGTTTCATAAAATTTTGTAAAATGCAACTTTCTTGGCCTTGTTGATTGACACAACATTAGTAGAACTATGCAACACATATCTAGGGATTTTCTTTATTATTTCACATGATTAATTTAACTTTCTAAACATCTGTTGGTGTTGGGGATAGCAATGCATTGCACCAAATCATGCCTGTTACAGTAAAGCTACCCAGAATTCCAGTAAGGTTTCTTCATTAAAAATGCAAAAAAAAACCCCTACATGTGATCACATGTAAGCAACTTTTCTCCAAACTGAACCTTGTGAAGCAAGTAAATCTTGATTATCAAAATTTGTAACTAATACTGTTCTCCATAATATTACACATTCATTTTACAGAATCCTTAGGAACAGCATAGTCCATCTCTACCAGAATCTTAAAATCCTCATAAAATATTCCGGTGTCATATTTTCCTACTGTGCTAAGAACATGCTAGTACAAAGCCCAGCACTGCAACACATGGAAGAGAAATTTTACTGTACCTACATGTTGAGATTGTCTCTGGCATTAGAACTTTCACAGACCCCATGAAACTGAAAATAACGTGATTCTTCTGCAGGGAAAACACACATAGTAATGGACAGGGTAGAATAATGCCTTATGTGTGGGGAAAAAGAATCTTTGGGGGAGAAAAAGAGAGTAAATATCTGAGGAGTTAATATCTTCACAAATATATCCTTTTTTATTCAGAAAAATTCTCCTGAAAGATAAATCAGTGGAAGTAAGAGAATTGCAAAAGGAGGATAGATGTCAGTGCATTCTCTGTCGTTGTTCTCATTGTTGGAAGTGACAGCAGTGAAACTGAGCCATCATTTGATGTGTAATACATTCCACATCCTTAGATAGCCTGACTCTAAAATAAATGCATACTTAGACACAGTTATGTACCAAAGTATAAGACTCTGCTATACACACTTGATCCTTTGTGTCTAATACCATATTGAACTTCAAAATTGGTACTTAGATCTAGTGCTGATAATTCCAGTGATCCTGAAAGCATCATGCCTTGCTTGCACAGAATAATAAAAAGATAATAACATTTCCAGGAAAATATTAATAGCTTCCTGTGATTTAAGTCCTTAAAATTAAAAGGCCAGTGTTTGCTTCTGTTAATACGAGAGTTGACTTTTGACACTGTTTTCTACCAGGCTTCTCTGAAAAGCATTTCACTTGTTTTCCAAGATTTAAACAAAATTATAAGATCTAGAAGCTTATATCTGATCCTTTAGTCAACCAGTGATGTCATCCCTGAACAGCACCAGAGACAGATTCATTTATAACCATTTGTTCACAAAGAGTGTAATCTTATACTTTCATGATCAAGAAGGCAGCACAAAATCTTTTAAAATCAATACTGACCTTTGTTTTTTCAATAGTATGAAAGTATTTTCCATGAAACATAGCCTGATCATATCAGTTCAAGTAACTTGAAAATTTGCACATCAAATGTCTTTAATTTTATGGTAGATTAATTCCACAGCCATATTTGGGAGTCAGAGTGTACTCTTGTTAAAAAAAAAACACAACAAAACAAACCAACAACAAAAATATCCAAGCTGTGAAGCTATTACATGAATACTAATTAAATGTGATTGAAAAATGCGTAACATAGTAAGTGTAATAAAAAATTAGTTATAGACAAACAATGATAGTATGCTCTATTATTCCTTATAGGACTAAAGATAAAAGAAAACATAAAGAACTTAATTAGCTCAAACACCAGAAGAGTTTACCTATTGTAAAAAACTCCTGGTTTCTCTGTGCTCTGTGTTGGAGGACAGTGAGAACAGGGTAAATATGTTTTCTGTAACTTATCAAAAGACAGAGTTGTACACAGTGTTTCAGATCTACGTATGGATTGCAGTATGTTCTCCTTGCTGTATGACTGGAGGATTTCAGTGGTTTTTCACAGATAGGCAGATATGTTAATGTCTTTGGGAGAAAAAGCAATTGATAGACTTATACTTCCCTGAGCACAGAGAGAGCTGCCATAGATATTCCCTCCACGCATTTTTGTCTGCTTCCTTAACTTGCTAGAGTCGATGATGATTCTTGCTGATGAACACCTAAGTCAGTCACAAAAAATGTTTTTGATGAAAACACTAATTTGCTTTAAAAGCAATTCCATCCATTGGTATTATAGCTCCTAGAAACACAGCAAAGAAACAAAAATGTTTAGTCATGGACTGCATTACTTCATTGATCTATTGGTTAAATATTAAGATCTGTCAGACATCATTGTATTGTGACAGAACTGCAGCCCCATATGCCATGCTACATAACACAGCCCAAAGGAAAGCAGCTCACACAGATGTAGTGTTCTTCAGAGCTTTTCAATTACTAAGTTTATTTGATTTAAATGATTTAATGTTGCTTTGCTCTGTATTTGCTCTGCATCCTCTGATAATACCTATTTGGTTATGAATTAATAATAACAAAACATAACACAAATATAAACAAGATCACTGATAATAGTATTATGATGATGAATAGACACCAGTGCTGTAAACAACTTATCGAATCATTTCAAGCTAAAACGAATATTTCTAGGATCATCACTAAGTCTTCTTAGAAGACAGACAGATTATACAGTCACTGCTTTTATTGACCTATTTGTAGTCTTCAATAACCAGAAAATCAACCAGACATATAATAAAACAGTAACTTTCCCTAAAAAATTAAGATACTGCACTTGGTATGACTACTGCAAGGACTGGTCTATAGTACATAACTATTTTTCCACAAAAAAATTCAAATATGTAACAAGCCTTACTGCTTCAAATCGACTTTTTTTTTTTCCAATGGGTAGGTTTTTTCCACCCACACCATTAATGTTAATAATGCATTGCATTGCAGTTAATAGGTTTTATTCATAAATTTACTTTTAAGCAGAACAAATTCCTTTCTACAATTTAATTCTTGAACCACTGGGAGCTTTTATTAAAATGGCTCTCTACATATTAATTCATCTTGGCAGACAATTCATGCTATTATTATTCTTATGATAATGCTACATCAGAAGACAAAACCACAGCATATGGGGAATCTATCCATGCCTACTTTGTTCTTATCACCTCCCTTACTGTTTACAACAATATTAAATAAAGCTCTTGTGATGTAAATCATGTATTTTTAATTCTTAATGTTTCAGAAATGCATTGTCCTTCTATAGCTAATAAAGACTCTTTTTGAACTTTAAATAATGCTAATAGCTCTCTTAGCTTTAGGGAAACAACACACAATATTATTAAAGAGAAGTTAAATTTAGCTTTTGAAGTCTCTTTTCTGAGGCTAAATAAGCTACACCAAGACTGCTCATTCTTTTTGTGCCCAATATTCAGATCACACAAATAGAGAAAGTCTAGTAAAGAAATTTCACTATTAAGAGAACAAATAGCATAATTAATGCAGGGTAGATCTGTTTCATGTCTTCCATTTGGTTTTTTCCTAATTATTTATTTCAGAGGTTAAAGTTAATCCTTTAAAAGTACTTGGAAACTGGAATAGACTGCCATGAGGCATAACATTGCCTCTTCAGTGTATCTTTTATTTTGAAGAGATACCACCATAGATCTTTAACATGAATTTCTCCAAGTAGGAAAGCAAACCTCATTTGCTGTAACAATGTCACAATCTATTTTGAACTTATGTTTCCTAATGAATTTCTCCAAGGTACCTACCTTGTGTGACTCTTTGAAAAAAATCTTACCCTACTAGGTAGTGGGTTCTTCATTGTCCCAGCAAATTTGATGTCTATGTTATTAGGAATAAACCACATACACACTAAATGATTTTTCCTGTTATTTTCACCTGCTTTGTCCTAGGACTGTGGTTGCATTTTGAGTGAAAGGGGGGAAAAAAGAATATTTTTTGTGGCACTGATGTGGCTAATTAATGGATTAATGACTGGCTATTACTTTATGAAGTTGTCATTGTCTATACTGTTCTAATGAAACAAGCTATTGACTGGAGGAAAGAATACTATGTAATTATTTTACTATATTTAATATTTTCATTACTTAAAATCTTGCTAGATTCCCAAAACTCTTTATTTTTTGTTTTCCTTTGGCACCATTACTTCATTTCTGGACACTGCATTATAGTAATGCACACACACTGTCTATTTCTCATACGATAAACTACTTTTTGGTTTTGTTTTTTTTTTTTTCTGGGAAAAGACATTTTCTTCACAAAAAGATAAAGAAGATGCAACAAATAACATATCTTCTTTTTTTCTCTCCATTTATGTTTTGTAAAGCAGTAGGTATTAAAATCTTATGTACTTAAGGGATTTAATGAGAATGTGTTTAATGTAATTTTTTTTAACAAAAGTGATACAGGTTGTTGTGCAATAGAAATAAAGCCCTCCCTTGCCCATCATCCCAGCCCCCTCTTCCCCTTACAAAGAAGGTTTCAGGAAAGCACCAGGATGCTAAGAGGTTAGTTTCATTTTTATTTTTCACTAAATAGTTCAGTGGTCAAAGTGATCATAATTTTCATATATTTTGGAAATAGAAAAGAAAGAGCTCCATTAGATGTTGGAAAGTATTTTTCTGTTCACAGAAAATTGAAGTAATGGCAATGCATTGTTAACCTACTAACCTTACCCTGACTTAATGGTATCTGAAATAATGATAATAAACAGGGTCAAGTAGTCCTACAGTGTTCTGAGTGCACATTCTGTCTTGGATATTTTCTTTTTAATCTGACACTGAAACAATGTTGAGAGCAGTTTGTTTTATTTAAATCTCTTGATAACATAATAATAGCAAGAGTAAATGGCAATTAAGAAACTAATGTTAAAAAAATCTTCCAAAGAAATAAACAATTGATTGTATTTAAAGCAAACCCCATTTCATTATAAAAAGGTCAAGGACTAACACTAATTGGATTAAACACCCGCTGGACATTAAATAAGGCTATTTTAAAGTCTTTTTTTAATGGTGATTTACAAAAGAAAAATTAATATGCCACAATGAAAAGACTGAATATTATCTTTAATCAATCCTTAACATTGTTTGAAAGCTGCTGTGGTCAGAAACATTTGGCATATTCCAGAAAGAAAAGATGTTCTCTTACATATAACACATCAAGAAGAGATTGAAAAAAAATGAAACACTAGTGCAATTTCGCATAACACATGCAAATCACTTTTCTTCTAGATCAATCTATTTTTACACGTGATTTGTTTTCCACAATAGTATTTTTGACAGAACTTTAAGATAGTCACTATTCTTTATAGTTTTAAAATTCATGAAAGATAATAATTGGCAAGGCCTTGTGGCCAGAAACTTAGATGAGACATTTTCTGCTTTGACAAGTAGCTCTATGGTATTCAATACTGAATGATGCGTGAGAATGCTGCTGTCAGATTTGCTAGCAATATGCATCATTCTCGTTTGTAATCAATATCTTCAATGGCTGATGACTAGCAGGGAACCAGATGCGTGAGAACATTTAGCTGCTTGTCTTGCACTGTCATTTAACTTAATCTTAAAAGCAGCCTTCAGATGTCATCGAACAAAAGTGAGATGATATAGACCAGTACCTTGAAATTAATCTCTTTTTCATGTTGGCATTATTTTTATTTTGACATAAGTCAACTCATATTGTTATTACAGCTAAAGAACAGTCTATGCCCATGTCACTAGTCCTTTAAGAATTCTCATTGTTTTCAGCTATATATATACTTGTAGATATATACCATTTAATTTGTTCTAATATAAAGAAGAGTAAATAACACTTGTATTTTTCATGTATCTGTTAATATGCTATTAGGAAGCTTCAGCTTATAGTATGCATAATATGATAAGAAAATATCTCCAGAAATTTGCTTAATTACTGCTGATCTACCAGTAATAATCCTTTCCCTCTGTAAAACAGATTGTACTTAAAAAACTTAATCCCTCAAAACCACAAAGATATAAAGTTCTGCTGTCACTTAAAATGTTATTTTCCATCAGGATTGCAAGGTATATTACTGACATTTCAGGAACTGATAACACTTTCAATGTTAATTTGTTATCATGAGTAATGTTACTTTCTCAGACTATTTACTCCTTTGTTGTTACCCTTGGCCAATGACAATATTAGTTATTTTTACAATAATAATGCACTGGTGGCAATTTTAGTAGTCATCCACTTCTCTTTTTCCCTCTCTAAAAGATGTCATCTCCATTTCATCTATATGACCCGTATTAATTTTCCTAGGTGAGCATTTTTTTACCTTCATTCAAATGCTGTTTGCCTAGATTGACTCCATTGCTTCCATGTGACTGCTGAGTCCTTCCTTTACCTTCTTAGTGTTATCCAGAAACCAGGAACAGTGAAGTTCCATTAACTTTCTTGTCACTTATGAAACTGTGAATGGGACCAGTCTCTCCAGACCATGCAGCATGTTTAAAGTTTCTATACTTCAGTGAAGCCTTCCCACTGCCAACTTTTTTTTCAAGAAATTTTTAGATACTTACTGTATATTCTTAGAGAAGACATGTATCAGATTTTCTGATACATAAAATACATTATTAATAACTTATTCAACACCAGTCTTTTAAAATTAGATTGACATTAATCCATTGTATATCATTCTTTAATTATTTTTTAACAAATCAGATACTAATACTTCCCCACAGTTAATGGAAACATATACTAGCTATTACAACCTGAATCATCCCGTTTGCCCTTCCTGAATATTTTGTACAACATTAGCTCTACGTCTGCTTAACGAAATATCTGCAGTATATCAACATTCATTAAAAATAGATTTCAGCAAGCCACATATCTTCTCATTCAGCTCTTTTATAAGTCCCATGTGCAAGTTTTCAAGACCTAATGATTTAAAATTGCTTATCCCCTATAAATCCCCACTGGAATGTTACATTCCTTTACTAATGGAAAATAAAGCTCTTCATCATTTTTATGTGATATATTCCTGTTTCTTTCCAAATACATAAATTATTTATTGAAAATTTCTAGCTATTCTATCAGCACTTTCCTAATCATTGTGAAAAGTATTACTCCATTTTTCTTGTTATAAGACTATGTTATTTCTAAGATTTCTTGTGTTCCTGACATAATTTTAAAGCATCTATTTTTTTTCTCCCAATATTGTACTTTCCTTGATGTCTTCAGACCTCCTTGATAATTATCTCCATTGAGTACCTGGGTTAGTTTATTTACCTTTTCCTGTTATTTGAATTATAGTTCTAGTTCCTAACATTCTATCTTGCAGTAAACAATAATGCATCTTAGAAGGCCATACAGATTAATTAATTGTTAGATGTCTCAAGCCAGGTTCAAAATCAATAATTCATGATAACCTCTGATTAGGCAATCTGTACTTAATGGAAGTTAACTTTATACAAATGCATGTTTCACTATTGATTCATCTAGATAGACAAGATATAATGTTCAGAGATCATAAACACATTTAATTCTATATTTTAATTTTGAAAAGAGCTAATGAAAATGAGCAGATATAATTCTGAAGTGAGATCAAATGCATACTTGCTGCATTTGCAGCCCATGATGCGTTTGATGCATGGTAAATTAAGTTCATGTTTATTTCACTTTCTTCTTTTCCTTTTACCTTTCTATTACTTTTCCTTTTGAGTTTTTTGTTTTCTTTATCTGCATCAATGCATCTGTCACCATAAGTTACAAAAGGTATAATATTTAGGATTCTTTTCTGTATCCTTCTTCAATTTTTATATTTTACTGTTGTAATTCAAAATAAATGAAACAGATCTTTCTTTAAAATTAAAGATTCTGAGAAGAAATACTAACTGAAAAGAAAATTATAAAATTGAGAAAACAAACCAAAATGTATTCAGAGACAAAATGAAGGCTGAATAAAGGAAGTGGAAAGAAATATCATTTAATATAAAGAGATTATTAGTGAATTGTTCATATTTTTCATTAAAGACAATAAAAATCTAAAAATTGCACAGGAATTGAAGTTTTCTTTAAAACTTTTCTGTAGAAATATACCTACATGCTTACCTGAGTAATACCATTCAAGTTACTGAAAAAGACCCAAAAGATCTGAGAATTGACACTGATATGTATATACACATAAAACTCTGCACAATAACCTCATCTGTCTGAATGAGTTCTTTTCATTACTGTTCTTTCAAAAATTGGAATAGGAAAATACATTACCCTCTTTTTCATCTAAATGCTTCCTTATACCGTAAAATATATTTCCTCAACATACAGTTTAATTAACTTCAGTATCCATCACGGACCAAATTCAAGGTCATTTGTTTAACGAAGCATTTATTTCTATAACCAAAACATAACTTTTAAATTGATTAAAGCTGTGTATATTCCTTTTTTTCTTATTTACTGATTATTTTTATTATAGGACACTTCCATAAATTTCAAAAGTGCATAGTAATTATTCAATATGTTATAATTAGTTCCTGAAATCATTTTCCTCCAAGGATCAAAGAATAACCAGAATGCAAAATGATGCATTAGATAAAATTAAACTGTAAATGCGAACTTTCAATATGTCTTCTTTTAAAATGGGTAAAACAAATGGTCTTTTCAACTAAACTCTTTTTCTTTGCTTGCACACGCGGCTTTTGCTTTCCCTATTAAACTGTCATTATCTTGATCCATGAGTCTTCTTGCCTTCTTTTTATTTTCTCCCCATTCCACAAGATACAGGATTGAGTGAGAGGCTGGGTGGGTGTTTGGCTGCCAGTCAGTCAGTACACCCCAGCAACAAAGTCCCTCAGGTCAAGTTTCATATAGTGTAGTCAATTAATTCATATAGTGTAGTCTTCTATTAATTTCTTAAATTTTGGCTGTGATCTTAAAATAAGGCCGTACATATAATTTGATATTGGAAAAAAATGGTATCTAGCGTTCTACTGGCTCTGCCAAATGTAGATATTCACCTAGTAATAGAAAGAATAAGTAAGAATAAAAAGTTTGTTATGTTTTGCTATTCTCTTGTAATAGTTTTCTCCTATAAAGAACAGATTTATCAGGGCTATCACAAGTTGATCTGCATCTCCTGCTTTCTTCCCATGACAATGAAAACACTCATTTTCTTAGGCCAGTGAACCTATGGCTCCTCTAAAACTCCTCCTTGTCACTCATGGTAATTTTGGAGACACACAGAGAAGCCATGGTGAGGTGCCAGAAATGGAATGAAGCCAGTATTGCAGCAGCAGCAGGGGAGCAGAGAACAAAGGGAATTGAAGATTTAAAGCTGTAGGTCATAAGTCTTTCTTCACTATATGGCCTCTGCAGTGAGAAAGGAAAGGACCTACTCAGCCTATTTGGTTATGGTCTGTATTTATTAACTGTGCTAATTAGCTAGGAAAGGACCAAGGACTTAGTATCTGACATTAATAATCAAGGTTCTTAATGTAATTGGGTTTGTTGTTGTTGTTTTCAGATACTCTGTTTTCACGGGCAAGATGTGTTTAAATACCAAGTGCTTCCAAATTCTGCTGAGAAGGATGTGTTGAGTCATGGGAGCCATTTCTGTTTATGGGCTGGATGGCAAGACACTGTGCAGAAACTTGAATATCAGTTTACAGAGGCACATAAGGATGAAAACCTGTGTTGGCATCAACTGGAAAGGCAGCAGAGTTCACCAGAGTTCACTGTAAGGATGGTTGTTTGTAGCGACTCACTATCTGGCAAAAGTATCTCAGATAAACTCAGATTAGATCATTCCTGCTCCCTCTACTTCATTTATACTGCAAATAAAAACAAAAACATATGTTAATTGGAAACATTAACAGGAGAAATCAGTTGGAGAAACTCAGGCCAATTAGCTATCCTATTTTTAAGGCTCTGCAACATGTAGCTACATTTTCTTGTGTCACAAAAAGCTGACACGCTGTATTGTGCCTCAGTTAAAAACCAGCCTGAAAGGTATCCAAAATGACCTTGCACAGCTTTAAATAAAACTTAAAGAACTGTTTACACATCTAATCTTTGGCTGGGAACAAACACAGCTAATGCATTGAGAGCTGATTAACACAAATAAGAGACTCCAGGAGTGTGGGAGCTTTATCCATCATTTACAACATTTTAATTAAGACCACAAAGAAATTGTGCCGCATATTGGTACTTTGCATTCGAGATTATAGTTAACACATTGCTGAAATCTCCGGGGGGGGGGGGGGGGGGTATCCCCTGGACCCATGTGATATCCAAAGCTACCTGCTGAGAATTTTTAAAACAGAACCCTTGTGG
>JAOQGH010000023.1:74356386-74381620 GCA_025769975.1 Gallinago jamesoni | reverse complement strand
CCCCCCCCCAAAACAACCAAACACAAACCAAAAACAAAACACACAATGCAAAACGTTAATTCTCTCTTCTCTGAAATACCTGAATCAATAAAAAAAAAATCACTTATGTTAGTCCCCCGCAAAAAAAGAGATTCAGAAAGCTGTGAACCAAAACCAGTAGGCTACAAAATAAGGTGATTTGTATCACAGCTACGGGAAATAGAAAATAAGTGGTTTAAAGAAGAAGCAAGTAATTCACAGTAGCTAGTGAAAGTGACAAAAGTTTTCAAAATACCTTTTGTTTTCTGCATAAACTAAAGGAAATATGCCTCTCTGATATTCTCCCACACAACTGAGTTTCTATTTACTTTATTCACTGTTAACATTCCCATTTTTTAAGTTTATGCAATAAACCTTCCAGAATCACTTCACAAAAAGCAGAAACAAATCCCTATACATCTTTTTTTTATTTCTGGAATGGGAAACTTTGCAATACCTTGGAAATTAAATATGTTTTCAACATTACAGCCCTGCCTGGATTTACCCATTTTTCAGCTGACTTTTCTCCTTATTCCAGATAGCTTTTTCCCTAACATATTAACTTTCTTTTTAATGAACAATGAATATTTTTTTGGTCATAAGAAACTAATTTCAGTAAGGTAACGTGATTGAGACATTTTTATTTCATTTCATGAAGGCAGCGGATCTGTCAGTCACCTTAGGAACCCTTAATTGCAATCCTGTTCCCATATGAACATAGAGACAATCTCCTGTCACAGCTTTTATACAGGAATGATCTTAGAACCTCTGAACGAAGCTAGATATACCTATGATGTGCCTGCAACAACCTGAAATTCAAATGGAAATTGCTATGTGCCTCAGTACATGAAAAGGAAGAGAACTGTCACTTTGAAGCCGAGTCCAGGTATTCTGGATGGATAGGAAGTAAAGAAACAGTACACTGTGATTTGGTGGTTTGTTGGGTTGTTTTGAATTCTGAAACTTTTTTTTTTGCAATAGTCTCAGAGTAATTCTGATAATTAGTGAATTTAGAGCAACACTTTGGACGTTCCCCTGCCAAAAAAACCCATTCAAAACCACAAATGGGCCAAGGCAAACACTGTAAAATGAGAATGGGAGGCATAACAAAGGCATAATGCTATAGTGCTGCTCAAATAGAGGGTAAAAAGAAAACAAATAAAACATAGTATAGGATGAAAATCAGTTCTTGTCTTGATATTTTTTATCTAGCTTTCCATCTGCATAAATATTCATAATTCCCATGAACTACAAATTAGGACTCTGAAGTCTTCCCAGTAGACTAAAAGAATTTTAAGTATGTAAAATGGTATTATGCAAGTTCCTTCAACACGTGAATGCTCTTGTTTATGTCACTGGTGAATGTTATTTCATTTCATAATCATTCTCCTGTAACATAATAATTACTATTAGACAAAAAACAACTAATACAGGTGACAGGAGTTTCTTCTTTTTTTCTGTGTTTTGTTGCATTTTTGCTTGTTCAGTTGGTTTTCGTGAGTATGATTTTGACTTGCAGTGTGTCTTAAGTATACATAGTTCTTCCTTCAGGCATATTACAAAAAATTAACTATATCCCCAGTAAAATATTAAATGGTCTTGTACAGAAGAAAAATAGAAAATAAGAATTTTAATTAATTATTTTCTATAATTTATGGGAAAATACACAGAAAATTTATCATAGTTTTTATGGCATTTTTTCTATTTTCCCAGTGAATTTAAGAATTATGTAGTCAAAGTACTTCCTGAAAAAGAGCTAAGCAAGACAATTCTATTTAAATATTCTCAAAATATTTCTGTTCTTGTATAGGTTTGTCCTTTTAAGTAGCAATGGCAAAGGCATAGTCTGCATCATGCTATCTTCCCAATCTTGAAATCTACCTCTTGCTGAGTTATTTGAACACTCAAACCTAGCATGACATCTGTGTTCTGTAATTAGAACATTTGCAAACTTGCCAGTTCCTCTGATATGTAGAACAAGCTAGCCTCAGTCCCAAGAGTAGGAGAAAATTCATTCATGGCAGAAACTACATTAGACGAGTTGCATCTGGCTGGCAGCAATTTAAGAAAAAAGCATAATATGTGAAGTCAAATTTTGTGTTTCTCATATTAATACTGAGTTTTAAAAGACAATTTCCTACTGTATCATAACAAATTAATTTGTTAATCTCTGTAGAAAATTTAAAATAGCTTGCAGCACTTGAAGTATTGACATTACAGGTTATGCTATGACCAAAAAAAATCTTATTTTTAACATACAAACTTTCAATATATCTATATAAGTGTATAAGTGTAATAACTAATAGGATTTTTAAAAAGTGCAAATTGGTTGAAGTATACGATACTATACAAAGCTTTTCATAGTTTAGATAGTGTCAAGAGTTTTCTTACAATCAACAAAATCTGTTTTCTGGAGCTTAATTGGCTAAACTCAATAGCTCTCAAATAGAACAACATATGAGAATGCTTTGTTCACCCAATTTCTTAAAAGTAGGAGGATGTGTTCTGTGCTTTTCAAATTTACATAATTGAACAAATGCTTTTCAATAAAGCTTCATATCTAGCATTCCTTACATCATGATATATTTCATACAATCATAAAACAGTTTGATTTGGAAGAAACCATAAAGATTATCCAGTTACACCCCCTCTGCCATGGGCATGGACGCCTTCAACTAGACTTGGTTGCTCAAAGCCCCATCCAGCCTGGCCTTGAACACTTCCAGGGCTGGAGCAGACATAACTTCCCTGGGCAGCCTGTTTCAGTGTCTCACCGCCCTCACAGTAAAGAATTTCTTCCTAATATCTAATCTAAATCTATTCTCTTTCAGTTAAAAACTGTTCCACCTCATCCTATCATTATGCTCCCTAATAAAGACTCCTTCCCCATTTTGCCTATGGGCCCCCTTTCAGTACTGAAAAGCCACTATAAGGAATGCCCAGAGCCTTCTCTTCTCCAGGCTGAACAACCCCAACTCTCTCAGCCTGTCTTCATGGGAGAGGTGCTCCAGCCACCTGGTCGTCTTTGTGAGCCCCTTCTGGACTCGTCCATGTTGGAGTCCCCAGAGCTGGATGCAATACTCCAGGTGAGGTCTCACCAAAGCAGAGCAGAGGGGCAGAATTACCTCCCTCAACCTGCTGGCCATTGCCTACTGCTTCTTTTGATGCAGCCCAGGATGTGGTTGACTTTCTGGGCTGTGAGCACACATTGCCAGCTCATCTTGAGCTTCTCATCAACCAACACCCCCAAGTACTTCTCCTCAGGCCTGCTCTCAATCTGTTCTGTGCCCAGCCTGTATTTGTGCATAGGATTGCCCTGACCCACGTGTAGGATGCTGCACTTGGCCTAGTTGAACTTCAGGAGGTTCATGTGGGCCCATCTCTCAAACCTGCCCTCTGGATGGCATCCCTTCCCTCAAGCTATCTACCAATAAACAGTTATATATTTAATTTTTACAATGTAGTTTAAATTATGTTTCTTAAGGATAAATTATGATTTCTAAATGTAATTTACATTTAAAATTACTCAGTTATTACTGTACAGATGAAAGTAAATAACATTAAGGAGACTAGTTTATCTCTGTTAAGCTAATCTTAATATCTTAATATCCACAACACTGTACCTTTGACAGTCAGACTGGGCAGGAGAGATGCAGTTATTGCTGTAAATCAATCCTCTTCTCTACCAGAAACACTTCATAAAAGATTACACCATGCTGTTAGATTGCACAGAGTAAAGTGCCAGGAACTCTCACACAAACACTTGGAATGCCAGCAATATGTCAAATCTCAAATTGGTGGCAGGAAACTGTCTGAACAGAGCCCTAAAGAGAAGAATTTTTTTAGTTTTAAACTAGATGAACTTAGTCTGTTGGCTAGCCAACATACGTGAGTGAAGTACT
The DNA here is from genome assembly GCA_025769975.1 of Gallinago jamesoni. Lineage (NCBI taxonomy): Eukaryota > Metazoa > Chordata > Aves > Charadriiformes > Scolopacidae > Gallinago > Gallinago jamesoni. The sequence goes on along the minus strand of JAOQGH010000023.1, from coordinate 74,377,700 downwards.
ATTCCCTGCAGTAATCTGAAATGGGTTGTAAATTCTGTGTTTGATATGTAGCCTAGAAGTAGGAATGTTACCATATGGGTAAACTAAATGTACGTTTATACAACAGGCCTTTGTATTTATGTAGAATTAATAAATGAAAATAGTTACATGTCAATTTCATTGCTGACATAATATCATTATTTTCTATTAAACTTTTTAACTTTCTAACTTCTAAATCCAGGAAAGTATGGATATGGATGTGCGTAGGGATAGGGATATATATCTCCATGTATAAAATAAAAAAAAGATGTATGTAAATTTTCTAAAAGTCAAGGAAAAATTTTTTTTGGTAACTTAATTCAAACATTCTGCATCTTGTGTTCCCAATCTCACTTTCCTTGAACATATCAGATAAGTACGATGAGCTAACGTTCTTCATTCCCATAGATCACAGAAAAAAATAAAATAAATAAAAAATAGATCTCCAAATAAAAGCAATTAATAAAATTTAAATTGGTTTATATTCTGAGCTCAACAGGCCAGCTCTGTGTACTTCTGCTAAATTTTTATTCCATAAATGTGTACCTTAAGTACATGTTCAATGCATCTTACAAACCAAGTGAACCATTTGTTAGAAATCAACTCGATTTCTCTCTTCTCCTGCAGTACAGCTGAATCTTAATAGGAATAAAAGAGTTATGAGACTGCAGGGTAAAATGAATAAATGTGATTCACTTCCTGATGAACCAAGTGAAAATTTAAGGGGTTTGGAGAGGATGAAACTGGATGCAACTTAAGGTGTCAGAGAAAGCTTTAGTCATTGCTAGAAATAAATTGTGCTGCATAACTTCAAGACAGTGATTCAGATGAAGGAGTCAGAGCTCTGCAACTGGCTACTTTAAGTTCCTCTAAAATACAAGGGATGGGGAAATATCACCTCATTCTCATAATAGGTTATCAAATAGAGTTTTGGTGAGCAGACAAATATGCTAATTCATACACAAATTTTTAATGTGTATATTTTAAATTGGAAGGGGAGTCAGGAATTTCTTTATGCTGAATTTATTACAAGGATATATACTTTTCCATTTTTCCCTCTAGAAATAAAAAGGTTGTGGAACTGGAAAAATATTCACATGGTTTTTTCCACCTATCCAAGAGTCTTCTTCAGTGTATCACTGAAATTGGACTATACAACAAGGACATTAAACAGCTAAGTTGTATGAACTTTTGAGTAGAAGGAATTTTCTAATCTATATTTTAATCATTTATAAGATTTTGGAAAAAGTTGTTCTGCTCTGATTAACTGAACCTTATCATCCGGAGTATTCAAATATTGGCTGTCATTTTAGGTTATGTGTTTCAGGTATCAAGGAGGATCAGAAATCAGATTCTCAAGGGACAACTGCAAAAGAAAAGAGTTAAATTTTCCACAGCAGGACACAGAAAATTATTTCTTATTAACCTGATGTGAAACTCCTGGACTTCTCATGGAAGTATTAAGAAACAATGACTATAGCTAAGTTTCAGTGTCAAAGGCTTTCATGGACCTTGAAGTGCCGAAGTCTCTCAGTTCCTCTTGCCCTATAGTTTCAACTCTAGAGGGCTTTGCTCTCAAAGATTTTTCACAACCCTTAAGCAAGGATGTCTCATTGTACTTAAAAATAAAGTTTTTTTCTGGCATAACAAAATAGAGAATGAGGTCTCCTTGGAATCCCAGATTTCCCATGTACACACCAGTTTTACTACAGAAATTAGAAAAGCTCCTTTAGATGCTTCAGAGGAGATTTGACTGACACTCAGGAAGGTGTGAGAGTGCAATAGTCATATCTTCGGTTTGGAAATGAGTGTAGGTTCTAGTGTCACTGAAGGAGTCAAAGAGAAAGTTAGTATGTTTGATTTATATCACTTTTACTTCCAGGTTAGAGAAAATGTAAATTTAGGTTGGTGACCTTATTGTAGTACTCAGTAGAATTGTTCAAAACCCACCACACAACACAGAACTAACATGGGCAACAAGCTTTTAAGCAACAAAGGTGATGCAAGTCAGGAGTGGAATGCCTTTTGCAGAGATGTATAGAGATGTCAACATTGTGCCTTGAACCAGGCTATACTATAAATCTCATTTTCATGAACAGTAAAATCCCCGAAACTTGCAAAGAAATGTAAATATAATAAAAAGTACTGTACCTAGTCCAAATACAGTTTATTCTTTATGAATATACACGTGCTTCTTTGTAGTATACTTTTAAACCAGGGAGCTCTCAAGAGTTGAGTAAATGTTAGCTAAGTATATGCAAGGTCCTTTTGGGGGAAAAAAAAAAAAAAAAGACAAAAAAAAGACAAATATAAATATAAACCATTTTCTACATTTTCTAAAGCTTCTGAAATACACTGTGCTGGTTCTGAAAACCTTTGAAGCCCCCTTGAGGATCTCCACTATAAAGTAATAGGTAAATTTGCTTCACCATCCCCAGGGGCATGTTTCTTTTAAGATTATCTGCTAATAAAAAGAATATAAAAATAATATGTATGAGGGAAGAAAAATATCTGGTTTGAAATATATTGAGATATAAAAATCAGTAAGATTTCAGAACTGGATAAATTAAGAACCTGCATATTCACATCATAAATATTTTCGCTCCAATTTTTTTCACAAAAGATATTTAGAAGAAAAGCTATGTTTATTTTTCATGTTTATCAGTTTAGATTTTTTCTTAAATGTTTTGGGCCTGTTTTGCATTCATAAAATAGAACTATTTTTTCTGATTGCTGTATAAATTAAAGTATTTGTTACATCACAAATAAGCATTAATATAGTTATAAAACAATAACACTGAAACACTTGAAATATCACTGATGTGCATTTTCCTAGCATTAAAATAATTACTTCGTATCTAGGGTTCTTCTTAGTTATAATACATTCTGTGCATGAGTTTAGGAAATCAATCAGCCATCTTGTAACTGGGATATGAAATGTCACTATGGCACTGGTTTTCTATATGCTTCTATAAGACTCATTAGTATTCTTGTCCTGCACATAGCTTATAACATCTCACAATGCATATCACTATATTTTCATATCCATACTATTGAAATGGGCTTGATAGATAAGGCTTAGTAAGACAAAAGAGAAGATTTGTTTGCACAAAGATTATGTTAAACTTGCTGGAAGCAGGAGTGAAATCTCAGGAGAAGAAATAAAAAGCAAGCAGGCAATCTGTGTGCCTCTCATCTCCCTGCAATTCCTAGAGGTTACATATAAGAAGATTAGGAAACAACACACAGACACAATTGAAAAGCTTCCTAATGAAAACAAATTTGCCATGTTTGATGGCTATCTATATCATCATTTTTTTGACAGCAACATAATGTAGAAAGACAATTTACCGCAATAAGAAGATTTCACTTTCTGAGCACTGTTTGGGATAGTTCTCTTACAAAGAAAGAAGAATTGAAATGATATTGGAATAACCCAGTTCCAATACTTTTAAGAAGCAGATAGGCATTAATGGAAGTTAAATTATTCTTTTAATGCTTATTTAATTTTTCCTAGTGAAATTTCAGAAAACAAAGTAGCTTGAATGGTTTGGTCAATATATGATATCTATGGTCACTGTCGTGACATCCTTATTTAAACACAGCTGACTAACATGCATATCAGACATTTGAGACAGAAAGCTGAAGAAGCTGTATCCAATCCATCCCTTTGCCAGAGCTTTAACTGGCTTAAGCTGCAGAAAAATATTCATGCTTTGTTGAGCTTCCTTATGTTCAGCTTTATAGCAGTACTTCTCAAATATATTTTACAGATTCTCTCTTTTAAAATATTAATATATATTAGACATTTGTCTCTGCCCTCTGTAATCTTTATGCCTGCCTATTCACATATTCAGTACCCTTAAAGTGAACATCTTTCCTTGCGCTTGTAATACCTTCCATTTTCTCAGTGCTTATTTTATGGTTGTTAAATTTGAATTTCTTGTATTATTCTGAAGCTGTGACTAAATCAGACAAGAGTGAGCAATTTGCTTAATTTATTGTTAATTTGATTTGTGCGCCAAACAGCTTTGACACTCTTTTTAGCCAAAATTCACACCACTTCCTCTGACTCCTGCTGAAGTTCCACAGAACTTCTACTGGCATACTCCATCAGAACCACTGAAAGTTGATAGACTTCTATTAGTAGCATTGTATCAGCATTGCTTGTTTCACTTGAAGAGAAAGAATGAATCCAAGTAACTAGGAGAGCATGAGCTACACTCACATTTGATTGGTATAGTTCTGAGATATTTTTTATTCATTCAAATTAGAAGTATTTCAAGAAAAAGAATGTAAATACATTACTTAGCAGAAAAAGAAAAAAACCCAACAATGTGAAGCTACTTTGAAGTTTATTTAATTTTGGCTTGTGAAAAATTTCTGCCAGAGGGTAATAGAATGTGTAATACCTGGACAGAGATAATCCTGGTTGAATGGCCACTCCTTGTCCTGCTGTCCTGTTTTGGAGGGAGTTAAGGTCCGCTATTGACTAGACACAAGTGATTTTTTTCACTCTTTTATGCACAGCCCAAAACCTTTCAGCAGAGACTACGCCAATGATGGGAGATAGTTCAGGATATTCTCTTAGTTCTACTTCATAGCAAAAGCAGGAAGTCTACCTCTAAAGAGAAAACTGAGTGCTTGGTCAGCTAGATGAGCAGTTTAAGGACCATGAAGACTGTAACAAACTTGTGGCGCACAGTTTAGTGCCCACAAGCATGCCAGAGGGTTATGGAAAGAGGCTAATGACTTCTCTTTTGCCATTTAATATCAATTCTTCTCTTCCTAGCTGACTGTAAAATCCTCTCTCTTTCTTTTTAAACTTTCATGATTTCCCTTTCTCTTCTGTCAGCTTTTGTTAGCTTGCCTTAATTTGGGGAGGAGTTGCCTGTTATTACCAAAAGTTCCTTCTGACTAGAAGGTCATCTGACTTCCAGCAGGTGAACGTTTACTGTGCGAGATTCCTCTGCAGACCATGAACCCAGTGAACCAGGCTCTTGTGAGGCATCCTCTCCCCATGTCTTACGTCAAAGTAGGACTCCTGGAAGGACAAAACCCTGATAGTCTCAGCCTTTGTCATGGGTATAGAGGCCTTTTCTTAGCTGTGTGTGCTCTCCACCCCTCAGGTTCTCCTTGAGCATGATATGAGTATCCTGGTTGCCTCATGTCCAGAGATTAACTGATGTCCTATGCAATGGTCAAATGCAGCTCCTTCTTGGCCCTTTCCTTTGGAGCTATTGCCTTCAGAACAGCTTTTCATTAGAGAATTAGATTGGAACACAAACACCAGCTAACTGTCCTAATGGTGCTTGTAGACAGCTGCTAATTAGGATCTTTGGTTAAAGTTAATAACTGTGATATATTTAAAATAATTAAATGTAAACTAATAAAAAAATATTGAGGGAAATAACTTGTAAAGATAAGACAGGGATATTCAGGGCTCTAAGAGGTCTCAGACTCAGGAACAATGAATATTTTGAAATAGAACAGTCTCAGTAAATAGTCTTTTAGCTCAATATTTACAAGCCTTATTAATGACATTGAATGACTACTAGACTTTTAAACTAGTTTTGAATAAATCTGATAAAAAGAGAACAAGACAAAAAATAAGGAATTTCAACTGAGTTGTCTAGGGTTTCAAACAAGCAAAGGGATTCAGGAAAGACCATTCATTTTCTTGTTATGGATGACAGATGGATTTGAATTCTCTTCTAAATACAGAACTTTGATTTTATTTAGAGTGAAACAAATTTTCTTTCTCCCAAGTGATCTAAAAGATGTCTATCTGAATATCTCTCTGAATATACACTTTTGTTCATTGAGCTGAAAAACCAGTCGTTCCAATAATCATGTGCCAGCAAAGCACTCCTAAATATAAATATGTGTTCAGAAAAGTCACTCCATATTAGAACAAATGACTGGTAGTACTGAATAAAAGGATTATTACTTATTTGGTAGAGGTAGAATTCTAAAGAGAATAAAGTATTTCCTAAGCAACCAATTTTTCTTTAATCTATCTCATTTCACACATGCTTCCTTAACTACATTATCACATATTATTTTTCCATTCAATTTTGGGGAAAAAAAAAGTAATTTAAATTATATATTGGGCAACACAAACATAAACATTTAAACTAGCTCTTAGTATAATACATAATTTTCTTGTGTGCTTTCAGACAGACAGAATTGTATATTAACTCTTCAGGTAGCTTTTCCTTGCTTAGCCCAGGCTTAGTTTCTCCTTAGCTAGTACATTTTAGCTTGGTTTGTAAATTAATCCCAGACATCCTTGTACATGCTGCAGGCAGGGCACACAAGTTTGAAGTTGCCCTTCCAGGTCCCATAAAAGCAAAATAGCAAACCCAAGTCCTCTCTGTAAGTCCTCAAATAAGAAAATGTGTGGGGCAAGAGGGTGTGTACATGTAGGAGGGGTCTTAAAATGTCTCAGTCTTCTTACTCCTGTTATAAGAGGGCACTTCCCTATAAAGGGAAGTTTCACAGAGAGAACCATAAGAGTTTTCAGAAGTAGAAGAGATGCTGTTGTTTACAACTGGTTAAGGGCGGTCCCTTCTGACTCTTTCTTGCCAAAGTCTATATTGGTTTTTCTTAAGTTTTTGCTAGTTTTCCACCCATATCCACATAAATCATCTATTTTGTGAACTAAGCTGAAGAAAAGTGTTTTAAGTGGAAACCTTAAGATGTTTTGTCTTCCTTTTCTTATGTTTCTTTTCCTGCTTTGCTCAGCAAACTCAATTTAGCACTTATTAGAAACTTTTACTTTAAGTGTCTATCTATTAACTAATACAAGAAAAATGTTCCTTTCCCATTTCCTCACTTCACAATTGACAAAGACTACCAAAGCTAATTTGACAAGAGGTTTGAAACTCAGGAGTTGAGAGATGCAGAGTGTGGCAACAAGTGACTATGAGAATAAGATGAAAAAATAGGATTTCAGACTGGAATTAAGGAAAAAGCTTTTCATCATGAGGATAGACAAACATGGGAACAGGTTTCCCAGAGTAGTTGTACAGTCTCTGTCCTGGGCAGTTAGCAAAGTTTGACTGGACACAGCCCTGAACAGCCTGATTTGATCTCAGGGCTGAGCTGACCCTAGTTTGATCAGAGAGTTGGACTAGGGATGTGTTGAGGATGTGTTACTCTCTGGATTATTTTATGAAACCAGATCTTTTCTATGTCCCAGACAAGTTGCTTTTGAACGATTCAACTGTAACTGTTGAAATTTGACTAATTCTCCATATTATTTTACAAGATTTTTAACACTAGAAACCATTTTATATAAAACAGTTTCTTTAAAGTTTGTGTTACCTTTTATTTCTTTAATTTCCTTGTAAATGTTAACAATAGGCTGTTGGCTTAATTGTGTACATAAGCTTAATTAATATGCTGATTCTATTTTTTCTAGATCATTAATGAAGATGTTAAAAACTGACATAACACATTGCTTTACTTATACTCAACAGACCTAATGAAAAATTACCTCTCTTGTCAGAGTAACCCAACATGCTAATTCCTTACAATAATTGGGACCAGTGTTGCTATAGCTCATAATTAGCTGAATATCAATTAGCTTGAAATATGACTGAGAAATTTATGTTAGTGTTAACCTAATGCTTCATTTACATTTACATCTGGTTTTAATTATTTGAACAATCACCAAAAAATTAAAACCTGCAATCAGTGAGGTTTCACCTTCACAGATGATTTTCTGGGAATTTAGTAAACAAAGCAGAGATAAGTATGATGAATTATTCCTAGGACTTTGCCCTTGCAATTACTTGTCAACTGCTTTTATTACAGCAGTTGAATGTATAAATGTGTTTATTAAACTCTAATTTAAAAAAAAAAAACAACCCCCCAAAAACCCAACCAAAAACCCCCAAAACCCCAAACCCCAATACCCCAAAATGTCCCAAAAGTACTGTTTCTCTACTCTTTATTTGTGTCTCAGTAGACAATTGTGTCTGGACAATGCCACCTGTTGAATTGTGTCTGGACAATGCCACCTGTTGATCTTTTAAAATGTTATAGCTTGTTCAAAATGTGGAGATTTATAAGCTTTATTCCCTTTTCATGTTTTATAATGCAATTAACGTATTTATAATAACTTTGCAGAGACGGTTTTCCTCTTCTGCTATCAAGTTTTCCCTTCAGCCACAGTAGAAGCAATTTGTGAAAAAAATTCTTAATATTTTAATCAAAACTATTTTCTCAAAGAGCAATCAGGAAGATAGTCTTTTCATTGGTACTTTAATGAGGCTTCTTGATTTGGTCACAAATATATAAGGTGGAATTTTCTAAAAATGTCTTATATGTTCCCAAGCCCTTAGAAGAATATATCCTGAATATCCTATGCCCTTATTATCTTCCAAAACCTAGTCCGTAAATCCAAAATATAGCACCATAAAGGCTACTATGAAGACAATTAACTCTATCCCAGCCAAAACCAGTACATCCCCAAGGAAAGAATTGCTAAAGATTTTTCAGTAATTCCTGGTTATTATATTTAACTATTCACAAAATTCACAGAATCGTTTAGATGGGAAGGGACTGGATGAAAGGATTGGAATGAGAGCTTTCTAAGGAAGGTTATGTACACCATCTTTTGTATTCAACGAAATTAAGTATTACATAATTTATTAAAATCATACATTATTCATCTTGGAAATTTACCTTATTGCCTTCTAGATTCTTGTCTCTTCAGTAAGCATTAACAATGTAATTTAGAAATAAATGTGGGGGAAAAAAAGAAACAAAACCCCCACATCTTCTGACAGTTAACGTTCCTCACATGTCTACATTTTAACAAGGTAAGTATCAAAAAAGGAACTTGTGCCAATGTCTTCTTGGAAAAGAAAATGAAAAAAAGGTGTTTAACACTTTCATTTTTTCCAATATTTAATTCCCAGATTATATCTTCCAATCCTTATATTTCTAACATTCAAAACTGATTTGACTTGAATTCAGATCCTTTTTAACACTTCAAATTTGCAGTCAGTCACTCTAACACTGCAAGGCCAAACATCAGTGTTTCTGTGCATTTCCTCAGATGTTGGATGATCATTTGAAATAATTTGAAAAGTCAGTTAAAGCTGTTCCATTAAAAACAAATATATTCAATGGGTAAGAAAAGCTTCTGCATTTGTTTCTAAATCCTTAACCTTGATTAATATCTACATGATATTTCCCTGTATGTGACATAATATAATGTAGGCATTTTTAAGTTTGAAAAAAACTACTAAAAATCTGTATGAAGTTCTGGAGCTAGAGGTTATGCATAAGACATAGGAAAGAGATAAAAATGAGTCTACATTATTTTAAATAAAAGACTAATTTGTATTTGCCTAATTATTGTCTTAAGGAAACTTGAAGTTTGAGAAAAAATATTACAAGAAATTAATTGGACCACAGACAAATCCTCTTGTTTTTTGCATCAGTATAATCCTGGATAAGGCCCTTGGCTTCACTAGTGCTATTTGTGACACTTAACTGTGACTTTGGAAGAAAGATAGCATCTATAATTTTTCAATATTTGTACTGAGCACAGGTAAAAGAATAAGTCTCCTAGATTCAGAACACAGAAGAATTAGAAGTTGGAAGTAAAAAATGTAGTAATCTAGTATTCACACCTTGCCTAAAGGTAGTGATCTTTTTTTGGCAAAGAAAAATCGATAATATCTCCCAGGTCTCTGAAACATGACTTTTAACAGCTGGAGACTGAGAGCTTCAAGGAAAAAAAAAATTCTCAAAGAAGTAGAATGCCTTAAAGTATAATTGAAGTTTTGCTCATTAAGGGCAAACCTGTGAAGACTTGACATTTCATCAAGCTTTCAGCTAGAGTTCCTAAGAAAATAGCCTTGAAAAAGTTTTACAGAGGACTGAAATTTCTTTTGCAGTGTTACCTTTTGACATGAGTCTTAGAGTCATTCTCTCAATTTGCGAGAAGCCAATAGTGTAATTTGGAAATTTTTACCCACATGTTGACCAAGAAGAGCATAAACTAGAGGACATTGCACTGTCAACCTCATTAGATACAGATGTTAAATGTTCTCAGTGTTCCACGTATTTCATTGATTTCCCTCTCTAGACAGGCTCTGACTCTCTGGTACAGATCTACAAAGGACTAAAACTTGAGGCAAACTACTCCGAAATAGACTGAGTCTCTAACAAAGAAAACATTTGGGAGCCAATAGTATAAGGGTCATTGAGAAACACCACTTTTTCTGTATTTTTATATAGTGCATTTCTGTAGAGATAGCAAAGACATCTCTGTTCAAATGTTTCAGATCATAAATTACTGCAAAAATTTGCTCTGAATTTTCAGCGCTAGGTGATTCAGATACAGTTTTGTTGTTTTTTTTTAATTTTTATTTTCCTGTTGCTTCCGAGCTCCCCACCCCCTTGCCTTTGGTAATGTTCCTTTCCCCACATCACCAGTCATTCACTAGATTTTATCCATATTCTTCCTGTGAAAAGCAGTTCACATTTGCGGCCTTTCTCTATTTGTTGCTCTCTCATAGAAAATTACTGTTAGCTCACACCACCTCTCTTTCTTCCACACATCATCACTGCCGAGTTTTATACAGTTATCCCAGGAGGTGATTATGAGTCAGCTTTGAATGTTTGCCTACAGTTTTTATGCAATGGCCAACATCTGTACTATTAAGATTGCTTGGACTCACTGCTGGTTAAAGATATTTGTCTTACATAATGAGTAACAAAGAGCAAGTTTTATACACTTCTTGTTTCCAAAGTAAAAGATTCATCAACAGTAACAAAAATTCACTGAGTCCCAAAATAAGAGTCTTAGCATTTTGAGAAGCAGATTCACTTGCAGGAGACATGAATTTATTAAATGGAGATCTTGTTCCATTTTTGGAACAAGAAAGGGAGTCCAACTATCCAGCCTGCTCTAAAACATCTCCAGTGATCAAGGATCTGTATTTTGGTCGTTAAGTTGATGCTTACCTTTTGGATCATTTTTGGACACTAGGCACTGAAATAGCTATTTTCAAAATCTCAGGGAAACAACACCACTGACTGGTTTGACTCAACCAAGAAGAGATAATTGTGTATGATAGTTTTGACTTTGATGTGTGTGGAACAGAAGGAAGATATTCAGTTTAGAATAACTCAGTGCTAAGGGCAATCACTTGCAGCGTTTCTGATGTCACTACAACCTTACTGTATAGACCAAAATAATTGGATCAGAAAGCCCTGTTTTGAAAGAGATTTCATAAACTGTGTGTTTAAGGACTGACTGACACTAAACATATTGGACCTATCGCATATCTTCAGGTGGTCTGCAAAAGCCCATCAAACCTAGACCTAGGCATTCTGTATCCATTAGAAACATCTGTATATTATGTACAAGTATAGCACAATGTCTCTGATGATATGCCTAAGCAGGTGTGTGCTTGGACCCTACAATGCTTTCAAGAAAGCCCTAGGACAGTTTCTAAGCCAATACTTAGCTCTGGCAGAAGAACTGACTCAAGCAGTGTGTAACTTTTAGATTTCACTTTATCTAGGTTTGAGAGTCCCAATTAGATGTGTTCCAGATGGTTCTTTTCATGGTCTGGCAAAACTGTGACTAAAATATACCCATATGAATTAAATCAAAGCAAAGGCATCTTAAAATACCACTTTTCTGCACTTGGGCATCTTGCTTCCACTCCATATGCACAGGTATAATAATGAAAAATAAATCAGAATCACTGTCATCATAGAGCAAGAAGGAAACAGATTGAAAGCCACCAGCAATTTGGGCAGTCATATTAAGAATTTACTTTTGATTTGAACAACCCCTAACTTTATATCTGTTCTTTGGCACTGCAATATTCTTTCTGCCTCATATTTTCCTGCTTCTGCTTCAGTATTTCTTTTTTATTCTGAAGGTGCTTCCTCATAGCCAGTTTTACTGGTGCTGATCTGCTTACTCAGAGTAACTATGAGAACTGCCTGATGCTCTTCTAAGACTAAACCTCTAATAGTGCTAAAGCATGTCCAGACTGCTGGAAAGATTAAAAAATATATTTTCTCAACAAAGCCAGGCAATATAAAGCATCTTGGTCACATCCTTCTGTACTGAAGTATAGGATTATCTGCAAAAAGCTTCACAGAACATCAGCTAATTTATTCGTCGTATTTGAGAAAATATTCAGTACTCCACAAGTATATAATTTTCCCTTGAAATAACACTTTACAGGCCACACAATATATTTTAAAGAGAGGATAAAATGCAAAATATTTTAAAGAAAACCTGCATCCTACAATATGAAAATGAGAGATTATGGAAGCCTCTCACCTGCGTTTTATTTGACTGATTACACTTTCTAGGATACCAATACAGGGTTAATTACTCATTATACACCATCCCAACACTTATTTTCTGGGTTTGCCATTTAAAAAGTGCAACGTGTCAATTTTATCAAGGTATTCTTCTACACTCCTATAGAATTCTGTGTGTTCTGGGTGTGCCTAAGGCATTTACGCAGCAAAACCAGTCCTGTAGTGAGCACCCTACTGATAGGTCTGGGTCCTTTGAAGCTTCTCATATCAGAACCTAAACCCCTCAGTCCTGTAATCTGGTGTTCGTGCTTCATTCTTACAGAAAGGCAGAGCCTAATAGGTGTCTTCTAGCCACCAGATCTAGCTCTTTGGATTTTGTTGTATAGATGAATCTGAGAAGTAGGACAAACTTAGAACAAAATGGAACAAAATGACAAGATAACCAACGTTATTGTTTTATATGTTTCAATGAATCACTTGTCTCTGTCTACCAGTTTAAGAATAACTGGCATCAAGGTTTTGACTGATATCTGCAAAGTGTTGAAAGGATATGAAATAAACAAATTGGCAGCAGAAAAAAATCTTCTTTCCCTAAAATCCTTCACTTACACATTTTTTACAATCATGGTAGGTACGATGTAGGTACTGTTTAGTGGGCACTAAATGTCAGTTAGAAATACATTTTTAACTCTGCAGTATTCCTGCAGTAGCACATAAAACTTTTTTACAGCTTTTGGTGGTAATATATATTTTTTTCCACAGGAAATGCTGTATATACACGAAAGGTGGGTTTATTAGTTTCCCCATAACTGTTGAATAAACAAATTTTACAGATCCAGAAATAAATAGGATAAATGTTTGCCTAATAAATTATCTTATTGTAAATCTGTGAACTGTGTATAAACTAAACTACCTTATATTATCCCTTTAAGTCTCAAGTATTAAAGTGTAATCTATTTACCGCTGATTTAGAAAGAGGAAGAAATAGGTGCAAAGCAGGAGAAGAGTAAATATTGATTAGACATTGGAGAAGCCAGTGAAAGATTAAGGTCTTCCAGCAAGTCCTAACTCATGAAAACATACCTGGCTTCACTTGTTTAGTATACGCAGACCTACTGCATTGCTTGGGTGTGTGTATTTGCACAGGTGAGACCTGGAGTTGAGGGGGCATCTGATATCACCTGTTTGTGTGAACATTGGGTGAGAGAGAACTAAATCTGCATGTTAGAGGGCAAGCATCTGGCATCATCTGAAAAGAAGCAAGCTCAAGCTGTTGAAATCATCTGTGAAGAGGAGAAAGATACAGGGAGATAGAGATACAAGCTTCAGAGACCAATATAAAGGACCAAAACTGAAAAGCTGTGTTCTTAAATAGCAAACCTGCTCCAAATAAGTTCTTAACTATAGACACTTTTTGGATGCTGATAGAAAGAAACAGTGAATTACCTTGATACAGAATTGTCTGTCTTTGCTTCCTGGGCAAGGCACATCAGACATCATGAGTCTCCACACTCCGTATGTATGGTGCACATCAAAAGTCCACAGAGGTCCATCTGTTGTAACAGGAAAAAGCCTTTTGACTTTGATTTTTGAGGTGAAAAGGAAGACATGTCAGTCCTCAGAAACATCCATTCCTTAGTTTCACTCAGCCTCCTGCCCCCCATTACTGAAACCAGTTCCGTCGAGATGTTTATGTATCCCTTTCAGAAAGGAAATTTTTCCTACTTTTTCTTAAAGCATATTTAAACTTGTGTCCTTCAAATCAACCTAAAACATTTCTAGGTTATTTTGTACAAATATTTGTTTCGTTCATTGCCTCAAACATAGCTAACACAAATCCTCCTTACCGGAGCTCTCATTTTATGCAACTTCTTATCACTTTTAAAACACTTCAAGGTTAATGCCCACCTCATCTGCAGTCATATATACACATCAAGTATTCAGATTCCCACTGCCGTGCTGGCTGGAATTCTGGCGTCTGATTGCTTGTTTGTTGAATTTTTCACACAAACAATGTCATTTTCTCACATTCCCATTTCTGTAGGAAACAACTCTAAAAAATCCTCACTTCCACTTTAAATCCTTCCTTCAAGCTTGTCTTTGTGGCAATGATAGAAACCACTTGTCAGTGATTAGCCAGCTGGTGTGACCACTGCTTATTGCACTGGTTACAGCTGCCTTACTGCTATTCTTGTGTTTCCTCTCCATCTGTCTTATCCACCTGCTGTCTCTCATTTCAAACTTAAATTTAGGCTCCCTGGACAAAAACTCCCAATTTGTTATGCTTATACATTGCGTAGCACAGTGTGTCCTTAGCTATATGTTCTCCTTCAATACAAACCAATATGCGCTAAACTGGCTGAAAAAGAGGGATGGTGCAGATTCTGCATCTCAGGGTGGATTTACACCATCTGTTCATTGATACGGAAGCCTGTGCAAGTTTAAACACTGCTGGTTGTCTCAGCAAATGACCTGGAAAGTTGGATGAAATAGCACATTTTGAGTTCCAGGCTGTTATGACTGGGCCATAGCAAAGGCGGAACAGCGCTGACTTGATACAAGAGTTAAAAAGGTAAGCTTGGGAATACCCCTGTTGGAGGAAGGACAAATTCTGTACTTTAGGTACTATAACACATACACGTATTTGTATGTTACATGATATTACGCACGATATTGTACACAACACAGAGCCGCATACAAAATGGTTATACTGTAAAACCATTTCCTTTTCACCTAGCCACAGAAGAGGAGGAGTAATAGCCACAGAAGATCAAAGCACAGAAAGTGGAAATTGTGGAGTTGTGTTTTACCTTCACAAGTCCAAATCTTTCTTCTTATATTCTGAGTACAATTTTGGAGGTACTTTTGTGACTTAATTCAATTACAGATTGTTGTTGTTATTATTATTTTTTATTATTATTATAAGGATATCTCTTTTTTCAAGAAGACTTTCCTAAATATTCCCAGGTCTAATTCAACTTGTTATACAACACCTTATCTCTATCACAGTTCAAATACTGTTCAATTATTTCAATTTATTGTAGAATCACATTGGTAAATCTGTACGCATGGTTGAGAAGGTATTTTTATGATAAACTCCTGTCCTTAAACATGTGACATTGTGGAAAAACTAACTCTGTGAGATCAAATTTCTTATACTCATTGCCTAAAGGCAAATTTACATGCTCAAATTTAGAAAAATTCCAATTATTTGTTCATAAATTTGTAGCTATCTAAGAATGGAGACATAATGCTTTAAAGCACTATTCAAGTGCTTTATGCCTGTTTTGGATATCCACAGCTTGCATATAGAAGGCGCAGGCTGGAATAAAATTGGGCTATGAATTGAAGGCACAAAAACTAAACTGCAGCTATCTGTACAGGTTGTCTTGTCCTGTTCTATGGATGTCTACCAACAGCTTAGGCTTATTTATTTTATATCGAAAATTTCCCAGATCCTGTCCTCGGTAGTTCGCTTCTTTGATAAACTTCAGATGTGTGTAATACAACAATGACAGATCTAGCAGAGATATTATGGATCAGTGGAAACTCATTAATATAATTATTGAACTTTGGGATGACATTCATGCTATCTGTGCTTTTATTATTGATTTCTGTGTTATCTTTTCTGAACTCATAACTTTACTTACATGGTGCTAGAAAAAAAAAAAAAAAAGAAAGATAAGAATCCAGTCCCAAAGCTTGTATAAATATCAGTAAAACAGATAAGAGAATATACAAAAAGGGTGGAAGAACCGAAAACCCATCCCAACCACCTAATCAACCAACAAACCTACCCTCCCCCTAAAAAAATCCTCAGGACAAAAGTTAGTTCTTAGATTTTGGCTGTGAACATTTATCAACTTCTGCTCTGAGGAGCACTTCCCAAATAGGAATGTATCCAAGCAGCATCCAGGTTCCCTTCTTTGCTTTCCTCTTCCTCCTCCCTCAAACCACCCCCTGCGCCTTGGCTTCTTTGCAAAGAAATCACAGACACCACAGGCTGAAGAGAAACCGTGAAGTGGCCAGAGATCCTCTGATCTGGGTGATTAGGAAACTGTAACCTTCAGGCACTCTGCAGTTTGCCCCAGCAGGTAATCCTAAATTAGTACCCAAGGGATTTAATCTTTTAGACTTAAATGGAGAAAGGCAAAACAAGAACCACAGGCAGGAACGTGATTTGCAAATTC
This sequence comes from Gallinago jamesoni, assembly GCA_025769975.1. Taxonomy (NCBI): domain Eukaryota; kingdom Metazoa; phylum Chordata; class Aves; order Charadriiformes; family Scolopacidae; genus Gallinago; species Gallinago jamesoni. The sequence goes on along the minus strand of JAOQGH010000023.1, from coordinate 74,361,180 downwards.
ACAAGAGAAATGAGAAAAAAATTAAGGCAGCTTTCTTTATCCTTTTTAAACACTGAGGGATTTGCTATTAGAATAAACTGCTAGACAAAGTAATAAAAAGTTTTAGTTGACCCTAACTGTTTTTACCCTGCATATATTTTGGTCAACTGGAAGGCATTGTGAAAAATGCAAGATTATCTTGACTAAATTCCTTAGTACAGTACCCATCAACATAAGCATGAGGTCAAAACACCTAAAACTGTCAGGTCCTCAATATTTCACCTAACAGCATTTGCAAGCAAGGGCACCAATGTCTATCTCCGATATTCAAGTTCAAAGTTAGAAAATTACAACTGCTAACCTGTGTGAAAATTACTTTTACTCAGGCAGTGGTCAAAACTCTGTGATAACAACCACTGTCACCCAGAATGTGAAAACATAGTTTAAGGTGATAAGCAGTGACAAGTAGTTGCAGTTACAATGATTACTGTAATTGCTTATATTTCTACTTTTACAGTAGCACAATGTCATTTTTTGAATGTTCTTAATAAGATGATTAACAAGCCTGTAGTTTTACTGATTAATCTAGACTTCTTTACTTTCCTCCACTGTTTGTATGTTCTGCATCAACGCACTTCCCAAAAACCCCCTAATTTAGCAATGTCTCTGAGTGCTCTTTGTTTCTGATTTGAGGCTATTTCAAAGTCACTAATTTGGTAAATTAATGTAGATGGAAAGATCTAATTACAGTGGTATTTTTTTTGCAGTCTTCTTGTCATCCACTAGTATGATATTAAACCTATCATGTGGCAGATTAATTAGATATAGGCTAAATTGATCTAGGAGATTTTAGTGCGTGGATACAGACAGTTGCTTTAGTAAACAGCACAGTTTTGAAGGGGGTAACTAAATTCAGAAGGACCCTTCTAGTCTTCCTTTTTTAACAAAAACAGGAGCACAACACTATATGAGTTTTCCTTTCTGTACCTGGTTGTTTAGATGATATCTTCATACAGGATCTCTCACTAAATACTACTACAGAAGTCTATTAACATTTTTGAGATGGAATTTAACAATCAGCTGAGCCTGTGTTTCAGCATGCAGTTCGTTATATAAATTCTTCATAGAGCATAAGAAAATATTGTAATGATCAAAAAGCCCGTGCATTCCTCTCCAAGGATCTTTCAGCTGAAACATGAAGAATAATGGATAAAACATTCATTGCCTAATTTCATTGCTAATTTTCTTTTCAGGCATATAAAAAAAAATGATGCGTGTTTCAGTAACTTTTTACTTTGGTCATTTTTCTATCACCTCTAACTCCAGTCACAATTTTCTCCTTTTTCGTTGGGATACCTCATGTGAATTTTGGTGACCTGTTTCTTGTTGATGTAATGTCCCCCAAAAGAAAAAAAAAAGAAAAAGATAACAACAAAACCAACAAGAAAACAAAGCTGAAAAACACCGAGGAAATTATCTGAAGAGCTCAGAGCGAGGGAACAGAATTCCTTCTGAAACTGGCCTCTTCAAATGTAATTTATATCCTTACCTCATTACAATCCTTGCCTTTTTTTAGTTACTTATCTGCATAAATTGTACTTTGTTGTTTATCACAGGTAATTTTTTTTCTCTTTAAAACACTCTACCTTCTCATTCTTATTTATTTATTTAAGATAAATATTAAGCTAATATTCCCCTGTGCCATTATCCTGATTAGGTGGAAACTCTAACGATGGATATTGGGTTTGGCTAGAGGAAGTTTAATTTTCTTCATAATGGATTATGTTTTGTATTTGTGATGAAAACCGTGTTGATGATACAGGGATGTTTTTGTTATTGCCGAGGCCTTTTCTGCTTCTTGCACTGTCCTGCCAGTGAATAGGCTGTGGGTGCACAAGAAGGTGGGAGAGGACACAGCTGGGACAGCTGACCCCAACTAACCAAAGGGATATCCCATACCATGTGATGTTGTGCTCAGCAATAAAAGCCGGGGGAAAAAGGAGGAAAGGGGGATGTTTGGAGATGTGGCATTTGTCCTCCCAAGTAACAGTTACATGTGATGGAGCCCTGCTTTCCTGGATATGGCTGAATGTCTGCCTGTCAATGGGAAGCAGTGAATGAATTCCTTATTTTGCTTTCCCTGTTAAACTGCCTTGGTCTCAACCCATGAGTTTTCTCACTTTCACCCTTCTGATTTTCTTTCCCACCCCACCAGCGGGAGTGAATGAATGGCTGCACAGGACTTAAAGATAAAATGTGAGAAATAAATTCCTTGCTGAAGAAGGCAGTCCATTAAAACATGAATCCATCACCAACTCCTTTGCATGATTACAAAGATGTCTGGACTTGTTTTCTGTTGTTTCTCTAGTTAAAATCCATCAATGCTTTTCTACTGTTTAACCTATTCCTATCTGTTTTACTAACAGATAACAGCCTAACTTCTATTGGCTAAAACAACGGAAAGACCTGAAAGATGCTGAATAGAACACTCATCAGGGTAACACCCTTGAGGGTGTCATCTTTTTATTAGAAAATATTACATCTCAATTTTTTTAATATTTTGGTTCCCTCAATGCTTTGGGTTCGTGGTTTTTGTTTGTTTATTTTAGGAAAAAAACCCTACATTAAATCATAGGAAAGGAAAAGAAAAAGGAAGAAATTAAAATGAAACAAAAAAGGAAAAGGAAAAAAGGATAAAATCTAAGAAATAAGAAAAAATAAAGGAAAAGGAAAATTGAAGGAAAGTTAAAGGAAAAGGGAAAAAGGCGGAAGGAAAAGGAACGAGAGCGAGTTGGTCATAGCATAAAAATTCAAGAATGGCTTGTATGGAGCAGTCATATTCTAAAGATATGCTTTTGCAAGGTGCTACCTTCTACCTCACATATTGCTCAAAGAAAGCTGCTTGTTTGGTTTGTATTCAGAAATATATAGATAACAACAGGTAAAATATTCAGAAGACAAAGCACATAAACTAAGAGTTTTATTTTGCCTTTGATGAATCTTTGAGATTTTTGGTTGTTAATGGGGACCTTATATACACTCCATTGTTAAAACTTTTATTTCAGAGGTCTCTGATAGTTATATTATTGGTGTAGCAAATAAATACTGCTGTTCATTCATCTATATACCCTCTGATTTTTGTTTGTCTCAAATATCATCTTTTACATGAAATAATTTTGTGATGGCTAGAACCAATATACATTTTCATTTTTTTCCCCATTTCTTTAGTTATATTTCTTCTCAGTGAGAAGAAAATAAGACATGAGGTTTGAAAGATCTATTTCAAGACAATATGAACTGTTGCATCTGTACTGCTATTATGCCTCAGTCAAATGGTACAACTTCAAGACAGAGAAGGCTTAATTTTCATTTTGTAGGGAACGAAGAGGTGATAGAATGATAGTAAAGCAGAAAAGTTTTAATTTCTGTGAAATCCCCAAACTGTCATGACCAGATTAAATGCTAGATACTGAAAACTGCTTTGGGCTGGAAATGAGAGCATTTTAGTCAAATGATTCACAGAAAGTGTTTCTTATCTTCATGCCCCTAGATCTTTGGTCTTCTCTTGCTGAATATTGGCAGCAAGGGAGAATAAACACAGAGAGAATTCACAGGTCCTCTGTGGTCACAAATTAGACTAATCCCCACAACAAACACCAGCTAATCAATATTTATAATAGGTAAATGAGGCTAAAAGTCTTTTCTATCAATTTGAGTTTAAACTATCTTCACACTATGATATTAGCATTTTAATTTTTACTGTAAGGAATGCTTTCTCTTTTTTATTTTCCAGCTAAGGTTCACATTCTCCAATTTAGATTAGGCAAAAGAAAAGACAGTGATAGAAAAGTATAATTGACTTAATTTAGTTTAATTAACTGCAAAAGAATCGAGACTATTAGTTAATGCATCTTAATGAATTGAATTATGAAATGCATTGCTCCCAAAGGGAACAAATGATCCCTGTAATGGGAAAAGGGGGTACAGAACAAAAAAAATTAAACAGCAGATTTCTTTTTCTCCATGTGAGATTGACCAGTCCCAAACAACTAATACATTACAAATGCATCACATACTCTGTAGTAGCATTCAATATCTTGCAGATGAACCCTGCTTGGTGAGTTCCAGGGGAAGTCAATGCTGTAAAATTACTCACTGAGGCCAAATTCCTGATTTCTGGAAATGATCGTCAGCTTTAATTCAGCTTTCAAACTATCTTAGTCAGTAATTGAAAAGTGTGCATTACAGAACCTAACTGAAACAGTGAAAGAAATAAAAAAAAAAAAAAAGGAAAACTCATCCAACTACCTTTTAACATTACTAAAGACCATAAAAACCAAGACAATTTATATATCACAATTATGGAATAAAATTACACACGTTAGGTGCACTAATCCATCCATGCTAGCTGAAATTCAGATCCTCATCAAAATTAGCAACCATAGTATCTGAACTAGTGAACACTTATAAAGTAATTTAATTCTGATTTTTTACTTTTTCTACAAGAATTCAGTTGAAATGTTTTAGGCACTACTTAAAGAAACTGAAAATTCCTATATTTTTGGGTGTATAAATAATTTTGTTGGGGAAAATATGTTAAATTTTGGAACTGCCTTATATTTTATGTTTTGTTCTTTTTCAGAATTACACTTCGTTTTGTAATCATGGTGATCAGAAGAAAATATCTAGTTACATTGGTATAGTATTATCAATTTATTTTCTTCTAATATTTAATGTATTTTATTCACAGAATCACAGAATCTTAGTGGTTGGAAGGGACCTTTGAGATCATCGAGTCCAACCACATAAAAAAAA
>JAOQGH010000023.1:74336501-74350827 GCA_025769975.1 Gallinago jamesoni | reverse complement strand
GCAGGGGGGTCGGACTAGATGGCCTTTGGAGGTCCCTTCCGGCCCAGATGATTCTATGATTCTATGATTCTATAATTTGGACATTGGCTTCAAATATAGCCAGCATTGCTGAGTATATGGATATTTGTTACAACAATGTAGTAGCTCAGCTCATGGTGCCACATGTTTGTGTAACCTAGCACAAGCCTTAAAAAATATCTTTATGAGTGTTTTAGGTAGTGAAAACCAGAATGTGGCCATTAAAATTTAGCTATATGGACACCCTGTAGGTGTGGCCAAGAAACTAGAAACTTCTACGCTTACAACGGGTGTTGCAGCAGACACCACTGCTGTTTATAGGGTACCTTCCTGTATTGAAATAAAGCACAATTTCCAAGAAATGATTCTTGAGAGAATGAGTTCACTCTCTTGGTAGCTGAGGTGTTATGTGAAGAAAAATTCACTTTTATCTCAGCAGGGGAATGAAAAGTCATCAGCAACTTAGTAGTTTCCATGGATGCACAAATTTTCTTGTCAGAAAAAAGGCTTCTATAATCCAGGAGACTCCTTTTAGTAACTTTTCAGGTTTTGAGAATCACCTGTTTCTTTCCATAAGAATTACGCTTCATAGTTTTATGTCTGAGGACTGGGGAAGACTCAAGATTTCAGTTACAATGTTTTAGTGTTTTCAGAACTCCCTAACTGAGAGAACAAAGGAAGAAAATTACCAGTTTATAAAAATAATAAAAAATATCCCAAAATACAATATCCCAAAATGCAGTGCAGGATAATGAGAACATCTCACTCAGTGTCAGGAATCTGGTTGTCTTGCAAACTTTGATCAGTTCCAAATTTCTGTAGATGTTGATGGAAAGAGAAATAAAAATATCTGGTACTTTGCACTAAATAGCACTAAATATCTTAATTTGTTATCTGGAAAGAAATATTTTTGCTGTTACTTTTAAATAACAGGTTATACCCACTCTGGAGCCACCTATTTATTATTCTCTCCCTGTCAGAGACACATATGGGCAAATCTCAAGAAACTAAAAAAAATAAATAAAAAAAACCCAACATTGTAAATGGTTATAGTGTCTGTAGTTGACCTGTTAATACAGATCATCACATCTGTCTTTGTTCTCCTTTTGTCAGAATGAAATATTCTGACACACGGAGAATATCTTTGAGATATTCTTGAAGTCACAGAATTACCTATGGATTGGTGGGTATACTTGTTAGTTCTGTTCTTACAGTCTCAGATAATATGCATGGATAAGCACGTACTCAACATTTGATTTCTAGGTGATTGTGAGTTAATTTTTTTCTGGAGAAATATCTCTGCTGTCAAACTATTAAAACACACAAGGAAAAAATGTGACAGGAACGTGCAGAATGGAAGGAAGATGGAGATCAGCTCTTACTTGTGATTATGATTATGCACAGTGAACTAGAAATACCTGAGAAAAGAGCATTATACAGTCAAACACCACACTGTCAAGCTGACACTACCTACAATGTGTATAGCCCCTATGTGTATAGGTCATATAGCCCAACTGCCTGACCAATTCAGGTCTGAATAAAAGTTAAAGCATATTACTAAGGGCATTGTCCAAATTCTTCTTAAATACTGACAGGCTTGGGACATCTGCCATTTCTCTAGAAAGCCTGTTCCAGTGTTTGGCCACTCTGTCAGTAAAGAAATGCTTCCTAATGCGAAGTCTGAACCTCCTCTTGAACTGTTGCCATATGTCCTCTCACTGGAGAACAGGAAGACTGGCACCTCTCTCTCTACTTCCCGTCCTCAGGAACCAGCAGAGAGCAATGAGGTGACCCCCCAGCCTCCTTACTAAAGGTAGAGGGAATGTTATATAGCCATTTGAACTTGTTCAGATACTCTGGCTATATCTTCTGCTAATATTGTGAGTTCTTAATCTAGTTTTTTTTTTTTTTTTTTTCCTCTGAGGTTTTATAGGCTGTTAAAATTTGCACTTCAGCACCTCCTTCTGTTTTCTGTTAAGCAGTTATAACAGCTCTACTTGTCTAAGTCTCAACAAGTGGACCTGTTCACTTCTCAGGGAGAGACAGAAGAAACTACTGGGTGTTGGAAAGAGTCTCCACATCTCCTCTTCTTTACCTGAGGCAGATAGACTGCAATATACAAAAACCTTGATAGGGCAAATCCAGAAGTATTTAAAATTAGAAAGCTCCTCCACAGCAGGGAGTAAACATAATTGTTAAAAAATGCAGGTATCTTTAATTTTACAAGGAAAACTGTACTCTATGATGTTTTTCATTCAGTGCATTCTTAAATTATTTGAAGATCAAATAAGTCAAATGATTAAAGAATCAATAGCTCCAAATTTTTATTTAGAGAAAGTACAGATAGACTACAGTCCTTTTTTCTCTTTCCTTTTTTTTTAATTTTTTTTGTCCAAATGCTAGAGAGAGTGAAAATACTATGATCAGTCCAAAAGACCAAAGAAAATTAGGAGAAAAGGCTGTCAGACACCTATACAACAGAAACTACTTTCTGCTTCTGATTTAGTTTTGAGGTCTTATGAAAGGTTACAGTGTATTGTTGCTGAAATATTTTAGTTATCACTATCTTACATAGCTCTTACAATTCCTCATATTGTGCTGGAAAACATACTACATTCATGATGTTTGAAGGATATATAATGAAAAGAGTTGGACTATGATATGACTATATTCCCAAATGCATTAGAAAACATTAGCTTTTACTCATGTACCTTACTGTGTCAGTTATAGACAATGGAAGAAATCTGTTTAAACAGAAAATATTTCCATAACATGAATATGCAAATGTAAAAAAAAAATTATAACAAGTGGGTTTTCAAACTACCTGAGTGCCAGCTACATAAATTTTGTAGTCTCAACTTAGAAGTGAAAGAACTCCTCAAAGACCAGCTAACAAACATCACACAATTACTTAAGAATTTCTGCTTATAGATAGGTCTGAAAGAATTTTCTCCTATCCAGGGAAATTATTCATGGTATACTGGAATTTTTCTGGAATAATTTTCCTGACTCAAATGAAGATGTTTCATTTGAAATTTGAAATAATATTATTCTAACATAATCAGCATATTCAAAATGCTCAGTAATTACTGTGGAGCTAATACTTCTTATTCAAAAGAGATCCACCAGTATTTAGCTACATGTTTTACAGCTATTATCTTTCTCTTTGTAGGCAGAGTAAGCTGTTGAAAATTAATGCTTTTTGTACATTTCTCTCTCTACCAAATGACAACCTCCTAAAGAGCCCTGGATTCTTTTCTAATAGTTTTTGTAGATAGACAATCCCTACTTTGGCTGAAAACTCACTTCCTGTGTGCTTGTGTTACACCTGTGCAGAACAGCACCTCAAGAAGAAAAACACATATTTTTTTTCCTTTTTTTTTTTTTTTTTAAATTCAGTCCATATTCTGAGGAATGAACTGGAGTACTAGTAAAATCCAAATCTGTCTCCTTCCCTGCCCTTGAAAAAAAATCCTTTTTTAATGTTTTCAGAAATAAATCCCACTGTTTTTTAGAGATATTTTTTTTATATTTTTCATCAGAAGCTTTGTCCCCTCCAGTAATTATGCAACAGAATCAGAACAGAAAATAAAACTGGAACTTTTTTCATATAGAAGAATTTAAACTGTAAAATTTTTTTAAAAATTAGATTCTTCTAGTGTCTTCTGAGTCAGATGCATTGAACAAAAGTGCCTGTATGCATCTTAGTGCCAATAAAAATATTTTGGTACAACAGACAATCAATATCTGAATGCGAAACATATGCAAAAACTAAAAGATAATATGATGCTTTCATATTTCAGTATTATTTATTCTGCTCCTTTATGATGGCAGCCTTAAAGTTGTTTTATTCTACTATTTGTGTCTTCTTGACACAATATCGTAAAAAAAAAAAATATGTTAAGTGATTTCCTATAGCTAATGTGAATGTGTTTAGAATTTGAAGGAAGACTGTCTGCTCCCAAGCCTCTGAAGTGAACAGCAAGGAAATTTAATGCAAAGTTTTTTATTCCTGTAGTGACAAGTATTCTCATTTGGCAATTCACTTTGCAAAAACCTAGATTGAGTGGACTCATCAAAAAGCTGTGAAAGAACAACTTATTCAAACCAAAAAAAAACCAAACTACAGAAAGCTTTGGAAACACAAATAGAACCAAGAATATTTTCTTTTCATTCTATCTGCTACTTAGGAAAGCAATGAGTACTACTGGGATTTCTTTTGGGAACAGATTATAAGAATTTCTATTGGCTAAATTCTGTCATCCATATTCAATTTGAACAGTTCCATGCTGAATAAGAAGTCACACACATTGTATTTTAGAGTAAAGTTCTAACATGTTCTAACAAAGTTCTAAAGTTCACTAACATGAGAAATATCAGAATGCAAAACTTAAATGTATACATTTATGTCACATCTTTTAAGATTTACTTATACTAAATTGTAATCCAAGTCCCCAGACCCTCATTCTGCATCTTAAGAACAATGCACTTAAATCAAGAATTACCTTTATTTTAAATCTAAATGGTCTTTAAATATTTATATGTACTATTAATGGAATTCTCTGAATATCTCTAGTCTTCTGTTAAAGAATAGTGGGCTGGCACAGAAATCAGTGACCTTACTTTTCACAGGATCTAAAGACAATGACCTATAAAGATCATAGCTATAGTCATAGCTAGTTTTTAAAGCAGCTTGACAGATTCACACTTCTGGGATGCACATGATTATTATGAAAAGTATAGCATCAAGTTCTGTTCTTAACTTCATCCTGTATACAGTTTAGTATTTAGTCATTACAAATTGATTTAAGTCTCAAGTACTCTTTTCTGTAGAATAAAAATCCCATGATCATCATCAGACTATTAACTACTTACTGTGTAAAAAAAAAGAATAATTAATCTACTCAGAAAGAATTAGTAATCTTTATTTCTACCTTAAAATATGTTTTGTTATTTTTAAAGATTAATTTTTAGTAAAGGCATTTCTCATATAATTTATTTAGCTTCTGGCAACCTTCGGCTTATTGATTTCAGTTTTATAGTTAATGAAACAATTCCTGATATTTATGTCAACCTCCACTGTCTGAGTTCATCAATACTATTCTGGTTTTCAGTTGTGTCTTATATTAAGTTAATGCTTGAGTTTTTAAATAAGGACACTAATAAACTTTCCATGAGAAATAAGATGTTAGTTGATTCAATAATTTCAGCTTTCAAGAGACTAAATACCATCCTGAAATGAGGTATCCTATTGGAAAGCTACGCTGACAATATTCATTGAGAAAGAGCTGACAGGTGCTGATCAGATTTGCAAAACATTGCTTTTGTTTAGCTGCTCAGCATTCTATCTCTTGGGAATTCACAACAGTAGATAACATTCTATTTCACACATCAAATTTCTAATTTTGCCCTGCATTACTTAAAAGAAAGTAATTTGTTGTAATCACAAATCACAAAAAATGCTGTTTCAGGCAACTAAAAAAACTCATTTCCAATGAGTTGTCAGGATGCAAAAATATGTTCGCTATCGTGATGAATTTCCTATACAGAATTTGGGTTGATACATTATTAAAGATACAGAAAATAAGTGGGTTTAAATTTTATAAAAATATTGTCATTTAACTTCAGGGTTTTTGACTTGTAGATGAACATAACGAATGGGGAAAAAAATTCCATCTCTTGTTATCCAGTTCCCCTAAAAATAGGCAATGTCAGAAAAACACATAGGATGAAAGACAGCACACACAGAAATGAAGAAACAAAACAAACAAACAAACAAATCTGAAGGGAGGATCTGGAACAACTGTATAAATAAACTTTTTAAGACTTCAAAATATTTAAGACAAAATTTCTGGCATAGCTCACTCAAAAAGCAGAACATTTATAGCATGAGAGTAAACCAGAAATTCATATGATTAATAATTACAGGTCTAATACTCTTAACTAGTTTGGCCAGATTAATTTTAAAAAGCAGTCTAAACATATTCCCATGTTTTCATCATGACATCTGGGAAAAAAAAAGTTCTGCGTGAGTCATAATATGTAATCTGATCCCAGAACAATGATACCTCAGTAAGTACACTAGAAATAATATTCCTATAAAAGCTTTCTTTCTCTGTCTTCTCTACAAGTGATACTTCCCTTCTTCCTCATTATTATTTTGTCTCTCTCTTTTGTGCAATTGTGAGTTTCATTTTGCTTTGTATTTGTAATTTCATTATATCTGCAAACAGAATGTGAATTTTAACCTGCAAAACACCATGTAAAAATGACTGAACTATATATATGAACAAAAATACTTTTCAAGGTCCTTATTTCTATTTTTTTTTTTTTTAGGTGGAAGCTAAAGGGCCTAACATATCCTTGAAATTCTCCCCTAAAAGTGTAATACCAATAGCTGAACTTGTTAACTCTAAAACCTACTAAACCATCTTACCACTATATGTGGTAAGTTACTGACTGTGAAAGTTTAAGTTGTTTCAGGGAACCATCTTACCACTTAAACTTTCACAGTTAGTGACTATGGATATTGACCATAAGACAATTACTTTTTGATAGCTACCAGCTTGGAGTCACATGGAGTGTTCTTATACTACACTTGATTTTCCTTGCCTGGAAAACCAGATGTTTCCTTCAGATTTAAGATAGATTGAGTCAAAATTTAGGAATTAATAAGAGGAACTAGGACTTTATTTACAACACAGAATGGCAATAATTTTGAATTCAATCGAGTTGTTGGAGATTCTCTCTCAATACAGTATATAATGGAAGATGTAAAACGGATAGGCCAAGTCAGGTGTTAGGCAATTACTGTAAATGATAGATTAACAGGAATAAAGTTCTGCTCAGTGTCTCTTTGCGCCACAAAATGAGAAAAAGGGAGGCTCTTTCAAGCTGGAGAGGATAGAAAGCTTTCCCAGCAAACAAATGTAATGCCTTAGCTAGGCCATAGGCCCTGTGAACTACTTCTCAAGCCTATAAAGTAGTTCAAGAATGCCCCAAACGGATGGCTGAGTTATCCCTTCCTGCATCCTACAGCCATGTTATACTGGCAGAAAATGAAATGCACTTTACTACCTCAGAATGAATTAATCTTTTCCCTTTGGCACGCACCATCAGAACCTGAGTTCTGTATTGTCTTTACGGACGTGATGAACCTTGGTAGCATTTGTTAAATCGGGGGACGAATGCAGTCCAAGTATATTTGGGTTGATTGTTTCATCCTTTTAAAGTCAGCATGTTAATAAATTCCAAGTAAATTGGCCTAGATTTTCCCATACAACTAACTTAGGTCATAAACTTAATAAAGAAAACCTATTAGCAAAGTCAAAGGCATTAACCTTTCCCTTTTACCATGACAGATGAAAATACACTTATCAAGAAGCACTGTCCTATAATCCTTCATATTTGATGCTCTTACTTGCAATACATACTCCTTCATTAAACTTTACACCTTTTAGCCACACAGATCATTCCCAAACTTCAGCAAATCCTTGACATAAATCATCGAAAGGACGACACTGTATGCATTTGCATCAAAGTCTTTGAAGAAGCTCCTTAACAAGAGAACTTTGACTCACTTTTGAAGCTTTATTCTAGAATACCTTATGAAAATGTATAAGGACTTTTACAATGAGACAAGTGAAATGAATAAAATGCCATAATGACCATTAGTACCAAAACTGAAATGACTTGATATTTTGTAAAAGAATGTACCATTTAAAAAGTTAGCAAGGTACATTCTATACAAGTGCTAGGGGAATCTCTGAACAAATAGCAATATTACATATAGGTTCCAAAGAAAATCAACATTGGGTATTAACCAGTGAGATATTCAGTACAGTGTAAAAAAACAGGAATAAACGCTTGAGTTAGAGCTGTGTCTAAAGTTATTTTAAATTATCGTGTACCTATAACTCCAACGATGATATGCTAACAAAACAAATACCATCCCATGATTTTTGCAAGTATAAAGTCCAACTGTGAGCACAGAACTATTTACTGAAGCCTATTTAATGTCTAAGCACATGAGCAGAGCATTTTGTTAGTGGGGAGTGCAATCTGTGTTTTCGTGCTATTTATCAGCTCTTAGTATCTCTATTCTGCAAGGCCTATCACACTTCAGGGAAAATGGAGGGTAATTAAAAAATTACAAGTTGACAACTCCCACCAAAAAAAACCAATAACCCAAACTAAGAAAAGTGTAAACCAGAATTTCTTACTGTTTTTGGAGTTAAAGTAATTCATTAGCCTATCATAGGCATTTCATAATACTTATTACAAAGAAAAGAATAAAAAAACACAGTAGCAGATTAATATTTCCAGAGTTTCGGGAATGGTCCAGTAACATTGTGAGCAGATTTAAGTGGATTTGAGTGGAATAAAACTTATCCATGCTAAATATTTTATCTGTACCTGAAGTCTCTGCTCATAAAGGAAATTATGGAAAGCCCTCTTAGATATCATCCCTTTGGAACATTAGAGTAATTCATAATGGAGAAGGAAAATTATCCTATGTGATATTTTAATTCAAGAGTTTTAAAAGTGAAGACTAAAAAACCACAGCCCTCCTTGGATATTAATTCTTAAACCTTCAAGGTGAGAACTAACCTTTAATTAACAGAATCAGGAAGTTATCCCTGCAAACACGTTCCTTCATAATTGCATCTTTTTTGGTAAATATTTCCTTCTGAGTTCTTCTGGGCCTGTTACACAGTAAACTGCTTATTGGATTAGATATGTGACTAAACTAATCTTAAATTGTAGCTCTAAGGCTTTAACAAACTGCTCATCAGCCACTTTTGTCTGGTGAAATACTAATGTCCCCATTCCATTCTACATGGGAAGCAAAAAGCTCACACATTTAGCTTGCTAATATTTCTTTTAGAAGTTCAATCTTCTGTTGTTTTCTCTCCAAATGAATGACTTCCACATCAGAGATAGTAGTAAAACACAAAGATACTATTTTGATAAGAAACTTTCCTCAGAAGTCTCAAATGAATTGACAAGAGAGAAAATCCATGAGACGTTTACTTACATAGCTTACTATAGAAGTGTTATATTTGCTTTTGCTGTATTTCAATTTCCAGGGTTTATTTTTTACTTGGTTTCCAACAGATAAAAGAAAATTTTATTTTTGGAACTCACGATCTGAAAATCACCCATGTTTTGGTAACAGAAATTTCTCCATTGTGTTGAGATAAAGTTAATTTCTGAAAGCCAAATGAGCCCAGGGAATTCACAGCATTAGCACTGAGAATCTAACAAAGTGGCTTTGTTTTGCAAGACAGCCCTCCCCAAGTAAGACTGTCCACATTAGTAACAGTCACCTTTGGACCATGGCTGGAGAGAAATTGGGAGATAATTAAAATCCATCATTGCAGTGTAACCAGGTGTGTGTCTACACTTGACCAGAGGAAAGGATCAAACACATGAAAAGAAAATTGAACAAAGAAAAAATAAAATACTGAAAGGGTACAAGACAATAGAAAAGTCAATAAAGGGAACAGAATAAGAACAGAGAAAGGAAGAAAGTCTAGCTTGTACATAATGGAGATAAAAAGGTTAAAAGTTGCCAAATCATTCTTGGTTTCTGTATACGTATAATTCTTCAAACCTCTCCAAAATAATTATCTCTGCTTGATTCTAATCATCATAGTGCTGACAGTTCTTTTTTCATCCATCTTCAGTAAGTCAACAATATCCTCAAATAATGTCTTATCTCACACAACTGTAGATGCTACACTAAGAGAGGATTGGGTGTTGTTGCATTTTGATTAAGACAAGTCATTCTTACTTTACAGGGCCCAGTTTTTCTCTGAAAGTATACACAATAGATGATGGAAACTATATTAACTGCATAGGTTCAGTTTAAAGTAATGCCATAAGCTGTTGAGAAACACTTCTTTAGGGGTACCACAAGATTTTTTCCTAAGTTCTAATGGACATTAAAATCAAAGTGAGTATATTTTGTTTAGTTTCTCTTTGTTCACTCTAAAATATGTACTTAGAGTATTATTGCTTCTAGCTTGCTGCAAGTAGTTTTTTTTTTTCATATTATTCTATACAAAAGTGAATTACAGGTAAGCTTGTTCCAACTTATTTACATTTATTCCCATTATGCAGCAAAAACAGAATCCACATTTTAACAATATTTAATGAATAAGAATTTCCTTAAGATTTAAACTCTTGTTGTGTTTTACACCACAAAACCAATCAGTTTCTAAAATATATACCAGAGGTGTATTTCTCCTGATTAGAATTTTATCTTGATTGGCTCTGTGCCTCTCATTCTACTTCTCTGCATGCAAGATACACTAGTTGAATAATGACCAAAGTGGTTTACTCTGTGCCAATCAATAAACTTTTTAGAATTGTCTTTCTAAAATTTTCCTATGAAAGGCACTCGTCTTCATTAAAATGTTTGGCTAAACAAACCATTTAGTTTTTAGAAAGTATCAGAATTAGCATGTTGGAAAACATTAAATCACTTGTTAGGAATCTTTACAGCCATTTAAGCTTACTTTTGTCATACAGAAACAAAAAATAAGCACAGGATACTGGACTAAGTAGAGAAAAGGTGGTATTGTTTATAAGTTCTATAGTTAACATTTAGGACTAGGTAATTTTTTTTGCCATTGACACAGTGATTGTAAAATGGATCCAGAATTGGCGTTTGTGTTTCATTCAAGGAATATAATCAATATGATAGCTATGTAATATTCACACACAACACCTGAAGATTTCTAGAGGTGTATTGTTTCATCATATAAAGTACCTGAATGGGTTATGGAACTCAAAGAGAACCGAGCCTGAGGTTTTTCTGGTGAGGAAAAATCAAAACAACTAGTTTCTTTGAAAATTTGGAAATAGCAATCCATCCTGCACCACTGGAGAGCGTAAAGTCAAGTAAGCATAATCATATCCTAAGTGTTGAATAACATATTCTTGGCTATGGAATGAAAAAGATAATGATTTTTCAAATACAATATTGAGCCTTGGAAAAAAAGGAGCCTTTTACTTTAGGTATAACATTACATCCTTAGCAGTCAGCCTTACATCAGTTGTTTTGTTTCCCTTTATTTACTGGGAACAAAAAACTCCCACAGCCTTCATTAATAAACCAGAATACTTAATCAGCTCGATTACATTTTAGGAATCTGGAAGTGTATTTCCGAGTTGCATCACTGGTATACAACCTGGTTCTTTGAAATTATTTTTGTTGTTTAGAAAAACACGTTATTCTGCAGAGAATGTGTGATAAGTACAAATCACTATGTAGTATAGAAATTGTTCTGGATGATTCCTGGAATTGTTAAACATCATGGGCAGTTCTCTTTTGAACACAAATATATAGAGATATCCAAGACAGAATTTTCTATTGGAAAATAATAAAAATTGTAACTTCTGTTCAGAATGTATCTGTCTCAATGACAGGAGAAAGGCAAAACAATTTGTTTCATTAGCCCACTTGTCCTCCCCAGTTTGATGCAATTCTTGTCCCTGGCTTCAGAGTTAAACTACTGTTAAAATTGTTTTCTATTTAGCATGGAATCATTACCACTCTCCTTTAGCTCTCAAAGGTCATGGAGAACAGGAGAGGTGTCTGAGGACTGGAGGAAAGTTAATGCTATACCAGTTTTCAAAAAGCGCAAGAAGGAGGACTTGGGAAAATACAGGCCAGTCAACCTCTCCTACATCTTTCTAGTTTTAGAAGCCAGTGATCTCAGAAAAAGACAAAAACACCAAAAAACCCCCACAAACAAAACCACCAGAAAACAAACTTTAATCCTCAAAGTGTTAGGAGCCTTTGGACAAGAATTTTAAAAAATTCAGGCTCATTACAGGAATAAAGTGCATTTAGTTAACCAAAGAAATAATAAAAAATAATGTAAGATTTAAATGAAACAATTAAGAGACCTGTTTGGATTAGGAAAACTGCCCTCAAACTCAATTTCAACAAGTGTAGAAGTTTCTTGAGACAAAATTTATATTTTATTCTTAGCTTACTGTTGTCAACATAGACTCCATTCAAGTAATATTTTCTTAGCGTATCATAGAAATCATACATCGTGAAAAGTGTGTAGTAAATTTATAAAACTAGTTGATTAGAACTGTTTTCCACAAAATTACTGCAGATCTGTAGTTTCCTAGATTTAAGTAGCTTAAATTGATTTGTAGTTTGTCCAAAAATATCTGTATTACAATAGTGAGATTTATAATAATGAAGTGTCACTATTCAAACAAATAAAGCTGAATATTACAATGCTGTTCAATTAATGATAATAGTACTAAGAATTCTTTGTTAAGGCCTGAATTGTGTATGAAAACCCAGTTTTTAAGTTAAAAGCCTAAGGACTGGATGCATTAAAGGCAGCAAATATACAACTTTTAAAAGTTTCAGGGATACCTATATAACTAGATGTACAATTTAAAACATCTTCTAGTCTCATCATTGTCTGAATCCTTCACAGACAACTGCCAGCTATCATCCAGCATACAGGATTACTATGGCAGTCCATATGCTTTGTAGCAGTTGGTGTTCAAACGAAAATTTGCAAAGTCAAATAAGAAGGTGGCCCAGGCAACAAAGCCTAATTACTAGCAGCTACAACAAGCTGCCAGCTTCAACTCAAAATATTTCCTATCAGTTTGGTTTTTTGAACTGAATTGTATTAACCTGTTTCACAGTTCCAAAAATGTACTGACAACATTGTACAATAAACTTGAAACCCAATAAGCTTGACTTGATATGCCACAGATGATTTGAAGGACAATATTTGTTGTTTTGTTTATCTGAGCCTTGAAGCTTTTCTTTGTGGGGTTTTTTTTTTTTGTTTGGTTGGTTTGGCTTTTTTAGGAAGGGTTTTGCTCGCTTGTTTTTTTTAATAGAAGTTTGCCTTGCATTTTTAATGCCTTACACTGTTCTACATTGTTCCCTGGAGTACAGCTCTGAGGTGTTCAAAGCAGTTTTCTTCCGGGAAGTGAAATTTAAGTCATGCAAAAGCATCGGAGTAATGTAATGTGGATGCGTTAGCTCTGTCCTCCAATTAGTTCTCTGTGCATATACCTAAGACTGGCAACTATGGTGAATTTGATTTCAACAGACACAATGCGAAGCACAATTACACAGAAATGTAATAAATCACAATAAATGAAGCTTCAGTCTAGCTATATTGGTGCTGAAGCAGCCAGTGATGTAGAAACTCACTCCGAACATGCAAATTCATTTCCCTTCAGCACAAGATAACCTGGAAGATGGTCTTCAGAGTACTCCAACAGCTAACGGGTATCTGAGTAAGGGAACAGGCAAGACTCCGAAATAAAATCCTCTCAGTGAATTCAGGCATACCCAAATATTTCACTCTACAGATTTGCTGCTATTGTATTTTTTCTCTTTGCTTAGAAAAGTACAATTTTAGTACCTCAGACCTCCAACTAAACCATTAGCACTCGAGGGTCCACATTAGTCCCTTCTATCTCAGCCAGCAAATGGAGTTCTCTAATTCAGGAATTACTCTCAGTTTTCTTTTCAATTGATAGAGAGAGGATAATTCAGGTGCCTGTCTCTACTGAGAGCAAGGGGAACTTTAGTGAAATATATTCTCAAATAATCCACTTTGGTTAGATGCCTAAAGTAAGCCAGAATGAACCTGAGCTAATTAAGGCTTATTTGGAGACAATACAGTACACAAACAAAAAATATGCTTTGAAGGAAGGATTTTTCTTTAGCTGGAGAGAGTAATTGAAGGCAGGCTTAAGAAGAGGTTTTAAGTGTTGCAGAGTTGTCAAAGTCCCTCTTTTGAGCCGCTTTTATGTCCTACAATTGCTTTTACCTGTAATGATAATAGCGTTTCCATATATGACAATTTCTAACCTTGTGTAAAGCCCCTCTACTATGTGAGTAGTCTAATACTCTCTGTTTCATGAGTGGACAACAAAATAAACAATGCAAAGCTCAGAGCAAACAAGAAAGTTTCAAGTGGTTGAACCCTTAATCAGAAGATGATGAAGCTAGATAATCCGGCCTGCAGCATTGACAACTTCTAATCAACAGTTCTTCCATGAGGTATCAGTACTTTCTTAGATACAGCAACTATAAGTAATTGCTTACTCCTCTCCTCAAAAAACATAAAACACTCTATTGCTTTTTCTTCATCTATTCCAGATGTCTCTGACACCTTCTCACTCCTGGCATTATCCTATCAACAGTTGCAAGTATATCAATAAATAATCATAGAATCATAAAACCATACAGGGTTGGAAGGGACCTCTGGAGATCATCTAGTTTAATTCCCCTGCCAGAGTG
>JAOQGH010000023.1:74323113-74335705 GCA_025769975.1 Gallinago jamesoni | reverse complement strand
GTGGAACTTCTTATACTCAAGTTTGTGCCCATTTCCTCTTGTCCTGTCACTGGGCACCACTGAGAAAAGACCAGCACCGTCCTCCTGACACGCTCCTTTTAGTAGGTATTTATGGTTTAACTGTCTCATCTCAAACCATTGCATGTTATAAGAGTTTTGCAAGCCAGATTATTTCCATTTCACATTGCACATCTGAACTCCAAACTCAAGTCCTAGCCAGATTTAAAAGCACCAAATCCATTTCAGGCTTCATAGGATGTTACAAATTGCATCTTTCTTCACAAGTCTGCTCTCCCATTGTTTCAAACAAATTCACCATTAGAATTTCACTGAGATTGAATAAAACTTTAATTTGTTTTATCATATATAAGAAGTTCAATCACAACACACCAGCAGTTGTCTTTTCTGGCTTAATCTATTTTCTATGACCAAGCTACTGTATTACCTAAATTTGCACCTTTGCCACTGTCTCCCTGTCATTCCTCTTCCATGGTGACAAACTACATAAGACTGCTTTATTGGAAGATGTGGAAAAAAAAATAAATCACATCTGATTTCATCTTTATGATATTTTCATTGTATATGAATAAAGTTGTGCTTAATGTAAGTTTATAAGTCTTTTTATTGCATGCTGAACATCTAAGGTGGGTTTTTGTAATATTAAATAACATGACAATGAATTCAGGGTATAAACTCAAGTAACTATGATTACAAAGAAGCAAATTCTCCCTTCACTGTTGATTGACAAGGCACATAATTTAGGTGAGTTTTGTTTTCTTTCACAGTAACACCTTGTTTTATTATCAAAGAGGTGTAAACCTAGGATAGCTCTACATATTTATGGGCTTCTGAAATAATTTATCATGCAGAGAAAGAGGAAAGGCAAATGAAGAATGTCAGAATGAAGTAAGAGAATCAGGTGGACATACTGGAACTTGATAAGTGTCTTGGAATGAAAAATGATTTTAAAACAGGGTTGGCTAGACCTATCACAGGTCTGGAATTTCAGCTTCTTAAAAATGGAATTATTTCAGTGTGAAACCATACTACTATTTGGGGGGGGGGGGGGGAGAAAAAAACACTATATACAGAAAAAGACCAACAAAATGTTTGTTTGAGGAACTTTGAGATGATATTCTATATGCCTTTATTGCTCTACTGCACCCTGGAAACACGGTTCACAGTCCTAATTTTCAGGAGGATTTGCTCCTGTAGGGAAGACAACACGGGAGCCAACATCCCTTGTGAAAGCAAAGCATAAAAAAAAGCAAAAGTCTCACTAGCAAAAGGTGCTGTCCCACAGCATTCAAGCAGGAATAGCTGAGCAGGTCCAAGGTCAAACCAAGAAGACAAGTCAGCAAGGGAAGGTCAGGATCAAAGTGCAAGCCAGGAACAGGCATACCTGCTACGTAGCTCAAGCCAGGACTAAGACCCAGGGTCCAAGCTTCAGTGCAGATCCTGAACCAAGGAAGAGAGGTCCTAGGAAGGCTGTTTTTCACAATGTGTTGTTTTTAGAGAAGACTGATCTAAGCTTGCCCAGCTCAAATATATCAGGGCCAACCTTGAACACAAGTAGCTTGTGTTCAAGCTTAGATTTGATACAGTGCAGCTGGTTTAACCAGGCACCTGATGTTCATTCACATCTCATTTCTTGTCACAGTTTTCAGTCCTAGAGTGGATAAAGTAGATAAGTTTACTTACTATTTGATCCTCTAAACTGTACTAGTGAAAGAAATTCTTTAAGTAATGGGCAGAAAAGGAGAAGACCAAGGAAGACATTCACAAAATGAGCAGAACTATGGCTAGTATAAGGGAAGACAAGGATTCCTTAAAAGAACGCCCTTGTAATCCTGGATTATATAAATTGAAGGTGCAATTATTCTGCACAATATCAAATATGGAACTGCTGTCAAACAGGGATGTGTGTAACCCCATGTTCATACATGTTCTACACTTGTCTGTAATATACAATTGTGAGCTGTGATACACAATTACAAGGGTGGCACATAGACTAAGAGAATAATACTTATGTCTATGTCAAAGGATGATAATGGGAAGGTGGTGGTTAATAAGAACTTACTGGATAGTGTATCCTAATGTATGACCTGAGCATGAAATAAATTGTATGGAATAAGAGGTGGAAATTGTACTGTTCTGGCCAGGATAGAGTGAATTTTCTTTACAGCAGCCTGTATGTTACTGTGGTTTGAAGCTGTGACTAAACCAGTGCTGATAACACACCAGTGTTTTAGTAATTTCTGAAGAGTTGTAGACATTGCCTTAAGGTCTCCTTTTCCTCCACTCTGCCGCTCCCATCAAGTGGGTTGGGCGTGTGCAAGAAGTTGGGAAGAGATACAAACAGGACAAGAGGATATTCTATACCATACAATGTCATGATCAGCGATAAACATCCAGGGAAAGGAGGAGGGAATGGGAGAGTTCGTGGTTATGGTGTTTTTCTTTCCAAGTAACTCATATGCATGTTGAAGCCCTGCTTCCCTGGAAATGGCTAAACATCTGCCTACCAATGGGAAGTAGTGAATGAACTTCTTATTTTGCTTTGCTTGCACATGTTGCTTTGATTCACTCACTAAATTATCCTAACCGACAAGTTTTCTTGCTTTTGCCTTTCCAATTCTCTTCCCCATCATCTAGGGGGGAGGTGAGAAGCAGCTCAGTTAGTCCTTAGCTACTGGCCAGGCTCAACCACAGCCCTAGAAATAACCTTATACACCAGAAGGCTGATAAGCCTGCGGCAGACCAGTTTTAAATTTCTGATACTCCTGCATTTAATAAAAGAGATTAATAGACTGTTTACAACAGCTACAAAGTATAGCATGCAAGACTTGCATGCATACTATTAATCATGCCAGCCATTCTACCTTAATGTCTAAAGTATTACAGGATGAAGTAATTTTCTGCCTTTGAATGCTAGTGAATATGAAAAGTTTTGGTTTTTCTTGTACCAATCTTGCTTGGTATAGATATGTTTATTACATATGCTTCTTTCAAAAACTAATGTGCATTTTATTGATGTGCTTAAATTAAGCATTAACAGAAAACAAAAGACTCCAAAAATCCATAAACAACTATAGTTTAGCATCTTAAGTTAAAATTCACATGACACAAATTAGTTTACACACACACAAAGAAGTTAAATTTTGTAACTGCATTAGCACAATTAACTCTTTATCAACTACAGTGTCCTGATCTTATGTCATTTAGAATGGAGGTCTTATTCTTTCCTCATCATGAATAAATCCTTTTCTTCTAAGAGGACCCTCTGTATTTTCAATTGTGCACTATTTTTTTTAAATTAAAAAAAGGAATGCTGTGTTTATCTAGTCATCATCATAGTATTTTGCAGGTCTTGGTAAAGATCCTCACTATGAAATCGGCTTCACCTTACAAGTCCTAACACTTAAGGCTGTAAGATGATATCAAAAATAAATTACATTTTAAATATGTATTACGACACCATAAACTGAATTTCAAAGTGTTTAATGGTAGCAGAACCCAAGATGACATTTCATTTGAATAAGTTGGATTTTTTTTTTTTGCATGGCTTTGCAATCTTTCCAAATTATCTGTATCTTACAGGGCATTCATTAGATTGATTTTCTCTTGACCAGCTTCACAGATGCTAAAACCATAAATTCTTTCTATTTAAAGAACAGTTATTTGTCTAAAAACAAATATGATTTAATTTATTTTAGAAAGATTTTTTGCTTATGGTAACTTCTCTCATCCGCTTTTTCAGTTCCTTCTCTGCCTTCTCACCTGTCTCTTCTCTTCTTCATCTGTCTAGATCTTAGCCACATTAAATCCAAACAGCATAGCAGGGATCAAAAATTCATATTACCAGAATGAACTCAATCATTCAATTATTCACTCAAATTTATTAGCATCCTTCCTTGCCTCTAATTAAGATTTAGCATCAATATCCAAAATTATGTTCATTGTATTTCAAGCCATTTCAAGCCTTCTCTACTGGATGTGTCATGCTTTTATTGCATGGCTAAAAGTCACCTGAAAATTCTTCAGTTTGTCTGATGGAACTATCAGCACATAGACTCAATGCAGTGAAGCATGCTTGAGCTTGGCAACTCTTTATGGTAGCATTCAACTTTTTCAATCAGTATTTCGCCTTAAAAATCTAGAAGTAGTTAATTTCTTTTGCCTTCTGCATCAATTACATGTTGAATAAAGTATTTTTTTTATTTAGCCCTTTTGTTTAATAACTATTTGCATAAACATCTGATGCAGCATTTCTGTTATGCAACTATTGGCATAAACATCAGATCTAGCATTTCTAGTCCCAAGTCTTTTTCCTTTCCTTCCTCCTTGATACAATATTTAGATTTTACAATACAAAAGTAAATGAAATCAAAGCTGCGAAAAATCACTTGAGAGCTAAAGCAATAAGATAACTAAACAATTAGGTAACATATTGTTTTAGTGGAAATTAAGCAGGTAAAAGCACTACTTGATTATTTAAGACCCAAGCTTTTAGTATCTACTTCGAAAAAGAAATAATTAGAAGAAAGTTAATAAATCAAATCACAAAAACTACACTAGAACCTTATACGGAATGTTTTATAGACAGGCATGGAGATTATAGACAAAAACAATACTGTATCCCTCACAATTAAGACTTCAGACTCTAATAACTGCCCAAAAGCTACAGAAAGTATAAGGAAAGGGATAAAATAGTAAGCAAAGGGTAACTTCTCATTTTATAAATTAAGGATTAGGGTCAGTAACATGAACAAAGGATTTTTGAAGATAAACTTGAGCACCTGAAAGAGATTCATTCTGCAGTTGTTTAAAAAACAGTAATCAAAATATGTGAGCATTTGATGAGGCTTTAAAATTGTCAGCAGTTATTTATGAGCTGTTCCATAGTAGGGTTTCATTTCTCATCTCTCACACCACCTGAGAGCAGCAACGTGGAAGGAGAGAGGAAACACAGAAGCAGCCAAGATTAGCAGAAAACATGCACTAATCAAGCTAATGGAAACCCTAAGTGATAAGATTTTTTTGGATACTGGATGGGGGTCAAGAAGACCCAGGGAGATATGTTTTGAATGAGCAGGCTGCAATATTTCCAGGATATGCACTGAAGTTTTGGCAGCTAAAGTGAAAGGAAGCTGTGAATATGTGGCAAGGTAAACAAGAGCTGAAAATGGAAGCCTTGAAACCCAAACAAAACATTTCAATGCATTTGCCAGCTGGAGCATCTAGCTGACAATTAAAAATCACTGACTTAACATAGTCAGACACAATAGAAACACAAATATTGGCAGAAAACAGTGTGAGAAAGAATATGCCACATATCAAGGTGCATTACAAGCTGTTAATGAGAAAATAGAATTCAGGAAACAATTGGGAGAAAAATGCAAACAGGAAATGTGATAAAATAAATGAGTGTGAAGTGCTTCATGACATTGGGAGCCAACAAGCCATTCTGGGCACCCAAGAATGCACTTGACCCAAAGGTTTCCAATACTTTTAGTTTATATTGGCTCTACTTCTCCAAAATAACACTCATGACATATCAAATGTGTACCTAAGCCATCATTTTCTGCAAAAACTGCTCTTTTATACTCTGCTTGCCTGCTGCCATCAGTTTGGCAAAGCTCCCTACTCCTTTCACTACTCAGTTATCTGAAGGATTCACTCTACAAGCCCACCTGCCTAAAAATTTGACTGAACACAAATAGTTCACCCTATTGCTCACCAGCACTATTGAATTATTTACTGTTACAAGAATCATGTTGTCTTTAAGTTCTCCGTAAGTCCAAAGCTATCCCACTTCAAATTTGAAACAGATAATGGATGAGAAGTTTTGGTAGGTTCAGTTCCCTAATACAGGCCAGAACCATACGACAGACTGGAACAGATGCACCAAATGCTTTAGATATCCTACCCAGCATTCCATCCAAAAGAGTGATTACTCCAGATAGTAAGACACAGCAGTTCTAAAGGAGCTTAAAGATAAAAAAATTTCAAACAGAGCATATTTTCTTACTCATGAGAGTATCACCAAATCACAATAAAATGACAGGCAAACAAAAAAAACCCAAAGCATAAATCTAGTAATTTTAAATAACTGATCTCTCCAATACAAAATCTTTAGGGCAATGATAGATAAGCACAAAGCAACAGATAGATGTGGCTAAGGGCACAAATCCAAAGCATAGTAACTGAAGTCTATGGCTTGAAAAAGAAGGATATTAGGATCAGGAAACAGTCACGCTAACATACAACTGACATTTGTTATAATGTTATAATGAAGCATTACTGATTATTGACGACTTAGTTCAAGGTTACTAAAAGAAACAATTAGAAAAAAAGAGCATATTTTATAGCTTTTAATGAACACAAGTTATCGGTAGAAGTCTGTTCTGGATAGGTCTCTAATTGACCAACTGAAAGTCTAGAACATCAAATCAATTTAAGTAGCTATCCTCCACTACAACTAATATTTACATGAAAGCATAAATTCAGTGTGCCCTTTCCAACCAATATCTGCACTCCAGCATGCTAAGAGTTGTATTCAGACAGGTATACAAGCAAACAATTCTAGTAAGTCAAACTACAGTCTTTAACAGAGAAAAGGTTAGCCACCACCCAACTAACACAGAACAAAAATGCTTCTAAGGCTTACATTACCTCCAAAAGGGAAACTTTACATACATGATTACGTTCTTTAAATACAAAACAAAAGAAACTGTAAAAATTCAGGACAGGAAAAAAAGGCCAGTATAATTGAGCATACCACCAAATTTTGTAGCTTTGCTGCAGGTGTTTGGCTGTCCACACTCAAGATGAGCTCTGATGCAGTGCAGCTGTGTAATCTGTAACTGCTGTGAAGAGAATTGATTGTGAGAAAAAGCTGTGAGAAGCCTTGCTGGTATCTCTTTGCTTTGACTTAAGAGCTGCAGAGAAGCTCAGGTTCTTTACCTTAGTCCTTGCCTGAGAAACAGCACAGATATGTCTATGCCTTATCTTGCACTCTGCTGATCCTGGCCTTGCCTTGTTGACTTTGACATACTGGTTTGACCTTCAGACTTCATCACCACAGACTTGTCTGGCAAATATAGGCTTTTGGCTCACCTTGCATATCATCACCAAAACTGCTTTGCTCACTTTATTCAGTCACTGAGCAGTGAGACTGAGCCCTTGTTGGTGATGCTCCTGCTCTGCAAACCCTGACATCACACTGTGCACTTCATTTCCCTTGCAGGAAACCACCCATCAATGCCCCCTGAAAGTGACAGATTCTGTCTTTGATAAGCAACAGAAAGGCAGGTCTAAACATTCACTGACTATGAGTACATAAATATTTTTCTGCAATCCATCTCCTGTTTTCTTAGAAAGACAAAAAATGCAAACCTCTAAATTAAATTGCAAATTAACCACATGTACGGTACCTACTGTTTCCCTCCAGCCTGAATCTTTTAGTCTTGAGACTAAGGAACAATACAGAATAAAGCTCCCCTGGTAAAAGTACGTCCTTTACAGTAATATGTGTTTTGCATTCACAGTTAAAAATCCATAATTTATAGTCAGAGTTCAACATATAAATAGGAAGTAATTCAATTAAGTTCTGAGAATCTAAGACAGACCAAACCTCAAAACCAACTTTTAGCAGTCATCTTCTACATCATAGAATCATAGAATGGTTTGGGTTGGAAAAAACCTTAAAGATCATCTCGTTCCAACCCCCTGTCATAAGCTGGGACACCACTCACTAGACTAGGTTGCTCAAAGCCCCATCCAGCGTAGCCTCAAACCCTTCCAGGAATGAGGGCCATCCACAGTTTTTCTGGACAACCTGTTCCAGTGCCTCACCACCCCCACAGTAAAGAATTTCTTCCTAATATCTTATCTAAATCTCCCCTCTTCCAGTGTAAAACTATTACCCCTTGTCCTACACGCCCTCATAAAGAGTCCCTCTCCATCTCTCCTGTAAGCCCTCTAGGTACTGGAAGGCCATTATAAGGTCTTCCCAGAGCCTCCTCTTCTCCGGGCTGAAAAAACCCAATTCTCTCAGCCTGTCTTCATAGGAGAGAGGCTCCATCCACCTGAGAATCTTTGTGACCCTTCTCTGGGTCACATGTCCAACAATTCCATGTCCTTCCTGTGCTAAGGACTCCAGAGCTGGACACAGTACTCCAGGTGGGGTCTCATGAAAGCAGAGCAGAGGTGCAGAATCACCTCTCTTGACCTGTTGGCCACGCTTCTTTTGATGCAGCCCAGGATAAGGTTGGCTTTCTGGGCTGTAAGCACACATTGACAGCTCATCTTGAGCTTCTCATCAACTACTACCCCCAAGTTCCTCTTCCTCAGAGATGCTCTCAAGCCATTCTGTGCCCAACTTGTATTTGTGCTTGGGATTGCCGTGACCCAGGTGCAGGACCTCAGGCTCATTGAACTTTGAGGTTTGCATGGGCCCACCTCTCAAGCCTGTCCAAGTGCCTCTGAATGGCATCCCTTCCCTCCAGCGTGTCACCTGTGACACACAGCTTAGTGTCATCAGCAAACTCAATCCCGCTGTGGTCCAAAAGCTCACAAGACTTCCATTAGGGTGATGTTGCATGTCGAAATTATTTCATATTATAATCTTATCACATTTAGTGGGTTAACGAGAAAACTGGAGCTAAAATGCCAGTATCATATAGATAATTCTAAGCTCTGTTTTGTTTTCAAGATTAAGCAAGCAAGAAGATAGTCCTGGTTACACTTCATATGCTGCTGAAGTCAAAATCTGTAGCATTAGCTGGACAAAACTGAATCAAAAAAAGTCAATATTTGGTTGTTGAGAACTTCAGTACTTGAAGTTAAAGACCTTGTTTCCTTTTAGTGCTTCCAAATTGTGCAGACATCTGCTGTCAATGAATTTGATCCTCTCAGCTGCCCAAGCATCCATCATAGTTAACATCACTCCCTACATGCTGATTACAATTATGATTAGCCTCAGGATTACATCCTCTTTCATAAATTATCTGCCCATTCTTGCCTATAATTCTCTTTCAGATTTAATTACTATTACATTAAGAGATCTTATAAATTATTATAGAATACCAAGGATTAGAGCCATTGAGAGGGCTATACTGTCTCTGTATGTACTCCAGAAATTTTCAAGAAAAAAATTAGAGAATTTTGTACTATTATATTTATTTTTATACTCACATTATTTTTCCTCCTAGGTTTTAGCACATAGGGACTTAGTCAAACCTCTATGTAAGAGTTGTCAGAATCCATTCCAAATGTTATGACCAGGAACCATTTTTAAAAGTCCAAATCCCTTTCTTAAGTCTTTTTGAGTTCTTGACTTTAACAGCATTCAGTTACAAGGGGGTCCCCAGTTTACTTGGGCATTGTGTAAAATAAGTGTTTCATCAGGTAGGAATTTTCTACCTTTCATTTTCTGTGAATGTTCTCTTATTCTCGACTTTACCGATGACTTTGACATGCTCAGAGAATTATTGTAAATTAATGAGATGTGATTTCTCTTTGCAGAATTCATATCATTACACTGCATTTTATGTTGTTACCCCAAATACCACAATGTTCTCTTACTATCAGTTTCATAATTATTTAAGAATGAAACTAGAAGCCTCAAGCCAGAGCTTCCTTGGGAACAATGGCAGCAGAGGTCATCATGAATATTCTTGCTCTCCCTCTTTGCTCTGGAATGCTACTCATCATTTAGTCCCTAGAAATTTGTCTTAACATGCAGTATGACAGTTTTCAGCTTTCCAAGAAGCAGATTTTTCCTTTCATCCCATGAAAGATGTAAATACATCCTCCTTCCATTTTTATGAAAAATTTCTATCAGTCTCATGGTTAATAACAGCAATCTACATTTAGAAGCATGAAACAAGAAATTTGATAAAATTCAAAGGTCTAGGAATTAACTGCAATCAATTGTGTGAAGAAGAATTATATCAGAAAGGTAAAAATTCAAACTAGATAACCTTTAAGTATCCTTCCAACCCAAACTATTCTATGATTATATGAAAAAAAATATATTTATATTGCTTCCACAAAGTCTAAGTATAGAGTATACTGTAATGTGATTAGCTTGTTTTCTCTAGACTCTTAAAACAGTACTGATTTTCTAAAAGTATAAAATAGCTGTCCACTATTGGTATAAAAGTACTTAAAGAGGAATCAATTGCAGCTGCAAGGGGGAACGACAAGATGTTAAATTTGTCTGTTTTTCTGTCCAGAGTTTGGCCCAGATCTTCAACCAGAGTCTGAACACCCAGCCGATGTTCCTGCTTGTTTGTATCAATCAAGAAACTGACAGAAACAATAAGTATGAATTCTAACTTCAGTCATATCACAGAAAAGCAATTACAGACACTGACAGTTTTTGGCTTTAGACTCCTGGGTTTTCTGCCAAATATGTAATCCCAGGAAATAGCATAATTCGCCACAAAATGTACACTTGCCAATTGTATTACCATATGAAAAGTACATTCTTTGTTTACTTATTTCTTGCTTATTAAAGCTAAACTGTAAACTTACTGTAAACTACTGTAGTAGCTCTGATAAGGCAAATAAATTACTTGTGCTCTATGTGTAATCTCAGTAATTTTTTAGGCACATGATGTTAAAAAATTTGTTGAAAGTTAGATAACTTTAAATATAGTAGATGTCAATATAACAAATACAATTTAAAAATGAAACAATAAAAATTATATTTTCCTAAATAACAACTTCATTTGTCTTAGAGGTAACTTTAAATTCTTTTTCTTGGCTATGAGCTGAACAAGAATATTGGTATTTTATATTTATATTTATATTATATATATATTTATATTTTATATATATATATCTCAGTTTCATTCCCAGAATGTGTTTCTACATTTTTCTCATTTACCTGAAGCATACATCCCTGCAGCTAAAAAGAAGAAAACTTAGTAGAGAACATATATAAGGACATGCCCTTCTTTTTATAGATCTAAAGATGTTAAAGAATCGTAGAATCACCTAGGTTGAAAGGGACCTTTTAAGATCATCTAGTCCAACCAATGGAAGAAAAAAAAAAAAAAACCAAAAAACACACCAAAAAATAAAAATTAAAAAAAAAAAAACCACAGATGAACTAAAACAACCCCACAAACCACACACCACACCCCAAACAACACCAATCCAACACTAATCCATATCCCCAAGCACCATGTCAACTCGTCTCTTGAATACCTCCAGGGATGGTGCCTCAACCACCTCCCTGGGCAGTCCAACGTCTGACAACCCTTTCAGTAAAGAAATATTTCCTAATATCTAAACTGAACCTCCCCTGGCGTAACTTGAAGCCATTACCCCTTGTCCTATCATTTGTGACTTGGGAGAAGAGACCGATCCCTGCCTCTCTACACCCTCCTTTCAGGTAGTTGTAGAAAGTGATCAGGTCTCCCCTCGGTCTCCTCTTCCCCATGTGCGTAATCACCTGGGCGTCCTTCATGCACAGCATAATGGCACTCAGGATGATCTGTTCCATCACCTTCCCAGGCACCAGGGTCAGACTGAAAGGGCTGTAGTTCCCCAGATCATCCTTCCAACCCTTCGTGTGGATGGGCATCACATTTGCTAGATGCCAGTCAGCTGGGACCTCCCCAGTTTGCCAGGACTGTTGATAGATGATGGAAAGTAGCTCTGCAAGCACTTTTGCCAGCTCCCTCAGCACCCTCAGGTGAATCCCATCTGGGCCCATAGACTGTTTGTGTCGAGGTTTTGGAGCAAGTCTCTCACCATCTCCCTTAGAATTACGGGGGTGTTCATTCTGCTCCCCGCCCCTAACTGCTGGCTCAGGGGTCTGGGTACTCGGGGGACACCCTACTCCACTGCTAAAGACTGAGGCAAAAAAGGCATTCAGCACCTCAGCCTTCTCCTCATCCTTTGTCACTATGTTACCTCCCATATCCAGGAGAGAGTGGAGCTTCTCCCGAGTCCTCCTCTTGCTATTAATATATTTATAGAAATTCTTTTTATTGTTTTTAACATCCAGGGCCAGGTTAATTTCTAGCTGAGCTTTGACATTTCTAATCTTTTTCCTGCATAACTTTATTACATCTTTATAATCTTCCTGAGTAGCCTGTCCTTTTTTCCAAAGGCTATAAACCCTCCTTTTTTCCCTGAGCTGTGACCTTATCTCTTTGTTCAGCCAGGCTGGTCTCTTCCGTCGACAGCTTCCTGCTCACAGGGACGGCCTGCGCTTGCGCTTTTAAGACTTCCTCCTTGAAAAATGTCCAGCCTTCCTGGACTCCTTTGCCCTTCAGGGCTGCCTCCCAAGGGACTCTGTCAAGCAGACTCTTGAAAGTCCGCCCTCCGGAAGTCCTGCTGGCTTCCATTCTTGCTTCCCTGAGAATCAAAAAGCTCCATCATTTCGTGATCCAACCGTTACATCCCCCACACATTCCTCTCTGTTTACCAACAGCAGATCCAGCAGTGCTCCTTCCCTAGTTGGCTCACTCACCAGCTGTGTCAGGAAGTTATCTCCAACACACTCCAGAAACCTCCTAGACTGTTCCCTCTCAGCTGTATGGTGTGCCCAGCTGATATCTGGTAGGTTGAA
>JAOQGH010000023.1:74282161-74323013 GCA_025769975.1 Gallinago jamesoni | reverse complement strand
ACGTGTCGGGGCCGTGTTCTTGTCTAGAGCCAGGAGAGGACCGACAACTGATGGCTGCTCCCACCCGCTCTGCGCACGCGCAGCTGTGCACTAACATACCTGCCCGTGCGCTCCCGCTCGCCCGGCACACGCTCTGCCCCTGATGCGGCTACGGCCGCTTTTAAATGTGCCGCGGCTCGCGCGGCCCGCCCCCAGGCACGTCAGCCTCTCGCTCCCTCGCGAGATTCCCGACTCGTTCCGGGTCTCTCCGCTCTCCCTCGGCTTCTCCGTCTCGAGCAAGGTCAGATTTAAAGGCGCGGCACCCACTGCTGTCGCTGGCGCTCTCCGCGCGGCCTGAGAAGAGAGTGTACATTCAGTGGAGCAATACGAGTCGAAGTTTCTTTAGACAACATGAAGTACCTTTTCCTGTAATAGATTCCGACAATTTGCATCCTGAGATGCAAAAAGTCATTTCCAGATCATTTTTAAAAGTGTCTCTATCCACCTGAGATAAAGCAATTACTTTCTATTACTATTAAACATATCTAAATATTGATTATTGACTTGACATCACAATTTGGGTGCTCGTTCTCAACATTTAGCCAATTAAATAGATCAAGCCATATGCCTCAAATTAAATAGCTAGTTGGGTTGGACAAAGAAATAGCAATTCTGCAAGAGAGGAAAAACAAACTTGTAGAAGCAGATAACTTTATAAGTCCCAAACCCCATTCCGTCTGTCTCTGCTGTGGATAGACAAAAAAACAGTATTTTCCCTGCTCTCCCATCTTTTTCTTGAGTGCTGCTTCTTTACCTCTGATGTCTCGCACAAAATGTAATGATCTTTCTGCTTCTTTCTAACAGAAATCTCCCCATCTCCCTGTTTGCACCTTGTCCCCATTGGATATGTGTCCCTCATTGCCAGTTCTTATGCTGTAAACTTTGCAGAAAATGAATATTTGGTATACTCTAAGAACTGCTGCTTGCGATATTTTGCATCTGTCATTTTTTATATAGGTGAAATTACAGCAAGTAAATCACTGTGTTGTTGGAAAGTTTGCACACAAAACAAGTACAGTATATTGTACTGAAAAACCTGATTCTAGGCAAATTAAAAGAATACTCAGGAGCAATGTCTTCAGTTTTGAACCAGGAGTGGGAGTAGATGTTGATTTTGCA
Organism: Gallinago jamesoni; assembly: GCA_025769975.1. Lineage (NCBI taxonomy): Eukaryota > Metazoa > Chordata > Aves > Charadriiformes > Scolopacidae > Gallinago > Gallinago jamesoni. The sequence continues at coordinate 74,321,855 of JAOQGH010000023.1, read as the reverse complement.
TTGGTATACACCATTGCTAAGACATACTTCATTGCAATAATTTAGGTAGTTTTATTGAGTGAAAACGAAAACTGTGATAAATTGTTTCTGTCTAAAAAAGAGTTTCTTTTGTACTAGAATATATAAAACAAAATGTGCTCATATCTATATACTAATATGTTTTACTCTGCACTAGTGCAAAATTACTCAAATCTTACAATTGTGAGGCCACAAGTGGAATTCTGCGCCCAGTTCTGAGCTCCCCAGTTCAAGAGGGACTGGAGAGAGTCCAACGTAGTGCAACAAAGATGATTAAGGGATTGGAGCACCTCCCTTATGAGGAAAGGCTGGGAGAGCTGGGACTCTTTATCCTGGAGAAGGCTGAGGGGAGACCTTATTAATGCTTACAAGTACCTAAAGGGTGGGTTGAGGGAGGATGGAGCCAGACTCTTTTCAGTGGTATCCCCCAACACCGCATCTAAATAACTCATAATCAGATTGCCCGTTGATCACTTTGATCCTATTAGCAGTGGACGTTTGACTTGAAAACAAAGGGCTTCGGCTTCAGCAGCAATAGTGATATTTACATTATTTGTAAAAAACAGTTTTGGTACATGTTAATCAAATTTCTCTTATCTGATGTTCAGAAAAGAAGGATTAATAACATGGAGAAAAATAACATAGAAAAGACAAATAGTTGATGAAACAATTTATTTAAATAAAGGATCATACGACTCCTATTAATTTACTTATTACAAGTTAACTACTTAATTCATATTTTCAATGTTGCATTAACTTTAATATAGATTTCCATGCTCAAGACTAAGTGCTAATAGAAAGACATTCAAATAAAATTACCATGCACACCAGCTACTTTTTCACCAGCACATTACAATATTTAAATAAACATAATTAAATAATAACCACTTAAACAGACTGGCATTATCTGATGGTGATAAATATCTTTCCATATGACTCAGTCTTTTCTCCTATTCATTCTCACTTGGAAAACAGCAGGATTGAATGCAGTCATAAGTATACTTTTGATCTCACCACACTATTTCAGCTGGAAAAAGACCTGTTCCAGAGGAGGAACAAAAGTCTTTCTAATTTGATAAGAAGTCAATAGCATTTTGAATTTAAAGCAGGTAGTCAACATCCCATCATCATGCTGTTCTGTTCATTTTATTAAATGATTTAAAAGATCAGTGCCTCATCCCAAGGTTTTATCATATCACTTATCTCAAATGCTGAAAGAATGCAGGCACGTATGATTTAATCTGTTTCCTTGGAGACATACAGCATTAAAGCAGGGCTAGTTACAGGAAGAGTTGTCCATTTAAGGAATCCCTTCTTATCTCAAAGTTGCTAGCTCTATTACTCTAGCCTAAATTTCTCTGCTCCCAACTCCTGTGTTACCAGGGAAGGGCAGGATGGGAGGGAATTGTCCTTTAGCAAGAAATTTTTTGTGTAACGAGTGTCGAGGTTTCAGCCGAAATCACCACAACTGAACCGACAGATGGCCCTTCCCCCCCACCAAAAAATAAGAGGAAAGGAAGAGATAAGGAGATTCAGAAGTTTAGAATGAGCTAAACTACTTTAATGAAGAAATAATATTAAAATAAAAAAGAAGAAAATAATGAAATAGATGCAATATATACAAAATCGTATCAAGCGTCCAGGATGGCAGTCTCATCACCGGCAGGCACCGGGGAAGTCCCAGACTGGACTTAGTGACGATGGGAACTGGATTCCAGCTCTGGAGTCAGGAACACACAGATCAGGATCAAAGACAGACGAACAGACAGGGTCCTCTTCGGATGTCAGCCATCGCAGGAAGAGAGCTGACCCTTTGATCCCTCAGCTTTTATACTGAGCGTGGGGCAGATGGTATGGAATACCCCAGTTGGTGAGCTTTGGGTCACCTGTTCTGTCTGTTCCTCCCCCCCCTGTGTGACCCCTCTACGCTTTTCCGTTTCCTCTAAGGGGCAAATAACGAGAATTGGCTGACCTTGGTGGTTATAGCAAGGGCCTCTCTGCACACCATTCCTTGGCATTAGCACAAACATTGGCCTTTTCATCCTGAGAATGAGCAGTTTTCTCCACAATATGCCATTAATTTCAGAGAGTTAGAGGAGGCCTAACTAACATGTAAAATTACAGAACATAAAATTGGTTCGGTTTTACTTCAAACGGTGACAATGAGAAAAAAAGATCAGCAGAGTTGCTACCCTGAATTTCAAGAGAGCAAAATTTAAGCTATTCAGGAAGCTAGTTAGCAGTGTCCCCTGGGAATCTGCTTTTGGGGGCTTATATGTCCATAAGAGGCAGAAAAAAAAATATTATATGATCCCTGGAAGCAAGGTCACACTTCACAGAAAGATTGCAAGAGCTGCTGTTCACATGTACAGAGAGGAACCCTGAAAGGCCAACACTCAAGAGGAGTTGAAACTTGCCAGTGTTGTGTCAAACAGAAATTACTTTCTAAAATATGTATTTTATGTAAAATAGCAAGAGGAGGACTAAGGAAAGCATTGGGCCAATACTTGATGAAGACATTCATCTGAGAGTAAGGATAAGGAAAAGGTAGGGATATTTAATGCTTTTTTGCCGCAGACTTGCAGAGGGATCTGAACAGATTGGAGCATCGGGCAATCATCAGTGGCATGAAACTTAACAAGAACAAATGCTGGATTCTGCACCTGGCATGGAGTAATGCTGGACACAAGTATAGATTGGGAGGGGAGTGGCTGGAGAGCAGCCCTGCAGAAGGGGTGTGCTGGTCAACAGCATGCTCAGTGTGAGTCAGCAGTGTGCCCTGGCAGCCAAGAGGGCAAGCTACATCCCAGGCTGCAACAACCCAGGATAACCAGCCAGTCAAAAAACCAGCCAACTCTATATTCAGTTGGGACAGCCTCACCTTGAATACTGTGTGCAGTTCTGGGCCCCACAATTTAAAAAAGATATTTGTATGCATCCAGAGGAGGGCAATACAGTTGGTGAAAGGGCTGGAAGGTCTTGTCCTGGTCTTCTCTAGTTTGGAGAAGGAGGGTGAGGGGTGACCTCATTGCTCTCTACAGTTTCCTGAAGGGAAGCGGAGAGGGAAGTGCTGGTCTCTTCTCTCTGTTTCCAGTGACAAGACACATGGGAATGATTCAAAGATGCATCAAGAGAGGTTCAGACTGGATATTAGGAAACATTTCTTTACAGAGGGGATGGTCCAACATTTGAACAGGCTTCCTGGAGAGGTGGTCAATGCCCAATGTCTGACAGTGTTTAAGAAGCAGTTGAACAATATGCTACTAGGAGAAAAAGCATATTAATATGCCTTGAAATTATGCTTTAATTTTGTCAGCCATAAAGGGGTCAAGCAATTGGACTAGATGATTGCAGGTCACTTCCAACTGGAACTATTTTAGTCTAGTCCAGTCTAGCATAGCCTAGTCTAGTCTATACAGAAAACCTAGACCATCAATCTCAGCACAGAAAATACAACATAAAGCCATCCTTTATCCTTATCTCCCAAGTAATAGTGATTGGCATCTAAAAAATATTTAGAATGCAAATCAAAGTTATTTTAATACTTAAAATAACAGAAGAATTAGCTCTGTTGAGCAACAATTCTTTTAACTGATAATTTACTATTTTGCAATAAAAGACTGGAAAGACAATGTGATCTAAAGCTTTATGGGCAGTAAAATGGTAGCTACTCAGTAACTAGCCCTAAACTCAGGTCCAAAAATTAGATGATGTACTGAAGATAAGAAAATCAGGCAAATACGTGCAATGTCTAAAATGTAATAAAAAATATTCAAGATAACATTTGATGTGCAAAATACACTGCTCAAACTATGTGTAAAGAATCAGTAAAGACACAAAATATCTTATTACAAACTGTTTGTGTTACTCAGCCCAATGAAAAATAAGTTAATTACACAAAAAGTATTTCCATTATCCTGCTTAATTTTAGTTTCGGCTCTGGATGGAGCCTGCCTACTTACTGTCAAATATGAGCACTGTGAATATACACAAAACAAAAAAACACACACACACACACACACACCCGTAATAATACTGCATCTTTACAATTGTTTGAAAAGAAGTACCAGATGCAGTATTGTGAATGCTGGTGTGGAACCTCTGCGTCTCTCAATTGTGTGTGAATGTGGTTTTACTGGATGAGCAGTGACTCAGGGGACAGTATGAGGAAAAGGGCTGATCCTGTCAAAATGGAAGAGGCTCTGCTCACTTCACCTCAGTCAGCTGCAAGTCCTCACTCTGCTCCAAGCTGTGCACTTCTGCTTCTACCTTTGTACTAGCACAATCATCTTGAGGAAGATTAATCTGGGAAAGTATCGGCCAAGACTTTGTTCTCCCTCCTCCTGTATGAGCATTTGATTGTTACACACGAAGTTAGTATGTAGTGTCACCTTTTATGTTTTATAAGGCATTGTAAAAGGGGTCCAGACTATAATATTTTGCTATGCTTCCTATGGAGTATCTGTTTACTGAGAATTCTTTCTGTGGAGGCACTTACAAACAGAGTTGTGGACTACATCCTCTCACTGTGCTCATGCTAGGAAGTATCTTTTATGCTTAAAGATTGCAAGACTTTTTGGAAGTCTATGGGTGTTCCTTTTTTTCCCCCGTTAATCATGAAATATGTATAAGCCCCCAGCTTTGGCATGTTTCCTCCTTACAGATAGCAGATTTTATAACCAAGATTTAAACTTCAATGAGAAGATCAGCATCAGAAAACGTTATTTCCACATTAAAATTTTAAGTAAAATTTTATCTTCCTGAGCTGTGCCAGTGTATTCAAAACATGCTCAAAATAAGGTGTTTCCTTCTGAACACACTGATAAAAATTTGTACATTGCAGTGCATCTATTCATTGAGGTGCTTAAGCGCATATGAAATCAAGAATGTTATTTATGTATTAGGCAGCATTAGCTTCCCAGTACTGTAACAATGCAGTAACGTGACATCTCAGACAGCCTGTATTGTTCAGTAATATTTGGAGAACATCTGCTGTAGAAACACAACCATGTCTTGCATCTGCTATTTTTTTCATGTCTGTATCAGTTATTTATATTATGAAGCACTCCGGAGTGATTGCATTGCAGTTACCATAAGAAATAAAGCAATTGTCTGATTGATTCAGTTTATCCTTACTTGACAAATCAAGATGTGCTAATGGTACTGCTCCCAGGCTGAAATCCTGCCAGACTTTTAAGGGGGTCTATTCATTTCACATACCTAACTCATTTGATAACTCAAATTATCATTGTATTCTTAGATAGCCAAATTCTTTCTTATTTTCTAGCAATTAACAGTGGTGGGGAAAATTGTTATTACCTGATGAAAGCAAGGGAGGATTTTTGGCACAGAGAACCTTTCATCAAACTATAATCTTGCCAGTTTTCCAGGACTAGTCAAAGGAAGAAGAGTAATAAAGAGGTTTGGAATTAAATATTTATGATAAACTACACAAAATTGGTAAATATTTGTGCCACAGGAGAGTATAAGGAGAGTTTTATTTTTCTGTCCTGAGTACCTACATGTACTTAAAATGTTATGAATAGGACTTTGTTAAAATATTCATTCTACAGGATGGAATGGTATCTCAGGTTCTTATTAGTATTGCATTATTCACCTCAGCTTCTGAAGAAAAAAAAAAGGTGAACAAGAATATTTCAAGAAATGTAACGTTAATTTTCAGGAAATTAACATGTTCATCATCTTTAAGAAGGGGTTCTTTGTTGCTAGTACTATCAAACTAAATTTGCAGGCAGAACACATACTGAATAAGAAAAAATCATGATACTCATGAAGAAAATAGTTATATATGAACAAAATGCACGAAAGTCTGAAACTGAAGTTAATGATTATTCAAATTTAGTATGAGAAAAAGTGGTGACTCCAAAGAATAGACAAGAGAAGATATTCATATTCATATATCTTCTACACAAATATTTATCCTAAGTGATGGCTTTGACATGATTCACCCTGCTAAGCACAAGGGTGGGATTTGTCTCACTTAGCTTAGACACATTGATGTAAATGTGTATATTCTATCTAGTGACCTCATGCTCTCTTCCTAGCCAATAGAGAAAAAGAAAAATAGGCACTTTCAGAGAGCAATTCATCTTATCCCAACACAGGTTCCTAAACAGATCAGGCAAACTGACCTGCAGAATTGCCTTCTACTCACTGTCAAGTACATGAAGCATCCTCTGTGACTACCTTGGACATCCACATTTACCTAAGGTGAATCCCATGCGAGGAGACAGAAGCAAGGCTGGAGTGGGGGAAGGTACAAGGAAAATGGGGACTGTTAACAAATCCATCTTTTATCCCTTTCTTCTTCCATTCCTTTCTTTTTTCTTCCTGTGTTCTGCACCAATCCTGAACACAAAACCAATTGGAAAGACATACTAGCAGTGGTTTATATGTAAAGTCAACCTAAATAATTTCCATTATCATTTTGCACAGTAGTCAATATGGAGCCAATGGTGGATGTTGTAGCAAAACAATTCTGTTCTGCATATGAATATTATCATAAGGTCTTGATTTATCTCAGAAAATGTCCCTGCTGCCCACCTCAGTAATATACTTTCTATCATAAAAGTAGCTGTATCAAATCTCTTTAATAAAGTATTTTCATTCATGTATTCTACAGGTAATCAATTAAAATATATAAGAACTGTGACTCAAAACCAGTTCAGGCTACTCACAAGAGGAACTTACTCTAGAAACCTTTCTTTCTTGGAAATCTATGCATTCATCATCCCCTGTAGCTTGATGCCTCTCTGCCTTATAAGTTTATTTTACTTTGTATATTGGATTTTTGTTTACTACTCTTACCTCATGTTGAATTTATGAAAATTTCTCATGTTAGGATGGAGAAAGAGGTATGTGAGTAATCCAAGATTTATGAGAGGATACACTGTAACAAAGAAGACCTCTTCAGGAGGACCAAGTTATATACAGGAAAATATGGATGTTTTGCTTGTTTATTTTAGGATGCCTGGAAGATGAACTATTAAAAAAAAAAACCCCAAACCAGCTGAGAACTGGTTAGTTATACATGTTTATTGAAGACATATGAGACATATGTAGACCAAAGGTTGTAATAGTTGACTCACCTAAATATATTTGCTACACAATTCAGTAAGTAGAATGCTAGGAGGTCTGACAGGGTTTCATCATTGTTGTCTTGTTGCATTGTTCTTCGCCCCAGTGAGCAGGGCTTACCTATCTTATATATGCTTAGACATCAGTTACCTCCTTGTTCAGTACAGATGTTCTCCTTTACTTATTAAGCAAGAGTGATATATATCTACATGCTCTAAAAGTTCCTCATTCTAAGTTATATAGAATTATGTACTATATATGTTGTTATACCTTAACCTTACCCACATAGTTTCACCGCTTGGGTTTCCAGTATTTACAGTGGTTCATTATTTAAGCAAAAAAACAACTTTGCTTCCTCTTTTTACACGGCTAGAAATATATAGCAAGTGAAATGATTCAGAGGACTCTGTTCTGCTTACACAAAATGGGAGTGAGTCTTCAATTCTAATTTAATTTCATTTAACAGTAGAAAAACTGTAAATATAAAATTGTTTGCTGGGTTTTTTTGCATCCTTTATGGGTTTTATATTCTAAAGGTGGGTAACTCAAAGAGACAGAATCTGAATCTACATTCGATAGATTAATTTACATATACACACATAAAAGACATGCAGAAAAGTACTATTCTGTAGTAGTAAGCAATTCATTAGGAACAGATCATACTATGTTACAGGAATTTTTCTGTTGTACTGTTCTTTTATTACTAGGAGAAGTATGAGAAGATGGCCACCAACTTAGGAACATTGGCAATTATTTGGGTTTTTTTGTTAAGAAAACCTAATATTTCAAGATGTGTGTTCTCAACTAATTTTCAAGGCTTTTCTTCAAGCAATTTACTAACTAGAAGTTCTTCCCTGAAGATAAGTAAATGTATGCGAAGGTGTCGTTTCTACAATTCAAATGAAGAGCGAGGGATTATCTGATTTTTTCAATTTGGAGCAGTGTTTTGTTCTTTCAGAATAGAAAAAAAAAAAGATACTGTTTAAAAAAGATAAATAGGAGTAGATCTTTCTAAATATTCAAAAATCTGCACTGGAATTCTGAACTAGGTCTCATTATAACATATTAGAATTTGGAAGGGTAGAAGTGGTTTTTAGGAAGGAGACTTTTAGTTCTGCCATAATCTTTCCATTGTTATGTATCTCCTGGAACAAAATTTTCTTCAAAAAGACAAACACAACCTTATTGTCAAATTGGGGAAACCATACTACCATGACTTGCCAAAAGACAGTATGTCACAGCACCTTAAATATAACCATAATGTTAGTGCATCCACTTGTGCAAGTGAAGTATTATATGTGGGGGAAAAAGACAACCAAAAAATCCACAACAAAACAAACAAACAAAAAACCTAAAAAACCCCCAAGCCCCCAACTAAACAAAACACCAGGGTATGTTCATGCCCATAAAGCTGTGATGGTGGGAGACAGCTCAATTATACAGCAGCAAGAAATTCACTCCAGGCTTATCCTAATATATTCTGACTAGCTTTAGTATGTTTTATATAGGTCCCTGACAGAAGACAATGTTCTCATTTCTATTTATTTTATAAACTTTTTTTAACAAAGCTCTCACATAAAGATATACATTTAGAATAAAAAAATAAATAAATCCTGTAGTTTACTAGGGGGTGGATAGAATCAGACTATTTTCATCAGGACGTAACAGCCCCGTAATACTTCCCTTTCCATTAACACTATGTATGCCTCACAACATGGCTCCAGCTGCTGGCAACCTTTTACAGCTCAGTTGTGGATCAGCTGTTGCTGCTGATGAGCTGTTGCTCAGCTGATGACCGCTGATCACCATTAGTGATCTTTCAGTACCGAGGGATCAAAGAAACTTCTGTTTATTCCCTATCGTTAAATCTTAATTTGTGCTGAGCATAGACATTTAGATCCTTTCATTAGGTTTGCAAAATTCTTTCCACTTTTTTCTTTCTGTGTTACACACTAGTGAACCTTGAAGAACATTCCCTGAACGACTAACATTATTTTCCCTTTCAAAACACTTAGCAATTCAGTATATTAAAGTGAAAAGTACCCCTGAAAGAGATTACTCTGATACCATTCATTTCCTGCATTTTAGTTCTTAGAGGCACATCTCCTCCAAGAAGCAACTTTCTATACTCTACTTTATCAGGTATCCTAAATATACTCAAAATTTAATCATTTCAGTTATGACTTCTTGGAAGAAAATATGAGTGCATGTATAATACTTCATTACAATATTGCTTTGCAACAACTTCATTCAACCATAGAGAGAGAAAGTAATCTGATCTGCTCTTATCTGTTTACTGCCTCAGGCAGCATGCATAGAAGAAATAGATTCCCAGACCACTTTTGTGATATCCTTAAAGGCAGACAAGGCTTAAAGATAATATTTTACTTTCTTCACAGAGTTTCAATTGGACAGGAAACCTTTTCTTAAAATAGATATTCTAGCTAATGGTAATTCTTTAAGGATTTCTACCAGTACTGCATAGCAATTTAAGAAGGAACACGTAGAATTCAGATTTATGCAATATGTATAGGACTTATCCAGAATATACGTGAAGACTGAGATCCAAATGTTACCTTGATTGAATAGCATGATATTTTTAAAGACCAGTGTCTTCTCATCTCAGAAGACAGTTGTCATTTAAACAGGCAGAGGACATTCTTGCTTTTCACAAAGATGTTACTTCAGTGCAACTCCAGTTCCAGTAAAGTACGGGGTAACTTCATAGAGGATAATGCGGTATTTAGATATCTGCCACCCAAACATTCTGCTGAGTATTCCCTTTTCCCTCCAATCAGTACAATCTATACATACAACTGACACTGAGAATATTGGTCTGTGTTTTCACAGGCTCCCATAAACTAACAACTGATAATGCTAGAAGATCTTTACTGTGATAATCTGAGTGTTGTTTCTCTATAATGCAAGACATAACACTTCCATGAAATAGATATCATTAAAATTAAAAAAAAAAAAACAAGCCTAGGGTTAATTAAAAAATTGCCACTGAAGGACGTTTAGCATTAATAATAACACTCATTCACAATTCATTTAATGTTGCCAAAAGAGATGTCTGTGATACTTATAAATTAAAGAACGTACTGATAAGGATAAAATTAACCTCAATATAAATAACTAACAACAGTATAGAAGCATTTTGTAACGCTGTTATGGCATAGCCAGAGAGAAGTTCTATTATGTGAGTTTGTAAGCCATGAGAACTCCAAAGGAGAAAAAATGTGTAGGTATATATAGGAGACGCTCAATTGAAGGAAAAAAAAAAAAAAAGCCAGACAAACATAAGTACGACGCATGCTAACTAATTCAGTGCAAACACATCAGCTCCCTGGTAGGGTATGCTAATAGCTGACAGAGTAAAAGAGTAAAAAAAATAAGTATTTTTTTTATGTCAAGTAACAGTGATTAATATTAGATAAGAAATAACCATTAGCCAGGAGAGTGTTGTTACAAAGTTATGTTAGAAAAGTTTTCTTTTATGTTTAAAACTGGTCTGATTGCCAGTCTTCTGAACCTTCCCATTACAATGACCTCCTGTTGTCTGATATATAAATATAAGCATATCTCCGTTGCAAAATGGAGATTATGCCTTCATACAATTGTCTACCTGTCAGTGTCCACATCTGCACTGGGTGTGTAAATGCCAGTGATAACATTTAGTCAGTGGGGTCTCACCACTACGTTCCTCCTGAAATGACTCTCCTTCCTCCATTGACTTTTTTTTTTTCCTTGTCTCAGTGGGCCTGTGGTTATGACTGGACTGCATTGCAGTCTTTGGCTTTGGTTGTCCAAATATAGACAACTAGTGCCATTTTATAGATACTAGAAGATCCAAGACATATGGAGCAGGCAAGGCGCAAGACTGTCATCCTTTAGAGTTGAAGCTAAAGGTACCCCAAGCTGACTCAAATGATAGTATAGGAATGTGTTTAGGCTATCATCTACAGTCTTATTTTGTTTACTATGAAGGATGATTTTATCTGGCTTATGTTTCAATCCTTCATCTATTTTTTCTGGAAAGTACATATTTTTGCCAGTGTATCCTATAATAAACCTAGACCGTTAAAAACAGATGTGAGCCAGAGACAAAGGTTTTCCAACTGAGAGAATAACAGAAGATATGATTGGGAAATGATCTCCTATAGCACATCAGATGAATCCAAAACTCAGTATTTTCAGAATTTATCTGAAATCATCCTTATTTAAATATTTTCCCCATTACCTCTGGCATAGACTTTTTACTAAAGATAATGTGTTCTTATAATTTATGACATCATGCAGTCATCTATGGATTTTCCTGCTGTCATTTTCTTTTTCACATGGAACACATTAATACCCAAAATAAATGAAAAAATACAGCTGAAAAATAAATAAATAACAAAGATCTTTTTTGTTCTATGAAAGGAATGCATATCTTTCCTTGGAGTAGCTTATGCAACTTGTATATTTTCCATTTTCTTATATATCTGTATTTGGGATAAATTATTACTATATTTTTTTTAATGGAAGCATTTTTACTAATGTGGTTTTTTAACATTTATTTGATTTATAAGCACCGAGACTAGAAACTGAAATATCCACTAATCTTCTGAAATGGTGAACATGGAAAAGCCACTTTTACCTTTGAAAAAATTAGACTTCACGCCCTATAACATGATTAATATATTACAGGGTGAAAGTTATGTTAGATCATGTCAACGCAGACAGTTTGACTTACATAGAAGTGTGTAGTACCTTGATATTTAGATTAAAATCAAAAAGCTTATTCTTGCTGCAGAAAAAGTCCAATTGTCCAAAAGATGGAGAGCATCATATCCATTATGTTAAAGTACCTCTCTCATGTGAGATTGTTTTTTATTCAGTCTATGTTAAAAGAACTCTACCATTTTCTTTGGCACTTCATATCAACCATGATTTCCCAAAAAACTCTACTTTGTTAGATCTGCTACAAAACTCTTTCATTGGATATTCTCTTTTTTTCTCCTTTTATAAAGGAAGGCATCAGATGAGAACATGCAAAAATGAAAAATAAAAAACAACAACCAACCACAGAACACTAGAAATAGAGATCTTATGTACTTAAAAGTATTTCCGATATAGGAAATACAAAAAGTGAATACCAAAAAAACCACTCTTGGTTGCAGAAGCTCTTTTTTGGGCAAATGATCTGTATTTTTCTTCCCTTTTTTGTTTTTCCCTGTAATTGTGGGATATTACTGTCTTAAACAGCTTCTACAGAATTAAAAAAAAATAAAAGAAATATGCATATCAAAATCTGACAGTAAAATATGATACTCTGGGCCAGAGTATACTTAATGAAATGCACAGTATTTAACAATGTTGCATGTGTGTTGGAAATAGGCGATTATCTGAAAAGCTTTCCTCAACTGACCAAATTTCTGAGCCCTAAAGTCAGTCCATGCTCCCGTCTTAAAATAAAAGACCTAAAGCTTTTTCTGAAAATATCATAGATAATATTGTTAGGCTGTGGACTAAAGTCTCTCCATTCTCAAGTACAAAGCTGGTTCTAGTTGAATCTTATGACTTATAATGAATGATGATGGTGGAGGATGTTTAAGGTGTTTTCTAACAGCATTATTCTAAAAACAAACAAACCAGTTTTTTTAAAACTACTTCTGCTTGATGTATGCAGGAGAATCTGTCCTTAAATGTAATAAGCAGTATTCTTGGCAACTTGTTGAAAAAAAAAAAATGTATGGAAATTGTTGCAGTTAGCTTTTTCTCTGGTGACATAATGAATCTACTTTCACAAACAAGAGTTTGCAGACCACCTTAGAAATAACTAACTTGGAGTTTAACTTGGTTTTGTTTCTCAATTATATTAGAATGGTCATTAGAAAATTGATAAAGTGACTTTGGACAGGATTTTGCTGCTCTCCCCGGATTAAGCTGTTCTATCAATTGATATTCTCTCTCTGATCTCATTGTTGCTATTTCTGTCCTGTCAGTTTCTCTCGTCTGTTTCTGATACTTTTCTGAACTCAATTACCCCACCTTTACTTTGGAAAACTCTTGACGTGGTCCTTAATAAATTCTGTAATTTTTCTTCCCTGTAAGGGAAAGGTCCAAAAAACCCTGAATGATCCTCCTCCTCTTTCTAAGCAATATAAAGAAATCTCGAAGCTGTAGAATCTGGCCATTAGATACTTTTCTTATTAATTTCTTCTGAATACCATTTTTATATCTTTTTTTTTTTTTTTTACAACCTTACGCATTTCTCTTGAGTCTCTCATGCCAGTCTGGCATTCAAACCATTTAAATGATGATAAAAAATCCATAAGGTAAACCTGTTAGCATGACATTTTCCAGACTGAAAACTCAGTTTATGGTAATATAAGAACCTTGAACAACTAATGGAATGAAAACAGCTAAGAAATGTTACCCCCCATATATTCCACAGATACTGCCATGATTGCCTTTCTTTATTAGAATTGTGGTTTTCAGGATGTGCTAAAACCTCGAAAGAATAAAAATGCACTCCTATTCCTCAGAGGAAATACTTCCCTACCCCCCCAAAAATGTAGTTCCTGTGGCTTGTAGAACTTATATGAGTTCATTTGCAGGAGCCTGTGGACATATACTGTTTTCTGTGTCTATTGGAACTGCATAAAACAAATACATGTATTAGAGTGTGGATCATGAGAATTGTTTACCTTCCGCAGGGAATTAGTTGTTTGCCCGTCAGTGTCTGCAGCTGGAGGAGCATGAAAAATAGCAGCAAATAATATTTCTGTTTAGTGAGGTATGCATGAATAAGTGGGATAGCAATCACTAATTCTGAAATCGGTTTCTTGCTTCACAGAGAAATGGAAAATAATAAGGGGGTTTGGAAGCACACTAACCAAAATGTTAAGTCCTCTCTGAGAAGTTGGTATTGTCATACTGTTCAAAAGTGCTGAGTTGTACGGATATTTCAATTCACTTATCTCTCTTCTACAACCTCTCTGAAAAAAAAATGTGATCTGTGAACACTGTAATCAACGGAAAGGTACGTTTCTTTGGGGTTTTTTTGTTGTTTTTTTTTAATAAGTCTTTGCTGAGTCTTCCTATCCCCTTAAAGAAACACTACTTTTATGTCTCTATATTGGCTTGCCACCTATTTATCAGATTAATGAACCATATAATGTTGGGGAAGTGTTTCATAATCAGTGTATGAAAAAGCGAAAGGAGAGGAGAAGACAATAAGAGCATATTTGGAGAATTTATGGTGTTGGGCAGTGAACAAGAAAAGAAAAAATGAAACTACACCTAGGCAAAGATGAGGTGTAACTCACCTTAGTGGGATTTACTAATTTTATCCATGAATAGCAAATCTTTGTAACATTACAGGCACCTAGTGATTACCTTTTCATTACATTACAATATTTCCATAATGTGTTAGGCTGATAGGAGAAATAAGACATTTTTCATATGTTAGCAACTTGAAAATATATAATATATTTCTCTATACTATTTCTTCTTTCTTATGGTAAAAGGAGAGATGACCAAAAAAAAAAAAAAGGCAAAAAAAAGCAGTGCTTATGTAAACAGCTGTTAGCCTGTCTGGTTTGAAAAGAATAGTGTTGTGCATAGCAGAACAGCTCAGATCAGCTTGATAGATTAAATGTGTCATAAAGTTAACAAAATTGAAAGACAGGAAAACAAACAAATATCAAATCAAATCAGATATTGACAAATCCCAGGAACCGTGTTAAGCATCTGGCAGAAAGGAGGAGTAAGAAGCAAAGCAATAGACTGCACTTGATGAAGCAATAAATAATTCTACAAAGTAATGAGACAATGTGATATCGTTTTCACTGTAAGCCCTTTAATAATGACGGAAGGAAAATCCATGGGCAGAAGGGATGAGACTTACCAAAGATTTTAGTAAACATAGCGGGGTCTCCAAATGTTCATTGCCTTGAACCTGAGATATTTCTTGATCTCTTTTCCAACATTACCTGTTATGAGATGTCCATTATATCCTCTACCTCCTCTGTGTTAAATTCTAAATTTGAAATTTTTTTTTCTTCTTACCTACCTTGTTTTTGCCATCTAAACCAAAACCTACTTTAGGTCATCAAGACAGCACAATAGTCATCTATTCCATGGCTGTAAGTGCAGAAGCAGCAGCTGGTTCTTTTTTCTTGGACACAAACATACAGCCTTACCAATAACACAACGCAGCATGGACTTACTGAGAATCCTAAAAAGTTTGCATCATTCTGTTTTAGATTGCCATTATCCAACAAAAAATTTGTAAGAGACAATCGCATATTCTAGATTTGCTATGCTTTTTTTCTTTTTTTTCCCATGTATCCATCATATTTTCAAAGAAAAAAGAGTTGACTTTAACAACATGAAAAACAAAAATTAGGATCAGCCCGTTTCAACTTATTAACTTTCCTTTGAAAAGGAATATATTTAATGAAACTTAATGGCATTTAAGTGACCATGAACCAATATATTCTTATTTAAGAAAAAAATAAATTTAATAGAACAGTGTCTAGTACTGTTGACGTACTGAGTTGACTACTCAGTTGATGTACTGAGAATTAAGGTGATTGTTAAAATAAAAGACTCATTTAATACTATCTCGGTATCTTTTTGGCTGAATTTTTCTTACCTTCCTCTTTTTTTTTCTTTTTTTTTTAAAAAAAAAAAGTCTTGGCTAAATAAGTTTAAACAATAATACAATGGTCACTTATGCAACTACATTGATCAATATGTTCTTATTCAGGATGTCCAAACTAACAGAGTATTTCACTGTTCAAGGTGACAAGGACACCTTAAGGCCTTAACTGTCTGGGCCTTCTTATTCCTTCATATCAACGTCTAGAAGTCCCACAGTGACACTGTCTGCAGAGCCATTTCAGCTGTTATTTCAGTAAGTGATATGTCTTTAAGATGCTGCAATAAGTGCCATTCATTTACTAGTGAGGTTCTCTAAAGAGTTATCTTAGAAGCCACTGTGACTGTCTCTCATATGAGTGAAGAGGTTCATTGCAGTTTGTGTGTGTTTAGTATGGAGAAATGAGAGGATGGAGAGAAAGGAAACCATTCCTGGCATTATCACATTCTGCACGTTTTGGTTCTTAAGTATTCAGAGAGGTCTCTCATTATTGCATTTACAGGGACAGCCCTGTTTATTAACTGCTTCTTAAGATTTATGTGGCCGTATCTTGAATGTATCTAACAGAGCTATACACCGTTATTTATTGTTGATCACACAAAGGCTTTGTTTGCAAATATGTTCAGTTAATTAGACTGATACAATAACTTTTACAAGATTAATAAATGTCTTAAAACAAAAGTGTTTGACTACTTCCAAAACAAAAGAGTACATGTGCCTTAACTTACCCTTGAAACATAGGTACCTTTAGCAATTTATTTACTGCAAAATACTGATGCTAGGGGTGATGCTAAGAGTTGCTGAACTGTTAAAAATTAATACTCTGTAGGGTAAGGGCCTTATTTCTCTTCACAGTGTCCAAACTTTGCCTCCTTCATAGCATTAAGATACTGTGCATGAAGTTCTTATTCTGCAGGTGAGTCATGTTCCAAGAATTCCCCCAGCTCTGTGATAACTACACTTAGATAGCCAGATACTTTGTATTCCAAACTGCAGTGTTCTTTCTGATTTACTATTTATTCACTCATATTATTACTAATTATTTCCAGAGCTGAACAGATAAGAATGTTTGTATTAGAACTGTGCAAATACAAACTAACTTCTGTCCAAAGCAGTAGTTGTGAAGTTTTATAAAATCATAATTATATATATATGTATATAAAGTACAATAAAATATTGAAAGGAAATAGTTGAAGAAAAAGGGTCTGCAAAAAGATAGCTATGTGTGACTACTTTGCAAGTGGGGCTATTTAAAATTTTTGTGAAGTTAATTTTTTGTTTGGTTTGATTTAATAGAAATTGGGTTTTGATAAAAATCAGCATTTTATTTGTTGGAAAAAATGAATAAAAATAAAACAAATGCTCACACTTAAAGATGCTAGAGGAGCATACAACAGAATTTCAGTTGTGTACTAGTCCACATAGCTCTTTAACTTTGTTTTATGGATCAGGCTGCCTGGCCAGACAAGTATCCTGCAATGACTTCCAATAGGCAGGAAGAGAAGATGCAGCGATGTGTGGTGAGAGACATAGACTGCTCAGACTGTCTGAGACAAACGAAACAGGAAAAAAATTGAATCTTTACAATCCAGTATTCATTGGGCTTATCCAGGAGCTTATGACATCCTTCATCACACATTAAAACATGTAGGAGTTTTCTATCTCCTGTACTGGTTATTATAAAAATCATTTAACACAAATGATGGGTCTGTGTCATTTCAAGACTGCCGGTTCTCTGGTGTTCAGTTTAGGAGGACAAATGAATGTGGTATTGAAAGAACAATTTAATAAAATCATTTTTTAAAAATTCAACTCTGATGATGAAGGAGTAGTCTGACATATTAAAAGGACTTTGTTAGTAGCATTGTTTCTTTCTTACTCTTTGTCTTAAGCTGGGGAAGGCCCAGCTTAAGAACATTCAATGACCCATCTCGAGAATATTCACTGCTTACAGGTATCAGTGTGGAGAAAATGTACCAAATTATCAAGCTAGTCAGGGCATCAATTGTCAAGCTAGGCAGGGCTTCATTTATCTAAACCACAGAGTACTTCAGTGTTAGGTGATTAAACAACAGAATAGTGAATGAAAAACTCTAGCCATTTATTGGTACAATCCTACTGTGATTAGCAGCTTGAGCAATTAAGCCACAACTCTGGTGCCAGTGGTGGAGGGACTATCCCGCAAACATCTGTATCACTGAAGGAGTTAGAACTTGTCCACTGCTGGAATGTATTCTGCTCTGTTTACGCTGATCAGACACAACAGCATGAGGACAGTGAGGATGACCAGGCTGAACAAGAATGGTAAACACCAAAGTGTGCAGGATTTCATATCAAGACTCGTGGTAATATTGTGTCATTATTACCAGGAGGGTAATAATGGCTTTGGTCTGCTACCAAGGGATGTAAATCCTTATTGGCAAGCAAAGCATATGCTAATCCAGCATTTAATTACGACTAAGTACAAGAAAATGAAAATATAACTCCTGGATAGGATCAGTAATTCTCTATGTAAAGCAGGGGATAAAATTCTCTGGAGTCCGGAGCTGCGTGAGGCTCATGGGCCTACAGGACCCCCACCCAGGATGCAGGGCAGACTGGGGAAGCCCCAGTCCTCCAGACCTGGGTATCAGGCACCTCCCCTGGGGTGGACAAATGCTGGTCTGGGATGTGGGACTGTAGGTGGGTCCAGCTCAGCGGGACCTATGGCTGGGCAAGGCAGGGCTGTGAGGAGCTGAACACTGTCCCTGCTGTGGCATCACTGGGGCAGGGGCTGATAACCCTGGGGTCCTGAAATGAGTTCCTGGGCCATGAACAGTGTGAGGGAAGTCCTGGGGGATGTGGGCAAGGACTGCAAGGGCTGATGGTTCCCTCAGAGCCCTTTTAATGATAAATTACTCATCCATCACATTACATTTCTTAAACATGAGAAAAGACCTGAAGAGATGATAATTGAGAGGAAAGGAAATTTCCCCTTAAGTGAAATTTTCCTGACAAAGCTTTTTGTGACATCACATTTAGGTAGTTTAAGATTTTTACAGAAAACAGTTAAAGACATTTTGGAATAGAAATCAAGGAAATAAGTAACATTAAATAATTTGTTTAATTTCTTTGTAACTATCAATAAAACCCTCTCCTTTTAGTTAAGAAGGTGCTCCTGTTGGAAACAGTGAGACCATTATGTATGATGTTTTGTGTAATCAGCAATTGAAATGGCAAACACATTGTCTCAGCAGAACACCTGGAGAAAAGAGGCACCTAAAACTGCTGTGGTTGAATCTCCTTTTCAATTCAGTGTCAGAACCTTATAGTGGAGCTCGCAGTTGCCCTCTGAGAGGACCTGTTTGTCCCTTGTCTGTTTTATGTTTTTTCATGTGAAAAATGAACATTGAATCCAGATCTGAGTATCATTTCGATCCTTTTCCTGATTACTCTGTCTGCTTCTCTATGTATTATACATAAATACAGTAAAAAAAAGTTTGTGCAGGTCCCCGTATCTTTTGAAAAAATGGAGAGTGTGTACCTATCCTAAAGGTGTACATTTGAAACCTATGTAAAAAATTAGCCCTTTTCACTTGGTTTAATCCATGTCTAAATTGCAGGAAAACTTTTATCAAGATTACAGAATGTGAAGTCATGTGACAGGTCATCTGTGAAGGCAAAGGACTAATGCATAAACAGATTCTTCAATATTTTGTCCAAATAGAGGCACAACACCCACGATTGATTACTAGCCTTGCCTTTAAGGAAAAAGTGAAGCATAAACTCTCCTACCATACAACTGCCAGATCAATGATGCTTTCACTTAAATTAAAACTGCTCTTAGCTGCTCAAGCATGCTTTTCCTTTGTACTATGGCTTATTCTTTTCCTGCTGCCTTAAATATTTTAGCATTCCCTTTGTCAAGAGGACTTAAAAATTCAAAGACTGCTTTAGGCAACCCAAATAAAATCAACACCACAATTATTGAATTACAATTGCATGAGTCACAAAAGTTGGTGCCTTTAAGTGAAAACTAACAAAACAAGCCCAGTGCATAAACAGCAACGACACTGTCTTGTGTCACGGCACTGTGTGGGCTGGGGTCTCTCCGTGGCTGGACAGGGCAGGACCATGGGGAGCTGGAGGCTGGAACTGCTATGGAATCACTTGGACAGAGGCAGTGACAATTGGCCCTGAGGGGTTGAAATGCCGTCCTGGGCTGTGGACAAGGTAAGGGGAGCCCCAGAAGAGGCTAAGCAAGGGAAGCAATGCCTCTTATTGCCCTCAGGCCCCTGACATCTTGTACTTCACAGAGAACTGCAAGGAAACCAAGAAACTCCACTCTAGAAGGATGCAGCTGGACAGAGAGTATAGAGATGACAAGATGACAATGGGAACCTTTTATTTGAAAAGGGGAAAAAAAAAACAAGCAGGAAAAAACTTGGGAAAAGCAGGAAAAGGTTCATTTTTTTTTAAATGCAAAGCATACCTCATAAACCTTCATGTTTAGTCTCAAAATTGAATTTGTGAAAACAATCTTTTGCTTGGGCCTGTTATTTGTTTATAATCAAATATGTCAATGGGGAGGTCTTACCAGGAGAAATTAATTTTAAGTAGATAGAAACAATATAGATCTGGGAGAGTGCACTGCATAATTTTCTGGCCTGAACATAATCAATACAATTGTTAACTAAAAGTTCCAGTTTGAAGTCAACTGTTTTGGTGTTTTGCCTTCAGTTACATTTATGCAACCTGACTGAAAGTAATGGAGTTGCACAAGTGAATCTGAAGGCAATACTTGACCTGCAAAAATCTTTATTATTGGTGATCTATGAGTCAGATAGAAGACAAATAAGCTTCCAAATCCCAGACCTAATTTAAAGGGCTGGCAGTCAGAAAAAACTGTTTCAATTGTAAACTGAATGAATGTGATTGAGAAATTGAGGGGGGGAGCTATTGAATGTGACAATACTATTTTTGTTGAGTTTTCGGAATAGCCTTGCACTTTAAGAATTAATCACATCCTGCTGCTTATTCCCTACTTGAAGGCAAAATGCTCCATTTTGATATTATGATTGGTTGCCATAGAAATGATAATCAGGTCAAAAAAAATATGATTTCAGGTGAGGTGTAAACTGCAGGAACCCTTGACAAACAAAGAGCTTTCTCCCTTAGAATTATCTGTCACAACATATATAGAGAATAGAAATGTTATAAATATTTTCACACACACACACACATATAAATGAAGCTAAATAGCGTATTTTTCATTTTAGAAAACATAGCTCTATTTGGCTGCAAAGAGATAGTTAGGGGGTATCACTCTGCTATTTAAGATCCTAACCATACAAAACCAAATAATAGATTAGGTCTTGAAAGTTAGCCCACACACAAAACCAACCAATCAACCAAACCACAAACACTCCTCTCAAACAAGCAAACCCAAATTAAAAAAAAAAATAAATACTTAAATCCCTAAATATCTGTTTATCAGATGAGACCTACAGGTTTTCAAGATTTTTCTTCTCTTTGTTCTTCATGTATTTTATTTAAAAATAAGTAGATATTACATTTCCAGGCTTTTAGTGTTACGAAGGAAAGAATCTGGAGTATATCAGAACTATTTATATGATGAAGGAAAAAAAAGAAAAGCCATACCTGTAAAAAGCACTTTTAACTACTGCCGTAGTTACACCACTGATTCTTATTTAGGTGCCCCACCATGCCAATGCAACTAGCTTATGGTTGCTGTTATTTGGTGTCTCAGGATCTGACTGCAAGCTGCCTTAATTCTTCCTGACTTCTCTAATTAGTCTAGACCACTTTCCCTATCTACAGGTATATATCTAGTCACATAAGAAAGGAGAGGAGAAGGACACCCTGGAAAAAAGCAGGCTGGTACTGTTACATTACTGCTAGAAAAACTAATCTAAGCCACAACCAGTTTCTGAGGGTACTTTTGGAAATAAATTGTACAGTTTAAGGCTATTGGAATTTTTCTTATAACAAACACATTCCTTTCTGTAGAGCAGACACAAATTTACTTAGGCATCTCTGCAGCAGGTCTGGCCCTTTAGTCATATTGCAGATTGCCAAATTAATAGCACTATATATGGTCAGTAGGTACAATAGTGTAGTGGAGGAATGTTTAAGTAGTTTCCCTCTGTGAGTGGAGGCTATCCTGTTGCAACGAGTGGACACCAAGTTTCCTTAAATTACAAAAACAAAATACGAATGCTGCCAGTGTCACTTTTAAACACTTTCATTCTATGATCTCACACTACAACTGAAGAAAAATGGAATAGATAATAAATTCCAAACTGAAAATATTACATACTTTAACAGTTACAAATAAAAAAAAATAAGTAACCCAATTAAAAATAGCACAAGATAATATCCCCCTACTTAATTTCATAAACAATTAGAATATATAAACCAATGAGTTAGCTAAGAAATGACAATACAATACAAAGTTTCTCTGAAAACAAGCATAAGGCAATGATCTCCTGAAAAAACGTCTGGCTTGCACTTCTTAAGAGTCATGCCCTCACTTTTCTAATTTGTTATTGAGGAATCCTTGAGAGCTGGACGAAAGAGACAAGACAACAGTGTTCCTTTTTTCTGTTAAGAAATGTTTGGATTTTTTTTTATTTATTAGTTCTTCTTGAAAGGGATTGTCCTTTTGGCATAAGGTTGGAAACAAGAAAGCTGCAGAAAAGCTGTGGAAAATGGACAGAACCATGATCCTTCTGAAATGCTACAGAACATTCTTGTCCAGAAAAGAAGTCAGAATTTTCCTTTCCATCTTTCCATTTCCTAAACAAGCTCTCACTATTTTAATTGAATGCTTGCAGAGTTCATGCAGTGCCTGGTAGGACAAGCTAAAAGGAATGCACCTAAAAGAGGTGTTCATGGACTTCTCATTTAAGGTTTGCTATCATGACACCAGTGAAGTATGACTCAGATTTTGCTAATGAAGACACTAATGCATGCAGTATGGGAATAAACATGAGTTAGAGATCTATGTACAGTTGCAGGGCTATGATCTTGTTGAGATTGTGGAGACATGATGGAATGGCTCCTATGACTGGAGTGTTGCAATGGAGGAATACAGGCTCTTTAGGAAAGACAGGATGGAAAGAGGAGGAGGGGGACTTGCCCTTGATGTGAGAGAGCAGCTGAAGTGCACAGAGCTCTAGCTGGGGATGACAAGACAACTGAGAGCTTATGGTTTAACATTAAAGAGTCTTTACCTAGCCTAATGAAGAGGTTTTCCGTAAGTGAAGTTGACCCCTCAAGTCCTCCAAATTAGGCATGTACTCCCATCTCCAGTACCCAGGATAATAATGCTCATTGTTGATAGGTTTTGGCACACATTTCTTTCAATTACTTATTCTGTTCAGCGCTCTGACAACTCTTATTTCACCTTTTTATTATCCTCCTTGAAATAACCTCCCTTTTTTTGACTATTATAATGGTATCTTCCCTGGCCTAGTAACATTTTATTTGTAGTTTCCTAAGATGACAATGACAAGCATCTGCAAAGCATATTTGTGATGCTTCCATTTTTCACTCCTATTTTCACACTCTCATTAGAGGCTAATAGTGAAAGTTGTATCACTGCTGTATTCACTAATTTATTTTGCAAACCTATCACTTGTGCATTTGTTATGCAGTAGTCATATTTTCACTAATAATTTTGCAGTTGATATCAGAAAGTTAAACATGTCAAAGGCGGCATTCATTATAAGGGGAAAAAAACCCAATTCTTCTCTGAGTTTGTGAATAACAAACTAAACTGTGTAAAAACGTTTCATTATCAGCTGCCAGAATCAGGACTGGTGATTAGCTCCATAAATTCACAAAAATCTAAATGCTGCTGATGGATATAGGTTATTACATGAGTATGATAGCCAGACAGTCTCGTCAAACAGCGTATTACATGTGTAGGATATGTTCAGACATCATTTAATGGTGGAGCTTTCCTCCAGTGATTAGCTAAATCAGTATAAATAAGGCAAAGAGCTTCACTCCAAGATAATTTTTTTCGTTTTTTAAAGTGGCATGCATGAAGGGTGTTTACTAATGAAGTGTAAACTGATGTTAGATGGATAAGGAGCACCACTGAAGATCTCAATATTTCAGGACAGTTACTTTTTCTAATCTGTGAAAGTTGCAACTCAATTCCAGATCTGACTTTCTTGCCTGCAAGAAAAAATACTCTATTTCACCCATGATCACAGGAAACATCTCCAAAAACCATGTTAAGCTAACCTAGATTTTGCTAAACCTGCATTAGATTTTATGAATAGTTTATTTCTTCTTTTCCACTATTATGACATTACTATTCATACTTCATTGTCCAACATGATAAACTGAGTACAAGACCTGAGATGAGTGAGATTTATTATATTTTGTACAGATGCACTGTTTTCTCTGTAGATACTAGTTGAAACTGAAGAGGCAGAACAGATATTTTTATTTTCAATTTATAAAGAATCATAGAATCAGGGAATTAATGTTCATCACTAAAATAACTAAATCCTGTGCTGTTATTTGAACTCCATTTAAGCAAGACTTACCAGTTAAAGTGCTTTTCGACTTATCCGGGTTTTTCACTTTTGTTTGCCCCTTTTTTGTTATGACAGCACAAGCATTTAACCTAACTTAGAGACAAGACATCCACCTGAAAATAACTTATAGAAAAAACCCTCTCGGATAAATCAATGTCTCTACTTACTTCACCATCAAGATGCAAAGAGCTCCATAGAAGACTCTGTAAGTACAGGAAAGAGACTTGGAAGAGACAACTCAATCTTTGGCAGCAGTGATAACTTTCATATGTGTCAAACCAAGTCAGTCACAGTTTGCCTTTTTGATCGACCTAAATTTCCTTTCACCTATTGATTAAATTCACAGCTAGACTTTTGCTGGACATAAAGGTGTCCAGTTGAATGAATTTTGTTGGACCTGCACTGATTTAAGTAATATTCAAAGATCAAGAAGATTCAAGGAATGCATTTTTTCCTTGTTTTTCTTCTGAAAAGCGTAGGACCAGATGTTAATGAGATTTGTATTCTTTCATTTTGGACTGAAATTTTGTTTGTTTGTTTTAATTTCAAACTGTTTTATTTGCCAAAGTGTCCTCTGGCCAACAACCATCCAGATTCTCTACTGTAATACTCCTAGAGAAACTCCTACACTTTGGAGAACGAATTAAATCACTTGGAAAATAGAGATGACTTTGACACATAATTTGATATATAGCAATTTATCTGCCTCTAAATTCTTCGCCATACTCTAAAAATTTCTGTTTAAAGTCCCAAACATTCTACATTAAATCTGTAGGGCTCCTATAAAGGCTTTGTCTGTACATATAATCTATAAAACATTAAAGTTTTCTATCTAAACTTTTACATTTTAAACATGTACTTATAAGACTGATTTTAACACACAGTAATTTGCCTTTCATTTTGAACTACAAATTGAACCTTTTGTATTACTGTTCCATATCCGAACATGACGTTCTGTGGGCCTCTATTAGTTTTGATGGGTTACCATGGAAACTGTAGAGAGAGAAAGAGAAGGAGAATACGTTTGTATGCTTAACCACAGTGACTTACATCCTTTTCCACATTTCTGTGAAAGAAATCAGTAACTGAACGTAGAGACAAAAAGTTATATTTAGAGATAGGCCATAGTAAAAAGTATCTTTTTGGCAAGGTGGAAGGTATTCATGATTTATACTGCATTTGCATTAAAGGCTTCTAAATACTAAGAGCATGAATGTTACTGACAATGGGAGTTTGCACTGTCTGCAGTCTTAATCAACATACCTATCCAGCCCAAATGGGGCAAAAAAGTGAGAGGTAAACCTACCAAATTGTGCTTCATGGCAAGATATCAGAAAACAACTTCTGGTTCTGAAAAGAACTAAAAATTTATCTCATGGAGCCTATCAAAATGCCCTCAGCTTATAGTGACATTTTGCCCTGGTCAGCATGGGTTAAAATTAAAATGATGAGAAAGGGTGTGTATAAAGTATAAATTTATAAGACTATTCAACAGTTAAGTGTGGGGGAAAAAATCAATAATAATAGGTTTGTGGATTCTAAATGCAGTTTTCAAAATAAAAAAAAATTAAGGTGTTTTTTAGGTTTTTAGGCTAACAAGTATAAAAAATTTCCCTGTTTTTTTAAAATGACAAATGACCAGAAATTTGACAGTGATATTATATATTACTTGCTATTACTTGCACTGGAGAAATTAAGTAATAACTTATGAAGTATTCCATGTGGGGAAAATGAAACGCTTAAGTAGGTGAATCTTCTAACTACTCATATATGTTATATATTTACACAGTATATTTGAGATATATACCCTGCCTTTATGTTGACTGACTGTACATATATATTGTGAAAAAAACTAGCTACTTTATTTCACAGCTGGATATATTTGCTTAGACTTAGTGGGACCTTTTGGTCAGCTGATGTACAGCAAAGACTGAGATTATGTCTATTCACAATAAACTTTGCAAGTAGACCTACAGATACATTTTCAATTTTTTGTTTAATTTTTTTTTCCCCCTGCAGATAAGTAGGAATTCAGTATTTCTGTTGGGAAAAAAAAAAGAAAACCAAATAGATCATCTGTAGCGTTAAAAGTTCTTCCATTTATGTTTAACATACTAACATGCCATTAGAAATACCCACACACTAATTGCAGGTTCTGATCATCTGCCTTCTGCTATCGGATTGAACCTCTGTTCAAGAGAGAAAATTGCAGTGCTGAGGTGCTGTATGTAGTGACTTGCCTGTAGTGACAACCAGAAATATATATGGCTATGATCTATGGAGTGAAAACCACCACTCAGAAAAAGGCATTTAAATCCTATGTGTGTGGAAATTTAACAGAGGAGCTGAATTTTTTGGCTTTGGCCTTGACTTGGCATCCGTCTTCACTGAGCTACTCTGGAACTAGTAATTCAGATGCTCCAAGAAAATCCAGCTCAGTGGCCTTCCCATTCTTCCGTGACTTGTATGGAAGGAAACAGAGATAAACTGTAGTGGTAAACAATACAGAGACAGCAAATATGTATTTTTTTTTTTCTGACAGAAGTGCTACACTTTCATGCCCTTTATTATGTGATCTGACAACAGAAGGATGTAAGGTTCATGCCTCCAACATGAAACCATGTCCCTTTCATATGTACAACACCGGTGGGAAAGGAATCTTAAAAAGTGAATGTTTAAAATGAAGTTAAGTGCTTAAAATTCATTTTTCCTTAGATGGAGTCCCATATCGTGTGATATCTTTTGCAGATTTGTTTCTGACATCTTAAACACTCAGTATTGTTTTGGGACTGAAACCTCTTTGAGAAACTCATTGAGAAATTCATTCAGAAAATAAAGCAGGTACTGAAATCTGCGTGAAATATCTACGTCTTGTTAGGTGCATGCATATGTGTTTATAAGTTACAGGTTTGATTGGAGATCTCCAATATAATTAAGCTTTACTATTAAACAAGTCTTGAGTGATGGAGCTTCACCAAATCAACAAGCTGTGGCTCCATTAAGATCACCACTAAAACTTTCACTATCCTTAGCAGTCAGAACTGCTTATAAGTAAGTATAAAAACACATCTTCAAAGTGTATATCAGGGACAGCTTGTCAGTCAATTATGTTCAATTACTTCTAAATTACCATGTTAGCAGGATAAGTTTAAATATTCATGCTGAGAATGTGGGTTGATATTTGCAGTAAAAAAAAAAAAAAAAAGGAAAATAAATAATCTCTATTTACCTGATTTATAATTCTGTGGGGAAAGTATGCTAGACTGAGTATGAACAAGCTTCACTGGAACAGAAGATAAACTAAGATACTAAATAAGGACCCTAGGAAAAAAAAGGAATTGACTGCTCTGGCACGTATTAAAGTGACAAGAATCTTGAAGTTATATTTAATAATAAAAGTAGTCTGCATATTCCCATTGGTTATACACATCATCTATCAAAGCTTTCGCATAAGGAGTATCCATCAGTAAGAAAACTTTTAATCTAAAATGACGTAAAGCGATCTCAGTGCAAATACAGACATTGAAAAAATGATTAAGCTATTGAAAACTGTCCAAGTACTGAATTTTAAGATGACAAAGTATATAAAAAAATCATGCAACAATGACAGTCATGCAAGATTGAATCTAGTGCCAATACATTTATTGTTATTATCTTCAGCTTTCACATAAAGACAAAAATCTTACAATTCTCAGTTACTCAGGTAAATTACTTTGATATTCAAATATACTTTTTGAGAAGTTTTTTTTTTCTCCATTCTTAAGGCAAACAATTTTTCCCAAATCATATGAATCGCTCTAACATCACTGAGCTGATGTCAATTTCCATTAGGAAGGAATAGTACAGAAACATTCAGCACATTTTGAGACTGTACAAGGGCTGTATTGCCTTCACCAAACCGACTGGGGGACAATTCTACTGTGATTAAGTGGTATTTGCCTGTAGAAATTTCTTGCAGAATTTCAGTGTTCTGAAGCACTGAAATGAAATATTCCCAAATAAAAATAATAATTTCAAAAAGGTTTTTAATTAAGAATCTTATAATTTCATAAAATTCATGCTATAAATAACTAGTATGTTACATTACATACGTTCTCATTACACTATTCTGAAAAAAAATTGAGGATTTTCAATGAAAGAAAGATACATAGGTATCATCTGTCCCATGCAATTTGACATTTGTGCAGACAGGCATAGAAGCTATTCCATTTCTGCAATGATATTATGGTACTACATGCACTAAAGATCTCCCATGTCTTTGGCAATACCATAAAAATCATTCTCAGATGCAACATGAGGATGCAAAGTCAGATCAGGCAATTTGCTCTTAAAAGTGGTCAAATTTATCTACATTCAAGAGTGAAGTTTTAAATAGACTGTGATGTGCAATGTAGACATTTAAAGACTGAAAATCTTCCATTTAGAAGGCATTATTTTAGCTTACTTTTTTTTAATATGTGTTTTATCATTTATAGCCCATGCAGTCAAGGTAGTAGGTAGCTAAATTAAATAAATAGGAAAAAAGTAAAAAAAACTACCTCAAATATTTTTTCCAGTAGGGTTACACATTATATATATACGTATATATATATATAAATATATATTTTATATATATAGAAGATATCTGCATTTTACCCCTTCCTGCTTCCAAGATTTTGTGTTTTAAATATTTTAACCTTAGGGCTTATAAATCCATTAGTAAGAACTGGTGAAGCAAAATATTCACTTGTCTGTATTCTTTATATTCTTGTTTGTATTCTTTATAGTGGAAGAAGGTACAAATAGTCGTGTTCACATTTTTTTTCAGAATTTCAACATCAAAAGTTATAAATTGATGCTGATTTAAAAAAAATAAACTAGCAAGAAGTGGTCAAAATCATGGAATTCTTCTGAAACACAACTTAAATAACAATTACCTAACTTTGAAGAAGAATATTTTGATACAGAATTGTATCTTTTAATGTATTTTTCTTAATATAGATGAATTTTCTAATGTAACTGTGTATGAATGATTTCAAACATACTACTAATCTCAGATTTTCTTTCCAAGGATGTATTCCAAATGTCGCTTCTAAGTCATGTACATCAAGTGTAAAGGTTGCAATTAAAACTGATACTAACTGTTGGGCTCTGATCTGATTTGTATACTTTTTAGGGTCAAGTGACCTCATTTTTTTTTCTCCATGTCACCTTTAGCAAATCTTCAAAAGTTTAATAGCTTAGGATTCCACAGTAATACCCAGACTTGCCTCCTAGAGTCCGTATGTTCCTCCCCAGCGACGGGATATATGTAGCAATGATTCTACAATTACAGGTAAAATTTAGATTTATTACTGCCTTCCATAGGATGTATTATCCTAACGACAATCAAAGGAATCAAAGAAATCTTTACCTGCATTGCATATGTTCATATTCAGTTTGCTGACAGTATACCCCAATGCATAAATGTAACCAGTCTAAAACCATGATAACTGCATGAGCAACTTGCTAAGAAATGTCCTTTCAGGGCTCAGAAGGGGCTTAAAATTGGCTGAGGAAAATGCCCTCCTTCTCTAATATTACTTTTTCTCTATCCTATAACCACTAACTTCCCTTTGTGGGCACACAGTTTGCTTTTTAAGTGAGTTCTGTCCTTCTGAGTGCAGAAAGACTTACATACATGCCATTTCAAGACCTGTGAGCATCTGTTTATTAGGAAATTGCAATATATATAACTTCTTTTTCCCAGAAGAACAATTAAAACATTTTCAGCAACAGAATTCTAAGAAACAATACATGAGAAACACATACACTTGTTGTCTAGAAACACATACACTTGTATGTCTAGGCTCTCCAGCCTATAAATGTAAGTTTTGCTATGAAGAGGAGGCAATTATCCTCAAAATAGAGTGATAAACACTTTTTCAAGTATGAAGGAAGGAGTCTGAATGTAATTGTGACAATCATTTCTTCAGAACTGCAATGGATATTTGAAATTTTATTTTTCGTTGGTGACCTGAATATTTTCCCCTAAATTATTCATTTGAATCCAGTCTAGGTCAGTGGAAAGTTGTTAAACCAAAAGTTTATGCCTTTTATCTAATGCCTGCTCTCTGAATAGAACTGATGAGCTCCATCCCTTTCCTGTGGGATGGTTCATACTGTGCAAAATCATGCTCTCATCTGATAGAAATCAGGGCCATAATTGGTAGCCTAAGCAAAGGATCCACAACAGATCAATCTTTTAAGTGGCACTTTCAGGGAAAATCTCTAAAATCCAAAGGCACAGCAATCTTTTACACATATAGTTCTTCTGTCCATACATAGCTTCAATCTCTGGGGAGGGGTCCTCCTGTCCCATGGGCGCCCCGTATACTAGCACAGGGGGTGGTGGTGGGAGACCACGCCCTCCTGATGACATCATCGGTGGCAGGGCACCTATTGTCATTTACCAGACAGCACTGCCTGGTGGGTGGGAGGGGTGGGGCTGGGAGAGTCCCTTCCCCTAATGAATAATTAATTAAGACAACACGCCTTAAAACACCAACCAACCAACCAAAAAAAACCCCAAAACAAACAAACAAACAAAAAACCCAACAAAAAACCCAACACCCCCCCCCCCCAAACCCCAACATGGTTGGACTCAATGATCCCGAAGGTCTTTCCCAACCGAAATGATTCTATGATTCTATGGTATGTAGGATGTAATTGTGCATAAAAGCCTTGAGTGCTGACCCATTCAAATCTGCTTACAAATCCCTACTACTTTTAAGACATATTATGAAAATGCTTTTAAAACAAAAGGCTGTGATCTATATTGGATCCAAGATTCCCATAAAACTTCATTGATGCTGATAGAAATTTTTTACCTTAATATGTCAACATTTATTAGTATTTTAGGTAAGTAGCAAACATTATTGTTGACTAAAAAAAAAATTATTAGGTTGCATTTTCTCCTATACAAATCCTAAGAAAATAACGTTTTTGATAAATGACCCAATATATGCAGTTCATCATTTTATTGCGAAAAAAAATCAGCATTGCAATGTTCAGCTAGGAGCGATTGGGTTATTTGACTTACACAGATACAGAGCAAAGCTCCTACAGTACTGGCAAAAACTAAGGCACAAGTAAAATACATTTGCAAAGGAGAAAGCAAAAGAGGGATTTCTTTTTGTTTGTTTGGTTTTGTTTTCTTTTTCAAACAGTGATTAGACTGGAAAATTAGCCACTTTGGGATTTTTCAGTCAGTGGTAACAGATGGCTGAGTTAGTGATGAACCACTGAAGGGGCTGGAGAGTTGATTAGGGAGACTGGCTGAAAGCATGCATCATCAAATTGGCAGAATGCCTAGTAAAAGCAGTGACCCATCACTTATAGTAAGTCTTTAAAATATTAAGTGGACAGATATATTTGGGGGAGAAGGAGAGGGAAAGCTTGCCTTGCTAATTCATTTTCAGAAAGCTCTGAGGTAGAAAGAATTTCTCAGTTCTTTCTCATGTTTATGGCATATTTTCTCTTCCTACTCCTGTCTTTTTAAAGTGAGCTATAGCTGCATGAAATGGAGTAAGTTTTATTTAATTAGTCATAGTTTTTAGAAAAATAACAACCAATGTAACCCCCCTCTTTTGAAAAAACAACCTTTTGTTTTTCTGGTTATAACATAAGCTTACTTTAATCATATGAAAGAAAGGAGATTGGCATTGTTTGTTTTCATTATTGGCTTTGGTAGAGCATTTGAAAAGATGTTTGTGGAAAATGTCTTAAATTTTAAGTTAAAGTTCTAAAATTTAGAACTTTAAAAGAGGTTAATATTCGATTGAAGACCAAATGCAGTGTTATGCCACACTATCTCTAAATTATGAACTGTATTCCTCTTTCTCTGGTTCTGGACACTTCAATCATTACTTATATTTGCTACTTTCTACAGCCAATAATTTCCCTTCCAAAAAATTTTTTTCACATGAAGGTGGTAGAAATTACTATTTTGAAAATAGCAATACTACTTTCACCTAGAAAATTTACAATTCTAGAGGGAAATGTGGCCAATCTTTTGACTAATGAAACTTCTTATTACTCAGTTTACATCTTGTCTTTGCTCTCTGGGTAACACCAGTGCAAATGATTGTTTATATATAGTCTAAAACTGTTAAACAGCAGCAGTAATAGTATGCAGCTCAATTTTCCACTTGTCACTACCTTCCATGTAGGCAAAGCTGGTTCTCTCACTGTGGCTTTCTAATTCCTGCACAGTATTAAAAACAGAACAAAAGCTACTAAAACTAAAGAAAAAAACACATAACCTGAGAATATGCTTTAGGTGTTTGCTTTAATTTTGGTGTTATTTGCCGCAAACCTATGTAGATCATAAAATTTTCCCTCTTAGAGCATGTCTGTGTGATATAAGGTTGTGCCCTGCCCATATAATATATCAACTCAGTTACTGGAATCAATGAGGACTTGTTCTGCCTAGTATTTGTCCTACAGAAAAATAATGTCTTTTTAGATAGGCTAATTAACCTAAGCAAAGTACCACTCCAATGTAGCTATATGTCACTGGTATTTGAGCTGGCTAGTAAATTCACTGTCAAGACACCCCTTATGTATATGCAGAGGTGTTCACACATGCACTTTCTGTGCCTGGTTCAAATTCAAAAGCCTTACAAGCAAAGAAATAATTACCTCCTGGGATCAATATGGCTCTTGTATCTTGGACACAGGTGAAATAGACTTTCTGGAAGTTCAATATTATCTCTTTTGACCAGAGTCTGCTGTATAAATGTATTACAGTTCTATATCTCCCAGATATCCACTTCTGGTTTTCAATCTAGCAATGGCTACTTGGTAGGGTGCTTTATATTCTCCTAGAGTTTGTTGCAATTTGATATTCTGCTACTACTACCCATGTATGAATATGCTGTGCTAACATGTATGAATGTTACTATGCTAGTAAGCATAGATAGCATCAAAGTAATCTTTTTCCAGGAATCACTTTTCCTCTGAATTTCTACAGAGATCTCCATCTGCCTAAATTGGCACAAAACATGTAGAATAAAAAAAAATAGCTTTCAGATATGGAAACCTTATGCCTCTAAAATAAATGTTTTTTTTAATTAAGTTGTTCTTTGATACAGATTGATTTTACACACAGAAATTCTTTAGTCTTTCTTTCCAGTAAATGATGAAAAGTTCTAGTCTGGAAACTTTCTTTCAGGTGTTCTTGTAGGAAGATACTTACTGGATCCTGTTGGCATTTTGGTTTTTAGCGTTTTAATCAAACCTTCCTTTAACTTTACTAATAGCTATATAAATAACCATGCTGAATAGAAGCCCCCAGGACAAGCACCTATAAAAATCATCAGTGTTAAGTGCCCTATGGCTAGTAATCCTATGCAGACAGATGAGCACTGTCTTAGATCTCAGTAATTTCAGGAATTGGTGTTAAAAAAGCAATAGCTCATACCTACCCTAGCACTCTAAAGTCAGATCATATTTTCTATAATGTAGTCAAAAATATATTCCCCTTAGTTATTTGTTGGTCTAATCAGTGAATTGAGTTTACATGGCAAGGTTTTGGTAGCAGGGAGGCTGCAGGAGTAGCTTCTGTGAGAAGACACCAGAAGCTGCTGCCATGTCAGCCAGTTCTGAACGGCTCCAAGACAGAACTGCCACTGGCCAAATCTGAGCCCACAGCAACACTGGTAGTTGCTCTGTGATAACATATTTAAGAAAGAATAAAAAATGCTGCACAACGGATGCTGGGAGAGAGGAGATAGAAAATGCACTGCAGATGCCAAGGTCAGGGAGAAGGGAGGGAGGAGGCACTCCAGGTGCTGAAGCAGACATTCCCCTGCAGGCCATGGTGAAGACCCTATGTGTGATGGAGAACTTCACCCCCACGTCGTGTCCCCCTGCAGCCCATGAAGGTCCATGGCAGAGCAGATACCCATTCTGCAGTCTTTTTTTGCTGAGTGGGTAACTGGTTTTATCCAGTAGGACAACTGAGTACTAACAAAAATGCTGAATTTGGGTTGAAAATAGAAAGATTTTTTTAAAAGATTTAAACATGAGAAACAAATTGATTTACTAGCTTCATTCAAGGATCAAAATTAAGCAGAAGAAACTTAATAGAAATTAAGAGGACACCAGGAGCAATGTGGAACAAGGCAACTTAGCAAAAAAGACATCCCGTTATTTAGCTCATTCCTTCACAGCTTGTGTGTGTCCCTGTATGTTATACAGCAAAGAGTATATGGGATTAATCTATATCCTTACAAGTTGAATTAGAACTTAGCACAAACTTAGTATTTCTTTCCCATATAGATTTGTGACATATTTCCATTTTGGTTTACAGTAATTTCCTGGTTGTTGCAGACCTGAGGCATGAAGCTGTTTAACATTAATGTCTCCCAATTCTGGACATGGCTGGGGACACAGTTGCAGCTAGTTAATCTAGTTCATGCTTCTTTCTGTTTAGTGTATTGGCTTTATTATCCCAGGGAGTTCCAGATAGAACTAAACTTTTAGACATGGACTGGCAACATAACCTGAAAAGACTTGAAAAAATTTTAGCAAATAAATATGATGACTATCATTAACATGACTGAGGTAAGTGTGGGGGTTTTTCATCAGTTAAGAAAAATGTATTTATTATCACAGTCACAGGAAATCTGAATGATCCTATTTTGGATAAAACTGTATATTTTTTTAAGGCAAAATGGGAATCTTCTATTGTAAGATTCACTGACATTTTCTCCTGGTTTGCTGTGGAGCAGAGCCAACTTTCTACTCAGTGAAAGCAGCTGTTGCTTATACTTGTTGCTGCAGCAATCAGGGTCCACTGACTCAGTTGTTTACCCTGGTGGAGGGTTTCCACCTGTGGGGAGGAGTATACAGGTCAGGTGACCCAAACTGACCAATAGGGTATTCCATCCCATCTGCTATGCTCTATATAAAAGCTGAGGGAGGAAAATTAGCTCCTTCTCTATGGTGTGCTTTTTTCAGTGACTGGTATCTGAGGAGGACTATGTCAGTTTGTGTACCTTCAATCCTGATGTGTGGGTTCCTCAATGAAGATCCACAATCTAGTTCCCATTTGTCACTGAGGCTGGTCTGAAACTTCCCTAGTGCCTGATGTTGACATCTCTGTGGGAAATTGATAAGGTTTTGTATATATTGTATCTATTTCAGTATTTCCTTTTTTATTTTATTATTATTTCATTAAAGTAGTTTAATTTTTTCTGAACTCATCAATCTCTTTTTCTCTTCTTCTTGGAGTAAGAGATGGGGAGAGCATCTCTTGTCTTGTCATTGGCCAACTCATTGGCACAAGCCACGATACATATTTATAGGATCACCACTTTCTCTGGATGAGGTAGGTAAGTTGGCAAGAAGATTCACTGGTTGCACTGTTGCCTTACTTCAGAATGCATTTTTGATTTTTCCTTTCTTCTGTGCTGCTATTTGCATAAATATTTAATTATCACTGAAGATGAATTTCATCTGTGTTACTTGTGTTAGTTCCAGTATTTTGATGCGTCTGCTTTGACTGGTGCCCCATACTTTGAGTTTGACTGTAATTTTCATGTACCAAAATTAATAGTTAGAAATTGGTATGGATATCCAGGTTTTATTTATAAGCACCCATAGGGAGCTAGACATGGAGTCAGAGTGAGCCATCACACTGAGCAAAGGACCCATATAGAGCTAGCCTAAAGCACAGGCTTTCCAGGCAACAAGTAAATGCTAACAGGAGAACTGTAGTCTGCAGAGACTCTTCTATCTCATTTCAGAACCTCTAAGGTAACTTTTAAACATGACTGGATAGAAAGTGTCTTTTTTGTAAAACCTTAAGTTATGATCAGAGCGTTAGGCTTTGAGTGACTCAGCTTCTGTCAGCCTGGAGGGAACCTTAATCAGGCACCTTTGAGTAGGTATAGCCCAGTTTATCCCCTACTGTGAATCTGTGCCACCATTCAGAGAAGAATTGAAGATCAACTTGTCTTCATCCCTGAGCAAAGGAGCTAGGCATCCTTTTGTTTTCCCTTTCTGCTACAAGGAGCTTGTCTGCCCTTCTATAAAAGGAATGCTTTGAAAATATCCTCTTATGGTTATAAAACACAGAGACAGTGCCAGGAGTTTGATGTAGAGTCTGTTCTGTCTGTGTATCAGGCTATGAGAATGAAATCATCCAAAAATTACTATTAGGCTGTGAAAAGACCATCCTAATGGAAGATCTGAGGGTTTGGCTGTGGACTGCCCACCTTTCCATCTCAGGGTGTCTCAGGCAGGAAATAAAACGTAGGCATTAGGGACATGCAAGAGCAATATAATCTGCCCTGGACTTACGTAATTCATGCATATTTAGGATAGTATTTTTGGTTATAGATACCTAAATATTACTGTTTTAATCATCTTCCCCCCCTATTTGAAATGATCCTGAGAAATGCAAAATGCAACTGAACAGAAAGGTCAGTTTTCCTAGTTGCTTCCTTTCTCTGGGTCTAAAATATTTTATTTCATTTTCTGCTTATCCTGTCTCCTACTTAGAGACCTATTTCTGGAGATTTTCCCCTTGAACTCCCACTTTCACTCAGGGAAAGCTCTGTGTAGCTCACTTGAGAGTGAAATTGAAAATAACTCCATGTTTACAAGACAGGATATGCAGGTTTGGGGCCATAATTTTATTTTATTCAGTCATATATGGGTCCTGCATTTGACCTCTAAATCTGAAAGACAGATCAGCTGTGGGAAGAGAAGAATCAAGTAATATATTTGGAGAGAGATTTTAAAAAAGGGTTCACTGTATTATAGGTAGCTCGCAGTAGTAAATGATGTAAAATTTTCAGCAATTATAACAAGTACTTAAACTTTTCAAGCAAATCATTCAAATTAATTTGCTTTCTGTATAATTATTAATCCAAATGGTTTAAGCACCATTTAGTAATCTCTCATAACCCTTTGTTTTTGAGTAGTGAACCTGAAACAATTCAGTATAGTTCAGGAGATTCACCAGAGACCCGATTGTTGAATAAGGTATCTTTCCATTAGGCATACACTTAATGAAGAAATTGCACCCTTTTGGTTTCATTAGTGGGAAAATTAATGACTAAGTACTGTTTTCTGACAAAAAAAAATGACATGTCTGTCAGAAAGAAAGTTAATGTTTCAATTCCTTTCTTTGTTACCAATTGCTTTTCCTCAGTTTATAGTAGATCTATCAGTGTAAAGCACAGGTCAACTACTAGCAAAGAGAAAATATGACTTCAAATTATACACAATATTATTAATAACAACGCAAAATGGCATGTGCTGCAGAAACCGGACAGTTTTTGATCATTTGACTTCTGTATAATTTGGAACATTGCTTATTTGTATTCAGATATGCAGATACTAGCATACAATTAATTAAACCAATGTACTCAAAGGGTATTGGAAATAGTAAACATGCTATTGGAAACAAAGTAAAGATTATTTTATTTGTAAATATTTTCTGATACGTCATAATGACCAAAATTGTGGGTATTTACAACCAACAATGTTGTAAATCTACAAATCTACAAGGTGCTTTTCTTTGTTTTGTGTAATCAAAAGGAATGTTCAATGAAGAAAATTTTTCAGTAGCAATTCAAACTAGGTAAAAGCTTGGGGGACCAATGGCTAGAAAAATGATATTATCCATGACTATGTAAATGTGTATATTTAAGTATGTGTATATATAAGCATATATATACACACACATATGTGTATAAACCTTTTCCTTTCTCAGAAATATTATGCTGGGTTTTTTAATGATAGAATGTCTAGAGTTGGAAGGGACATTAGAGATCATGTAATCCAACCCCCCTGCCATGGGCAGGGACACCTCCCACCAGATCAGGTTGCTCAAAGCCCCATCCAGCCTGGCCTTGAACACCTTCAGGGATAGGGCAACCATGACTTCTCTGGAGACCTGTTCCAGTGCCTCACCACCCTCACAGTAAAGAATTGCTTCCTAGTATTTAAGCTAAATCTCCCCTCTTTCAGTTTACAACCACTACCCCTTGTCCTATCACTATGCTCCCTGATAAAGAGTCCCTCCCCATCTCTCCTGTAGGCCCCCCCTTGTGAGTACTTTTGTATCTGATTTTGTATCAACTTTGTCTTGTAGTAAATACATTTAGAATGGAAGGATTTTAATGCTAGGCTTAATCTATTTGCAACTTTTCTTATTCCACATTACTCTGAGGAAATAATTATTGATAATGACCCTGTATATTACAAAGCAAAATTAAAAGTACCTGTTTGTCCTGGTTCTGGCATGGTAGGGTTAATTCTCGGCAGGCTTTGGCAGGGACACAGGTATTCTATCCCATGGGAGCCCTGCCAGGTCTTTAGCCTGGCTGCTTAGGAGCAGGCTGGGGCGTTCTGGGTCCTGTCAGTGAGCAGAGGTGCCATAATCATGTTTGTATGTACCTCTGTCATTGTTGTTCATTTCTTGTTCCCTTTGCTGTTCTGTTAAACAGCCTTTGTTCCAACCCACGAGTTTGACTGCCTTCTTCTGATTCTCCCCTCATGGCTGTGTTGGGAGGGGCTCAAGAGAGTGGCTTCATTGGCCTTTGTTGCCCTCTGAGGCTAAACCATGACAACGTTAAAATCAAATTTTGTTTATCAGATGACCAGATTTGTTAATAGTTTCATTTAGATTGAGGAAAATACTAATAAGAAAAACATGTTCAATGTCTTTATGGAAGTCATTTTCAGACAAATGAATGATTACCCTGACATTCAACACTGCAAGAGTAGTATCTCAGTTTGATTCTTCATATTGGAGACTACAATTATACCTTTATGTGAAAAGTGATACTGTCATCTCTGTTTTAAAGGTGGAAGATGAGACACAAATGATAGACATAGACAGAGGGATTGAGAGCATCATCAGCAAGTTTGCAGATGACACCAAGCTGTGTGGTGTTGTTGATACGTCTGAGGGACTGGATGTCATCCAGAGGGACCTGGACAGGCTGGAGATGTGGGCTCAAGTAAAGTTCATTAACTTCAATGGGAACAAGTGCAAGGTTCTGCACCTGGGCCAGAACAATCCTCTGTATTGATACAGACTGGGTGACGAGGTATTAGAAAGCAGCCCTGAGGAAAGGGACTTGAGGGAGAAACTGGACATGAGCAGACAGTGTGCACTTGCAGCCCAGAAGGCAAATTGCATCCTGGGCTGCATCAAAAGAAGTGTTGCCAGCAGATCCAGAGAGGTGATTCTGCCACTTCTGACAGGCTGAGGGAGCTGGGGTTGTTCAGCCTGGAGAAGAGGAAGCTCCAGGGAGTCTAATAGCGGCCTTCCAGTACCTGAGAGGGGCCTACAGGAAAGCTGGGGAGAGTCTGTTCACAAAGGCCGGCAATG
>JAOQGH010000023.1:74080979-74282061 GCA_025769975.1 Gallinago jamesoni | reverse complement strand
TTGGAGGTGTCCCTGTGACTGCAGGGGGGCCGGACTAGATGACCTTTGAAGGTCCCTTCTGGCCCAGATGATTCTATTCTATTCTATGATTCTTTACTCTGCTCTGGTGAAACATCACCTGGAGCACTGTGTGCAGGTCTGGAACCCTCAATATGAGAAGAACATAGACCTGATGGAGAGGGTCCAGAGGAGGGCCACAAAAATGCTCAGAGGGTTGGAGCACCTCTGCTAGATGACAGGCTGAGGGAGCTGGGGTTCTTCAGCCTGGAGAAGAGGAGGCTCTGGGGAGACCTAATAGCGGCCTTCCAGTACCTGAGGGGGGCCTACAGGAGAGACGGGGAGAGTCTGTTTACAAAGGCCTGCAGTGACAGGACGAGGGCCAATGGGTTTAAACTGAAGAAAAGCAGATTTAGATTGGATATAAGGAATAAGTTCTTTCCAATGAGGGTGGTGGAGCTCTGGAAGAGGTTGCCCAGGGAGGTGATTGAGGCCCCTTCCCTGGAGACATTCAAGGTGAGGCTTGATGAGGCCCTGGGCAACCTGGTCTATTTGGGGGGGTCCCTGCTGGCCCTGCTGCTGGGGTTAGACTAGATGATCTTTGAAGGTCCCTTCTGGCCCAGATGATTCTATGATTCTGTTCACCTATCCAATGACAAAATCTCTAGACTGGGTAGACAGTGGTGAGAGGTACACAACTCTGTAACAGATGTGTCTACAGAAGAAAACCTTACAATAATGCCTAATATCTCAGCATTTGGACCTGTAGTATTACTTTTAATTTATTCTTAGAGTATAGGTAAAAACCATATTTTTAGCTATTATGAGGATTCATTAAGACTTGTACATGCAATGTTATTTTCACTTGGGCAACTATGAACAATTCTGTCAAATCCTGGCTTTGCAGCTTGCATCAAATTTTAGAGAGTCATTTTCCTCCTGAATTATTATGGAAATCTTGGTTTTACTCAGCAGTATCAAGAGTATTTAAGAGGAACTTTCTACATAAAGAATCTTATACAGCAATGCATATTCAAGTTATAATGTCAATTGACAGGTTAATAGTTTCTAAATTATTTCTTAGAAATAATAATAAAAATATCAACTTTGCAAGGAGCGATTTGAGATGTTCTGCAGATGATTTGTT
Source organism: Gallinago jamesoni (assembly GCA_025769975.1). Classification (NCBI taxonomy): domain Eukaryota; kingdom Metazoa; phylum Chordata; class Aves; order Charadriiformes; family Scolopacidae; genus Gallinago; species Gallinago jamesoni. The sequence goes on along the minus strand of JAOQGH010000023.1, from coordinate 74,280,917 downwards.
GTTGCTACTTCTACCACAAAGGAAGATGTGTCAGTCCCCTGCTATTAGTGTGTACTTCAACTTCACTGATGTTGCAAAAAATATATGTATTTTTTCCCTACCAACTATTTACAGGAGTTCATGAATGTGAATAATATGAACTAGGCCGAGAGTTTTTCCATTGGGTCTAAATCCAAAGAACATCAGTTGCTTGCACAAGAACAATATCAGACTCTGCAAAGTGTATGAATATGAGTTCTCGAGTGCCCTAAGTAGCAAAGGATGTATATTTTTGCTTAAGAGTTACTTCTTTGAGAGCACAATTGTTGTCAGGGATTGATAATCTCCAGTGTATTTGTAACGTAACAGATATAATAGATATTTCAGTAATACATATTTGAAAGTTGGATATATATCAAAATATAATACCATAAAAGAAAGGTAAAATATATGGTAAAACATCTCACACATAGATCAGTAAAATAATTTTCAACAGAATTGAAAAAAAGAGAAGTAATTTTTATTCCAGTTCTGTGTGGCTGTACCATGTTCTCCCAGTTCAGTGCTCTGAAATCACCATTCAAGGTCAGTTTAGAGATAGTTTTATCTTTCAGAAAGAACAGATACAGCTGTATTCCTCCTTTGCAAGAATGAAATTAATTGTTAGACTGGAATAAATGTTTGCATCTTATATTAATAGAATATAAATTGAGAGTTTCCTTTGACGTTTACAAACCTTAAGTGTTTACAAAAATTTGAGATGCCAATTGATTTACTAGATACTTTAATATTCTATTGTATTCAAGGCAACAGTTTTATTATCTGTCCTTGCAGTCCAAAATATCATGAAGATTATAGAATCCTTAAAAAACCCCACAAAACAAACAAAATAGAAAATGTTTTCTATTGAGAACTTATTAAGATTATAATGTTGCTTTGGATTTTCTTTGCTGTTAATGAGTAGTACTGATACTCAGTGAAGGCTGTTGTTCTTCACTTAAAGACCAAAGGAGACTGCCTTAGTGCACAGGTACTGAGTGTCCTTGGAGGATGAGATGAAGGATCATGTTCCTGTAATTTAATAGCGGAAATAATGTTACTACCAATTAAACATCTGTTCACTGTAGAAATTGGGCAATTTATAACACAGCAATTTTCTGTGCCTCCTTCCATCTACTCTATGACAGAGGACCGAGTACTTGTATTTTTGGATTTTAAGGTCAACATCTAGTGTAGACATTGGAAATTTAGCTGGTTCTTTAATGCCATCTAAGTTCTGTTGTACTGAACAGTACAGGTACCTAAAATTATATATCTGAAGCAGTACAAAAGGTGCTTCATCACAAGTGTGGGCCCAGCAGTGCAATGCTTCTGGGACTCCATAGGAAGACATTTTCTTCCAGTTTCACAACCCTCACCAGTTAGGCACATTTTCCTGTTTGAAGTAGGGGATTCAAGCATGTTTTTGAACTAATTCTTACTTTTGATTGAAACATAGAAACATCTAGAAAATCTGTCATTTCCTTCTGCTCTTCAGAGAGGACGCTTAGAGGGCTGTAGCTTCACCCCAGTGAATCTTCACATACTGTATCACTGTGGATGCCTCCACACAATTCATGTGACTTTGCTGCACTGATTTTTTAATTCTGGATCATCCTGTATATCAGTGATGCTTCTGGGTCTTCAGCTTTTCCCTCTGGGATTAATCATTTTCACTGTTTAAATGTTCTTGTAGTTGCAAATTTAAAGGTGTCCATCTGCAGCTTCCAGCATTTTGCTTAGATGATATTTTCCTCTCTTAGAGAGTACATTTGTTCTCGTATACAGTAATCGAGATGCCTCAAAATTTTTTTGACATGAACTGAGTTCCTTCACAATCCATTTTAAAAACAGCAACAAAAATTACTAAAATGGAAGAGAGAAAACCTTAATAATTCTTCAGTATGTTTGTATACCAGTATGTCTATGTGTGTGTAAGGGCAGACAGAAATTGTTTTGTCAGCCTCAGAAATGTATCTACTACTGGATACAACAAAAGAGAAAAATTAATAGCTTCTGGGAATAATCTGAATCGGAAATTAAGAACATGCTGAAATTCTCTGTAGCTAACAAAGCTAAATACAAAAAGACAATGTATGTCATCCACCTTTACTGTTCTCAGACATAGTGAAAATGCCCCTAGCCTAGCTTTGAAGAAAGTGAAATGTAAGTATTAAAGAAAAAACAGATTTTTCTTTTTTAATGTTTGCAGCTGGAAGAGTGATTCCAGAGAAAATAGGACAATTTCACTACATTACCTATATTCTGTCATGCTCTGCTCAATTGGTTCAATTGAGGACAACGCTTCATGAGGAATATGTGCCATTTAAAACATACACAGTGATGTTCTTGTTACTGTGTAATTACTTGGAGTAAAGGTTATGCAATTAGGTCAAAGTTCATTTTTGAGTACTAGAAATAATTTGTTTTAATGAAGATAAGAACCCTGCTCCCTCCCCCCCGCTTCCCCCCAAGACAGGAAACATTAGTGCCATATGCAGGGAGAACACTACTGTCTGTCATATGAGAACAGCATCATTAATATTTAATTTTTATCATAGAACAACAGAATGGTTGAGGGTGGAATGGACCTTTGGAGGTTATCTGATCCAACTTCCCCTTCTCAAGCAGTGCCACTAGAGCAAGCTTCCGGGGTCCATGTCCCAATGGCTTTTGAATATTTCCCTGGAGGGAGACTATGCTAGCTCAATTTAGCCAGCTAGCTGCCTAGACTCCGAACTGTTATTTAAAATGTTCAGCTGTATATACTTACAATTACAGAAACCCTGCAGAGCAGTTCTGTAGAGATCAGTAAACCAGATGAGGTTTGTTTTGGGGTGGGTGTTTTTTTTTTTGTTTCCCAAAGGCTTTCATATTCAAAGGAAATCATATTTAGAACGCTATAATTTACTGTGCTACATGGACTCAGAATGAGTCGGATTAAAACTACCTAATAAGAATTTTAAGATTTAAGGGAAAAGTGACTACTATTCCGTCACTTTTGGAATCTGAGAAATACAAAGAGATTTTGAATGGATAGTGGCAAAAGCAATATGCCTGTAAACAGTACTCCTAATAAGAAAACTTTGTTGTTTGGTTGTTCAGCCATATTTTAACAGGAAAAAAAAAAGTCAAGGCTATACTTCATATTATAAATAAAGAAGTTATGTAACATAAGTCAGCATAGTCCATCTGCAGTGAGCAGATCAAGTGTGGTCCATGGACATTTCCATCCATCCAATTGCTTATTCGAGTCTGAGTAGAATTGTTCAAGCCAGGAACAGTGCAATCAACTAATCTTCTTGTACTTGCTAGGAGTCCAGACTGAAAAATCAGAATATTACCCATGCCAAAATTGGAAATTAAAGTCATTGATACCTATGAAACGGTGACAGACTTGCATCTAGAGGGGAGGTCCTCCAGTGTTTCCTGTTGGATAATGAGGCAGCCCAAAATTCACTTCCCAAATCTTTTTCATGCCTCTGCAGTTTCTAAGGCTGGATCTTACTGACTCAAAAAATCTCTGTATTAGGAACAAAATTGGGGATGTTGTCTCTGTAGCCCTTAGGGGTTTTGTTCACTAAAGCATAGATGTTGTGGTTTAACCTCAGTAGGAAGGCAAATATCACACAGACACTTCCTTGCTCCCCTGCATTGGGATGGGGGAGAGGACGAGAAAAGCCATGGGTCAAGATCAAGACAGTTTGATAGGTAAAGAAAAGTCTGTGTTCACAAGCAAAGCAAAATGAGAAATTCATTCACTACTTCCCCTTGGCAGGCAGATGTTTAGCCATCTCTGGGAAAGCAGGGCTTCATCGTGTCATAATTGTTACTTGGGAAAGACAAACACCATAGCTTCAAACATCACCCATTCCTCCTCCTTTCCCCCAGATTTTATTGATGAGTACAATGTTGTATAGTCTGGGATACCCCTTTGGTCAGTTGGGGTCAGGTGTCCCAGCTGTGCCCCCTCCCAGTTTCTTATGCACCCCCAGACAACTTGTTAGCAGAGCAACATGAGAAACAGAAAAGGCGCTGATGCTGTTAGCTCTGTTCAGCAATAACTAAAACATCCCTGTGTTTTCATCAGCAATCAAAACAGAGCACTATGAAGAAAATTAACTCTGTCCCAGTTAAACCTAGTACAACGGGCCATGGGATCACAACTTTGCTGAGGAAGAATATTAAGTTGCTAACAGTAGAGTATTTGTGACATCCAAACCCCTTAGTCTTTTCTCTACTTTCTACAATGAAGAATTTTTTCTTGTAAGAGATCTAGGAATAGTACTTCTTTAGGTAATTGTGCAGTAGATTGGGAATTTGAGTGGAGGTGCCAAGTTAATGCATGTTTTATTGGCAATTGGCACCAACTAAAATTCCAGATATGGTTAATGACGTTTCTGGAGTTCTCACTAAACAAGAATTTAACTAAAAACTCTTTTTGAAGAAAATTATTAATTTTTACCTATCCACTTCAAACATTACAAAATAGAACTCTTGTATGAACTGGCACATTTCTCAAACAAATGAGCAGAGAGCTATATAAATACATAACAGATAACTATAGATATTTTTTATGCTTATGTTCCACAACTAACTTTGGCTGCTGACCCCAGCTTCCTAACTCCGTAATGTGGCAGGAGCCAAGCACACAGCTGTCTCCATATTAATCCTTTTCACTGGAGAGGAATCTTGAGTACTCAGAAGAAAGACTAGATTCAGAAGACAAGATTGTCTGTATCTGAATATGCACCTTCCACATGATTTAAAACTAGACCAGGAGAGATTTCAGAATTAGTTTAAATGAGAGATGGTTTAACTTCACTGTTGTAACTGAATGCTGGTTCTACAGGAGAAAAAGATTTTGGACGGGGAAATTACTGTTTTTAAGAGGTCAAAGGAGAATATTACAGGTGATCTGAACAATTCATAGGGTCAGTTATGGTCAATGCTGCTATAAGACCCCAAATCAAAATCAATTATGGTCAACAATAAGTAAAGTGAAAGGTAGATTGCTGTCAATTTTAGCCTTCACAGTTTCAGCTTTGTGAAAGTTAGCATCTAAATTGCGCTCTTTGAAACCTGTTAGCAGTGGGATGAGTCTAAAATTGGAAAGCAATAATTCATTTCCAATTGTTCTTACTTCAATTTAAAAAAGAAAAAAAAAACAGATCTAAAGGCAACAAATTACATTTCCTTCAGTGGAGCTACTAAGCATGCTCTTCAAACTGGAAATGTGTGTCCCGTAGGGTATATTGAAAATGCAATTGCTGTATAGAGGGATTATTAGATGTCAATGTTAATTGACTCTACAATGAATTGCTAATGATCTGCTGTGCGTACTGCGGTAATAGGTCTAGGTGGACAATAATTTAAATTCAGTGACAGTTGAATATGGCAAGTAAAATAAACCCCTATAACTCTAGACCTAGAAGTGAAGGCAAAAGTGCTAGTCTTTGGATGATGAGATGGGGTGACTAAGCAGTGCAAATTCAAAGGAATAGGCTTAAATCAAAGGAATAGGCTTACATTAAAGAAATAGGCTTAAACAACACTGTGAAAAGCAAAAATACATAAGTAAATAAATCGTACACATATACATGATATAGACTACCAAGAATCAACTTTTGATATCCATGTTAAGCAATGAGGTGAAAGAGAATATCTCCAGAATATTTTGCCGTCTCATGGTAATACTAAATCCGTTGTATCACTGTAAGTCATCAGCATTCAGGATTCTGTGTGTGTCCTGCTAAAATCCAAGTGGATTTAGGGCCTAGAGGAATACTAAGCATTGTATTATCACCCAAAATGAGTGGAGTACTTTCAATTCTGTTTTGGTCCACACAATTATGTGTGATCTTATGTATCTGTCTGTTATGACAAGCTGAAAACTTTAGAAAGCAATTTTCATCCCAGTTTCTTCAAAATGAACATTTGGCCTTTCAGTTTGAATGATTAATTTCTACAGAAATGTGCTTTAGCACATTTTCTTGGATTTGATTTTGATTTCTGTTGATCTTTGTGACATAAGAACAATGTAATTGTCAATATGGCTGTCACAGCAACAAATACCATTTATTATTCACCTTGTCTGATACTTTTTATAATAAGCCCCTGCAATCACTTACAATTGCAGCAGCCTGTAACTGTTGGTTCTAGACATCTAGATTAGATTATGCATTTTATAATATTTACATTTTTTGCATTTGAAACCCAAATCAAAACATACTGGAATATATGCTGTTTGTGCAAGTGATTATTGCAGCATTTAACAAATGAACGTCTGTAAGTTGCTCTGAGAACATTGTCAGATGTAAAATAAAATATTTTCAGACTTCTGTTGTTCAATCAAAACCATACTGACTGGAACATACTGATCATTCTTCTATTTGTTTTATAATCATACAATTCTTAGTTTTCTATGCTGGGAATTACTTTGCATTTGACTTCATCTGACAGAGATGATTCTTTTGAGGTGGAAAAGCATTCAGAAAGGTAAAGCTATTTGGCTAAATTTGTCATCACTTTAGAACTTCTAAACTGTCCCTATCTTATGATACAGATTATAACACTTTCCCCTAGAAATCAGAGAAAAGATATATCTTTTCCAATAAAATATCTGTCTTTGGGTTTTGCAAGTTTAAGTTTTGTTTCAGTTTTGTTTAAGCTGTGTTTCTATGAAGATTCTAAAGGAGAATATAAACCTCTTAGGAAGTCTGGAGGTCATTGTTTTTCCCTTGCTACCCAAGGGGTGGATTCCGTTTATACTTAAAAGATGGATCAATAACATTGAGCATCATGCAAGAATGGATTCTGAGTGAAAGGAAGAATTCCTACTGGTGATTTTTTAGAAGTGTTTATGTTTTGGCTGTTAAGAAGAGTAAACCTAAGTATGAAAAATAATCCATAATTAGAAAGAAGAAAAACAGGCAGTGAATATACTTTTTTTTTTCTCCTGGAAGCCAGTTAAGGGACACACATTCCATTGTGTAAGCAATCTGGATTTTCTGTCTGTGCTCTTTTGAAGAGATACCACAGCTATAAACAATGAGAATGATCACAGTTAATAATTAGTCTGTTTTCTTGTGAGAGAAAACAAGAGGAAAAAAAATTGATCAATACATAGTAGTTTCTTCTTCCTTCCTTCCTTCCCTTCCTTTCCCTTTACTTTTTGCTATTGAGATCTCCAGTAGAACTGGGTTGTTAAAGGCATTCTCCACTTGGAAGGCACTATATACTTTATTTCTTAGAATAATAAAAAGTCCTATAAGTGTATAATATAAGCAGATAATCATATAACCATATGAGAATATAATTAAATGCTTTAATTAATGCTAAGTACAGTTGTCTAAAAGATAAAGTGACCAGTCAGCTAATTATCTAGACTCTTGTTTCATATATCCTCAAAGTGGTATTATCTTAGCTCTCATAGAGTGGGAGGGGAAACTCTATCTAAAATATTTATATTGTATCTCACTTGTAGAGGTGCAATGAATCCAACCTCTAGCATTCAGTAGAATGAATCCTGCTTTTATGTAAAGACATATGAAGTTATCTTAGGTGAATCCTACCATAAAGGTTAATTTATCCAATTGCAATAAAACAAGGGGTAATGGTTTTAAAATACAAGAGGGTAGTTTTAGACTAGATATAAAGAAGAAATTTTTCACAGTGAGGGTGGTGAAACACCGTAACAGGTTGCCCAGAGAGGTGGTAGATGCTCTATCCCTGGAAACATTCAAGGTCAAGTTGGACAGGGTTCTGAGCAACCTGGTCTAGTTGAAGAAGTCTCTGCTCACTGCAGGGGATGTTGGACTAGATGATCTGCAAAGATCCCTTCCCATCCCAACTGTTCTATGATATGATATTGGATAGAGGGAGTAAATAAATTAATTTCAAGAAAGAATGTAAGTAATTTTCTTCTTTGTATTTTTGTGAGATTAGTTAATTTTCTTTCTTCTAGAAGGAAAACAAGATTATCTGCAGATACTGTTAATATCTCCAGTGATAACAGCATTTTAATACCCCCACTAAAATATTTCAAAGAATAAAATAGTTTAAGTATACTTGATGTGTCATTTTTTCATCTACTCATGATATATTGAATCTATGTCAAGTTGCGAACTGGAAAGTTGCTTCCTCTGGATCCTGTTGTAGAAACTTAATTTGTTTTCTATAATATTAGTTGCCTGCATTTTTGTTGGTTTATGCAAGTAAAGAATCCTGTTAAGTCAAGGATTGGAGGACAAAGAAATACAAAATATCTTATTCAGCTCAAGGAGATGTTTTAATGTTCTTTTCCATCACTTCATGAAGAACACAAACATTCCCCTTTCATGCATGGTTTCATTCAAAATTAGCTTTTATCACCCTTTCGTTAGCTCTGTGCCCTAACTAGTCTTTTTTTATAAGGAGAAGATATTACTGTTTAGCATATTTTAATTCTCTTTCTCCACGTGGAAAATTCATAAATAATCTTTAATGTAGGATTTTGACATTTTTTTTTCTTTCTTGAAGCTAATATCTAAAATATTTTTCTACTTTTGCCTTCATCTAACAAGACATGAATGTATCTTTGAAATAAATAGAAGCATTTTACTTTTTCTGTACAAAGCATTTTAGTCTCAATATATTTTTAACTTAATCTACTAACCTGTTTACTGATGTTAAACTTGATCTAAGAGAGTATTAAAGTAGACATTAAAGAAAACACTATTCTTTTAAACAGCTTTTGAAGAGTTCTTTAGTCTTTTTCACTTCATTAAAAATTTCTTAAGGATAACTAGATATTTCCTAGTAAATATATATATTTTGCATTCAGTTGTTTTCATCAATAATGATCACATCAAATAACCTTACTTCATTGTTCACACTTAGTCTCACTCTAAAGTGAAAACTCTGTGTTCATCATTCCTCAGCCATACAATTAGACTGCTAAGTTAACAGGCTTATTATAAATCCTTGATATTATATTTACTGTTGTCAAACTCATTCGTCTTAAGACCTCAGACTCTTGAAATGGTGGTTTTAAACTAGGGTTTTAAATACATTTTTGGTCTTTTTTTCACAATAATCTGTGCCCTCTTTATATAATTCTAACCTTTTGACTCAGATGTAGTATTTTTTTAATTCATATTTACAGGAAAAAAGTCATACTGTATCTATGATAAAGTAGTGCTTGATAAGAGCCTATTGTCTTATGATGTGTACATCTGCTTTTATTAATGTTAGTAAGAACAATACATAAATTCTGTCAATGAAAGAACAGACATGATAATTTGTTTTTTAGATAAAATCTCTGAATAAAATTCATTCTTTTAATTACAAGATATTTTCCATCTAAAAACACTGAAATGCTCTTTCTCTGCACTTTTATAAATAGTTTTATCTACATCAGGAAGTTAATATCACGATTTTATGATTAAATACTACAAAGAAAAGATAATTTATTTCAAAAGTTGTTGTTTGTCATCTAGATTTTCCCTGTGGCTTTGTTTAATACTACTGATTTCTTTAATGCTACTACATTTTTCTCCTAATAAACAATTTTTATTATTTTATTTCTATTTAGATCTGGAAAATGCAAGGGGAAATGATCACAGAGTTAACAAGAAATTCAAGAGTTTTGAAAAAAAGAGGAAAAATACTCTGAAATTAATATTCAAGAAAATTAAACTGATAGCCCACTCAGACATTTATGATGGAGGATCTTACTGATTTTTCTTAGTAGAGAGAAAGTAAGATTTACAGGAACATTCCAGGACAGCAGCCAGCAAACTAAACTTGACTTAGAGAACTGAAGGAGTGGGAGGCTGAGCAGATACAGGGATAATCAAGAGGTAAAATTTCTGTTGAAAAAACTGACATAAAGCTTGCAGTAAATAAAAAGTAGACTATAAATAAATAAATAAATAAATATGTACCTTTGGTTTCCCTAAGCCTAGAGCTCCTTTCCTCAGGGGAATTCATTTCTCTATTTTTGATATGAATTTGTAATTAAGTTTTAAAAACTGTACATTTCATGAGAAAACACTTCTATTTTTTCTCTTTTAGATCTGCTTTTCTCACAGTCAGCGTTATCTTGCTCAGTTCCTATCTACGTCCCTGTACTCTGATTCATTGTAGTACTCTTTAGTTATGATTCTTGGGAGAACTGCTACACAAATTATCATAATCTAGAAGGATTTCCAAGACATAACCAAAGTTTTTTTGTTTTTACAAGCATATTTTCAGCAGAATTCCTGATAAGTTTTTTTCTTTGATTTGAAATTTGATCTACTTCATGATAGTTCAAATTGGGAGTTTAAGAGTGTACTAGAGGGTGAAGATATGATTGCCTTTCAGGAGCAAAAGTGAAAGTACCAATGGTCACCTTAGAAATCACTTTGCTGAGAAAGAAATTATGCAGTCTGGTTTTGAGCCTTTTCAAAGAAATCCTGACACAGAAGAATAATTTCTAGACATCTTGGTTAGTTTATGCATGCTTCTCTTTAAATTTGAAGTAATGTCCTCATTAACTAATACTGGTTAAAAAAAAACAAATTAGAAGTGAATACCATTTTCAGGATGTATGGTTTCACGGTGTATGCCTCAAGGAAAGAATACAGTCAGTTGACCAAAACTCATTGTAATTGTATAATGACCTTATATCCTCTAGCATAACACGCATCCTATTCTGTGAAACCCTTTAAGTCGAAGATAATATGTGAAATGTAATATCAGAGTAAATACGTATATAAAATGAAGAGAAGAAAGAAAGCAATTGTTAGAAAGCTTTTCTATTGAGAAAGCAGACAAGCTGAGAACATAAAATTTAGCTTTACATGAATCAAGAAAGCTGTATGAACAGCTCAACTTTCAGTAAAGCACAGTCTTTTGTAAGCCTTGGTTCTTTTAGCAGGGCAGATGAAGAAATGTTATTATTTGTATACTGCATATATGTGTTATAGAACATATCATTGCTCAAATCACCAACGACTTTTCAGGTTTTAGGTACATAAGAATTTTGCCTAAATATGTATTTCATTTCTTTCAGCTGCAAACATTATATAATAAAATAAATAATTTATAGATAAAATAATATCTGTACCAAAAGATAGTATATAATAAAATATGAGTCTAATACATAAAAATACATTGCATTAAATTTTGTTGACAACATTTAAGCTAATATTTTGAAATTTTACCTGTTCTGGACATGTTCACATGCATTAAACCTATCAAGGGCACAGAAGGAAACAAGAAACAGTATCCAACACTTGTGTAGGACTTCTCATTTTAGGACAAATAAAAGTACACTTAGATGCTCACAGTCCATTGTTCATCAATGATGGTAAGTAACAATTGAGAGAGGGTAGGCTCAGAAGCTGCCTTCCAGTATAATTCACATATATGATATTCCACATCCATTCAGAGATATAATTAAACTAGTTTAATCTGTATGTAACAGCAATTTAAGATTCTGGATTTGCTATGAATGAAGCTGGAGTCTCTGATAGTCATACATCACATCTGAGTTGGGCATCTTCCAGTTTAGGAACTTTGCTAAGTGTTTCCCAGCCCCTAAGGTTTGACATGTGGAAGAAATCAAATGTAAGGTCAAACAATGTAGTACTGCAGAAATACTCAGACAAGATTTGGCTCAGAAGTAGTCCATGATAACTTTCCAGGATAAATGACAGCATTTACTCAGATCCACCAAGGACCAGAAACACCTTGAAGAACAGTTGTTTTTTTTTTTTTTCTTTTCTTTTTCATTATGAGTCTCATATTGACCTTAATTAAGCTTAATACAGATGTGGTTTTACCTGTATAAAACAGATTACCTTCTTCTTTGGGAAAACTTAGTATCAGACTCAAAAGTATGAAAGCCCACTATGAAAAATGTATTTCACATTTTTTATAGATTTCTATTTTATATTTAATTTGCAATAGTAATTTATTTTCATTGACTTGCTTAAAACTTAAGGTTTTATACTTCAGTGTTGTAACATTTTACACAAATAGAGTTTTTAACTATTCTGATTATTTGAACAAGGACTAGATTGTAGTAATGCTTTGGGGAAGGTGAAACATTACAAGAAAAATGTTTTGCAACATAAATTTTGTGATACATTTCTATTTTATCAGCTGAACTTTTTGCGTCTTTGACTCTGTATCCCAAGAAAAAAACAACAGTCTAAATTGAGTTCAACAAAATATAGTACAATATGACACTAATAAGCTCCAGCAATTAGAAAAATAATTTTGTTTCTCTTTTTCACCAATTATTTTTTATATCAGTTTAATTGATCCTTGTCTTCAAAATAATCAAAATATCTACCCAAAGCTACTGTGGGTTGCTGAAGCAATTATGATTAGCCAGTATGGAAAGAATTGATCCAAGATGATAATTTCCTACAGATGAAGATAAACTGCTTCATTAGTCCATTTTTACCTTTTTTGTCTCTATCAAGTTCCCCAGTAAACCCTGTCTTCATTGATAAGTGAAGAATATCCTGAAACATTTTCCAGAGGAACAGGATAATAAGAGTTTTCTCCTCAGGAAGTGTACATTTTTGAAGAATACAGTTGAAAATAAATCACTGAAAACATAGTACTTTAAATGTCTCTGTATATGCCAAGCTATAAAGTGTATGAAGTATAAGAGTCATAGAATAGAATCATATGGGGTTGGAAGGGACCTCTGGAGATCATCTAGTCCAACCCCCCCACACCGGAGCGGGTCTACCTATAGCATGTTGTACAGGAACGTGTCCAGGCAGGTTTTAAATGTCTCCAGAGAAGGAGACTCCACCACTTCCCTGGGCAGCCTGTTACAGGGCTCTACCACTCTCACAGTAAAGAAGTTCCTCCTCATGTTTAGGTGGAACTTCTTATACTCAAGTTTGTGCCCATTGTCTCTTGTCCTGTCACTGGGCACCACTGAGGAAAGACCAGCTCCATCCTCTTGACACCCTCCCTTTAAGTATTTGTAAGCATTGATCAGATCATCATGTTAAACTTTCACATAATGTCTTATGATTAATTGTATTTTGGGTTCACGCAGTGGCAAAATACTCATATCCTTGTAATAAAATCTGGATTAAATCTGTTTTGTGAAAACGATGAATGAGTGTGAAACAGTCTACTAATAGCTAAATAGTAAAATGGTGTCAGTGATGTTTAGAAAAGACGGAATTCAGAGTCCACCACCACTGTGATTAATGCTTTAGTGATAACGCTCACAACATTATAAAAGAAATCTGGAGGTATACAAAAGCCACAGGTTTCTGCTTTAATATCCCACTTCCCTGGTTTGCGCTGCTTTGTCAAAATTAATGTTGTGATTTTTTTGTAATATATGTCAGATAGTTGTGAATCAGGTTGCCTCTGAAAAGCAAAAATATATAGGGAGTATAACATAATTTCTTATTCTTACACTAATTTCACTCAGAATTTTCTTCTTCTATTCCTAAAAAGCAAGGAAACAATTATAAGTCCTTCTCTTAGAACACCAGTTATGATTCACCTGTTCAACTTTACTGAGGTTATGTAATAGCCATAATCTGTCAGTGCAAGAAGAGCTGCACAACAATTTACAAATTGATAATATATCTTTGATGGTTAGCTAAAGATCTTATTCCTGACTTTGGCATTTGGTATACACAGGTGAAGTTAGTCTTGATAAATAACCATCTTACCAGTTTTAAATTACATATTTTACCTTAATATTGAAACAGTTTAGTGCAACAGTGATGCAAAAAAAGAAAATAATGACTAATAACGACTGTTATTGTACCAATTAGCTTGAAAATCCAGACTATTAGAGTTTTAGACATCTTACTTTTTACTTGATTCATTGAATAATTTGACAAAATATTGTGCATTGACAGGAGATTAAAGGAAAGTTATTTCATGGGAGCCCACAGTAACCTCTTGCTAATTGGTTTTCCTGACCTCCAAGACATTTATGCTAGGTCTAAAAGAAACAGCGTATGAGGTAGAATGTATTTTTCCACTTAACTTGCATCACAGCCATTTTTTTCTTCTGTGTCTAAAAATGTTCTAAATGCATGGTAATGATATTTGCTGAAGTAATTAGGTGCAATACGATACATGAGATTCGCCATGCATAAGACATGCATGAGGAAATAAATATGACTTTGAAGACATGAAAAAGCTTATGTAATTATAAATATTTTCTACAGGAACAGGATAAACCCATCATAAATAAAATCAGTTACGTGGAAATGTTTTGCTTGGAGAGGCTTTGAAAGCTTTTCACAGAGAGATCATGGCAGATACGATGACCCTGTACTGCTGTTGTCACCAGCTATCTCTGAATCCCTCATAGAAATAAAGAAAGGCAGATAGACAGATTTGTTTTGGAACTGGGTTGACCCCAAAGTGTTGTGTGTTGGCTGTATGTTTTTAGCATCAATGCCTTCAGAATTGGAAAATCTTGTTTACCAATAGGAATCTCTAAATTTTTTTTTATTTGTTATTTTCCCTGCACAGCTGTCCTCTACCAATAGCCACGAGGTACATAACACAAATATTTTTGCAATGACAAAGAAAAGGCAAACAGTGTCAACATCTACTCCAGTGAAAAGCTTGGACTAATGAAAGCTTTGATTTTGCCAGCCTCATACATGTTGGAAAACTGGACCACTTCCTGGCCACTAAAATGATATCTGAAACATTCAGCAGGCACACAGTCTAATGGGGAGTCTGCTAACCTAATCTAACAAATCTAATGGGGAATCTGCTACTAGTGCAGATGACTCAGGTCAGTTCTTCCTAATGCCAAAAGTAAAGGAAAATAAAAGATATTGTCACACTGCACACAGCTCTACAGAGAACTATTACATGATATGCTTTATAGAAAGGTTTTCAACCATTATTCATGAAATTGAAAGGCATAAAGACATAACCAGGACTGTGTTACCCTATGTAATCAACACGTGATCAAACACAACACTGAGCATGGCAAATTGCTTGTATTTTCATCCTGCATCTAGAAAGTTTTCAGGCTTGCTAATCCCTGGACTAGCACAGCTAAACAGCTAAGAAACATTCTTTAAATGAGATATTTTAAAGCTAAAATCTAATATGAGCTAAAATGACATCAAGATGATTTGTGCAGACATTTCCATTGGGGCTGCTATAAATTAGGTATACCTGAATCAACACCTTCATCTTCTCCAAGATAATAAGTGGGCAATATTTGTCTGAGCATTCAGCACTGAATATGATTTTGTTAGTTCTGAAGGCCAGCAAATCATTATAAGGTAACTAGGAAACACAACCAGGTTTGAAACATTGTTCTCGATAATATACAACTCTATAAAGCCAGGAAGCGTAGCATTCAAAAGCTACAGAATGGATATAATTTTCTCAAACTTGCAAGTCCGAGGCTGTAACAAGTCTTCAAAGGTTTTGTTACACTAAAGATCTTCAGTGTAAAAGGTGAAAAATGGACGTTTTATATAAATCAAGAAACCTGCTCTGTAGCAGGAAATTACCCAACTACAACCAATGTTGACAATATGTTTGGGGGTCATTGAAATTTTAGCTAAATACAAGAGGTTTTTAACATTTTTCATGGCAATCAAACAATTTTTAGTATATAATGAATACTATATTTTTTGAGAGATTTGAAGCTAATCCAATCAGCTTTACCAGTCATATGTGATAAACTGCTTTCAGCAGGAAATCTACTGGTATATACTTTGTGCAAAAAGCTATCCTGTTTCTGGACAGCTTGAAGCTTACCCTGTTAGATATCTAAAAGTTGCAGGCACTGATGTATAAAGCAGTGAGCAATACTGTAATACGTTCCATTAATACAACGAATCAAACTGACTACAGAGAGTCAGTATGAACATGTAAAAGCAGCAGCTTAATAATACTGTAGTGTGTTGGCTTTGCTTAACATGTACAGGTCAGCTTGACAGACCATGAGGAAAAAGCTCTGTGTGAGAACTTTTGTGTCTATGATTCTTTATATACGAGTCATGCCTGTTTGAATTTCCAATGTTGCCATGATAGCTTTCCTGTTCCCACAATTCTCTGCCTCATTCATTATTGACTTTCTAATTTCTACACCAATAAGTAGGCAAAGGTGAGAGGGATTGTAAAAAGTAACCTCATTTACTGTACAACCTTGAACAACTGACAGAGCAGCATGTGTCTTGGGTGCACAAAGAGGTATAGTTCTGTGACTCCATTGCACTTATTCCTAATTCAGATTTCAGGATAAAATAAATATTACAAAATAAATTTCTCTATTGTTATTGAAATCCTATAGAAAAAAAAGTCAGTCTGAGAGAGGAGTGAATTGGTACAAGGTAGAGTCAGCCCAGGTGAACATAGAAACTGAGGAATACTAGAAAAAAAATATTTACTGAGTATATGTAAAATTAGATATTATTTTTTCAAATGCTTGAAACAGTTTGGAAGCAGCAGATCTTGCATGTGTCAGGGAATCCCATAATGAGCATTCACGCTGCTGTTCCATCAGATACTGCATGTCTACAACTACTGATAATTATTTTCATTAAACGTGCTCTGTAATTGCTTGCCAGGCTTGCTGCAGCTGTCAGCAAGGGCATAGTAAGACAGAATATACCTACTAGACTGAAGACACAAAGCATTGTTTGGTCTGTAAATACACCATCGTAGAAACTAAACAATACAATTTTTAAAAATAAAAAAGTTTTAAATCTGAAATATTACATTCACAGTAAATATATTTAGCGGGGGATTTAAAATGAGCACTGATATTGGCAAGTGAGTAAATCAGCTCTCTTGGAGATACTCGCATTCTATCTGAATAAGATTTGTCAGAAAAAAAAGGCACTTTGTGATATAAGCTAGTCTAACGATAAAGGTCCAACAATTATACAAAAGTCATGGAAAATCTGTGAATTTTTAAAAAATGTCATAAGAGTTTGCAAGTATTACCTTGACCTGACGGTTATGTAATAAAATATATCTGCTTTGGGAAAAAATGTTGTAGAAAATAATAGTGACATGGGAAATGCTAAACCTAAAATAACAGATTCATAGAATGATTTGGGTTGGAAAGGATCATTAAAGATCTAGTCCAATCTTCTGCCATGGGCCAGGACACCTTTCACTAGATAAGATTGCTTAAAAGCCCCATCCAGCATGACCTTGAGTGCTTTTAATGATGGAGTGTCCACAACCAAACTGCGAAACCTGTTCCAGTGTTTCCTTACCCTCATTAGTAAAGAACATCGTCCTTGGGTCTAAATGCAAATATACGTCTTTTAGTTTAAAACCTTGTCCTGTCACTACAGACCTTGGTAAAAAGTGTCTCTCCATCTTTCTTATAACCCCCCTTTAAGTACTGAAAAGCCACAGTTAGGCTTCCCCAAGGCCTTCTCTTCTTACAACCCCAATTTTCTCAGCCTGTCTTCATAGGAGGAGTGCTCCAGCCCTCTGATCTTCTTTGTGGCCCTCCTCTGGACCCACTCTAATAGTTTCACATCTTTTTTATACTAGGGATCCTCAAGCTGGATGCCATACTCCAAGTGAGGTCTCACAAGACCAGAGTAGAGGGTCAGAATCCCCTTCCTTGACCTGCTGACCACACTTCTTTTTACACAAGCCAGGATATGATTGGCTTTTTGGGCTGCATTGTCATCTCATATCTAATTTTTCATCTTCCAATATCTCTAAATCCTCCACATGGATAATCTCAATCCATTCACACTTCAGTCTGTACTGGTATTGGGGATTGCCCTAAAACAGGTGCAGGACTTTGTATGTTCTTTAGGTTATAAAACATCTTAATTTGACTGAGGGGATACATTCAGTCAGCTTCTGTTTTAACCATTAGCCTGATATTTGTCCTCTTTAAAGAATTTTTTTACTACAAGGAATAACTATATATAACTGGATTTTTTTTTTTGACAAAATAAGCAAAACCAAAAAAGATAATTAGAGTGATACAATCAGCTTTAAGTGAGCATGTCAAAGAACTCATATGTCATCTGTCTTGAGATCAATAAAGGCAAAAAGCTTGCTGAGATACGTGAGAGTCCTCTAATACTTTTTTTTTCCCCCCAAGTAAGGTCATCATCTCCTGATTAAAAAAAAAAAGAAACAGAATTAAAAAAACAGCTAAGAAGACTGTCCAAATTAATGTCTCTCCTTTATTATAGCCAAGCTAAAGCCACAATGCACAAGACCGTTCAGAGATGGGTTTGTGGTGTTTGTCCTGTCCTGTTTCCTTCTGACAGAGATATATTCACGCACACATGCACACTTATACACAGAAGTGCACACACACATCTACGTGCATTTATATGTGTAAAACACAATTCAGATTAGTCTCTCCTTTGTAAAACACGATCATTTCAGCACTTAATGACAATTAAGCTGCTTTTAGTCTGGTCTCCTGATGTGCTTCAAGTGCTGCTGAATGCGTTCCACAGATTATGATTTTGGCACCATTAAGTAAAATGACAGAGCTCTTTGCAAACTATCTACCACCTATGCTGCACTGTCCTCTGTTGTAGTTCCAGACTGCTCAAATTAATGCTACATAGTTTTCTGTCTACTATAACCCCAAGGACCCTACCAGCAGAGTTACACCTTCCAATGGTATGTATCATTTTCTTATTTCCCACATATTTCTTAGCAAATTTCAAGGTAAGTCCAGCTGACATTCTCAAAGCTCTGTTAAGTAATTGGTAGTTTACTAAACTGTTTCTCTGTTTCTTAACATACTAAACCTGGCCAAGTTGTAGGCTGTCAAACTATTCTTTAGAAAAGTCTTCACTATTTCATAGTATTTCCCTTCAGCTAAAATACATATGAAAATAGTTAAATATCATTATAAGCATTCATGTAGGTTTTATTCACTTATAAACGAGTTTAAAATCCTGTCAATGATGGAAACAGACATTACTAAGCTTGGCTTACCTAAAACTTTTCATCACAGCTTAATAACACATTTTTCTGCATGACTTCTGTTACTGGCCTCTATGAGGCTATGGTCAGCTAAAATATATTAATAACAATTTATAATTAGGGATTAAACCACTTTTTTTTAAGCTTTCAAAAAAATAAATTTCCTGGGGAAAAAGTTAATGCATACAGAGCTGTAATAAAGTCACTATTCTGGAGATAACGCATGGTTAACATTAAAGCCATGATGTAATTTCATTCTGACTTAACACATGACTAAGTGTGGTCTGAAATAAGAATATCTGAATGTGGTTTTCTACATATACTGGGAGTGGGAGGGGTGGGTTAGTTATATTTACATCACAATAAGAAAAGTAATTGATCATTGTAATCTCCATCATAACACATTTTTTTTCACCAGGAGAACTCATTACTCTTGATTTATACAGTACATATTCAATAGAAAAATGCTAAATATTGCTGATATTCCATAAGGACGTACAGGATCAATTAGTCTCTGTGCTGTGCAAACAGTTTCATTCCTAATCAAAGCAAGAATGAGAAAGGCAGAAAAAGGGATGAAATTTTTCTTTTTATAGTAAATGAAATATAAGGCACCAATTTTCTACAATAAATATATTTACCAATTATACATAAACTACTTTTGCTGTATCTGGGTAGTTATTTCTCAAATTGCCAATGAGATTGATTCTTTCTTTTCTAATAATACCTGTGTGTTATGTGTTGTTAAGAAGTTTTATTTTTGTTTTATTTTTGCTCAAGCAGTAACATTTTAGAAAGATTTTTTTTTTGCATCATTGTAGATTTTTTTCTTATTCTAAATATACTCAGTATGCTTCTATCTTTTCTTTAATCTAGCCCCAGGTTCTCCATTTATTTCAGAACTGTATAAATGTAGTCAAAAGAATTCAGCTTGCTTTTTATGATTTCCATCTGCATGTGAAAACATCTAGACTGACTGCTCATTGCAGGTTCATTTTGTTTCTCTGTATAGACTCAAATTAAAGCCTTCTGCTTTGGGGGAATCAATTTTGCCTGAAGATCAATTAATAGTTTTCCTTCTTTCACCCACATCTATGCCAGAGGTGACATTGTGTATGTCATTTGCATATACAGCTGAGAAAATACAAAATAAAGTGATTAAAAGTAAATTAAGTAAACAGTCCTCTCTGGACTCCTGGGTAATTAGGAAACATTGTTTTTGATAGTTATATATTATGCTCGTGCATGTACTGAATTTAAATACCAATTAAAATTTGTTCACTATTTAAATTTTACTTTACATTACTTGCATATTTATTTTAAGATACAGAAATACACATTATTGAGCACAAAATGCTCAACTATACTTTTTTTCTCTTTTCTTTGGAAGGAAAGAAAGCAAAAATAGATTTCTTGCTATACATACCCATCTGATCTTTGTTCTAGATGTAACTTTTTCCAAACTGCTTACATTGCTGCAGTTTTATAGGAATACCACAGTCTGCCAGCAAGCAAACAATCAAAGAATATACTGTTTGAGGTCAGTTCTTAATATGCCTTTAGAAGTTCATCATATAGCTCCTGAATCTACTGCTCTGGTTTTCCAATGTTATCTCTGGAATTAAATGTATGACTAAGTAACTGTTAATCAGCTAGTAAGATTAAATTCAGTAGCTGTTCCACTAAATAAGTAAAAACATTAAAACCTCTGGTTTAGTTCACAATAAGTTTAAAAAACAAACCAACACAAAATCCCTAAAAAGAGTTCATAAAACTTACTCCAGAAATGTCACTTTTACCTAAAAAGGTATTTATTTTCCAGATGCATCTTAGTTTGAATGGTAAAAAAAATCAAACCTTAACGTAGATTATTGTCCTCTGCACTCAGCAAAACGGATGTGGCAACCCAGACAGAGCTCCCATGAAAACATACAGCCTTCCAGGTCTTGGGCTACAAGGCACAGCAGGGCCTTTCACTGGTAATGAATGTGAGAACAGCTGTGTGGGGTGTGACCAGGTGGATGATCTGCTCAGCCTGGTGGCAGACCTACAAGAGGCAGTAGAAAGGTTAAGGATCATCAGAGAGCCTGAGAATGAGAGAGGCTGATGGAATTGTATTCTGCCCTCTCTGAGACAGAAACAGGAATGGCCACAAGAAAAAAAAAAGCACAAAACAAAAACCCAAAAATACCCCCAACTGCACAAGCCCAAGAGGATCCTGTATCCTCCCCCCAATAAGTTGAAGGAAGTAACTTAAGGACATGAATGAATAGAGTCCCCCTGGGGTGGCAGGCAAATCCCATCCTTGCGCACCCCGCCTTTCCAGGTGCCTCTGTACAACAGGTACGAGGCTCTGGATGTGGAAGGCCAGTCAATGGATGATGTGGATAATGGTCCATCTTCACCAGAGGCGTTGCCAAGGTCAGAAAGGTCTAAACCCCATATACCACCTCCACAAGGAAGAAAAGATGGGTTATAGTTGTAGATAACTCCCCTCTGAGAGGAGCAGAGGGCCCAATGTGCTGGGCAGACACTCCTCTTAAGGAAGTCTGCTGCCTCCATGGGGACTGGGTCAGGGACATCACTAGGAACCTTCCTAGCCTGGTATGGCCCTTGGACTATTACCTATTACTGCTCCTCCATGTGAGTGGTGATAAAGACACAACACATAGTCCAAGGACTATCAAAAGGGACTTCAGGGCCTTGGGATAGATGGTAAGGGAATCTGGAATTTTTCCTCTCTCTTTCTAGTTGCAGGCAGTGATACTGGAAGAAACAGATGGGCCCAGTCTATTAATACGTGGTTCTGTGGGAATCATAGAATGGTTTAGGTTGGAAGGGGACCTCAAAGATCATCTGTCCCAATGTGGGCATGGACACCTTCTACTAGATCAGGTTATTCAAAGCAACATTCAACTTGGCCTTGAGTCCTGAGGGAATTTGCTGATGTCATTGCTAAGAGACTCCCCAAGACATTTGAAAAGTCATGGTAGTGAGGTGGAGACCCTAGCAACTGGAAAAAGAGAAACTTGCATCAACTTTTAGGGTAGAAAGGAGGACCCTGGGAACTACCAACCTGTCAGCCTCACCTCTGTGTCTGGGAAGATCATGAAACAGTTCCTGCTAGAAGCTATTCTAAGGCACACAGAGGACACAGAGGTGATTTGTGACAGCATCATGGCTTCACCAAGGGCAAGCCTTGCCTAACCAACCTAGTGTTTTCCTGTGATGGAGTGATTACATCAGTGGATAAGGGAAGACCTATGGATGTTGTCTATCTATCTGGACTTTTCTGTAGCCTTTAATGTGGTCCCCCGCCATATCCTTCTCTCTAAATTGGAGAGAGATGGATTGATGGGTGAACTTTTCAGTGGATGAGGAATCGGTTGGATTGTTGCATCCAGAGGGTAGTGGTTAACGGCTCTGTAAGAAGGACATGAATCTGTTGGAGAGGGTCTAGAGAAGGGCCACAAAAATGAGGTGGAACAGCTTTCCTGTGAGGCTGAGAGAGTGGTGAGACACTGGAACATGTTGCCCAGAGAGGTGGTAAATGCCCCATCCCTGACAGGGCTCTGAGCAACCTAATCTAGTTGAAGATTTCCCTGCTCATTTCAGAGCGAGTTGGACTACATGACCTTTAGAGGTCCCTTCCAACCAAAACTATGATTTTATGAGCCTATTATCTGTAGTACATGACCCATCACGTTCTTTCCAGAACAATCTATCTCTACTTTTAACACTACTTTCCCAATACTCCTTGTCTTTCAGCAAATCATAGGACTTTTGATTTGTGAAATCTATGATCTGTTTAAAGTTAGCACTCTAAAAACATTAATGCAAATCTTCTGAAGTATTAATAAACAATTAATTTTATACACACTGACACTCTGCTGTGGTAGAATTGGGTCACCTGAAACAGAATTAAAATAGCTGAACAGGAGTTCAACTGCATGCTTTAAATGTCAGCTTTTATTTATACTTCCTTTAATGGAAATAAATTGTAGTTTTCCGAGAGCTGTTGATTTCATGGTAAGATAGGTGTCTAACATCTTCAGGATAAATAATTTGTTTTTTCTCTTCATTCAGGATAGAAATAGCTTAGATGAGTAGCTCACACTATTTGCTTATCTTCTTTGGAAGGCTAAACCTAGGTGATATGAATCCTAACCTTTATATCTAACATCATAGATCATAGAATCATAGAATCATAGATGGCCTTAAAGATCATCAAATTCCAACCTCCTACTAGAGCAGGGATGGATACATATCAGTGTTAAGTGTATACAGGCAGTTTACCTAACCAATAAATCATATAGTGGTCTAGTTAATATAGAGTGATCAAAATCAAGCTCAGTTTTTAAGATTTTTTTTTCAGTTGTGTGTCCTCTTCTCTCTTCTTTTCTGTTTCCAGGCAGCTCTTAGATACCTTTGGGGAGATGTCATTAACAGATTCTTCGTTGCCTGTGCACACTGCCTGCAGCTTAACAGGCTTCTCATACCTGCATAGTATGAAACAGATTGATTAGTGATGCTTCTCCTCTCATCTGCCCTTAGGTGTATGCAGTAGAGTCTAGAGATACAGCATAGCATTTGCTGAGAGACCAAGTGAAGTAACCTGCCTGTAGCAAAAGCAAGAAAGCACAGTGTGAGTCTGGAAGAAACAGGTAACCACTGGATATGTCTGGGAAGACCCCAAACAGGGAAATCTGGAAAAGGGTGACAAATTTGGGGTGGAAAAAGGCAGCAGTCCTGTGTTCGGTAAAGAAAAAGCATGTGCTTTGAGGGAAATTCTTATGAAAATGCCCAGGAGAGGTTGACTTTGCCAGTCCTTCATCTACATTTTCTCAAGGGCATATAGCTAGAGACTAGACAAGACAAGGATTTCTAAAAGAAATGTCATGAAATAATTGCAAACTTATCAAGATTTATTGTTATAAAATGGGTAAATGGAGTCACTTTGTAGAAGAAAGGAAGAAAAAGTGTAAGGATGAGATGGAAGTAAAACATGATCAATTAGTCATTAGGTAAAAGGCCTGAAGAAATTATACTGATTAAGTAGGAAATGCAAGGGTAACAGAATTGTAAGATTAAAAATATTTTGTGGGCCTCAGTTCTTTCTACTCAGTTCTTTAGTAGGCAGCATACAAAATAACTGTTGGGAGGATTCAGGTCTAAAACAGGAAAGCAATATCAAAGCTGGATGTGAATACAAGGGATGTATTGAAATATTTGCCTAAAGAAGAGCAATATAACAATAATAAAAAAGGAGAATAGAAAATAAAACAAAACCCAATAGAATAATATTTAATCTCTCTCTCTTAATATCTCAAGTAATTTTAGTCTATTTTTTAGATGATCTGTCTCTTCATCTTATGTATAAATTGTATCTGACATTTTTCCACATGCTGTCATACACACTGACTGGTTAAGATGTCAAGAGATGAGCTCAAAGGTCTTTGATAAGGCTGACAAGGTTTTCCTGTTCCTTCCCAAACTACATAAATTATCCTTAAGGATGAAGGCTGCATATCCATGGCAAACATTCATTAGCAGTGGGATTCTTAAGATTGCTGACTGGCAGGAATTGAATTAATTTTGCTCCTGCAAAATTTTATTCCGCATGCTCTAGTATAAAGTCTGTGTGGTCAGACTCTGACTCTTCCACATTATCATAATATGTCTGACTATTCAATTTCAGTGTCTCACAGCCATTCAAAAATATTTTTCTCAGACTGAAGTAACCTATATTAACGTACTGAACTCAAAATTCAACCCGTAGCTTGAAGTAAAAAAAAAAAAAAAAAAAAAGAGGTTATTTTATGGATAAAGACAGGATTTGGATTTTGAAAGTACAGAGAAAAGCAACTGGATCTGGAAAGAGTTTTCTTTTTAATTATATCATACCACAGAGTGTCTCTTTTGCATGTTCAGGCTAGTTCACCTTGCAATGGAAGGATTTCTTTTCTGACACTCAATTCATGTTCCTCCAATTTTCTTTATATCCTTTTTACCTAAGGATTGAACAGGGTCATAGAGGTTTAAATGACAAAGGAAAGCGTGAGATTTCTTCTCTAAAGATAATATCATTTGGAGAAAGGCACAAATAGAAAAAGTCTCGATGAAATATGCAACGTGACTTGATTTTAAGCACTTTCCACACTGTACCCATCTGCTAGATGCCTTAGTTTCTGCATTTATTTTTCCATGTATTCAACAAAAAGATTGCTAATACAAGTCTGATACTTGACTATTTCCTATTGAAAACCATGCCCTCAAGTATATTCTTGTGTCTTGTAATATTTCACAAAAAATATTCATATGTCTAAATCACATCAAATAACATTTCTGTAAAAAGAAATGCAAATTTCTGAAGTTATGTTGTGTGTTGAGTTCTGTTTACTGTGAAGCAAACAAGAGTAAGCTTTTCTTTTTCAGTTTTGTGTTTCCAGTTTTTCAGTTAGCATTTTAAAATACTTTGGATCTGTCTTCTGGAAGTTATTCACTTTAACCACCGGGGCAGAACACTGAAGTAAAAAAGGCATAGGTACAGTTAGAGAGGATGAAAAAAAAAAAACCCGCACAGGAAATCATATCAAATCAGAGCCTGAAAATTTATATTTATTATAACCTTGTTAATCAGTAGCTGATATAACTGACCAACCTGGTGTAGTGGGAGATGTCCTTGCAGATGGCAGGGGGGTTGAAACTTGATGATCTTTAAGGTCCCTTTACAACCCAAATGATTCTATGATTCTATGATATTCTTGCTATTAAGAAACAGTGCAGACACTGTGCAACTATGAATTAGAGAGTCAGTTCAGAAAATAGAGGCTGGTTACCCTGTTTTTAAAATGCATCAATAGTTGGTCTGATGATCCGATTCCTGGGAATATGTTGATGGAGCTCTGGCAGAAATAGAAAAACGTGCCTTGCAGTCCAGTGGCTGGTGCACCTTAAGGCCTTGTGCAGGGTGAGGAAGCCAAGTTCCCTGTAACAAGGACATTGTGGAATCCAGCTACAGCTGTCTTAATTTGTGCATTAATCTTCTGTAAAATAACTGTAAAAAAGCAGGGAATATGCTTTTCATACAAGAAATGTTCCTGATCCAGAGGAAGGTACCATCAGTAGCTAAATTTGAAATGAAAAAAAACCACACCAAAGCCAAGTTTGATGAAGTTAGGCAACTTGGTGTTTACTTAGTTCCCCATATGTCATGCGAGTAGCTGCTTAATTAATAAGGAATGGATTATCTTCATTTTTTCTTTTTTCTTTGGAGTTGTATACTTGGCTCCAGTTACTTTAATTAAGTGCTTATTTCAGGAGAAATGGATTTCATCTCACTTCCTTCTCTATTAGAGCAAGGATTTAAAAGTTAAGGTAAGGCATAACACCAAAAGATATACATGATTACCTATTTAGTGTGAAAACTAAAAATCTCCTTAATCCATTTTATCCAGGAATCTGAGCCAATATGGACTCAGTTAATTTTATTGTCTCCACAGTGATGAATTAAAATAAGATGCTTGATTTAATTCTTTTTATAGTGAGACTTCTATTCTGTCTGTACCATCTGTCCCTTTCTACATTTTATCTCCAATCGTTTCAGGGGAAATTCCTGTAACTACCTCATGGCTAAGAGCAGAGCACCATATTATAAAATCCCACTAGAAAGTGAAGCAAGTTTTTACATATTCTCTTCTGAAGAAAAGAAGAATCAGCCTTATATAGAACTGAAATGAAATCCCAAGTGGAAATAGCAGACTTGGTAGTGATTAGATCCCATGACTAATGCTACACAGTAGTATAAATGCCACTCATACTAATATCCCACTACCATGACTAATGTGCCACAGCTTTAATCTGCTCATAGTGAACTAGACTGAAATGAGGAAATAGAATGTTTTTGCTGTTCTTTACTTTTCAAACTTCTTACTTGAAGTGAGACAGAGAGGTGCCAAAATTCATTATTTAATAGACATGTAGATGTGGAGCTTAATGACATGGTTTAGTGGTGGGTTTTGTCAGTGTAAGGTTGGTGGTCGGATTTGATGATCTGAAAGATCCCTTCCAACCTAGGCAATTCTATGATTCTATGATTTCATTGGTTTAGCTTGAGATTTTATCACCTTTGGTACCTTAATCCACAAATCTATTATTCTCAATGGCTGTCTGGGATTTTCTGACTGATTTTGACTTTTATAGTACAAAGAAAAATCTGCTTCTGTCCTACTGTTGGTATTTTTAATATAGTCTTGAAAATATATTTCCATAGAATCACCAGCAGCATTTTCAGCATTGTGGAATAAATGGCACAAAGTAAAAACAAGAAGCATATTACTTTTTCTAAATTAAATAGTAAAATAAAACTCAAGACCTTATGTTTTATTGTGGCGTGGGAAATAGTTGTTATTAGAAATGTTTTCTGCTTTTCTTAGGTTGGTGAGTGTGAATAGCTAGCAATTTTGGAGTATACAGCAGTAGAGTCTTCATTTTAATAATAACTATTATTTCTTCTCTTTTTCAAAGAAGAGACATGTGTCAGCCTGTCCTATGATTCTTCCACTATCTTCTATTCTTACTGCTTTTGCTGCTGTTCTTCTTCCTGAAAATACATTTTCCTGAAAATAAAAGAACAATATGCATAAGAATAAAGAGCACAAGTATAAAGAGAATGTACTGTTTCTCGTGCTGCCTCTTATTTGTGACATCTTTACTGGAATGACAGGCCCAGAACACCTGTCCTTCATATTTGCTGTAAGATCTGGCTAACTTGTAACATCAGTCTTGTTAAGACATTTGAGTTATCTCACAGCTGTGTCACAAAGAAAATGAACTTACACGGCTAAGAAAGATGAAGAGGAAAAGAAGAAATACTTTGGAAGAAGTTATGGCCAAAGAGATGGTAGATGGTGGAAGTCAGGAACACTAGAAGGATGAAAGGAGCAGTCAAAGTTTTGTGTACTGGAGATCTGTTGAAAGTAAGTGGAAATTTAACTGTATACATGTAGATATCTTCAGGACTAGTGCCGTAGAGTTCAAAGAACTAAGAAGGAGCTGAAAGGAACAAAATAGAAAGCAAAGACAGAAAAATGATGGAATTCTTCTTTACTTTTTAAGTTTCAAATTGATTCTGAAAGAATCTGACATATTTAGGAAAACTTTTGCAGCTGAGAACACAAAGGGGAAGAAAGGAACAAAGGATGGGCAAATATAAAATATAAGCTAACAAGTAACATAATTTTAACCAAATTATGATAAAAAAAATAATAGTAATAAACAGATTACTTACAGATACATAATCTTCTATTTTCTTCAAATGGAGAATGACACACAAACGCATATCTAATTCTAAAAAAAATCACTGCCAGCAAGTTATAGCTTACATTTCATAAGAGGGACAGATGTTTGCAGTGGAGAGGGTACCAGGCTGGACTGTGAAAATTTATGTACTGTCCAGAACCTGAATAGTGTCTGGTTTTGAAGCAGTAGAAACATCTGAGCTTCTGTGTCTTCTGTCAGTTCTTTGGCTATTAACTTGGACTATATGGTTGTAGAAGCTGTCCTGAACTAAGTTCATGCAGAAAAATGTTATATATAATATATAATAATTGAAATCATGTAATATACTATATTATTTGTAACATAGTAAATACTGAATATAGTAATTACATATTATGGTTTATGCTATAGCACTCTTACTGTATAATTATAAAATTATATAATGGTCTTTAGTCACAACCATAATACCAACAAAATAATGAATAAAATGATTCTGAAAGCAAGACAAAGTGGAACTGGAAGAGGAAGGGTAGGTTAGGGGGATAAGCACTTAAACTAAGATCATAAATCTATGTGGCCTAATTTTAGCAAATAATTCTTAGGAAATAGTGATAGAAATTGTTGTAGGACCTTTGCTATGAAATATGTCACAACAAACTTCTGTCCAGTAATTAATCTGACCATCTTTCTTAGTTCTTAGTTTTTATTCTATTAATTCATTTGAGGAATGAAGTACTTAATTTTTGATACAAAATCAGTCTCTAGATGTTTATTGTCTCAGATTAGCCTTCCTTTTTTTCAAAACCCCGTTTTCCAATGGCTATGGTTCCATATTTACTTCTTATTTCTCTAAGTGTGGACATTTTCTACTGGGGCATTTTCAGCAGGAGGCTGGAAATCATCTCTCATGAGCCATCTTAGAATATTTCTCATAATTGTAGCCCCTGTCCCTCCTTCTGTGACTCACTATTGCTTTGCAGTTCCTGTTTTTTATGGAACTCAGATGCAATTTTTTTAGAACTTGCATTTGCTTACTAGCCAAAACAGTTCTATTAACTTTGGTCTCATCTTTAAAAATGTCTGTTCACCACTGGTTTTGTGCAGTCTAATTTAAACTGAACTGAGAAAAAAAGTGTCATATTACTTACAAGCTCTCATTATTTATGCTGACAGTATGTCACTTGTTCTCTGAAGGAAGTATTAATAGGCCCCAATTCTTCATATTTGTGAGATATGCTGACAGTGTTTACAGATCAGTCCTACATCTTACTCAGTTTCAAAACTAATTAACTGTGGTAAACACTAAAGGCTGCAGTAAATTCTTCCCTAGATCTATCATAGTGTTACAATTAACATTCATATTTTTCAACAGACCGGGGGTGGACAAGTCTTCTCAATAAAAACAACAAACAACCCACCTCAAAAGGCATGCATGATTTATATGTAGGTGAACCTACTTGCATCATCAACAACTACCCTTTAAGAAGCACCGCAGTGTCAAGTGGCAGTGGATAGCCTCTGTATGCTGCTGTCTAGACCTCCTGTCGAAGAGCTGCCATTACACACATATCCATATCTTGGTATCTTTTTTAGTATGTCAGGCTGTTAGAGTAAATAAGGTGTTCAGGAGTTGTGTGATAATAAAGTGTAGATAGAAACAGATGGGACTCAAGATCTGAACAGATACAATTCTCAATTACAGAACCAGATTTCTTCAGGTCATGGGCATGCTCTTACAAAAATATGTCCCAGCATGCCCATAAGCAGTGCCAGTTTGCTTACTAGCCAACAAAAAATTAAAAAAAATAAATGTTTGTGTCAGTGATAGGAAAATCAGATGACCTTCCAGAGGTACCTTTTTCAATTAAAAAAAACCAAAACATTCCTCATAATTTAACCAATTGTAGCATAACTGAGAACAATCAAGACCTAAGAAGTACTACATCTGTGAAGAAATGTGCTGCTGAATAATATTTGTTTGCAAAAGTTAATGACAGGCAGCCTGTTATACTGAAAATGTACATAATCAATACAGATATGAAACTCAAGAGCTGGCTGTCATAAAAGGCTCTGATCAGTGTGAAATAACAGGATTATTTAGTACTCCTGTATGTATGCCACTATCCTCAAAATGCCCAGACAAAGTATTGAACATGAACCTATTGCTGTTGAAAATTCTCAGAAGTCCAGGCAAGAAATGGTTATCTAAACATATAAATACATATATTCTTGGAATTCCATCCAGTTTTACATTTATATTATAATGTAATTCTAATTCTTGAGTGCTCAAAGAACCTGGAAGGACCAGTGTTCTTCCACAGTATAAGGAAGTCTAAGAAAACAGATATATTCAAAACTCCATTTACACTTGAAGGACAACGAAAAACAAGAACAATGCAAAGAAATCTGCAAATAAAAGAAATGTACTTTCCAATAGAAGTCAAGTGCATGGTTGTGTTAAGAGAACTGTAAAGTTCAAGGAAGATTGTGTTGATTTTTAAACAAATACTTTGGGGTTTATTACTTTGGATAATTTCTATATTTGCTCATTATTGCACTTTGTAATTTTAAGTTTGTACTGCTGTTTGTTTCCAAGTGTAGATTAATCATAAGAATCATTGTAACGACCATCAGATATTACCAACCTGTATTAAAAATATTTGAAATATCCCTTTAAAATTCACAGCATCAGAGGATTAAAAGCTGGAGCAAAACACAACAGAGAGGAGTCAAGAATGGAGAAACGTATGTTCCCAGCACGTGGAAATTGTATAATTTAATAAAGAAATCTCAAGGCACATTTGTCTTTGAAGAAACTACTTACAAACAAAACCACAACACAAGACATCTAAGTTGCCTAGTGGAACTTAAAAGCACATTAAAATACACCCACTTTCACCTGCTGGCTTTTAGACAGTGCTGATTCTGTCTGCAGCTCTGTTGAATTCCTTTTAATGTAAAAGCTTTTTCTTTATAAATGTTAAGCTACGTTTCATAACAATGAACACAACCTTATTTTATAAGGGAAAAAATGTTCTCTAGAATTTTTAAATGTTACTTTTGCAAAGTAGGCCTCATTTTTAGAACATTGTTCACTGGTCATTTGCAGATATTGCATTGTTGCTTGGGGAATACTCAAGAGTTGTTTGGAAAAAAACTAAAAGTCCCCTACTGTTGAGTTACTCCCCCTTATTTCTAAGTGCTGAAAAGTAATAAAATCAATAAAAGGCAGACTTTTCAAAGCTATTTGAGGTCTTTTTATGTTCATCTGGTTTAATTTTAAAGACAAAGATCTAAATACTGTGAAGATGTCAGCCTAAGTACTGGCCAGGGGATGCTTTTTTAATGCAAATGAATGACTAAAGGTGCCAAAGATACAGTAAATAAGTGTTGGTGAATCATGCATATTCCACTTGTCTTTACTGTATCAAAGCTCTCAAATATAGGTGTAGAAGTCTTTTGAAAGTGCTTTAATTTTCAATGAGACATATAAAAGTGTTTATCTGTCCATATGTCCAGACATTTTCTTTCCTTTTGTATGTTCAAGAATGCAGAAATGCATGTTTGTGGCATGTCCGTGTGCCTGTGTTTACATGAAAAACTGAGCATAAGATGTTGCTAGATCACGTACTAGATAAGTTGAATAGATTACATCTCCAAACAGATGTAAAAGATATGAAAGTGAAGATGACTGTAAGTATTTGTATGCCTGCTTGTGATGTAACAAAAAAGGAGGAAAAACACAAGGAAAATCAATAAAGTTGAATACTGTCCTGTATATAGCAAATTAAAAGATTTGTTGCCAGTGTTCTAGTTTTCTGATATACAGCTGTCATATTCAGTATTAGTCATATAGGTGGGCTGGTTTGGTTTTGGTTTTTGTTTTTGCATAAGCACATTAGTTGCAGTGAAGTCTCCTTCTTGATTTAGAACTATATGAATGACATAATGTATCAATGAAAATTATTTAAAAACAATAATTAGTCTTTTTTTTTTTTTTTTTTTTCCAGAGTCAGTATAATTCCTTTTCCCTTTACTATTTCTGTAAGATTGGTGTTTTCTGGTAAACCACTGCACTGCACATGGTTCTGTTATTGTTTTCCATGTAGTCATTTATTTTTGGTAATTAAGATGTTGTTTTTCTGATTATTATTTTTTTTCAGATAGTACAGCTTTCTTTCAACATTATGACATTTAGCATATTGTCCAATCAATCTTTCCCTGCTTTGGTTTCGTTAAACTAGATAATATAATAATACATATAATGCTGTAGTAGATGATTTAACAGAGGAAAGGAGGGGTGAAATCTCAGTTGTTTGCTCTGGCTGTTGTACCATACCCTCTCCTGCACCAGGTGACTCAGTGACAGCTCTGTACCAGGGCTCTATCTGGCTCTCATTTGTAGTTACAATGAATTCTACTTAAAGAATTATATCATGGTCATTCTTTTCTGCCAGACTGATCTGTTATAACAAATATTGACCTGTCTTCTCCAAGCCATGCAATCTGCAGAAATGTAGATGACATATGTAAGACCTTTTCAAGCAGATCTATGCATTCAGCTCTTGTAAAACTGAAACTTTTTTGTCCAAAAAAGGTTCAGTGTCATCGGCAGGAAATTTTTACTCACACAGAAACAGGTCCTCTGGGGATAAAAGTGTCAGCATCTTTATGCTTTGAGGCAATCATTCTTCATTTCTACTTGCTCAGGACAATAGCCTCTGCAGATATTGGGAATTAGGTGTTTTCCAGGTTTTTTAGGGGGTTTTGAAAAAACTTTTTTTTACCCTAATACTTGGGACCTTTCCTTGTCACTACTCTACTCAGAAACTTAGTTTTCTCTCTCTGTCTGATACTTTTAGCTTAATATTTCCCCTAAACACAAAGGATTAAGACTTCCTATTAAGCTCAATACTGGACCAACTGCATTTTGTGTTCTTCTTGTCTTTTGTGTTATGCTGAAGGGCAATTCAAGCTGTCTGAAACTAACAGCATGGTTTTATGATTGGAGTGTCTGATGGCACAAAGTACAAACTGTTCCTATATGTCTTTTATTATTTTCTCATATCAGCACAGCAGATTTTAGAAAGGATGTTCCTTTCATATTTGAAACTGTCTATGTGTATTTTAAAGTGTACTGAAAACTTATTTTAGATATTGAAGATGTTAAGGAATTCACAACTGGTTTTCTTCCATTTTATCTAGGAGGTATATATAATGAACAAAAAGAATTTCATATGGTTTTTGAGTCTGCCATGGACTCTAGGCTCCAGCCCGTGAACATGGCTAGCTTAGCCTCTCTTTATATTCAAGTAAGAGAGGAGAGACCTTCTGAGGCTGAAACAGTGCACACCACAGCTGAGGCAATAGTCACAGCAGCCCAGTGCTCTGGGAAGTAGACAGGCTGCAGAGTCCACAGGTACATTCAAGGTCCTGTCAATATCAAAGGAAATCTGTCACAATACGACTTTACCATGTGCAATACCAGAAGAAAATACAGTGAATTAGGGGAAATTAATCTTAAATTAAATGCTGCCCTTCTTGGGATAGCTTGATATTTGGGAGGACAAAGGAAACAATTATACTTTATGAGACTGAAGTGAAATAGTCAGTAAAGGGGTTTGCTAGCAAGTTTACTTAAGATATCCCCTCTCCAAAAAAAAAAATAATTATCAAAATAAAACAAACAAACAAATCCAACAACAAAAACGGAAAAGAGGACCAGCTAAAATTATGAATCTCAGTGCCAAAGAAAACAAAAAGAAGATAGGTTACCAACTGATTGCGAGTTCTATTGTAACAATTTGTGTCCAATTGTGTTCTGTTCATCAATTATTTTTTGTGTTGCAGCTCTGATTAGAAAGTCTTAAGACATTGAAATGCTCAATGATCTACTTAGAAATTTAGTGTTCAGTGTATCAGAAAGCAGCAGGGTAAAAACAAGATAAAAACAAGACATTTGTCTACACAGCACTGATATATGAGATGTGGATATAATGTGTACTGTTATTATTTATGTATAGGCAGATTCAAAGAAAACACAATGGTAAATAAAGTGTGCTGTACTAAACCACTGGTACAAACATTGTCAGAAAATGAATGTCAATTGGCTGAAAACTGTCCTTCCATCTGTTCTTGAAAGAGTGCTAAGTTTGGCATTTACATTGACAAAAGAATAATCATTAATTTCTTCCTTTCCAAAAATTCATTGTTGGACATATTGCACAGATAATGAACTCATAGCACATCAAGTAGAAGATATTTCATGTTGATGATGAGATATAAATTTTCAATATTTTAAAAGAAAAAAATAAAAAAAAAGATAAAAATAATCTGGTTAGTTAAATATTGATAAAACTGGAAGACATAAAAGAAATGAAGAGTAAGGTAAGTACTAGATGTGATCAGTCAATGCGGTTTCAAAGAAACAAAACGGTAACTGTGTGTGTAAGCGTCTGGAACATTTACAGAGTAACTTGGATGAACTTCCACACCAGAGACTATAGGTAGCAACCAGCTAGAGGTTAAGAGGTTAGCTGTCTTTGTATTTAGGTAGGTGTCTATGGACATATTAGGTGTAGGTCAACACCCTTCTCACAGCAGGATCAGCTAGAGTAGGATGTTCAGGGCTGTGTCCAGTCATGTTTTGAATACTTACAAGGATAGAGACTCTACATCCTCTCTTGGCAGCCCATTCCAGCGTTCAACCTACACAAAAATAAATAAGCTTTTTGTTTGCTTGTTTAAAATTAGTTTTCTCTATTAGAATTTTTGCTCATTGTCCCTTATCCTTTCACTTGGCACCTCTGAGAAAAGGTATACCCTCTTTACTACCCTTCTGCCCCCATCAGGTATTTATGCATATTGACCAGTTTCCCCTGAGCCTTCTTCAAGCTGAACAATCCCAGCTGTCTCAGCCTCTCCTTTCATGACAGATGTTCCAGTCCCTTAATCATCTTTGTGGTCCTTCACTGGACTTTCTCCAGTATGTCCCTTTCTCTCTTGTAATGTGGAGCCCAGGACTGGGCCCAGGACTCCAGATGTGTCCACCAGGGCTGAGCAGAGGGGGAAGGAGCACCTTTCTTGACCTGCTGCTAACATTCCTCTGAATACAGCCCAGGAAAACACTGACACTCTTTCATGCAAGGGCCTATTGCTGGCTCATGTTCAGTGTCTTCACCAGGACTACAAGGTGTCCATTCTACAGTAAATCTTCTTTACCACTAAGTTCTGTGGAGCAATGTTGTCACTCATGAAAACCACTAATCATTATTTTGCCTTAAAAGGTCTTACCTGCCAAATACTTGTGGTGCAACATTTCCCTTGTTATAGATCATAATATCAGGTATCAAAACCAATCACATTATCCAGAGCTTCTAGCATATTTTCAAAAATATCTGATAAGTCTTTAGGCAGAAAGATCTGAATTGCAAGTTATGCACTCTAAAGTCCTGCTAATTACTTTTCTTTCCAAGTCTCTTGTGTTAGTACTTGAAAAAAGAGATAACGTTTTCTGGTTTGAATATAAGAGATATCTTAGTTGTCTACTTTACCTCATTCTGTTGATCTAGTAGGAAGAAAAGAGGAGCAAAGAAACTTTTATTATTGTTGCAAACTATTATTCCTTTCCATTTTTCAAGTTGCTGATGAAAAATCTGTATTTCTTGGATTATGTGTGCCTGGGGAGCTATGTTATCATACAGAAACCCCGCTACTTCAACTGTGTATGATTACAGTGAACATAAATAATTTTGAGGAGAGGTTTCAATGGCATCCTTTGCTGATAATACTAAGTGATGAAGGGTAATTAAAAATGAAAAAGTTTAGGAAGTAGGTAGATATTTTAGCAAGAGGGAACTTTTAAGGTTCAAGGCTAAAATAAGGTATGAATTACTCTTACTTACACAAGGGCAAAGAAATTTAATTTTAGAAGGTCTATTTCAAATAGCATCTTACTCTACGATATTCAGGTTTCCCGGAGACTGCTCATATGCTGAACATACATATAACATGGGTGTTAATTGATCTAACAACTTGGAAGGATAGTTTG
This sequence comes from Gallinago jamesoni, assembly GCA_025769975.1. NCBI lineage: Eukaryota > Metazoa > Chordata > Aves > Charadriiformes > Scolopacidae > Gallinago > Gallinago jamesoni. The sequence goes on along the minus strand of JAOQGH010000023.1, from coordinate 74,244,643 downwards.
GATGAGTTAGAATAATTACAGGAGACATGCGGTTGGGCATAGAGTGGTGAAGGGACCAAGGAAGAAGGATAAAGGAGCCTTTATGCCTTTCTCTTGATTGTATATTACCTGACCCCTAGAAAGTATAAATATAACATTGCACTTGAACCGATCTCTAATTTTTAACAGCATTGCCAACATTAACAGCATTTCAAATAACTGTAACATTTCTGTTTGTTAGATTAAAATTGCAGATCTAAAGGCCTTCAGAAAAACTGAAGTAGAGCAAGAATGCCTTGAGGAGAAAAGTTGTGCTTACTCAAGATTAGCAGCTCCTTCTCAGAATAATTTGGTTTCAGGACTGAAATAAATTATTTGTGTCTTAAAGACACTGAAGTAATTAAATCTCCATTTGCTTATCATTTATGTATATTCTTAGGTAATAACTTATACTAGTTTCCGGTTTGTAGCTTCTTTCTGTGTTAACAGTCCCTACCTCAAGGGAAGCAATGTGGAGGAAAAAGAATATTTTTAAGTTAGATTATAAATTTACTTACGTGCTATTCCTTTCATATAATTTTTGTTTACCCACTGCAGACCACCAGGGTTGGTCATCCATGAAAGGAGACATATAAGAACTGCAACAACTAAATCTTTTATGAGGTTCCTATATTAAGCTCAGTCTTTATCCTCAGCCATAAAACTTTTCTTTAATGGTCAGTTTTCTAGGGACAACAGCAGACAATTTTTTTTCAGATATGTTAATTTAAAAATTTCAAGAAGGTTTAATTCAACTGTAAAAAATATTTCTTATGAAAGTAACCAAACACAAACATTCTGAGTTGGAGTTACAGAATACAGCCATGGTAACAATACCACATGGTGCTTTCTGGCCTATAGAAATACTAATGCCTACATTGTCTACTGATAGCACAGAAAGTAAAAATTCCATAATTACCAAAACTACTCACTAGCTCCAATTCTCATATGACTCTCTCCAATATGATTGATTTTATAGAAAAAGAAAAAAAACCCAAACATTTGGATTAGACTTCCAAGCCAGACAAAATAAGATAACAGGAGTGTATTCTCATCTAGACTCCTACCACATAGAGGTCTCAATGTCAGAAATTCATACAATTTTCATAGACAATGAAAATAGGTATATCTAGAACATGATTCATCTCAACCTAATTTAGCTGTCTAAAATAAGTCAAACACATTACAAAAAAAAAAGTTTCCATGGATACCTGTTAATACTGCAACTACTGAAAGAGTATAGACAATTAGCTCAAATGCAAACTTTTACACTGCTGATAGAAATGTCAACAAGCTAGATTAGGTAAGTCATCTCAATATTTCAGGAAAGAGTTGAAAACAACACTAATGTGACCTTTTGTGATATTATGAAAAGAACCAGACTGGAAAGATCAAGAAAGATCTCTATATTGTTTTTCCAATTAGTAACTTAGTAATGAATGCTCAGTTAGACCACAGAAAAAAGGGCAGTATTGCAGAACTGTCATCTCTCGGATGAATGGTCTCACCAGCACTCTAAAGAGTCAAAATTCCCTTTCTGGAACAGACCATAGGCTGGTGAATAGAGCACTTTCCTCGGAAAAGGGCAGTGTGAAGTTCTTAAAGTTGAAATTTTGAGCTGAGGAGCTTAAATGCAACTGAAGTCTTCTAATTGTTTTAGCCCAGGGGAAACTGTGCATTGCTGACAAGACAAACAGGGTACTTTGTTGGGAAAAGCAATAGATACTTCCATGGACTTATGTCTGTCCCATTTCTATAAGTATTCCCTGACCTGATCGTCTTTTATCAAGGGTAGATCTTTCTTGCTTCAGCCTTTCCTCCTTGTCTCCAGGGCCTCGGTTTCCCAAGTGACAGTCTTTCTAGTAAAGACTGAGACAAAGAAGGCATTTGATACCTCAACCTTTCCATGTCCTGGGTAATCAGGTCTCCCACCTCATTCAGCAGCAGGCTTCCATTTTCTCTAGTCTTCCTTTTATCACTTACGTACCTACAGAAGCTCTTCTTGTTGTCCTCAATATCCCTGGCCAGATTCAATTCTATTTGGACTTCAGTTTTCCTGACCTCATCCCTGGATGCTCAGACAGTGCCTCTGTGTTCTTCCTGGGTTTACCAGCTTTTCTTCTACCCACTGTATGCTTCCTTTTTGTTCTTGAGCTTTGCCAGGATGTCGTTGTTTATCCATGCAGGCCCTCTGGTACTTTTGCCTAACTTCATATTCATTTGGGCAGAACTCTCTCAAACTTGGAGGACGTGAACCCTGAATATTTTACCAGCTTTCTTAAGCCCCTCTTTCCTCTAGAGTCTTATCCCATGGGACTCTTTGAAGCAGATCTTTGAAGAAGCCAGTGTTTGTTCTCCTGTTTTTGAGTTTAGAAATTCAATCATAGATGAGAATAACTACTCATCATTACTCAGGTTATTTCCCTGCCTCCTTCTTATGTGCCAGGTCATGAGCAAACTGGAAGTATTCCTCCAACTGATAGGCCCATTTGGATGGTGGCAGTGGTGGGCAACAATAAGGTGTATCTAAATACTCTCACATAAACATTACTGTGTGTTTGGCCAGTTCAGATCTAAATTGGTGAAAGTTAACTGTGTTAACCAATAAAATCAAGATTACTATTATTCATGAAAGGTACAAAAATTTCTCTCATAGTCACAGTCTAAGCACACAAAAACATAATGAATGGTGGATATCCATCTGTGGAAAAACTTTTCTAAAAAGAGCATTCTCTAACACCGCTTTTTATGTCCCAACATCCAATTTAAATAGTAAAAATATTTTGTTTATATGAACTCACAATCAGTTTAATTTCTACTGGCTCGACATGTTTTGTCAGCAAGTGCACCCCAATATGTAATGTTAGGGTTACTGAACTGCATTAGTTTATATTAAGCATTTAAACTTGACCTGTAATTAAAAGATTAAAAGATTATCAGCTGTCAGGTTTCAAGAGCACTTTCTTAACTAGTCAAGTAATTGACAAAGATAACAAGCAAACAAAAATGCTTTCAGTGTCAAAGATAAAATTATTTGTATGTCATTCTTTATCAAAAAGCCAAGCTTCTAACTTCCTAAGACTTTCATATATTTTTTCAAAGAATTTTAATAAATTTCTGCCACATATATACAAGCTATGTCCTTCATAGATAATAATTAATAATAATAATAATTAGTAATAATAAGTCTTAAATAGTCTTTGTAGTCATGTTTGTAGAAGTGTACAGATTTTACATCATATTCTGTTTGTCACTGCATGGTGATTTACAGCAAATCTAGGCTGTTTAGACCCATGACACAACTCTACCACATGAGATAATGACCTAGAGGTATACTACAGAGTTCAACAAGAAGTACTTGCTGAAAGAATAGCAGCTGTGAAATCTATTCACACTGTGAAGTCTGCATTATACCTGGGTCTCTGTGAAACAAAATGCTCCAGCCAGATCAAGATTTTACTGCATATTCAGCTTTATCATGTTTGACTAATTCTGTTACAGCTAGTTGAGCCACGCTTCTCCTTCATACCTGCCTCATTTTCTAGGACTGTGTCTCATACTTAGCTAGACTGTTTTTATTTTTCCATCTTAGGCTTCTTTTTTTCCAGTCAGCTCTTGTTATTTTTATACCTTTTGACAATCTTCATATCCAACTCCCACGTTGACCCTGTTCACTTAGCCACATCCTACCTGCTGATTTGGTTTCTCTCCTTCCCCTTCCCTGCTGCATCATTCCTCTTTATCCAAGCTTAATGCACTCTTTCAAACCTTTCTAGCTCCCAATCTCTTTTTTTTCCTCTTTTCCCTGTCCTAGATCCTGTATATGTATCATTCTACTTTGGCACACGTAACCTCTTAATGGATTCTGTTCGTATTTCATTATATCGTCATAGTTTCCTGCTTTTGGCAGCTTCATTCTTCCTACAGGTCCTGACATTCCACATAGAAGGATGTGTTCTGAAGTCTTCCCTAAAATGTCACCTTCCTCCTCTCATTACCGACTTATTTCCTCTTGCTTCAAATTCAGAACCTCTAAATTAATTCCAGACTGATTCTCTTCTACTGAAATATTTTTCTTACAAAATGAGAAAACAAACTCGTATTCGAAGTAATTCTTCTTTAACTCTGCATAAATGTATATAATATACAGAGTTCTGTGCTAATGATTTTTAATAGTATCTTCGTACTGCTACAAGCAGCTTATATATTCCATAGAAAACAGATTAATATCTTATTCTTCAAGAAATTGTGTCTGTTTTTTCTACATTTATTTCAAAATGCTCAGGTAAAATATAACATGAAAGAAAATGCATTTAAGCTGAAGATATTTCTGAGATATTTCTAAGAGCCTATGTATTTTAAACTACAAAATACATGTTTATATACATCTGCAATGTGAAGAAAAGATAAAATGTCTTTAGAAAAACAGAGATATGAAATGGCTGGGCAGCATACCATGTAGACTCAAATTGAATGGTTATAGTTTCATATATTTTCAATAACATTTTTATATGGGTGAATGGTTTCTGCATCCTTTTTCTATGCAAATTATTCATTTATTTCCAATCACTGGTCCAGCTCAGAAGTGTGTGAGAAAGTGAATTATTTTTTCTCCATTTGGTGCTAATATCTATCCTGAATGTCCTATGAAAAATTGCACACCATTAAAAATTGAAGTGAAAAGATGCTTTTAAAAAGAAAAGCTTGAGTCACATAAAACTATTTGAGAACATTTTTTCTCCCATTATTTTCCAGAAAAAATAATGAATACACTTTTTTTTTGCTAATTTATTACTTCAAAGACAATGAGATGTTCTGTTCTCAAGCTTTTACAGTGGAAGTTCATTGGAGGTAAGAGTAGATTGATGAAGGCAAGAAAATGTACTCTGTGATGCTGTCAACAAATTTATATGTATTTCTAACTGGATTTCAATGAAGTTTCCAAGGATTTAAAAAAAAAAAAAAAAAAAGGAGAACATCACAAAAATATGACTTTTCTATTATGGAAGAGCTAAAAGTAGGAAAAGTTTGCAAAAGCAGTGCAGACAGATCACAAACGGTGTACTTCTGGCAGTTTCTGAACGGTGGTGTGTTTTGACCCACAAGTCATTGCAACAATTTACTCAAATGTGCATCTCAAAATTTACATCTGGCACTCATTACAGACAATGAGCCAATGATAATTTCATATAACATTCTAGAAAAAAAAAAAGTTTGTAAAATTCAAGCAGATCAAAAGAAGTAGATTGTGACAGACCCTCAATCACAGTGTAAAAAAAGGTCAGTCACTAAAAATTGAAGCTTTTATGGTAAACTATATGTAATCCACTGGTGGGATCATGCCTTCTGCAGGAACTGAGGACATACTGTTCAATGTTTAATTACAGCTGTTAAGATTATCTATTAGAAAAGGCAAATCTACCAATGTTGACAAAGGCAGTCAGAAACTCATAAAAAATAATCCTGCCATCTGCTGTGTACTGTTACTCGTGTATCTTATTTTCTTGTCACAGTAGCCTTCATAAGACTTAACAAAGAATTTATGATTCATTTAGTGTAGCCCAGGGTTGAGATTATTCATATGAACAACTATAACGTTCACACATTTTTATCATTATCATGCCACGCCCATGACTATGACACAGAAATCCTTCTAATTCTAAGGAGGTTGGCTTTTTTGAGGGATTTTAGTACTGACCAAGAACACTTTTGCTATCCCAAGACAGGAATATGATTTTAAAACCATATTATTAACATATTTTCATGTTTCCTAAGCCCAGAACAAACTATGTTATTCCAATAGTAGCAACGATATCTTTATGCTCTTTGAAGAATTTAGCTGAACTGTAACAGATTTTCTACTAGTAAGGGTAGAATTATTCTAATAGCAAATTCTGCTTTCAGTAAAAACATGAAAGATTGCCAGCAGTAGAATTTGTTTTAGTAGTGGCAGGCCTTCTACACCTTGCTTTCTTTAAGTGACTGTGATAAACTCTTTGGGGGTTAAGAACTTGTTTTGCTGAATTTTATTAAAGTCAGGTTAGAATGTAGCCCACTGTTCAAATGTAAACATTTTTGCAAACAGGTGAATGAATCAGAACAACAAAAAATCTATTTGTCAGTGAATGGATAATCTTGCAAAAACTATGTGTTATTATTAAAAGTAACTTACAGCTACTTTTAGGTCTTGAACAGTGACATCTTATTATAATGTAGCTTTTGTCATATGAATTAAACATTTAAAAAAGAGGTTATTGCATCACAAGGAAGAGACTGGTTTCCCTGCTTTAAGATACATTACAGTACACCTAGTACCTCTACTAAGTATTACCTACTAAAACAAAGAGTATGGAAAAGAAATTTCTCTTGTCCGTTCCTTATTAACAGAATATTTGATGAGGCTTGCAAATTGCTTCCTACAGAAATACTGTTCTAGATTTATTTAGACCTCTAGTGGCAAGCAAGAAACTATTTTAATCATTTAAAGAAGAAAATATTGATGGAAGTGCTATTACAAATTCCTTTCAAGATACACATAGATGAGGACAAATGAAGTTTGTTCTTGAATGAATGAAAATGAGTATCTAACAGTAAAATCTATTTTATGATGCTGTTATTTGTAGATATTGCTTGGATGTGTACCTCCCCCAGTTGTTCACTTTTTCTGTGAACTGCCCTCTTCTCTGCTCAAGTAACTTCTTCCTGTCCATGTCTGCTGGTTTCTAATTCAGCCTTATCTTCTCAGAACTCAGATGATCTCATCTTGTCATTACACTGACAATATAACCATTTGGCTTTCAGATTTAGCCCTCACCAACGTCATTATTTCATCTATCTCATCTAATCATCCATAAAAAAATCCTGAAAACTAATGGTGGCAATATTCCCATTCCTTTTTCTGAACACTTTCCCTGAAATTCCTAATCATTGCATAACATCTTGGATTCTTTTTCTTAGTTTAAACATCTTTCAGAAATACTTCCTTTTCATTCATTTGCTGGTAGAGTTTACAAGTTTGTCTGCAGTTGCCATTCTTTTCCTACGGGATAGTAACATCCATTTTCCTAGCACTTCTGTGTTCACTTGTCTGCTTCATCCAAAGCCATTCTATTCTATCCTTCTTTTACACATCACTATCTTCTAACAACTATAGGAAAAATTTCTCTCCATGGGCTTTCAAGTGTGCTCTCCATTATGGTATCTTTAGAATACCAATATGTGATTCTGAATAAATAACTGGTCAACAGGGAGAATTATTTATAATGAATAATCCGTGATCATGTGTAAATGTCAAATTTCAGACAGACAGCTCAAGCAAAAACATACTTACTAATGTTCCATGTCTGCCATCTTTTTGTTTTTCATTACGGGTATTGACTTAAGACTTGGAATTGGATATGCTCTTAAATGTTTGTATAATATTGATTTAATCTCTAGTTTCAAGGCAGAATTATGGCACTGAAACTGGTTTCATTATAATTTTACAGACCCTTTCTGATTTTTCATTGAAGTAAAAGAACTGTGATTCTTTCAAAGGCATTTAAAACAGACCACCAATCAAAACCAAACCAACCAAAAAAAAAAAAGTTGAACCAAAACATGACAGGCTTCTTTCCTGTATTTCCATGAAATTTAAATTTTGAGTACTGGGAAAAGTTCTTCTCCTTCATAAGAAGTACTCAAAAAAATTTCTTGTACAACCTGAGCAAGTTGAAAATATCTCAAACAACAGCTGACGTTTATGTTATGGGACTAAAAGTTAAACCTATTATCGCTTAGTTCAACATTTTCTAGTAATGAACTGGAAAATATATGAGTACAGCAAAAGATAAAATATAATTAATTATGGTTCTTATTATTTTATAATATTATTTTACCTTTTAGATGAGATTTTATAAAATTATTTGGAAATTATGTACATTATTTTAATGCTAACTCTTACTAGAAATATAGTGCTAATCATTCCTAACATTTTATAAACTATATAAAAATAATAAAAAATGAGAATATACTTTTACAGTTGATCAGAAAAAGATCACAATGTGATAAAGGTTAGTCACACTAATGCCATCTCAGAGTGTATTCTTATATCTGATTTTAAGCATCTGCTTTTCATAAAACACAGCCCTATTTTTTTCTTTTTTTTCCTTTTTTTTTTCTTTTTTTTTTTTTTTTTAATGGGTTTGGCTCAACTATGGCTATCTGTAGAAACATGCTCATATAAAATGCATAAGATTATAAGATATAGTATGTACTCCTTATAGTGTTAACTCTGAAAAATAGCATTTTAAAAGAGTGCCTTCCTTGCTGGCATCAGAATGGTCTAGCAGTTCCTGGTGCAAAAGAAAAAGGAAACAAGGAATAAATGGGACACAAAAAAGACTTAAAAAGCCAACTTGCCAGATGCCGTCTTGGGCTAAGCAGATGTAGAATTTTTTTCCTCAACTGTGTCTTTTCTACCACTCTCTTTATTGTTTGCTCTAATTGATGCAAATAGAAGAGTATATTTGCATTTATCATAACTTGAATTAGGCTAAAGGTGTTTTCAAGACGCCTGTGTTTTCCTTCCCCAAGGTTATAGTAAATTCATTAAGTGGAGAACTAGGACCCTTTTAAAGTTTCTTCAGCTCTCCAATGCATTCTCTAGAACATCCAGCAAAATGTTGTCCCACAGTTAGTATTGCACGGACAGGCTTGATAACCAGTAAAATCAGGTAGCAGGAGAGTAAGAAGTGTCATCCAGTGAATACGAATTATCCAGTGTAATCAGCTGTGGCTGAACGCAGGGTAATGAGAAGCTCACCAGAACTGCATGCATAGCCAAGGTGTTTGTCACACCCTCTTTGGAGATCCTTACTCACAAACTTGCCAAACAGGAGTCTGAAAGTGTACAATAGAGAAGAGTATAGGGTATGACCTTGTAGTGGGTGGTGGACTGGAAGACTTTGTAAAGACCCTTCCAGCCCTAGAATTGATTCTGTGAAGGATATTCTCATTTATATTACTTAAATCACAGGTAGAGAAAAAAGCATGGGGTTTCCCCCCCTCTATTTCTGTACAGTATATCTATAGCTACTTTAGTCATATTGCATATGACTGGATTCTCATTACATATGACTGGATTCTCATAAATGCATTTTTTAACTCTAGATTTTCTTTGATGTTAAGAGCAAGTAGTTCAGAGTGACAGTTGAAAAACAAGCTGTGTTAGTCTTCTGGCAATGTATATTGCGATTAATTCTGGGCAACTTTAGGAGTAGGCAGTAATCCAAAAATATTTTCATGGGCACCTGAAGAGTAACAGGGTGTTTCTCTACCAAACTGCATGAGCAACATGATCTCAAAATCCTCACAACTAATGAGTATCAGTGAGAGAAAGATATCTTCTAATGAGTAATGGTAACAATAAATACATGATAAAACATAAAACTATGAGGTGAAACTCCTGGGAAGTTTTCCTGGATGTGTTTTTTTGATGACTTACTGTAAATAATAATTATAAAATGTATCCAAATGCTCAGGGAAAAAGTACTTTCATTATCTAACCACTTCCATATGTAAAGTTGCAAACCTTTAAAAACCAAACAAGCAATTAAAAAACACCAAAACAAAAACCAAAACAAAAAACCCCACAAACCTCCTGTCATTAGTATGTATAGAGAAACTCTTTTTATTTTATTTGCTGTGCTTGGGTTATATGAAGAATTGTTCTCATTTCTCTTTTGCAAAACATTCTTTACCTTCCTATGGGAAATCTAATGAAATCTAGTTAAGAAGTTATTTTCCCTTTGGATTTTCTCAATTTGTTTCCAATGGAGCAGGAAGAGAATGGAATTTTTCCCTATTGTTGTACACTTTCCCTGTTGTTATATGTTTGCTTCTTTACATATACTGACATTGTTATCGTTTTGCCTTTAAAGTGACTGCTGTTTAGATAGCACTTACACTGTGAAGAACTTCTCATATCTACTATGTACAAATATAAAAAGCTTTTGTCACCATGTCCTTCCTTCTGTCCTTTCTAAGCCTTCTGTTGCTGTAGTAGATCCTACCAATACTGTACCAAGTGGAGTTGCCTCTTCATTCTTTAGTCCAGTATGCCTTAAAATTATGCATATTTTTATATAATAAAACCAGGGAGAGCTGACTGTGGAAGCACACAATGTTTCCACCTTAAAGAATTTCTATTGTGTTAATACTGATTTCTGCTAAAGCTTCTAGGAAGGTAGATTTTTTTCTCCAGTATCATTTCAAAATTTGAGGAGGTGTTTTTTTGGTGACTTGCCTGTATACTGCAATATTAGGCTTGATCTGTAGCTTCTGTCTTTTATGTCTTGTATATCTAATTTTATTTCCTTTGATCCTTCTTTCTTCCTCTTTGCTGATATTTTCTTTATTCTTTTGCTTCCCCCATCCCTGTTCATTTTCATTTAATCCCTGCCTATGCCGCCACCTATATCTTTGTTGTCATAGTTCTGATGTCTCTCTACTGGTTATCTTTTTATCTGGCTATCTGATTTTGTTTAGCTTTTAGTCTTTTAAATTCTCTCCATTGTGTGAGTCTCTTTTAATCTTCTCCTAGTATTGCTTCTTGTATAGCCCTTGATCTTTCAGAGAGGAGTGACAAAGCTGACAGAGACCATCGCTTATTAAATTTAAATTTAAAACAAAAATAAGTAGTCACTTTTTGCTGCTGAGGTATGTGAAGTATGTGACCAGAATTAAAGATGTGCAGCACACCGGAGCCTTACTTCTGCACCTGAGGCCTTCAGAGATTGTAGTGGAGGCTTGTGGCTATTCAGAATCAGTGAGGGGTAAACTTCTGACTATGTGTGACCTCACTTCTGCTTACCAATTAATCTGAGTGGGTTTATGTGTATTTGAGCTATTTGTACATTTCTGATGGAGGATTTAATTTTACTGCAGGGGTCCTAGCCTAAAAGATTGGTGAATTATTAATGCCTAATACCTCATGGAAAAGACAGGCTTCAAACTAGGCTGCTGCTTTCCTAAATCATTTGATAAATATCCTCTTCTCTAAGTAGATGAACCTAACATATATTCAAATGCCGTACCTGAAGAAATGACAAAGAAATTAAACACGTATTAGAAATTATATTCCACATTTTAGTTTAGACATAAGAATAAAACCTAGGGAGAAGTGTGAGAACAGACTTTCAGAATATCTGAAATCCTACTTAGACTTCCTCAATATTTCTGTGTTTATGTACCCAGATTAAGTTGCTTCCTGATATAGGGATTAAAAAAAAAGTTTTACATCATTGGGTGTGCAGTTTCTATATACTTTTTTACATGTGTGTGTGTATAAGCATATGTCTAAAAACATATTTATGTTTCCATAATCTAATTTGAACCATAAATAATATTCATAGACATAGAAATGCTGAGATATGCCTACCTTTTTATTTGTCTAAGTTAAAGTTCCTCTTTAAATCTTCCTTTGAAATTCCAAAAGACTAAGAGAGACAACTTATTCAGCAGATTGATTAAGGTCAAGTTACTCTTGGCAATGTATGATTCATTTCTCATCCTTTTCTCAGACAACATCCACACCTATCCAAGCAATTCCTGAAGTTAAAATCATGAATGCATATTTCAGCTTTGGAATTTTAAGAGTTTGAAAGTACATGGAACTAATGTGCACGTACATGAAATTAGCAGATGAGTGGAAAAAAAGGCAAGTGGTTTTAGGTTCAGTTTTCCTGAAAAAAGGATTTTTTAAAAAAATTGCTTTAAAGTTTGTTTAAAGATGTCACTGTAAGAAAATTTCTGGCAATATCATTTTTACTAACAAAATTTTGTGTCAATACTGATACTATATTTGATGTCCCTTCTGCTCTTTACTATTTATATTCTTGAGAAAGCAAACTTTGGAAGTTACCTCAAAGACTACCTTTTACAAGGAATTTGATGTGTGACCTGTCTTCTACAGAAGCAAACAAGCCTTATCTGATCTTAGTGTGGCATGTGATTGATAGTTATCATATTGATAGTTTGCCCACTTACACAACAGAAGGACTTCCCTAACTAAGGAAATAGGAAGAACCTCTCTTTATCATGCTGAACTTTGTATATGTGGAAGGTAATTTTTCTTCAATTTTGGGATGAATTCTCAAATTTGGAGTCTCATTTTCAGTAGAAGTATTGTGTGGTTTGGGGGTTGTTTTTGTTTTTTAACCTTGCAGAGTTCTCTTTGGGTTGTTTTGTTTTCCTTCCCTATTTTTAGACAAAAATATTTAATTTCTTCTTTGCATGTTTTGACATCAACAAATGACATGTCGGTCATTATATGCATACACCTGAATTCTCTTCCACTCATCTAGACAGTGTGTTGGGCACAATATCTGGCAAGTGCTTAGACATCTACCTGGCACAAACACAAATCATGCCTGAATGTGTGGTAATAGTCATACACTATGCCAAAGATTGCAAACCAGGTCTCCAGATCATTCTCTGTCCCTATTCAATTTAATGAAATAATATAGGGTTAAATAATATAATAATATAAATAATATTATTTAAATAATGAATAATATTAAATAATTATAAATTAATATAATATAGGGTTTTAAATAATATCGGGTTTTAATATCAACAACTGATAAGCCTTTTATGGGCATTTGTTCTCAAATCTTTTATGCTTTGCCTAATGCTTCCATTTGTGCTAAAGATTTCCCTGTAAATATCCCACAGTTCTCTTACAGATGAAAAAAAAAAGCATCTTCCTTAGGAATGCAGCAGAAATAAAATAAATTAAAATATATAGAATATATATAGGAATAGAAATTCTTGCTGTATAAATATAGGTGTTTTATTACCACAGACGCACACAAATATATTCTATGAACATGTAGAAGCTTACAGTTCAACAGGTATGTGTTCGTCCAGGTGGACTTCATGGGATCCCTCCTTTCTTTCAGTTTATATCATCTTTTCAAACATCCCAGATATAAACTCATCCCACAGAAAATCATATGCCAGTCTTCCATCTTTTCTAAAGCATGTGGTTCATCAGCAGAAACCTCTGAACTCAGAAAATGGTGTAATATTGAATAAACCTTTCTCCCTCTTCAGGGTTCCATTCTGGGTGATTAAGAAAATAAATAATTTTTAAAAATTGAACATACTTTAATCTGCCTCCCCTTTTATTGTTGCTATCTGAGCAGTTCAAGAACATTTTAAAACTTTTTCCAGTGTCTTCTTCCAATTGGTTCTTCCTTGCTTGAAAGAGACCAGCTATTTCTGAAAGGTGTGAAACCTCAAACAGAACATTCCGTTTATTTTTTTTTATGTTTTGGTTTTGTTTTTTTTTAATTCAGCATACCACAGTCCTGCTGAGAAGCTTTTATAAGTTCTGATTAAATCCAGCTATTCACAGTTATCATGATCTGATTCAGTTCCTGGGGAACTTCCTCCCTTGTTCTCAGCTTTTCTTCACAGGGATCCTGAGCCAAACCAATCTGTTTAATTGCTGTTTCTCTGCACACCTAAGGATAGCACTGCAGGAAAACAGTGGGTGGGCAGCTCAGCATTGACTTACAGTTTTAGTGAAGGTGATGGCATGATGGATTAAAGCATTACTGCATGTGGCACCCTGACAGACAGAAAGAGAGAGATGAGTGTGAGAAAAGTCCTCATCTACTTCATTGTATTCTGAAATCTGCCCCGTATGAAGAGTGGGTGACCTCCAGTCCTTGCTTTTTCTGGCATTTATAAAGTTTATGGAAATTAAACTTGCTTTGAAAGTACAACCTCTAATTCACAAGCGAGTGCAGTTCCGAGTTCTGAAACATTAAACATTTAGGTTGAAACACTAATTGCTGTTCTCACATTAATAAATAATCTAGTGGGGTTTAACTTGTCATTCAAGTAATAATATATTCTCCTCACCTAAATATTTCAAGGTATCTGGCTTACACCTAATCAAACAAAAAGCTGTGGTTTTTTTAGACTTAAACATAGGTTTGCATCTTACTCCATTTTTGGAGTTACTTGTACAAGAACTCTTTCATTTGCAGATACAATGGTTCAGCTGTGCTGTCAGCAACTGCATTAAAAAAGTATTCATTGGCACTTCACAGAGTTATTAAAAAGCAAAAGAGGTTGATATCTCAAAACCATATTTAAACACCAGTTGTATAAAACCCAGTGATGGGAAAAGAGTAAAAATAAGAAAAAGTTATGTGAGCAGTATATCTGAAATAAAACAAGGATCCACGTGGTTCTGATTTTCTATCCTTGAGTTATCCTAATGAATCCAGAAACTTCATTTGTGTTAAGCTGTAAAGACTGAAAATCATTTAGTGCTGCAACTATTGCAAGGAGATATGAGGCTGTGACTTAATACGTATTTGGCAAGCAAGGTAACAAAAAGGTGGGCGTTTGGGTTTAAGAGTTCAAAAAGAGATCATAAAAACCTCAGTCAGTTTTCAAGACGTGTTGGGTAAGACTGTTTCTACTCTGTCATATAAGCAGATGAGATAAAAGAGAGTAAAGAGACCAGCCTCTCAGAAGACATCAACAACTTATCCCTTACGGTAAAATCACAAGTGCACCTGTAGCATCCATTTGGCCAGAAAACATGGAAGGACATGCCCACAGTGGTCAGCAAGAAGTATCCTTCCAGAGCATGAAAGACCCTAGCTGCCGAAGTAAACGTGGCTTAGCGCCTTGCTACTATGGCACCCAGTGACTTGACAACCTCTGAGTCCACCTGCAGACAAGTTTTTCCCATCAATCTGATGTTTATGTGGACTAATTGTGAGGCCTCCATGTAGGCACTGATCTGGCAGGTAGATCACTTAAAATAAGTGCAAGTGCAAAATAAGTTACACCTAAACACCCCTGGAGAATTTCAAGAGCATTGAAATCCCCATTTTTTGTCAACTTTGAATTACCTTCAGTCAGCTCATAAAATTCAGTATTTCTTCACTGATTTCAGCAAGTTGTTCATGCAGTAAGTGTTCTTATAATTTTGTGTGCTACAAACTAAAACCATATTCACAACACATCTTTGTAGAGAAATTAATTTTTATATATTTTATCATTGAGATAATTATGATGAATGCATAGATGATGTGCCTTTTTCTACCCATTCTTGCAAAACAGTAATTAGGATAGTCGAAAATTCCATTAATTTTAGAAAGAATAAAACACAAATGTAATGTACTTGACAGTAAGGATATGTCAGAGATAAAGATAGTTAATCTTGGTAACTTAATCGTATTCAAAATTTAAAAACGTTTAAAATATGTAACACGTGGAGGGGGAAAGAAGAGCTAATATTCTCATTAGTGACAGTTGGAAAGGAACAATTAACTATTTGACAGAATTTCCTTGAGAGGATTCTTACATGAAGAAAGCATGTTTTAATTGAAGCTGCCAAAATCAATATAGGGAAAAACAACGGTTGTATTCTTTACAACAGAAATGGCACACCAGAGCAAGAATGTTGTACTCCAGAAGTTATAGAGGAAACTTACTCAGAATACTAAGCGTGGTAACACAGTACATAGCAGAAAATATTTAATTTCTCACTAGATGGAGTAGAAGGAGACCTACAGGGAAGTGTATGGATTAATTATTTTTAACAAGAAATATATGTATTATATTTATAAAAATGGATGTAAAAATTGTTTTATTTTTCTATGAAGTCCTTGTAAGGAGTAAACATATGAACATATTTAAGAAAAAAAAGGTTTAAGGACAGCTATCTAGTCCCTAAACAACAAAAAATAATCTCAGGGCACTTATGTTGATATATACCACCTGAATAACAGATGTGTTAGGTTTAAATTCAAGTTCCATAAATGTAGATGAAGAAGAATCTGCACTCTGTCCTCACTAAATTGTAATTCTTAGCTATATAAAATGTTGCTAGACCCACATTAATGATTATATAGATGTGCAGTTATGGGACCCATACCTTTGAGCCTGTTCCTGGCATATCTTTCCCAGAAATGTCTCTATGGAAATCTCTCTAGTAGCACCCCAGGATCCACATGCTGAGTAGCAAAATTGAGCTGGGAGCTGCTGAAACACCAGTCCACCATCTTAGATCAGTCTGATGGGTTTATTCTACAAGTAGGAACTAAAAGCTTCCAAAATTAGTCTGTAGGTACAAACATTGTTCTGGCCTAGGATGGACCAGAGAGCAGACTGCTATACTGCTGATAACAATAGCTTTTTTAGGTTTTGCTTGTCTGGAGGAAATAACTACGTGAAAGGTTTTTGTCCTTGCCACTCAAAGCCTGAAAGCACTACAGGCTCTATGATCAGTTCAGCAGAGCTTGCACTGCAGGGATCTAGCAGGAAACCTTTCAGACCTGAGAAATGACTTCTGAAGACTCATCCATGTGGCTGGGGCAACAGGGCACCATTCAATCTAATACGAGAGACTCCTTATGATCTAAGCATCACAGATTCATGCCACAGGCTGTAGGGAACAGTGAAACATCAATAAAGTTACAGGCAATGCTGAGGCCAAATTCAGAAGGTACAAATGGTAATAGGTTAAGAAAAAATCCACTGCGTCTGATTCTTGTCCACCTCTGCAAATAGGGGTGCATGTAATCTTCTGTCCCCAAAACCTCATATTCAAATGTAAGACAGCATGAAAAAAAAAAAGCAGAATATGAAGTAAATATAGAGTTAAAATAGTCTATCTGTTAAATGCATTGCCAGCACTGAGAAACTGGGAGATCTGATTTTGTAAGGCAGTGGCAACTGCAGATCTTTAGAGCCTTCTGCTTAGTGGTATAATCTGTGAAATTCCCAGGAATCAGTTCTGCAGAGCATTTCTAGACCCCAGAAAGATCATCACATCTGGGAAATTTAGTCTTTCTGTTGTATAGTACTCTCTCACTATGTGATTTTGTATACTTTTAAAAACATTTTTTCCATTAAAAATTTTTATCCTGATTCAGGTAAAGACATGATACTACACTGCAATCACTTTTTATCCCAGTCTCATTGTGGATTTAGTACTTTCCTCACCATTTATCTTTTCAGGAAAGCCAAATTCAATGGACGGAGGGAAGTTTAATAATAATGTGTGCAACTCACATGCTACTGGCCAAGCAAAATGAAGATTTAAAAGGCTGACACCAAAGAAGAGTCAGTGAAACGCCAAAAATTTAAATACTCTGTATAAACTCAGGTTTCTGAGTTCAACTCAGTTCTGTCTTCAAATCACAAATTCAGATCTCAGATATTATAATGTTATTATTCAAAATAATGAATCTCATGAAGCCACTCCCCCCTGCCAAAAAAAAAAAAAAGAAAAGAAAAGAAAGAAAAACATGAACAAATGAACGCTACTGTAAAAAGGTTCTATTTTATGCATTTTTACATTTCACAATAGTGGAAACAATATTTCAAGCCCCTAGGTTTGTTCTAATGGCAATTACACAAAGGATAACCCAAGATGACACCCCTCTAGGCACCTGGCAAGCTGACATTGAAAGTATTGTAAGCAGCAATATTGCAACTGTCTGCATGAAGACAAGGCAATATCTAGAATCCGCCCTGCTCTAGTTTCCAGTGTCAGACCCACTCATCCTTCTTTTCTTAACAAATATATTTATGAAAGCTATTGTAAGAAAATTATTATCTCTAATTGTTCACTGACAAAAACAAATGCTCCAAATGGATGTGAATTTAATGGCTGTGGAAACAACATGCCCTCATTAAATCTGCCTCATTCAGCACGTCCATTCATGTCTCATGAGAATAGTATTTACTTGACTGTGCAATCTTTCAGCTTGAGCATCATCTTATTGCATTGGTATCAGTAACTTTTGGTTTAAAACTAGTATAAGAATATTGCAAGTATCCAAGAAAACAAGTGTTACAAAAGCAGACAATCCAGAGTTCAGGTTAAGTGCAACACAACACATTAAGACAGGTAAGTATACATCAGGGACATCTAGAACTTCAGATTTTCTTTCAATGCTTCTGTGTTATAACAACCATACAAATATACTTTGTACATAAAAGTGTTTGTGGGTCTGGATTGGATAAAAATTATTTTAAGAGCATGTTAAATCTTTTTGGTTTCTATTTTGTTGTTGCTGGGTTGGTTTTTTTGTATACTTTATTCCTCTGCCATGTCTTTAAAATAGTGGAATTGGTGATAACTTTAATTAATTATTTTCATGAAACTGTCATACTTTAAGAGAATGATCTTCTCAGAGAAAAATAGGAATCAATGTAGCTAGAGCTTCTATCTTTCATACAAAATACAAAATTAATATTCTCACCAGCTATAGTAATCAAGGCTCTTGTGGCACTTCTAAAAAAACATAGAGCTGCTAAGTCTTGATTAAATTATATTTTAGGTAGATCAGTTTACTCTCCAATTCCAGTTAGACAGGTACAGTCTTCATAACTTCTGTTACATTGCCATAAATCAGCACAATCCAAGTGGTTACACTTCAGCGGAAAGGATTCACCTTCCATGGCCTGCAAAATACTTTAGGATTCTCTGAAACAGTAGTAGTAAAAATCATGAAGTCAAGAAATAAAATTCCACCATGGGCTCAAATTTGTTCATTGAGCTAAATTAATTGTATTTTTTATATCAGGAAATAATTTGCCAAATCTGAGTGGAATTTTTAAGTATCAAATATGTTTTAAATAAAACAATTTTGATTCTTAATTTGTGGGGAAATATCCTTTCCCATTGCTTCTCTCCCCTACAAACCATTAGGTATGATGCTGTTTTGTGAAAAATTCCCTCAGTCTCTCCTGATTTTTTTCTAAGAACTTAACTGCAGGAAAGTGAGAAAGTGACTGCTTCTTCTTTGTTTGGTTGGGTTTTTTTCCTTTTATTTTTTTTCCTTTGTCCATCTATAAATAGTTTGTGCCTATTAATACTTAGTTTGTTGCATCCCAAAAGAAATCGGCTAAACCAGATCTAAGAATGTGGAGGAAATGCCTGAAAATAATTTTCTGAGACTCCTTCATAACATTTTCAATAACATTCTGTGTTAAAATTTATAAATAAAAGTTCTTGGGTTCTTTTCCCCCTCATTCATACAGAGACTTTATAATTAACAAAATTATAAGGCAACTCTTTAAAACAGCATATTTTCAGCTTTTCAGTTTCAGTTATTTTCTACATGGATATTTCTTCTTATTTAATTGTATGTGTAATTAATGTTAAGAGTAAGTTCTGGCCTGGTAATGTGCAAGTAGTGTAAGAATATCCTACAGCAGAAGCCCAAACTGAAATTACTGTCAATAATGGGGAGAGGGAAAAAAGCTCAAGTATCATTAAAATCTGCCTAATTTATCCAAGCAAAACCCTAACATTCTAGCAGATTTTATTCTCTAGCAGCAAGTAAAATGCTCTCCCTCTTTTACATCTCTAGTCATAACTATTGCAGTAATCTCATCCAGCATACAGTATCAACCATTTTGCCAAAAGGTGGTGGCTCTGGATACAGAAGTCAAGTGAAAACAAACAACAATTAATCTATCATCCTGGGAAACAAAGGTGAGACTAATTGATTAGAAGTACAGATCTTATTCTTGTAGATCTGCACTCTATGTGAGTTAAACAAATGAAGAAAGAAGACTATTTCCAGATCTCCAGAAAGAAATTAATTTCAGAATAATTCAGATTTTAATTGGGACCTTAATAAAATACTTAAAACAATTACATTTAAGATATATACTTACATTCACATTGCATTATAAACTATGACTTGTCAGGAACACTCGGAATTTTATTTTTTTTCCAGAAAGATGTAAGTCTTACCTAATACAATGTTTTTAAAGACCTTAAAATAACATTCACACATTACTGAACAGATAACTAGATTCTCTCCGTCTGAACAGCTACTGACCTAAATGAAGTACAAGAACACAAACTGACTTAGAAATGTACTCATATAAACTATCTACCTATAGTATTGGTTTGAATACTCTCCTCCAAAAGGCAAAGTGCTGAGAAAGAAGAATTTCTGAGAAAGAAAAGATCATACCTTTTGTCTTTACATGTCTTGTTCCTAATTTATTGTCATCATGGCCATAAGGTCCTCTGGCCTTTGAAATGCTGAATTCTGCCATTAACTTTATGTGCTTAGAAAGGGTGGGGTAGGGTGAAACATGCACAGTTTTATGACGGATTAGGAGAAATAAATCTTTTTGATTGTGTTTTTCTGCAGTGCTTGCATGACAGGATTCTGGCACTTTACTGTAGCCTCCAGATAAACCTGCTATATAAAATGACAACAATAATAATTATGAAAAGTGTCAGCAGATAGGTTTTTTCCAGCCTATACTCAGGAAAAAGCTCTCTATCCTGTCATTCATGCTATGCACAAAAGATTTGTGTTCATCAGTCACGACTCTTGGTGATACAGCAGGTGGAAAAGACAGCCAGGCCCTGCATAAAGCAGTTGCTATTACCATCCTTGGGCTTCACCTTTTTGTCAAAACTTTTTCTGATCTTTAAAGATATATTTGTCTTGGATTTTTTCCCCCTGTGTTAATAGGCAGTAAAGTAGGTATTTGAACCCACTGATCATATACTCACTGTTCAGACTAACTTATTACAACAGATTTATTTTAAAGGCATGCCTTGAGGATCACATTAAGCAGAATCTCTAAAGCAGTAAGTTGTCTGTTAGAGGCTTTATTGCCAACTAAGAGAGATTACACCCAGATGCTCTGTGTTCCTCTTCATTCTTCATACTGGTTTAGTGCTGTTGCTGAAGGAAGAGATCATAATTTTTTGGTGTGAGACAGTAAGCCTTGCATAATAATTTACATTTTTATGGTTAAGTTCGTTCTTTATCTTTATTTTAAAACCAAATCAAACCAAACCAAACTGAAAAACACACACCCACTCCAATGCTCTCAAGCCCCAAACCATATCTTCAATCCTTACAATTAAAGTTTAGTCAAGTAATTCCTATGAAGCATTCCTACATCATAAAATGACCACTAATGAATCTCTGATATTCAGTACCCTCAGAGTATAAGGAAGGGTGTTCATGAAATTCCTGACCTATGGAGGAAGGTAAGAAAAACTTTTATTGCATTTGACGACAACTCATTCCACCAGATGTATTTCAGCAACATTTTATTTGTGGATAATAGGGCTCAAGCTAAAATCAAGATATGCCCAAAAAGGGTACAGACCACAGAGTAAAAGCAAGATGACTAATCAAATAATTCTTAGAAATCCTTCTATATGGATTAGAATTGAATGCTGTTATTTTTTTCCAGTGAAGCTTTCTTTTCCCCAGGGAAGGAGAAGAAAAAATGGCTGTTACAGAAGAGAAATTGAAGAGTCAGTGCAGAGAATAAGATAAAAGGAAGCTGTGAGTATGTGTGTTGAGCAGGAAACAAAAAGCCCCAATACATGAATAGAACATATACAGAATTAGCCATACTAACGGTCGAGTTATATGTAAGAGAGAGGGTAAAAGTGAAATCAGAGGGCAAAAATATTGCTTAGATGATCAAAAGATGTATTTTTAAACAGGAAGTGATTAAAATGAGGAAACCAGGGAGGATTAGAATAAAGGTGATAATTAGAGCAGGCTGTTCATTTTCCCATTAACTCATATAGCAGAGCTGTACTGATTTGCAAGTTTATGAATTTCTAGACTTTTAACCCAGATTCTTCATAGCAAATTTGCTCACATTTCATCCTGAAGCCATTAGTAGACTCCACAGGTAGAAGTGCTTTGTGCTTGCTATACGATATTGCTTTTACGTGTCTGAAAAGGATCCAGCTTTTCATCATTTTTGGTTCATGACATCATAGAGTTATACAGATAACACAAAGGTGCATTTATCTAAATAATGAAAGGTTGAATTCCTGCTGACAAAGAAATTAGTATTCATTTATTGTACCTGAAGAAGCTGTGATAGGTTTCACTGGTGAAAACAAATAAGGAACTCTTTGAAGAAATTGTTTTCACTATTTTCTCACAAAACCTTGTGTCTCTGTATAATATTTTTATGGGGGAATTGAGAGTGGTGTTGTTGTAACAGGACTAGTTAATGTAGATTAAGGGTTGTGAAAAGAATTATGTATGTTCATATTGAGGCACTATGTGCTAAATAGGTTAGAATAATAGTTTCAGGGGGGCAAAAAAGAGGAATAAAATGAAACAGATTTAAATATTTTACTATTAATACTGTAAAGATATTATAATTTATTTCAACATTCATCCTTTCCTAAAGCTGTGAAAAAAACCTCAAGTGACTGACTGGATTTTTAATCAGTCTTCAATCAACCAATCTTTGTAGTAACAAAATAAAAATTTGAGGACAAGCAAAAAAAAAGTAAACAGATCAACAAATAAAAGGCAACCAGTATTTCTTTTTTAATTTTGGCTCTTCTATTTACAAAAAAATCAATAATTTATATCGTCCTGAATAGTTAGACTATTCTCCTATGTTAAGGAGTAACAAGCCCTATGTTAAGGAGGTTAGGAAGGGATATTAAGTTGCACTCTTGAGGTTCCCTTGTCCATGCTAGAAAGCAAGCTGCAAGTATTCCCTCAGCAGTGCCAGGGATGCCAAGCCAGGTCCTTCGAGATGACAGGAACAAGTTAGACAAAAGCAGAACAAATGTCAGAATTACGGTGATCAAGTACTGAATTACTTTACAAGTACCCCTGAATCACACCGATTATGTCATTTGTTTCACTTCATGCCTCCTTTTCTTATGCTTTCCCCTCCCAGCTTCTTCTCCAGTTATGACACTTGCCCCTCCCAAATAAAAAACCTGCCCCTGGTTGTTCTTAACCTATTGGCCCCAGTCTGCTGTCATGATACCCCTCTTCTGGTATTTATGATAGGATTACCTTGGTAATCCCTCTTCAATCAGTGATTTACAAAGTCACTGTTCTATTGTTGTTATCTACAATGTATTTTTCATACCATTGTCTTGTTAGTGTAGCCATAAATCAGGGTTAACCAGCTGTTTAGACTTTACTTTATCTTTGATTTAGAACACATTCACCAGTTTTTCATGTTGCTGTCATATTAATATAACTATATGGCCAGAGTAAGTCATTTGTCTGCAAAACACAGAAGCATCAGCTTCCATTTCCAACCATCAACCTTGCCTCTTGGAACAGAAAAGGGGCTTTCAAGGTGTGCGATTCATTGCAAGTAATTTTACTAATTTAAAAGCCGAACACAAACTTGATCAGTTGATCAACTACAGTGAAAATGCAGATGTCTGGAGCAACTTAAGCTAAAAAAAAAGGTAAGGAACAGCCTTAGTCTTTTGACGTCAGTGGTTACTTACTACCCTGGACCTACTCAGTTCACAGAACCAGTGAGTGTGTGTGCGTGTGTGTGTGCAGGTGAACCTCAATTCTACTCATTCTTCCGTCATATTTATAGGACCGATTCCTAGGTTTAAAGTCTTCAAAACCTAAGCAATATTTATAGAACTTGTGAAGCTAATTCTAGCAGCTGCTACTGACTTAAACTTCTAGCAAGTAGCCAGTGGAGAGCCATAGATAAAAGGAACCGAATTTTTCTCCACAGGCACAATACCACCTCAGCTCTGTCTAAACTAAAACAACTACAAGAATTATGTGCAGTTCTTCCTTGGAGAAAATTTGGTTTTGTAGCTAGATTCAGTTCAATCAGATAAACATAATTATAATACAGAATATTGTCATAAGGAAGCAATAAATCATACTTAAGACTACTAAACTGTTTTGCGGTTTTGGATTGCTGCTGTTGTTTTTTTCCAACAAAATATTCTTTTTGTCCCATTAAATGCTTTTACTTTTTTTGCTTTGTTGCACTATGCAATGTTAGGATGAAGAAAATACATTTTTGTTTCTTCCCTCATTTTTTCACTCCCCCCCTGTTTATTCTTTTTATTTTTATTAATTATTTATTCTTTACTTAGCTCTCTTTTTCTGATTTATTCTTTTCTATAGTGGTTTTTAATTTCTCATTTCTTTCCTGAGTACAGAGAAGCATGATTGGTGCCAGTATCTCTTAGGCCTTAAGGACTGGAATTCTTCTTT
This sequence comes from Gallinago jamesoni, assembly GCA_025769975.1. Lineage (NCBI taxonomy): Eukaryota > Metazoa > Chordata > Aves > Charadriiformes > Scolopacidae > Gallinago > Gallinago jamesoni. Next base: position 74,220,587 of record JAOQGH010000023.1, on the reverse strand, counting down.
GCCTGCACTGGAGTGAAAAAATTGTACACTCTGCTGCCTTATTTTACAAGACAAGCCCCAGCAAACAGCTTTTCTCTTGCTTTTATCACAGTGAGCTGCCAGACTCCAGTCAATATGGAAGCTATGACATCCACCTACTTAATGGAGAACATGCTGGTTATTGCATCCCAGGTCAAGGAAGAGATAAACAGTTCAGACTATACATTATCTTCTGCTGCCAAAATCTTCTGCCCCTCGTGCATATAGAGAAGAGTGCTACAGCAACTACATTAGGCATCATGCAGGAGACTTCACCTTATCTAACTTTAACTGTCTAAAATCAGGTGACTAATCCATATCATCATCTAGTATCCCTCTAGGCACTTAAAGAAGGTGATTCACCGTACCCAACAATACATGTCCAATGCAGCAATGATGAATTGTCAGTTGGAGTGCATGTCTCTCTTCACTGACAGCCAAGGAAGCCTGCCTTCCTTAAAAAAAGGTACCTAATTTTAGGTGGAGGTAATAAAGCAAGATAAATCCACTCCCATAGCAGATATTATGAGCATATCCCTATGAATATAAATATAATTTCCTAAATTTCTTAGAGACTTGATTTCAGACTAACCAATTTATTACATATTATAATATATTTTATTTTCTGCTTATTTTTTAACAAGTCATCTGTAATATCCACAAGACACACTAGTCAGTGGGTCTGGCAAACCTATGGATTCTAGCATTAGGCCCAAGGAGTTCCTTGAGGCCAAAGAAGCTGAAGTTTATAAAAATATGAAAGCCGAAACTTATAATAAAACTAGCAAACTCACCTACACTAGAAATATGACTTTAAAATGTGAATGACTGGAACATAATTGTACTGCTTAGATTAATCTTCCATCTGCATACTTGATTATTCAATTATAATACGTACCTGTTTGATTATTAAATAAGTTATCTCAATATGAAGCCATACCAACAAAACATAAACTGCACAAATAGTAGAGTTAAAACTCTTAAATTCTTAAAACTTTCAGCCTAAATCCTTCTTTATATGCCTGGAAGTCAAATGGTGACTCTATAGAATATGAAATGAAAATTAAATATAATTAGCCCGTGGAAGGCAAGCTGAATATAAGAAAAGCACTATAAAAGAAGGATGAATATCAAAAGATGGCATGTCCACTGACAAGGTTGAATCAGAATGTGTCAAATGAGTATATTGCCAGAATATTAAGTGATTAATAGTGGTATGAAAAACTTAAAAGTGTGACTGAAAGAACTAGGTTACTGACAGAGCTGAAAGCTAATATTTCTATTGAGGAAAACCTTAGGACAATTTCTCTTTCTCAGGGTAAAAAAGTCAAATGTACCATATAAACCCTCTGATTTAGAAGTGTATTTCTGACAGTCTAAGTTAACAAATTGACTTCATGTCTAGATGGTTGTCTTTCAGAATGGTGAAAAATGTCAACATTTAAATTTAATAGATTTTTACATAAATAAATTTACATAACCCAGGTTTTCCATGATACAAAATTGTGGAATGTTAGTCATTCACCTCATAGTGCATGAATTCTCTATAGTTTCAGACAAAAAATATGTACATTGATATTTTGACATATTTTAGCCTCCGTGATTATCGTTTTACTGTGCATAACTTCCCACATCTTTCTTCCTTAGATTTGCTATGTCCTAGCACAAAACTAGCAGTAAATTTATTAAAATTATTACGAAAATAATCTTTGCTTAGTCTTCTAGATAGAAAAGAACATGACAAATATAGGTTATTTTCTCAGCTAACTGCTGGATGGCACACAGATACTGTAGTAATTGATGTGATAGAATAATTTAGCCAAAACAAAGTATCCACACTCCTACTTATTCTGGTCAACTACAATGCTTAGATGTTATATTATGTAAAAACAACTAGTCTTCTTTTTTTTTTATTTCATCTTATTCATAGAAAAAACATCTGCATTTTCTTGAGACATTGGCAGTAATTGTATGTTTGTACAGTAATGTACATACATCTTGGAACTACTGGAAGTGTGGGACAATGATGACAATAATGTGGAAAAGAAATGAACAGTAAGGTAGCATTATTATTAATGCAAGATACAATGTCCAGTGTAACTTTAACTTCATCTGAGCTCTCCTTTGACCCAGAATTTGTTAATTTGGAAATAGTTTTGAAGAGTTATAAAAGCAAAGACTATTTACACCCATAGGTTCGAGGATCTATATTAGGTGCTTTAGTGCTTTATTAGATTTTAAAGATATTTTCAAAGTAACATATGTTCACCTCTGAGAAGCTAGAACTATACCTGGTTCATTCTGTGTCATTACTTTATTTAAATAATATCTTTTTCTACAGCTATTTTATCTGATATATGCAAATATCACACTTACATTATATTTCTCTTATTTATGTAGTTGAAACAGTTTTTATTTGTAGGTCTGAGAACTTTCCAGCAATGTTCTCTAAACAGTTTAGTCAATATTAGCTGCTTGTGCATATTGCTCTCATTTCATGTTGACTTTTAGTTGACCTTGTAATTACTAAAGCTATAATTGTATCTAGCAATGGAAGACAATGTTCCCCAAAGGAAATTATTTTTATCTTTATATCTTGTTATATTTTAATGGGGAAATTTATCTTGTTTTTATAACTATACAAATATATGCAACATGTAATGATAAGGACAAACCCTCTTCCAATCTGCTGAAGCTTATGTGTTCATGTAATTCCAGGCTTCAGATGTTCAGAACATTCCTAGAAATCTCAGAGTTAGGGTTACCAGAATGTTTTATAACTTTATCATTACAGCTGAGGATAAAGAATTCAACCTCTGTATACGCCATTGTTACCATAAAAAAAAAAAAGGAAAAAGGTCTTACAGGTGAAGCAGAAAGATGTGTCAGAAAAACAGTGTTAAAATTTGTCATGGTGTAGCCCTGGTAGGCAGCCCACACAACTGCTTGCTTTCTCCCCCAACTCTAGGATTGGGAGATAATCAAAAGAGTAAAAATGAGAAAACTCGTGGATTGAGACAAAGAAAGTTTAATAGGTAAAGCAAAAGCTGTGTACACAAACAAAGCAAAATGAGAACTGAACTGCCAGTTCCATGCTAGCATAGGACAAAATGAGTTTTTAAGTCTGATGCATCCTTAGGTGATAAAACACCACTTCTGTGATTTTTTAAGTCTTCATTGTTTTGTTCTCTGCAGAATGAAATTGCCTTCCTTTAATATCCTCCATTTTCTTCTTTCTGTTGCAGCTCTCAAATAGTCTTTAGGAAGCAGCCGCCATGATATAAAAAACCTACAGATATAATTTACTTCAGTTTGTTTTCTGTTCACGGTTTTTGGCAAATTTAAATCTGACTGCTAGTCTTGTTGATGTTTTGTTGTCCATCTGACAGATAAAGTTCAGTAATAGAGGTATGGAGGCAAAAAAGGCTGCTGAAACCTTTCCTGAGTTACATAGATTACTATTAGTTTTTATGTTGGAGTACCTCTGATACTTTGTATAATCTTGTATGAAGTCTACACTGATGTATTTGAGAGGCGTATGAGGTTTCTCTGTCTTTTCTATCATCCACAAAGATTTTTTTTATTTTAGTCTATTGAAAATAGAAACTGTATAATTATATTTCCCACATTAAAAAACCCACCCCCCTCCCCCAAATTAAAAACAAACAAAAAAAAACCAAACCAAAAAACAAAGCCTAGAAGGCAAGTATGAGTATACACTTTTCAAAAATTAAAAAAAAAATAATAAAAATCAGGGAAACAACATGATTCATCTACTTTATAAGATATACTTTAATCCTGGGATAACATCTGAGAAAGGCAGGTTCAATATTGAATAAATGGATGGTAACATATTGCCTGAAGTATTACTGTGCTACAGATGTGAAATTATCATTGACATTAGTCAACAGTGCATGACTTGAAACCACATTTTAAAGAAGATGTTGGTGTTTAACTCAGTATAAGTTCATTTATGAATCTTGGATCAATGGGCCAAGGCCAATGGCATTGAGGTTCAATAAGGTCGAGTACCAGGTCCTGCATTTCAGCCACGACATCACCAGGCAACACTACAGACTTGGGGAAGAGTAGCTGGAAAGTTGCCCAGCAGAAAAAGACCTGGGGGTGCTGGTGGAAAGTAAGCTTAACATGAGCCAGCGATGTGCCCAGGTGGCCAAGAAGGCCAACAGCATCCTGACTTGTATAAGGAATAGTGTGGCCAGTAGGAGTAGGGAAGTGATTGTACCACTGTACTCGGCATTGGTGAGGCCTTACCTTGAGCACTGTGTTCAGTTTCGGGCCCCTCACTACAAGAAGGACATTGAGGTGCTGGAGTGTGTACAGAGGAGAACCGCCAAGCTAGTGAGAGGTCTAGAGAACAAGTCCTATGAGGAAAGGCTGAGGGAATTGGGCATGTTTAGTTTGGAGAAAAGGAGGCTGAGGGGAGACCTCATTGTCCTCTACAGCTACCTGAAAGGAGGGTGTAGAGAGGTGGGTGTTGGCTTCTTCTCCCAAGTGAATAATGACAGGACCAGAGGAAATGGTATGAAGTTGCAGCAGGGGAGGTTTAGATTAGATATTAGGAAGAATTACTTTACTGAGAGAGTGGTCAGGCACTGGAACAGCCTGCCCAGGGAGGTTATGGAGTCACAATCCCTGGAGGTATTTAAAAAACATGTAGATGTGGCACTCTAGGACATGCTCTAGTGCCTGAGATTTTTGGGTGTGGTGATGGGGTGTTTTTTGTTTTTGGTTTTTTTTTTTGTTTTGGTGTTATGTGTTGATTTGGCTTTTTTTGGTTGGACTCGATGATCTTGAAGGTCCCCTCTGACCATGAAGATTCTGTGTGTCTTACCCAAGGAAGAAAAGCACTATAGGAGAGGAATTATTATAAATGAACACTTTTTCTGTAGAAGAATATTTATTCACTCATGTAAAATCTGTGCATGACAGTTACCACACCAGTTAGAAAAAAGGCTGTCTTCTTGAACTTTTACTGTCAATGAATCCTTGACAAAACTTGCTAATTTCACAGGAGAGCATGAGGGAGTCATAATACAGAAACATTTTGAAAGTTTCAGATCAGAAAGAAGATTAACTGAAAACACATTGGTGCTTTACATTACATTTGTACCCAGTTATACAACCATGCTGTTGACTGCTGGCTCCCACCATGGTTACTTGGTCACAGAATAAATCAAGCAGCAAGACTTTGATATCTTTTCTTGTCATGTTGGAACAAAGTCCTTACAGTTTGTACTTACTGTTATCACATGATAAAAAAAGAATTGGCTACTTTAAGTTGACTGTTATAAGATTGAGGAAAGAGAAAGCATAAAATGCCAATATTTAAAATTCTGTGGCAGTAAAAGCACCAGTAAAATGTAAATACAATGTCACATTTTGAAGCTAATGGACACAATAAGGATATTCTATTGAAATGAAATTTTAAAAAAACAACCAAAACAAAAAACAACCAATCAAAGCAAAAAAAAAAAAAAAACCAAAAGCAAAAACAAAAACCCAAACCCAACTAAACACTTTTTAGAAACTATCAAATGGTTTTTGTTCCTCCTTTGGGGAAATAATTTTTTGCTATTATGCTAATGAAGTATTCTATGTATCTATGTATGTCTGAATAGAGCTATGAAAAAAGTAGTTTGGAGCTGATAAAGCTTCCGTATTAACTGGGACAGATTTCAGCTTTTAGCTTACTCATCAGCCTAGACAAGCTTCTCCTCAAACATCCAGAATTAACCTACGATCACACCTTTCTTGTCTATAGCACCAAATATGTGTGACTGCCCACATATCCAAGACCATTACAGCTTATTCATCTTTTGTTTTAAAAAACACGTCTGGAAACCTGCACTGCCAGCTCTGAAATGTGATAAAATGAGAATCCCCAACCAGTACTTGGGGACATTTGAATCCAGCTCTATATTACGTACGGATCAAGTCCAGGCAGACATTATGAACTGGAGAAGCATACTGAGAGAGTAATGGTAAAAAGCTCAGGAGTGCAAAGCTAGCTTCATTATAAAGAGTGAGAACATTCATTTGGCTAACTGTTTCCAATCACTGATCATGTTAATTAGGAGAATGAGGCATGAAACAGCAATAGGCTAGACATCTTGCCAATGCTTCTATGCGTGGGTATATGTGAGGCTGGGTAGAAGCCTTTTTAAGATTGTTGCTAGACCATTCTGCTGTACTTTCTCCTGGCTGAAAATGGAGTCCTGTACTGGGAAGACTTTTCCTACTGCCTTCTAGGATCTTTCCTCTCAGTTCCTAAAGTATCTTATGTTAAATTCTGTTTCATTAAATACACACTCTTGAACCCATTTACCCTCTAAGAACTGTCTTACCACCAGGCTATGGAGTGAATTGAGTTGTGATCTTTGTACAGTTGATAATAAACTGTATAGCTAGCAATAATGTGGCAATGAACAAAAGAAAGAATGATAGACATTCCCATCTGATATTGAACAGAAGACGTACCAGAAGCAACGTGGTTTCACAGTCTAGGCTACTCATCACAGCTTTGTTTGGAGGCCTGTACTAGATCAACCTTGTGCCAATCTAGTGTCTTAAACAATAGAGACATATAAGTCAGGGTTTCAGATAGAGTTTCTAACAAAATATGTGTTCACAGAATTCACAGGACCTGAATCAGAGTCACAGTGGCTGGGAGAATTCATATGCAAAGTATATCTATTCCAGTATTATATTCCTAGGAGACCACATGACAATGCTTCAAAATATGTTCTATGGGAAAATTATATCCTTGAGTGTTGTTAATATTCTGGTGACAGGAGAGAAAAATGTTAAAATTACACATGCAGTAGATTACAAACACAGGAAAAATATATTTATGAATTCTTGAATTGAGGAATAGCATAGGAACCATAACCACAAAAATTGATATGACTAGACATTGTGCTAAAACTGTAATTACACAGGAATTCCTTGGTATTTTGTTTAATTAAATCAAACCAGAAGTTGTTTCTGCAATAATTTCTTAGTTTTAAATTGGGACAGCCATTAACACATCTCAAGAGAATTTAACAATTTACCGTGATAATATTTCATTTAAATATTTCCATAAGTTGTTTTCTGACATGGTTTTAGAAACAAAAAATCTAAACATAACTCTTTATTTTTAGTCTTTTTTAATTTAAATTTTTTAAATGTAAGATTTTTAATAAATTTTTAGAAATATTTTTGACAATATTTTTTTTTTTAATACAGTACAGGTTGAAATATTTCCTTTCAAGTTCATAGATAAAATTATGGACACTTCAGGACACAGAGACTGAATCTTCATTCTGGCATTTTGCTGCTTTGGCTTCACAGTTGAGTAGAACCAAACGACTACTATCACCTACCCCTTTCTAATCAAAAATCACACCCAGTGGATTTTTAATGCTTCAGAATGTTTAATATTATTAACCAAGCAAATTACTGGAGTTAATACACTTTTTCCCCTTGATTTAGTAGGAAAATCTGACTTTTTGTCTTTTTAGAGAAAAGGTAGATGCAAAAAAGATCTTTGTTATTTTTCAGAAGTTTTAGAGGAATAAAGTAATGTTTCAAATATTTCAGATTTCTCATTCAAGCTACCTCCAAATAAATAAAGTTATTAAATTCTGTAGTCATTTAAATTTCTACTGCCTGGAATACACATTTTCAATTAGCCAGTAGTCAATTAGTCCATCCAACTGTATCCACACCGTTCAAGATATTTAAGATTGCAATGTTAAAGGTAGATCTGGAAATAAAATTCAATCTGATAAAACAGCAGAGAGGAAATGTATCCTGTAGCTTTAGCTAGCTCGTCACTCACTATGCCCAGTCCTGCAATATCTTCTTAAGGTTTCTTTCTTCTTTTGCAGTCTGTATAGGAGATCTGAGTGCCTGACTTGGACCTGTAGAGCATCAATGAGCCTAAGAGTTTCATGCTTACTACAAAACTAAACCATATTTAAACATATCTGTTCTGATGAATCTGGAAGTGCTCATCAGGACCTAGACCCAGCTCTGCAGCTATGGCCTTGTCCTCATTCAGTATCAAGCAAAGTCAAATGTCCCTCAAGGCTTTTTCTCCACTCTGTTCTCCTTCCATTCACCACTTGCACACTGAGCACACGGACCAGAAATAAGCTGGCATATTCTCCCTCCGTGTCTCAAATTTTGTTATGACATGAAGCCAACCTATTACTTAATGCAGACTGGATACCTTAAAGCTTGATTCTATACCCCAGAAACCAGTAGATAAAGATAATTACATTTCCTTCTCAACATGAGGAAAAATTTCTTTACTTTGAGGGTGCCAGATCACCGGAACAGGCTGCCCAGAGCCTGTTGTGGAGTGTCCTTCTCTGGAGATATGCCAAACCCACTTGGAGGCATGCCTGTCCAGCCTGCTCTAGGTGACCCTGTTTTGACAGGGGAGTTGGACTTGATGAGCTCCGAAGGTCCTTTCCAACCCCTATGATTCTGTGATTCATTAGTGCTTAATGAGAAACCCAGGGAGTTCTATACTGAAGCTATAGATATCTCCCCCTGTCAGGTGGACTTCTTAGTATATCTCAGAATAAAAGGTGTGAGTGTTCCTTGATACACATGGCTTTCTACCCAGCAAGTAAAATGCATATTTTATTACACACTATGATAGTCTGTAGTGGCATAAGCATGAAATTATTGCATGCATAATGCAGTCAATTCATCTAAAGATTTATCCATAACTAAGGTTAACAAATTAATAGACTATGAAGTTCTTTGTGTGAAACAACTCACAGGCCATCATCCCCCAGAATATTTTTCCCCCACTGCAATTTATTGCAATATCTGTTTAACAGAGGGAGTTCAGACAGACCTAACATACAAAGCTTGTATAATAACTTGTGCTGCTCTGCTTTAAACCCAAAGGAAGTAATGTTTCTGCTACTACTAATCAAAACAAACTTGCTCCTACACAATTATAACATCCTGACCTTTTAAAACTGTATATTAAGTATTTGAAAGCATGTAGTGCTGGTGAGTGTTCTGCAGTATTTTGCCATTAGACTCATGCACTCACATGAATACAAATTGAATATCAGAAACAACTCTAGGAAAATTCATGCGTATTTACAGACGTTATGTTGCTATTTAGTTCGTGTGTGTGTGCAAGTTTTCAGGTATGTGAGTACATACATATAAAATATATAGTAGTCACCACTGAATATGGAAATACTCACATGCACAGGCACACACAAGCCCTTCATATGTTCAAAAAGATACTTTTATCAAGAAAAATCTTCATGTCGCATGGGAACTTCAGCAAATGTTCATTAACAGCACCATGAGAGAGAGCTGCTGAGACACTTGTACCTCACACAGAAACAAAATCAGACAGAATTTTCAAATATATGTACCTTAAAGTAGTTCCAAGATTTACAGTTTACTATACCTATTTGTAAACAATTGCATTAGGCTATTTGAGATGAAAGACTGTATTTGCCATTATATTTAGACATATAAAGTTGAGTTGAGATTATGCAGCTATATGCCTTTGTCAGTGCCTTTCCCAGTCTATCATAGTAGTATAGTAGTCTGCAGTTATCAGGAATTTAAAGGAATTTATTTACTTGCCAGACAGAACTTCTGCTCTGTTTACTACTACCTACAGCTGGTTATTTGGATTGATGTATCATCTCTGCCCCAACAAGACTAAAGCTGCAACATTCATCTCTAGAATTGAGCTTAGTAGATAGAAAATCCTAAAATAGCTCAACACAAAATATCCCTGGAGTGAATGCTCTGTCCTCGATGCCTTTCTTGGTGGCACCTAAGATAGACACCTTAAGGCAGTTTAAAAGAAATTAAAATTCCTAAATCACCATGGCTGCTTTGAAAATTACTTTCGAGAGCAACTGGTTTTTTTTGGTAACTGAACACTTGAAAATTTGACCTCAGGAGGCTTCTCAAGAATACTAAGGTGAGAAATCAAGTTGAAACAAGTAGTTCTTGTGTTTTGGTACTGTGCTTATAACATTTGCATTCTTTCAATCTTGTATTTATTTAAGATGAAGAGATTTACGTTAGAATAAAGTCAATAGAAAAAATACACCTGAACTCTAACATATGTGCAGAAGTGGACATAGAAAGGTGTCCTTAAATGAATCTTTGTTTTAACTTTAAAGCAACCTTTAAGAATTCAGTATTGAAACAAAACAAGTATTCTAAACTTAAATCATCCAAGCCTTCCAGATTTCTTTTTTTTTTAATGCACCAAATAAAGGTCAAAAAAATTAAAGTCATTGTGACAATTGGTAAGTTTCCTGTGTTTGGCATAAGCAATGCAAAAAAGTTAATTTTAAAAACATGACTGATGTTGAGCATATGACTGAAGATTTTGCTGATTTATTCTAATGTACAAGTAACAGCAGTTCAATATGTGAGCTAAATCACATTCCTCCAACATTTTTTCATTCTTATTCTGAGTCTTACACTCCTTAGTATGCTGACAAGAATTTTGGACAGTTTTCTATTTGTGAAAAGTATCTAGCTGATACAGTATCTCAAGTTGTTATTTAAAAGCAATTTGTGCTTTTGAGCTAGTAAATGACCAAAACATGACATTTAAGTATGATAAGTATATTTATGATCTGAGAGACATGTACGAGAAATAAATATAATAGCCATGAAAAAATAGCATTGTCTAAAAGCTAGGAAAATTGGATGCTATACTTTCACTAATATACTTTCAGGGATGATCTTTTTTCTTTGTCCTTTCTGACCAGAGATGATCTTTTTTCGTTGTCATATGATTCCCCCCCCAGTAAAGTAAGCAAATACTAGCTAGGTCTGGTAGATTCCCCTCAAGTGAACACTTCTCAAGATTCTCTGCATTTTACCCTGTATACAACTTTGGTGTGCTTTTAAGCCCTTTCTAGTCTTTAGACTATGTTTATAATACTGTGTCTTTCACCCTCTGGCTCCTGTACTGTTTTTTTTTACATCTGGGCAAGCAGGACATTCTTTCCTGGAGCTGTAGCCTTGTGATTTAAATTTGCACCTCAATCCAAAAGATAGTGAAAAAGATACATACACTGACATAATCACAATTATAAAAGCTTATCCCTTTCTAATTAAGGTAGTGACCACGCACACTACACACACAAACAAACAAATGAAGCACAAACAGATCTAGACAAAAGCAAAAAAAAAAAGGTGTATTTTTGTGGAAAGCTCATTAGCAGTTACAGCACTTTACATGTGTTCCTGGGGTGCATTTTCCAGTTTAGTTTAATCAGGAAGAAATTGCTTTGCACTCTCCAAGGCTTGGCAGCATGAAACAAATTGTAGCATACAGGGACAATTAGAAAGTTCACTCCAGAAGTGTGTGGCTAATCCATACATAGTTGCCAATAAATATATAACTGTAGAGACAGCCACAGCAGTATAAAATATGTCCGTTTTCTGTTTCCCTCTTACACAGTCTAGAGAAGAAGGCCTGGCAACCTGTCCAGCTGAATCTTTTAAAGTGTCCAGTGATAGGGAATCCACCAATTCTCTGTCTTCTGAAGTTAATTTTACAATTAAGTCATTTTACCACTACACATCTCAAGATTTCCAAGAAGTTTTCTGCATAAACTTTAAAGGACTCTACTTGTGCTTTGTCTCAAAGTTATTTCTTCTTTTCTTGCTGTTAGGTCTCCTGTTACAAACGTGCATAATGTTAGCCTTAACTTGTAATCTCATTAGTTCTGTTAAAATAGCAGTTATCCAAGACAAAAAATTCTCTGCTCATACCTCATATGGACCACACTAGACATAGTCTACAACATACAATTGATTCTATCTACTCGATGGTTTACAGAAGAAAGACACTTAGTAGATTTAGTGCAAATTCATTATCTGTAGAAATATAGATCTCCCCAATTGTCCCACCTAAAAGAGTGGTGGCTTCTCTCTTATTTCAAAATCAGGTGAATTCTGCTGCTGTAGCAAACAGATGTTAATCACTTTGTCAAGTGCATGAACAGAAAGAAGCAACACACAGAGAAAGGAATTAATAGACAAGAATAAAGAGCTATGTCTGTTCTCAGTCGGACACTTGACCGTGTAGTGGGTGATACGTTGAGTAGGATGGAAGTCAGAAAGTGTCAGGAAATATGGTTGTAGTATGAAGGAAGAGTTAGAGAGTAAGAAGATAACATTAGAAATGACAACGAGAGAGATTGCTAAAGTAATGGCAGTAGATTATTGCTTGGTACTGAGACAGAAAGGACTAAGTAGAAAGGGAAGCAATGCTTGGCAAGTAATAATCAGATGAATTGCCTAAGAATCACAGGCATCACCAAATTATTTTACACAAAGCTAGCAAATAAGTCTAACATGACTAATGACAGTTGGTCATTACAGCTGAAAGACAGGTTTCTTTATACAAATAATCTGCATGTTTATACTTTTATGAGTATGGGACTCAATATGATGTGTTATGATATGCCTATGCATTACTGGAAATGATGTTATTGCCAGTTTAATGGATTTATTGAATTATTCCCTCTATGACTTTATATGTTTAATTTGTGTATTTTCTTTTATTTCTAAAGAAATGAAATATCCACATAGGCAATACAGATAATTGAATTTCTATTCTGGAATCAATATAAGCTTTAAATGTTCAAACATAATTCTTGAAACAACATAGATTGTTTAGCTCTTTCCTGAAGAGACAGCTTGGTAGAATAGCTCCTCTGATTCTAGTGGGCTAAACAGATAAACAAATATAAATACCTAATGCTGTTCCAAAAAGATAGAAGAAAATTAAACAATACCAAGTCCTCTTAAAGCAACAGCAAAATTTCTTTTCACTTCGCAGTTATCTGCTGTATTCTCTACTACTAATATTCACCCACAAAAATTGCTCAGTGAATTTAATTTAGGATCCTAGCTTCACTGAGATACAGTGACAAGTCTTGCCTAGTCAGCTAATTATTTAACGAGAGAATGTGGAATGTCATGACAGAATTGTTCTTTATGCCATTCACAATATATTCCGTTGTCCCTGCATAAAGCTTTTCCCACAGAACAGGTGAAAGAAATTGACTTCATTGTCATGGATCAACCTGACAGCATCCTAGACAGGTGACTGTTGATCTCATTAAATGTGGAAGCTAACAAGAAGACAGCAAAGGCAAATAACAGAGTAAGTAACAATCCAGAGAGAATGACACTCAAAAATTACTAAATCTAGAAGTCTTGCAGAGAAAACAAGCACAAAAATAGATCAAAGTCATAGATGAAATAAGAGCGCTTCTTATCCTTTCTACACATAAAGACAATGTGTCTTTGGCAAAACCTTATGTTTCTTCAGCTGCTCCTAAGGATGAATCTCAGATTTCAATAGGTTTTATGTTTATTGCGCTCATCTTGTTTCAGTTATGTATCACAATTCCATTCCATTTAAAAGATTTCTCTAAAATCTATTAATTTTTCAAGGTGAGTCACAAATTTTGTATAGTGGGGTACCTGTTAAGTATTCTAGATTTGGCTACATTTGAGAAAGGATTTTCCAGTGCATCATGTTCTGCACAACCACCAAATAATGAGAAGAAAATCCACCAAAAATAAAAGCCAAACACTGCAAAGACATTTTGTCTCAGGTCACAATATTGTTTTCATACTTCAGAATATATAGAGGGTTAAAAATACACCCAGATAATCCTCAAACTTTCTAAAATTGTTTGAATTTTTTTTCAGTTAATTAAAGGCTCATCTGAACACAAAATCAAATTCCAGAAGGAATTTTCATATCAATAAATTCCTGTAGAAGAGTAGAAAGAAGTCTGTTCATTTACCCTAATTTCTAAGATATGTTTAAAAAATTACATAAGTTCTATTGTCTACCAGATAAAAAAACTAGTAGTTCTCTTCAGTTTCAAAGTAATTAAAAATATTCTTCAGAATTCCTACAGTTTTCTCTTCTGAAATATTACATTAAACCATATGTAATAGCTAAAAGCAAATTATTTCTAGACAGAGAAGGGTGATGAAAAAAAATATATGGCAGTAGATATTACGCAAAAGCGTGTTTGGATAAATAGTTGTACTGTTACATGTCAAGTCATATGCACAGACTGACAATTTTACTTTCCATCTGTCCATTGACATCACACAGTAACAGCAAATGTCATGGTGAAAAGATTTTTAAAAAGGTCACTTACATGACCTAATAATCATCCTAGAGACTTGTAAGATTTTTTAAAAAATAACAAGCAAGGCATTACAGAAAGCAGTTTAAAAAAACCAAACAAACAAACAAATCAACTGTGCAGGTATATGAAAAATCAAACCCCAATCAAATGAAGCACATACTCAACATGTGAGTTTGAAACAGACAGAAGGACCCTTACCAGATTTAAGAGAAGAGGCGACATGTAACAGTTAGCTTGAATCCATCTCAAACATATTGAAACACTGTTTTCTGAAGATTATAAATAGCAAGGAACTTGTAATAAGTTAGCCTTTTCTACAAAAGTTTCACAAAATTAGCACATGATTTAACACCCCTTATTCACATTCCTTATTCACACTCCTGATACTATGCATAGCATACAGTACTGTATTTTAATAGAGCAGCCCACTAAAATTTGCCTTTCCTTCTCACCTCTTCTCTTTGCTATAAAAGTTAATATTCTTTCTAATTTAACAAACTGAGAAGAATTTTTCCGAGACAAGCATCAGGATGCTGAAACTTTACATGCACATAAATATGGGATGCACATTTAGCAACACTTAGTAATTGTATTTTGTTCTTTTTTTTCCCCAAAAAATCTTGGTGTCTCTTATTTTTCTTTTTTTTCTAAGTTATTGAAAAAAGTTAGTATAATAAATCACCTAAACTTCTCTTGTAGTGTTCTAGTTGTAGCCTATGATAACACTTAAGATAAGGGGTCAGCAAGATATTAATTTAAATACAACTTTAACTGTTTCCTCTTTCATGTTATTAATACATTGACTTTCATTTTAGCATCATAGATCTGTGAAAAAACGTATATAATAATCAGCAGTCAGCTGATGAGAACCCCTGGCAGGTTTTCCTGTCCTCCTTTGAATTATTACTAAAGAGTACAATATATCAATAGCAAACAGCTGTGAAGACCATTCCTGTCTATGGTTTGTATTTCCCTTGGATGGATTTTATCTTTCAAAACGTAGATGTCTGTAACAGAGCTAGTCAGTCTAAAAGATTCCTTTGAGTGAAAGTAAGGAACATTTCTAGGCTGTAGGTCTTCTCATCCTAAAGCAGACATTTGAAACTCAACAGGTCTCCTTTCAAAGAGCCTTATTTTTCTCCATTACCACTAAAGAAAGCTTCAATAGGATCCCACT
This sequence comes from Gallinago jamesoni, assembly GCA_025769975.1. Taxonomy (NCBI): domain Eukaryota; kingdom Metazoa; phylum Chordata; class Aves; order Charadriiformes; family Scolopacidae; genus Gallinago; species Gallinago jamesoni. The sequence continues at coordinate 74,205,185 of JAOQGH010000023.1, read as the reverse complement.
CTGAAAAATCATGTGACAATTATGATCCATCAAAAGCTCAGCTCACAGCAAGACTGCAGAGGTTGCTTTCCTGTTAGCTAGATCTGCTTTCCATGGAATTAGGTATATTTTTCTTACAGAAAGCTGTAGCTTTAATTTTGTATTAAATACCTATTTTTCTAGGTGGTGGCCTGGACAGTGATTTTGGAGAAAATGAAAGAAGCAACTGCTTCAACACTCTCTTGTTCGAGAAATCATCAACTACTATATTTCTAAAAGTGGGAAGCTATCTTTAACCAAGGAAAACAACATGCTGCTTTGGAAATTATATTTGGGACCATCCTTTGGGTTTCCAGAAACTGCAAGTGCTGTTACTGAGCAGGATAAAAGATGACTTTTTCTTTTTTTTTTTTATATTTTTAATTATAGGGAATCTGTTCTTACTAGCATAAATTCAGTGTGTTCATTTTGTTCCCCCCTTAGAGAAAATTGTGTTTCTAGAAACAATAGAATTAAAAAGAAGTGATTAAAATGCAAAGAAAGAATGCCACTTTTCCAGTTTCTTTCTGATGAGATGTAGTATGAGTCTACTCAAGAGACAAAGTGCAAGAATCATCATTTGGATTCTGAGTTGCTGCTACTGCTAACAGAACTTCTTTTCAGTCTAAACTTTTTTTTTGCTTTGGGTGTCACAAATATAAACCATCTGGTATGCCAGCTGCCTGTGTTTCTTTTTACATATACAGCAAGAGTGGGTGGAAAGGCTCCAAAATTGCAGACATTATCCTTTTTCTGCTTATCATCATCATCATCATCATCATTATAATCCTCTTAGCATTTTAATATATGACTTTGCTTCTTTGTGGCCTCTGAGATCTGTCAATATGCTGTAGAATGGAGTTTTGTTTTGCTTTCACTGAGTACTCAGTGTGATTTAAGAGGCACAGAAATCTGGAATGTATCTTATTATGGCTTTGCAGTTCACCAGTTGCAATAATTTTATTCCACATGTTAATTTAAATTTAATTACTATATTTATCCACCTGTCTGTTTTTAGAAAAGTTGAATTTCTCAATACATAACATTTTTAAATATAGTTGAATATTATATTAAGTCTAACCTAAGGTTGTGGTTCTTTTCTCTGTATTTCATTGTACTGACGGAGCTTTGCCAGAGCTTCTCAAAGTTTTGTCTTCTGCTGAAGTTCTAAAAAAGTAACAATTTAAATACACCTTAGCTATGCTATATTACCCTTCTGCCTGAGAAAGGCAGAAAACATAATCAGGAGTCAGAGGTGAATATCTGCTCATAGAAGCAAGTTGTTGCTTCCATACAGTTTCACTCAGTTTAAAGGGAATCCCAGGATTCTAGTATATCATGACCAGAATGATTATTTATTATTAATTACTTTATCTAAATAATTGTCCAGATTGTTATTCAAAGATTTTTCCAGGCAATTTTTGAGAAGCCAGGTTTTCATTATACAGCATGGAAATATTATACTTAACATAACTTCTCATGTACCTGTCAGTGAAAAAAAATATAGATGGAGACTATATTTTTTGGTTAGAGTCTTCCCTCTGGGTAGATACAGCCCTTGTCTAAACAGGGTCCTTGAATTTGCAAGGGCATGAAGAAAAGTGAGAGGTAAAACATTCTGAAAAGTTATAATGAAGAATTGCGCACAATATGCAAAAGAAGAAAAAGAAAAAAGTGTCATTTGTAACATGTAACATAAAACTTTTTAGATGTGCCAACGTGTTTTTTAATGACTAGCTGTGATCTTTCAATTTAATTGTGCATTACAAATGAGGCAATGTGAGCTGGTTATATTTACCTGCACAAACATGTAAGCAACCCTGTTGGTACTAAAATGAAATTGTTGAGAACTCTGCAAGAAACTAATTGTTTAATACATGTTTTATGTTTTTTTTATAAACTCCACTATTCAACCATATTCTTTTAATGACAACAACCAGAGCTTACCTTTTGGAGGTTAAAGCCATGATGCATTTTTTCCCTTCAATGAAAAAAATAGCACTTGCAAGAGTCTAGTAGATAAACTAGACTCTTGCAAGTGAGAGAATAAAGGGATAGACACAGATGATAACAACATTTGCACATTTCTAGTTTAGTCTATGACCCACTATTGAATATTGCTCCCATGCTAATATTAATCTAGACATTTGGGACCTAGAACATGAAGCTGATAGCTTGTTATACCAAGCAGTGTTCTATGGAGATAATTAGTAGTGATAAAATGCTAGCAGTTCTGACTGGGAGAGAAAAAGTTTCAGACCAGCTCGTGCATTTTATACTATATCTATAAGCTAACCTGCCTTGGGAGACCCTAAAAGTTTCTTTTTTCTTTTTTCTTTTTTTTTATAATAGTGGGTTTGTTTAAGAATTAATGGCATCAATTTACACAATGGCTGCAGAACCCCTGAAGATAACAGTTAAAAATGCAGCAATGAAAGGGAAAAAATTGGAAAGTTTGCTAAAATAAGAACTTTCTCCTCATTTATACTGACAGGAACTGCTTGAATTTGGTTTCCAGCACTTCTCTACTGTCAAGTTAATGTAAAGTTATTTTTAATGAAAGACCAGGGCTATAACATAATAGATTTATATTTTCTTTAGATGGATGCCCAAAAGCTTTTAGATTCTCATATCAATTTATTACTGGAATGAGAAGATGCTCCACATCACCTGTGCCCAAGAAAAAGAGTTAGGGCTTTTGTTCTGAGTCTGATAAAAGATGAGCCTTAAAAAACAGCACAGGATAGCTTGATGGAAAACTTGACAAAAATGCCAACATTACAAATGCTAAATCATTTAATAATTCTGCAGCACCCAACACTTACCCTTGTGATGGAATGTTGTAGCTATTTACCATAGGCAGAATTGTAATCTCAAAGATACTATGTTCATAATCTAGTATATTTTCACTTGTCTATATATTTTTGATTTTCATAGTTATTTTAAATAGATTCTTCTTTGAATATAATGATAGTTTTCTTAGTATTCTTCAAATTTGGTTCTTCCTTATACAAATTTAAATGAATGCCTTCTCAAATGTTTATCACCTAAACTTTTTCATATCCTGACTTAATTGATGAATGATTGTCTCTGTAGTTGAAAGATGAAAAGAATTTATTATAGATGATATTGCAGGTTATCATCTTCTCATTTCAGCTGTGCTGTAGACTGGTTCTTGGGCAAGGAAGCACCCAGTTATTTCAATATTCTTCCATTGACAAACATTGCTTTACCAAGGATTTAAATTTCAAAGCACTTGACAGTGCCTCAAGTTGTTGATGTTTTTCTTTTTGCTCTGATTTTATTCATGCTTCATCTCACTTTACAGAAAATACAAGAAAGTCAACAACATAATATTGAAAAACTACTGAAGAAAGAGAAGATGTCATAGTAGTTTTGATGCCCTGTTTGATGGGTAAATATACCTTTACAGGGGCCTGCTTTTGCTAGAGATATGCTAGTTTAAGAACTGCTTTTGGCAGATGTGATGAGGTTAGCTGTATCCTCAAGTTTCACTGATAAATTCTGGCTCTACATCAGCCATGGCAGAGGTTTTTTCTCTCTTCTGTCTTTCTTTTTTTATAGCTAAACCATAAGGACACTATGGAAATTAACATCCTAGTTTAAGTATCTAATTTATGGCCTAAAAATAGACAAAGTGTACATACACAATAAAACCACACCTATTTTGTAGCTTTATTGGTTTAGCATTTAAGACATAGCTTGTGCACTGAGGAATTTGCCATCTAGTACTTAGCTGCAATGGTCCCATGTCATCCTGTTTCAATTCACCTGCTAAGTTCAATCAGCCATTAAACGATAAATCTTTAAAGCCATGTAAGGGACATATGTGCACAAATCAAATTATTTATTAACAGTGTACCTCAGCAAAATGTTTGTGAGGACTGAAGACCTCCTGCACACCACTTTAAAAATAAGCTCCCTGGAGCCCACTCCAAAGAAACTGATTGAGTGCACTAATGTATTCTCATGTATTACTCCTGATGCTGAGTTTATCTCATGCATGAAAAACTTCACAGGCCATAACAGAAATTCATTATTCCTTGCTCTTGAAGGTGTTACTAAGATTTTCCAAATATGCCGACACATTTGCAAAAAAACAATCTTTGCAAATATTTATGAAAAAAACCCCGTAATGTCAGGACTGAACATTTGCCATTGTTCCATATTTGCTTGAATAAGTCAGAACTATTGAGTTTATTTGTAAAAGAAGTTATTGCACCATGACACACAGTACCTGAGGAGAAGGTAAAAGTGAGGATTGTACATGGCTACCAAAAAGATGTTTTATCTTATTCCACTTTAACAAATCTCCTAGTCTAGTTGATCTTTTTGATCTCTATTCAATTCAAAGCGATTTCCCTGGATTTTCTTGTTTTCTTTCTGGATCCTTTGTTCTTTTCCACATTTTAACCACTTCTCTCCAGTCTCTCATTTGCTGTAGTGTCTTCTCCTTTATGTCTTTTGTGATAAGGAAATGACAGATGCACAGTCTGGTTTCTAGTTAAGACAAAATGTTCCAAATCAAATTTTTATAAACAGTAGCTGGGTAGCTTCATCTAGCCAAATAACAGGCTTTTAAGAGTGATGTATCATTATGTTATAAGTTTCTATAGTGTATGTTTATGTAACCATTAATATAGCTTGGTAGCATGTTACTGAAATGAGTAGATATAGATAATGTATGTTAAAATTTCCCCAAACAATGCCTGCAAGCAAGCACTGAGGCAAGTATTAATTAGGCAGCTTCTGAACTGTTCAGCTTTGCCAAATACTTTGACTGAATTTCACAGGGCAAGACATATGGTAAATGACATTGTGTCTCTCCTAATATAACAAATGTGATTCAATTTTCATGTAAACCTATTCCGAAAATATCCTTATGTGATTTACATATGCATTTTGTGTTAAACTATGTACCCCAAAGCAAATGTTGTGGATTGTACACTGTAATTCTATTAGCAAAGGGAACGCAAAGATCATCAAACTTATTAGTTTCATGCTTATATTAGAATACCCCTGTAAGCATAACTTTCAGAGATTAGTTAATATTTTGTTTTCGATATAAATTTGATGATGATGGATTTTTTTTTTTTTTTTACTTTGCTATGATATAATTGCCACATAGTTAAGAGAAATGAATGCTGCCTTATGGTTAAACACTCTTCTGTTTTAGTTTACAAGTAACTATGGAAATCTTTACTCGTTCCTGTGCAATGAACACTTAATATAATTGCTTCCACATTAAAAAGATCAATATTGATAAGAGCACAATGAAACAATGGATATGAGGATTTTACAGGAAATAGCTTCTATAGCACAAATTTTTTATCCCTGTAATTGCTCATCTATGATCTAAAAAGGCTTGTGGTTCACAGGAGAAATTGTGAAGTTGATTAAAATAACCACTGCTTGATAAGATAACAAGATTTATATGAAATAAATTTTGCAAAATGAAACTATTATTTCTACCAAATTTATTTCAAGCCAATGTAGTATAATGCATTTTGCCTTTGTAGACTTGGAATAATAAAATAAAAATGACTATGCATTTTTTCATAAGAAGTAATATATTTGAGGGCAGTGGGGTTTTCCTCAGAGGCAGTGTACTCCAGTTTCCCACCTTCCACCACCCTGAATTTTTTTGTTTCCTTTCCTTTTTCTAATTTTACAAAATTTCTTCAGTCAAACAACTAGTCAAACAACTAGTCAAACCATTAAAGCTCAGCTGGTTCTTCAATTTTCCTGTATTCTTGATCAGCTTTTCTTAAGGAAATAAGTAGAAAATACTAATTAGTGTGGGTCTGATGCACACAGCTTCCTGCTGTGGAATCCAGAAAAGTCTTTTCATAAACCTTCAAAGGAAGCAGGAGCCTGGAACAAGGCTACTTCCTCTAAGCACAAGGGTTCATGATCAGCAGTGAGACTCTTCTTGTGTCCAAGGTTAGCTCCAGCATCCAGATTTCCTCATGATGCACATGCAGTTCCACCTCCAGTCTTCCACATTTAAGAAAGTTTGATTTCTAATTCTTTTTGATTCATAGCAAATTAAAACCCCAGGCATTAATACTCATATAAAAGTGTAGACTGTTCAATTCATACAGTTTGAGTTCACAGTCCTTTCCGTGTTTTCACCACTTGAAAACAACATCTGTACCAATATTTCTAAAACCCAGTATGTCCATTTGCAGAAATATAGATCTTGAATACTTTACGATATAAAAATAAAAATTAAAATAAAACCAGTAATTTAATAACTAAATAGTTGTTAAAAAGTATACTCCAAAATACTTTGATTTCTTTTCAAATCAAATTCAGCAGGAAATTTTTATATTTCTTCCAGGCTTTACCAAAAACCTGTTTGAGGAAAACAGTATGTCTTGGATCATATCCTAGGAACCTATTTTAGCATAATGCTGAGGAACTTTATGAAATATGTTCTTAAGTCCCCATGACATTTCTGAGAACTAGATGTTCAAATATCTATTTTTTGGTAGTTAAGCTACGTATGGTTTCAGCAATGCTTGATGGTTGGATACAATTAGAGTCTTCTCCCCCATTTTTTTATGTTTGTTATTGAAGTGGCAGGGAGAGTAGTTTTGATGTATTCCCTCACTGTTGGAAGAACAGTGTCTGGAAAATAGCTTTACTAATAATTTATTGCATTTTTTAAAAGTAAATTTATTTTAAGGAAGTAGCTTATCTCTTAATCACTAGTGAGTTAGTACAAATAGGGGCAGTTGGACTTCTGAGGTAATTATTGGCTGCCTTGCCTCATGCTATGAATTGTAGAAAATCTACATCATTGACCTCATTAAAAAAAAAAAAAGAGATATAAACTCGGAGATAGCGTAGGTATTAATAGAGTCCAGGAAGATTACACAAATAGTGGAATGCATTTGATGCAAAATACAAATACAACACATCTCCTTTGACTTTAATGAAAACATAGGGTGCTTGGCTCAAGTACAGTCATAGAAATATTAATTGAAAGGGACACTGAAAATCATTTAGTCTAAACACCTCCTCAAAGTGGGACTATTCTCAATGCCAGATCTAGTCAGTTTGGGGTTGTTTTTTTTAGTCCAGAAAAACCTTTTAATATCTGGAAATGGATTCTAAGAGCCTAGGCTCTATGATCTTTTCAGGGTCTGAGTTGAGGATTATGGACTTTAGCCAAATAAATGTCTGTAAGGACTATGTCTAAACACAGACATAGAGGAGAGGAATCCCATAGTTCCATCACCTTTAAGTGAAATGATCTCGAAGAAAATAGCTCTTAAGCTAAACATAATTTCAAAAATTTAAACACTTTTATTGCAAATCATCTCAAACTATAGCCAACGGTTATAATTTCTCTTAAAAATCCCCAGAAATATTGTTTCTCTGAAGCAATATTTAGAAACTTTTACACCCAGTCCTTCAGGCCTCATTGAGATCTTATTGTCATCAACCCTAATAAAAGCAGAGTGAACATTAAGAATCAAGGTTTCAATCTTTGTAACAGCTGTTACAGAACAAAATCTGTCTAAACAGATCCTATTATCATCAAAATAAGACATGAATATTGCCTGAAACTGTGTCCCTTAAAAACTCAAGATTTGAATAATTTAATTTCCAAGAATTAACTAAAAAACATTCACAGCTATTAAATGGATGAGCTAAAGTTGATAGATCCTGTTTTACTGCAGACATCCCAAGACAGATGAGGCTTAGGAGATTTTTTTTCCTGTAGCTTTACTGAGCTCTGCTATGCAGGGAAGATCACAAAAAGAAGTTTAAAGATCATCATACATGTGTTACCATTAAACCAGAAAAGGAACTGGTGATCAAAATGGATTCTTGGATTGTATGAACATCTTAGGTCTTCAATATGAGTTTCTGTGTAACTGTAAAAATTAAGACATCAAATAGAAGTAGTATACCTTACAAGTTCTGAAAAGGCTTGCTGTAGTCAACAGTGGGAATATTTAAGAATTACAATTCCAGTTTAAACTTAGTGGTTTGTCTTGCTATTATGTTAGTAAAACATATGTTCTAACTATGACTTTTGTTGTCTGGAGTTTGTAGAAAAGCCCAGCAGGCAACCCTATCAGCTATTATTTGTATGTAGTCGTACATACATATATATACACACACACACACTTCTATACATAGGCATATACATACATATGTTCTAAGTTACATGTAAGAATCAAATAATCACTTATTCTCATGACATATGTGTCCTAAAACCATAGAAAAGCTTCTGCAACAACAGTAGCAGAAAGTGGTGTGGTTCCATGAAAAATAGAAGCCCAGTTCTGTCTGTTATCTACAAAAGATACCACCGTAAGAAATATCCAGCTTACTAATATAGGGACTACGGCATTTTCTAGTATCCCATATGATAGATCAACTGATATTTACAGGTACTAATACCACTAAATGTTTCCACCTTCGGCAATCTTACCAATACAGAGCATAATTCTGAGGTATGGTAGTATTCACTGTCAATTCAAAAAGTCATTTGTGTTTTTTTTTTCTGCTAAGAAAAATAAGAAAATATTCTTATTTCTGGAATTTGATTGAAATGTGAGTTATTCTCTATTTTTCTCAGAGAAAAAGCTTTTATGTGCAGCTTTCTAATTGAATAGTCTCAATTATAATCAAACAAAAAATCTTAAGACAAAGTGTACTTAGGATAGTTGATTTTGTATTGTTTCAAGCTCCTAAGGCCTCTTCTCTTACCCTAGCACATTTCAGATATGACAATGAAATAAATCTTTATGTATATAATTTGTTCTGAGGGAACTTCTAAGATAATTGTTTTCCGTCTTCCATCTTTTGACAGCAACAACTGATAAGCTATTAGTTTAATCTTAAATCAATCTTTCTTTGCTTGATTTATGATACAATAGAATAATTATGCTCAGAAGAATAATCCTACTTTCATATTTGATTACTTTTACATCAGCTAGATATATTCTGCAAAACAGCAATTCACAATGATCTACTTGCCAATATTTTTTAAAATGCCTATGCTTTGCATTTCCTGAAAATTTGAGGTTTTAGTTGTTTCACTCTCTTGAACACTTTTGAAGAATTTCACATTTAATTATCTGAATCAGTAGGAAAACAGATGGATCTTAATCCTCAATAGATGCGCATTCACGAAATACAAAAATACAGGTATGTGAACTGTGGAGTATGACATTTTTTCAACATTGACCCTCTTTGGAATGCAACTTCTTATTTTGATGTTGAAAGGACCTTTCTGACATAAGGGAAGAACTTGTTTTCTTTTATTCTTTTTGGGATGTCTTCCAATTATGACAGCAGTCTTGAGCTCATTGGAAGCTCAATGTGACGTTAATGCCGTTGTCTCCTTGGGTTCAGAGACCCAAAAGTTGTTTTTTGAGGTCTTAACAGTCTTTAAATTCAACTGACAGAGACCTTATACGATGCTTCTCAGCCTGGCATCAGTGATCACACGTGTACCCATACACTAAATCAGTCCTTTGTTTCTGCAGTCAACTGACAGTGTCTAGTCACATACTAGTGGACTCCTTTACCTGCTAAAGCTGGTACCCCACGTCCATGGTAACCTGCTGGAAATGTTCTTATGGCTCCTAACTATATCCAGGAATTGTGTGGGGAAAAGAGAGAGAGACAAAAGTATCATAGCTGTATCCTGACACTGTTTAGGTTACTAGTTATCCTGGTTTTGGTTTGAGCTTTTTGGGGTGGGTTTGTTTTTTTTTTGGTGCAACAGCAGCTTAATAAGCAAAGTAACTGGATTTGAGAAAATAGAGCACAAATCATTACAGTTAGGTTTACATAAAGAGCTATACTTACGCAATTATGTTTACAGCAAAACTTTACTTAGCAAAACTAAGGTGGGTGCCTAGGGTAAGGGAAGCACATAAATATTTCTGAAATATCCCAAACTACACATCAGATAGGTTATTTGAAGTACACAATTGCTAAAAATACTTGAAGAGAAGGATATTGCACTTGCAGCACTTATCTACAGCCATGAGCTTCTAAAGAGGAGTGGGTGTGAAGCTGTGAAGAAAAGCAATTCCATTCTCAGTAGGCTGCCACAGTACATTTTCAAAAGTTTCTAATTGAAGATATGCTTCATTTGCCTTAGCTATAAAAGAAGTCATATTTACTTGTGATTATGTCTGTAAATGACCTCATAAAATGTAGTCTTAAAAAAAAAAAAAAAAGAAACAAGCAAAAAACCCACAAAACACAAAACCAAAACAAAAGTATCATTTGGAAAACATTTGTAATTATGTGAAATATAGAATTATTTTTTGTATTATCTATCTAATATCAAGAGCGTTAAACTCCATTAAGCCAAATAATTTAAAACTATTTTGATTGCAGGTATATTATCTCTATTCGTAATATACTTCATTTGAAAATGAAAATGTCATGTACTAAGGCTCTCAAAAACAACATATGGAAAGAATGAAAGCGTTGTGAATAAGGTATTATTCACAGTCAATACATACAGTGGATCTTTCAGAATATTTTGATGAAAGCGTTTTAAAAGCTAACACAAAGTTATGAAACATGCAAGAAAAACAAAGAATTGTGACAAATATATTGATTTCACTGATAATTAATTCTATTTGAATATGAGGACTAGAATGCTTTTAATGCCATAGCCTAGTATGCCTAATCTCAACTTTAAAACTGTCAGCAGTACCTGACCACGCAGAACACAGAGATTTATGGTTCATTTATTTAGTTGGGGGGGGGGGGGAGGTTCTTTTGTGTTTTTTTTCCTAAGTAGACTAGGAGAAAAGAATAGTCAATAAATTTTAACAGAAGTTTTATATCCTGGAAAATAATCAAGAGGTATTAAAAACCTTGTTATTAGTTTGTATAAACTTCTACAAAGTATGGAAAAAGAAAAATGTGTTTGTTAATTTATACAAATTTGCTTTCATGTTTTTGGTGAATATGACATGTCTGAAAGATCCTTCTACTCAGAAGCCTAGTTCAGCTACTCTGGGAGTGAGCCTGATCGTGTCTGATTTTATATTTCTATCAGTCTTAGCTAATCAGGTGAACTACTTTAGTTGTCAATCGTGAAAAATACTTGTTCCTGAGATGTTGTTTAGGCTATTTAAAAGCAGATATATGGAAAAACATGTTTAGATATTCTAAAATATGTTTAGAATATCCATATGGATATTCTAAAATATCCAATTCTTTCTACTGCTTATAAAGTTTGCTTTCAGGCAAAGTAGATATGTAGATATGAGCAAGAAGAATACCCTGTTATTCCACGGAATCACGGAATCATCAGAGTTGGAAGGGACCTCTAGAGATCATCTAGTCCAACCCTCCTGCCAAAGCAGGGTTGCCCAGAGCACCTTACTCAGAACTGCATCCAGGCAGGTTTTGAAGATCTCCCAAGAAGGAGACTCCACAACCTCCCTGGGCAGCCTGATCCGGTGCTCTGTCACCCTCACCGTGAAGAAGGTTTTTGTCATCTTTGAATGGAACTTCTTATGTTCCAGCTTGTGGCTGTCGTCCCTTGTCAATGTAACTGGGAACAAATGAAGAGTCCTGTTCCATCCTCCTTCAACCCACCCATTTGCACAGTTACACGTGTGTACGCTTCTTTGGCCAAGCACTGCTGGAAAAAGCCTTCAGTAAGAGCATTAGTTCCTCTGAAAGGCCGCACCTTTGCCTTCTACATAGGATTTTCAGTCAATCCAACCAGAACAAATAGTGAAAAACCTATATAGAGGCTCAGCTTGCTTCAAATTAATGAGCCAAGGCAACTGTGGATATCACGACATTTCATTCAAAAATTTTTTCGTATTTTATGATGGGAAAAGAGTAACTGTTTCATGGCTTGGAATAAAAATAAATAATGAAATGTCAGTGAATTGAATATGATTTCCAATCACATTCAGTTACCTTTTCTTTCAATCTTCTAATTTTTAATTTCTCTATAGAAAGTCTCCAGGAATGTAGATACTGTGCTATAAAAAAGTTCTCAGAACTCAAATTTGCTGAATATAAAGCAGCATGGTTCAGGGCTGATGGCTTTGTCTTTCCTGTCACCATCTGTCCCAGTGCCCCAGATAGATCACTTTTATCAATTGAACTTCTGTTCAGCAAATAATATATATATTTCTGCAAAAATAAATATACCTGTGAAGTTAGAGGTGAATTTACAGTTCGTTCTCTGAGTTCAGAAAGCAAGGAAAATACACACAGGTTCCAATATTTTCTCTGTTGTTGCTAGAATAAAGGTAAATAGGCTATATCTTGTATTGTATCAGGGAATTGCTCACATAACACCAATCTATGATGTTTTTCCTACAGAGCTTAAATTCATTTGGCTACTTTTGAATTTTATTTGAACAGATATTTTATTAGATATTTCAAAAAATAAATTTTGAAAGAAATATATAAGTAAGGTAATAAATTACTAATTTGGCCTATTTTAATTATTTAACTACATTTTCTACTGAGGAAATTTACCTTCTCTCTTTCCAACAGTTTGTTGAAATTACTCTGATAGTTCCCAATTCATATCTTTGAAGAAGGAAGGATACTAAGCTAGAGGGAGCTTGTATGTATGTTATTCGTAGTGTGTACAAGTGTCACTAAATATAATTGTCATGACGTACTGCATTTCTACATCGCTCTCAAGCACTTGAGCTGATTGAATCAAGATGAAAAAGTTGAAGATGGGAAATACAACAGTCTGCTCATTTATTTCACTGGCAATTTCACTAAGTTAGTTCATGAAGTTTATGGGCATTTTTCCTTACTTGTCTAATCATGGGTGCCCAACAGGCCAACATATGCAATTTAATGGTGCAATTTGCAAAAGTTACAGAAAGTCAGATCCCTGCTGAAAATTTAAAGACAGAGTGTATATATTTTCTGTTTCTATTAATTTGTATAACAGCTTCCCAGACAAGACAGAATAGCAAGCCAACACAATGTTGATGAAGCATGACTTACACCAACTGCTTGTGAATTGAAAGCAGATGTGGACAGTGGGAGGCTGGTCATCTCTAAATACAAGTAACTGAAAAAAAAAGCAAAGTCTACCAGTGGTGTCACAAATGTATCTCACAGTTAAAATCTGTTTCCTTTTAAGCAGATATTCAGAATGACAAGCACCATAATACCAAAAAGAATATTGTATCAAAATATAATGTAATATATAAATATAATTTAAATAAATAAAGCACAGTGCCATTACTGCATTCAAGTATGTTTCTATTTTTCTGTTAGATTTATTAGAATTTTCAGTTTTGCAGTAATAACACCATCAGTAAACCAACCTGTACACCTGTAAGTGTCATTGTCATTGTACTGTAATAAATCCACTGTTTTGTATAGAAAAGAAATATTTATTAAAGAAGAGACAAGTGATACAGACACATTGCTTGTAAGTATATTCTTGAATATACTTACATGCTCTGGCAAAGGGACAAACAGATCTGATTCCACTAGCACAAGTTCCTGAGTCAGTGCACTACGCATTACCTATATTTTCATTAGATTTCCCATTCTCAACTACACCATACTATAGTACTCTGATTAATTGTAATTCTTTACCTTCCTGGGTGCTACGCTTCTCTCTTATAGACCCTCTCACAAATCAACTTTATTTACTGGTCTTTGGGGTTCTATCATAACAAAACCTTCTCTCAAAGCAAGATACTCTAGGGATATTCATAGTTTTTATCTCACCATTTTTTGGGGGTATAAAAACAAAATAAACCCTTTCCCACCCTCAATTTACTAGACTTCTTTATTAGAGGTCAATGGTAAATACAGTTAATTAATGTCAAAGCTCTCTTGGTGTTTTCAGGCTGTACCCAATACAAGTTTATATTCAGTACGCTGCAGTGAAGGTTATTTGTCCTCTGAGACTATTTTACTAAAGCCACTTTAAATCACTTCCTACGTCTTGTGATAACATTTAACTTTCTCTGCTAACATTATTTTTCCAGCTCTCAATAAGTTTTTGGATATACTACTAACAATTGCTCATTTTTTTTTTCCACTCTCTTCAGATTAAAGCTCCATTTGGCTTTGGCATTTTGGCAGCTTTCAGAGGGTGAGACCATTCATCCTGGTTTGATCCTCATTTTCAACTCCATATTTTTTCTTTCTTCGTGTGAAATTTATGTTGTCTTCTGGAGTACAGAACTTTACTCCTTTTCTTAATACTACTGTTAAAAACTTATATGACATTTTTGCATCAGCTGATTCACATTTCAATAAATTACTAACATCATTTTTTTAGAAGCTGTACAATTCCAACAAATAACTTATGTCCCTTAAAAAGACTTGGGGAAAAAATATATTTGCTTCTGTTAATCTTCAGATCCGTTTTCTTTGCACCAATTATCTCTACTGCTTTTTTTAACCATTATTATAGGTACATTTGCACTATGACCCTGCTATTCCTCTGAAGACGTTTCATGTCCCTCTCTCTTGCTCTCTTTCTCTCAGCTTGCTTTTCTCTAAACTTTGAAGAACATTCTGGGGTCTCATTAATGTGCCTAGAAAAACTGCCACAGACTTAAACGGAAGAAGAATGAGGCCCCAAAAGTTCTTGTAAAATTCTTGAAATATAAATGTTGGGGCTTTTACAAACTTGAAATCAATGAGTGCTACTATCAAAACCTGTTATTCAGTGGGCTCTTTGCCAGGGACTTAAGTGAAGGAATGGTATCACCCATGAATTTTCAGTACTATTTAAAAGTGACAACCATTTTGTACATGGGAAAACAAAAAAGGTTCTATTTTTGTAGCTAAGTAACTAAGCTGGAAGGAAAGACTGAAGAGACAATGCATAAGAAGTTGAAATCCTGAGAAACTCTTGAAATATGCAAGGAGAAATGTATTTGAAGGGTAGATTGTTGCCTTTCAAGTAGAAAACCAGCCTGTAGTATGCTTAGACTACTAATGGAGGGTAAGATAGGATAGTGAAAATTTCTGTTTTCCATGGTGAAAGACAATTAATTTTTTTTCTTTAAAATATGGATTCAAAGAATGGGATATCATGCCCATGATAGGTTTTAGCACTGTGGATCTACCTTGTATGGCCCTGTATCATCCATTTGCATAGCTCAGGCATTTCTAAGTAGTTCATTTCCATGCCAAGAAATCCCATTTCTCAAAAAAGACAAGGAATCAGTCACAGTGACCCACACTGCCTGGCTTCAACCACGGACAATCATACAAAAAGCGAGTGAGCTGAATGTGTAGCCACAATGCTATCCACATCAAGGGCATCTATTCCTGGTCCAAAATATTAGACCAGGTATCAAAACTACTGAGCACAGGGTGACCTACAGTATGACTGAAACCAGTAAACTTCTTATCGTTATCTTTACTGCTGTTTGATTTATTTATTTAAAAAAAAAATAACATGAAAGAACATTAACACAGAGTTTGCCTAAAATTATACATTGTTTGTATTTCCAATATGCATACAGAATTATAAATAGCAATATATATATTCAACACAAAAATACAAGGCACATGGTTCAAGATTATTTGGTCTAAGAGAGACATGTATCCCCACTTTTCGTTTATTATTCCTCTTCACAGCTGTCTTGATGGTTCAGGTCAGTCTGTAATCTGTGCTAGACTATAGCCAAGAGGAGGTCTGTATTTAAAGAATTAGATGATTTTTTTTTTTAATAAAACCTAAATAGATGTAAAGAGTACAGGAAAAACACTTTGCCAAAACATGTTTTACATGCAAGAGATTTATTTAGAAAAAACAGTGTTGCATGTAGTTAGCAAATTAACATTTCTGGTTATTTTATCCTCTAAGATTGTAGGCCTGGTATATATCATTATTGCACTCTTAGTCTTCGTGCATAGCCTACAAATAGCTTGCTTTCTCTTTCATTTCCATTTGGTTTCTCACGTTTGAGTAAACTAATAACTGAATTGATCTACTCAGATAACTTAAAATAAATGAATTCTTTTCTGTGCACCTG
This sequence comes from Gallinago jamesoni, assembly GCA_025769975.1. Lineage (NCBI taxonomy): Eukaryota > Metazoa > Chordata > Aves > Charadriiformes > Scolopacidae > Gallinago > Gallinago jamesoni. Next base: position 74,189,151 of record JAOQGH010000023.1, on the reverse strand, counting down.
CAGAAGGAATAGATGTTGTCAGGAGTATTTTAGCACTTCAGCAGACTACTTCTGTCTGCATAGCCCATGATTTTTACTAGTTCGGTAATCTGATTTCCTTAAGGCTTTGGCAGCAAATATGTTCTACTTCATACTTTTGTCTTTTAAAAGAAATATAATACACTCTAGTAAGTGTAGGCCTGACTCACAGTAAGCATCTCTAATTAAAGATTTTTAATGTATAAGTATGAAATAAGTACAACCAGTAATTTAAATACACAACTCTGGTTCCGCTTTGGTACATCATTGCATTTAAAAACAATTCCACAATTGGTCTGCTGTTTGTTTGAGATTCCTTAGGAGTACCTTTTTGAGATAATAAGCTATGTGTGAAACAGTTGATATTTCTGTGTTGATCTAGGTCCTTCTCATCCTTATTTACCTTCTATGTAAATTATTGCTTTTTCCCTTTCTCAGTGATGTAGGTTGCCCTCACGTCCTAGAGCACAGAAAGGATGAATGACAGGAGGAGCAGTTGGCTTTCACTGCTTTCCCAGAAGAGACAGAGCAGTCTAGTCTCCCAAAATACATCGCTCTACATTTCACTGTTGATTTTTTTCCTTCTTTTCAAAGTTTGTCCATATTTATCCTACAGATTGCAGGAAGGACTTGATAATTTTTATTCAGTACCATGACAGTTCAGCTAGATGAGCCAACACATCTGCCTAGTACTGTGCCTTGTAACTCAGATCTTTGTACCATACTTTTTTGCTCAGAATAGACACAATCTGCATCCTTACAACACATCACAGGAGGTAGGTAGATATCTAAGCCTCATTACTCAGAATACGATTTATGGTTTAGGGCCTCAACTGCATCCAGATATTTCTAGTCCCTGATCCCACAGCAAAAAAGGTCTTTATCAGTGTGTTAACTGAGGGTAGAATTAGTTACGAAATATAACAGTTATAAATTAATAGGAAAACTTATGCAAGGTATCACAAAATGGAAAATTTGTACCTACTGTTCTTAATTCCAGTATTCAAACTAATAAATATTTCAGCATTTTTCTCTGAGTTATTGCATAACACAGATACATTAATTACTTCATAAATTCAGAGTAACTAGCCATCCTAATTTTTGCTCATGTTATGAAAATAAGCAAGTTAATCAAAATGACATTGTTTAAATAAGTGGAAGTATTGTGCAGTACAGAAGTGCTGATTACTGATGAAATGAGATCTTATATTTGAAAAGTTCTTCAGAATTTAGTTAAGTTACAAATTGCATCAAGCTTTCAGTTATTTTCTTGCTCTTTTATCTAATTATGCTTTATCTTTCAGCAAACTGCTTTTCAATACCTTTTTTTGTACTGAAAAAAACCCTCTAGAAATCAAAGCAGCTTATCTCCATCACTGTGGTTTATGCACTTATCTTCATCTTCCAGAAACATGTGACGTGTTCCCTGGACCATTGGTGCCTTTGTGAATGACAATTGGATGTTTTTATTTCTAGTCCCTAACCGATGGATTAAATGTATCTAAATCTTCTGCTGTCTCTGGTATTTGAGATGTGTGCAGTAATACACGTGTGACCATACTAACTCATGCAAGTGTTAGTTACTGACACAGTCATACACATATTCATAAGTATTGATGACACTTATCAGGTTGGTTTCATACTATCTTTCAGTCAGAACCCTTTAAAATGTCCTAAATATGCATTTGAATATTGTCACTCCATGTAATGAAGTCAGTATATTTTGTGCAAAGTCATCCCTTTTTCGCTTAACATAACCTTTCAAGAATGAAGTTATAATCTTCCCTATGCATACTGTTGATTTACAACTGGGTGATGCATGTGGTCAGCCTGACTTTGTTCTATGATATGATATATAATGCCCACCTTTGAAGTAGCCATCTTGAAAAAATTGCCTTTTTGTATTGCATGAGATTTAATAGAAATTAATATATGATAAAATAATCTTCTAAACTTAATCCCATGCAGTGGACTGTGACACATATCTATCTAAATCTGAATTTCAGATACAGCAGAAATTCCCATTTTTGCATTGCTTTTACTAATGAAATTGTGGTTGCACAAAGACAACTGAATTTCAGTTTTTAATAAAGGCTTTCTTTTACCCTGTTTTGGGTGGTGTCTTTTTGTCTGTTTTGTTTTGTTTTTTAACAGCTTGAACAGAATAATGTGGGGGAGCACATAATGGTTGTTATTACATTCACGGGACAATTTCGCCTTCACAAATATTATTGTTGAGAAGCTATTAAAAAAAGTAAAATTTCAAACCCGCAAATAGTTAATAGTGTATTTTGTATTCCAGGTGTAATTGAGATAGCTGAATAAAAATGCATACTACAATTCAGTGAGAATGTCTGTTATAAAGCACATAAATAAGGTAAGAACTAATATTGTAGTTCTAAAGGAGAGTGGATTTTTGGCTGGCGTAGGTCCTGCAGGTAGTATGTGTGTGTATGCCATGCATTACAAACTGTTTGAAGAAAGTTTATTAATAAGTAATATCTTCAGAAAGCCTTGTTTATTTTTAAATAATTTTTTTCTGCATTCTACTACTAAGATGATAGACTGAGGTGACTTGAAGGATTTTCAAAGTATAACCATTTAGCAAAAATAAAACTATATATAAGGCTTTATACTTACTTTCAGATAACAATGATGTTCTTTCACAGGCCTGAATGAGGTAACACCTTGAGGAACAACTTATAACAAACTCAAACTTTTTTTTTTTCTTTCTTCCACCCTCCCCTATGATATAATTGCCTATAAGTGAAAGATCGAAAATAGATGTGTATTAAGGAACTGTTTGATCTATCCTGGATAAAGATGTATCATGAGGGATTTAAACTATATGATAAGACACTTTTGGTTTCCATATTCTGCTTGTAAAGAGCTGCAGTTCCATTGTCATGAGTCGATAGATAATTCTCAATGAATCATTTCATAATATTACATTAATTTTAAATGAGAACAGCTGGGTAGCAGTGGGTTCCTGGAAAGTCAGAACGTGCTCATTTTTAACTCGATCATAGTTTCTATGGCACTTGAGAGTTCTGCTAAGTTTTTTTGTTGTGATGTTTGGGTTTTCTGGGGGGGATGGTGTTTTAATTTCTTTTGACGTGCCTGCAACTACTGATGTAAATCCTAAAATTTACATGATGGCTCCTAGCCTGGTACCCATTTCGAAACAAATTTCTGTGATGAATTTTGTGTGAATCTTTATGGTAACAACTCATGAACATGTGGATGTGTTCAGAGAACTCTGAACTCTCTAATTGCTGCACACATTTCTGTAACTCATTTATAACATCAATTATGGTCAGAAAATATTTTACACTTTTTATTTTTAAGTTCTGGTGGTTTTTGTCTTGTGTGTTTTTTTTTTTTTTTGGGGGGGGGAGGGGAGGAGAGCATTTGTGTTTGGGGTTTTCTTTTTTGAGGTGGGAATAGCAATGTAAAAATGCTATTAGATATAATATTATAATTTTCTGTGCAATAATTTTTTTTAGTCAAAACTACAGAGAAATTAAGTTATCCCTTCAAGAAGAGTTTTTGTCTTGCTTTACACTGCAGAAATCTTAATGAATGTGGAAAATGATTACAATCATATTCCTAGAATAAGATTGACTCAGTACATAAATTTATATTAATCTGAAGATATGATTAGTTCAAAAGGAATAGCAGATACTGCACTTCAAGATGTTATTATGAATTATTAAAAACAATGAGAATTTGTGCACTTTTTTTGGTACTGTCAAAGAATTTTTTTTTCTTTTAATATTGGGTATTTGGTATAATTTCATCTGTTGAAGGTGATGTACAAAATATTGCAAAAATTTTAATGTCCCTTGGTTTCAGATTCCTTAATCTAAGATTCTTTTGCCTTTCTTATTAAGATCGCATGTTCACCTAGGAATATATACACATAACACTATATATCACAAATGCTCTGACTCTAAGACATAGTATTGTAGATTGTTGGTTAGCAGGAGCAAATCAAAAGCAATTAATTGTTAATTTAGAAAGAAAAAAATAAGCACTGGATATTACACACCAAAAAAGGAAAATATTTGGAATCAAATCATAGACATTGACAAGCTAAATTCATAATATTGGCTTCAGTTAGTCCTGATAAGATCTAAATCTTGTGCACCATTTTCTTTAGTGCTGTACCAGCTAGGCTTCTTACTGCACTATGAGTAGAGATGGACTATACAGTTCCTGCCTCTTTCTCTTAAAGATTCTATGTCACTGACTTGGATGTGGTATTGCTCTGATTAAAAACATACATAAAATGCTAATTCTGACACATTTTCAATATATCTAGTCTCCTTCCAGGTAATAAATTGTACTATTTTATAGTCTTTGAACCACTAGAGAAACCAACATAGTTAGAAATACAATATTCTATACTCTGACTTTTTGCTGGAAGACTTCCAGAGGCAGTACCTTTTCCTCCATGTAATAAGAGCTGCGTGCTTCATAAATTAAGGCTATGAGACCTTGTTCTCTTTCTACCCAAATCCCAGACTCAGAGCATCTGCATCCCTTCTCTGCCAGATTCACAGGAAAGGGAAAAATTGTATTTTCCTGCTCACAAGTCTCTAACTTCCCCTGTTTCCTCACTTACAGCCGACAACTGTACTACCCACCCCAATTGTTATAAAGCCATTGCATAATTTTCCTAGAATGATATACAGGTGCCTTCTGTTAAAGTGTTAGTCTTCAAGTAGAGATGCAGAATGTCCTTAAAACTTCTCTGGAGGCAATCCGGGTCTTTCTCACAGACAAGAATAATTCATTGTTCCCCTTAATTGTGGAAAAGTCAGTCAAACCACTCCAAAAGGCTGATCACAGCATAGCAATACTAGGTCCCCTGAGGACAATGAGCTGAGGTTCTGGAGGAAGCTTACTCCTGCAAATTAGAATAATTGTGACAATTTTCATCTCTTGGAGCTATTTTGTCAATTACTACTATGGCAACCACTAGTAGTAAAAATAGTTTTAGAATTGGGAAGTTCTGAACAGGAAGACATCCACTTTAACTTTCTAAGTAAAAATGAGAAGTTTTATTCTGTGTTCACTATCTTACTCCTGTGCTGTGGGACGCTTTTCAAGGAGCACAGCAGAGTGGACTTTGGCTTAAGACCAGACACGCTTCTTTTCTTTTTCAATATGAAATAAGAGTGTTCTAGAATGAATTAAGGTTTTCCTTACAAAAAGGTACAGTTGTACAAAATTTGCAGTGTTCCTTCAAAAAAGTAATTTTACTATTTATTTGACCAAATTATATTTATAATTCTAATTCATTTTAATAGTCCAGCCAAAGTTAAAAAACCTAATCTTTAATGATATTTATAGCTGACAGTATTGTCATAAACACAGCTTTCATTGCAAATACACATAGTTTGGATTGCAAATAAAGCTAGAAAGTGAATTACATTTTCAGCATATAAACCCCCAGCAACAACAACAACAACAACAAATTGTCATACGTAACCACTGACTTCATAGATAAAAGTGTGTTCATCTTCAGGAAAAAGAAATGTTCACCATACACATACATATGTGCTTGACCTTATGTACATGGATGAAATTTTTTGATCCATTATAGAAATCAGAAGAACAGCTAATTAGGAACTGGCCTGGTAGAGATCATTTCAGCTGAAATTCTTTTCTTATTCAACAGGCGTACTACCAAAATCAACAAGCATCAACATTAAGAGATTATATCATTCATCACTAACAACATAATCTCCTTTGCTAGAAAACAGAAATTTAGGACTTGCTTTATCCCCAGTTCTCACCTCTGTATTTTCCTTTTCTTCTTCCTCTATTCCTAATCCATTTCTTCCACTCCATCAACCAGACTTTCATGCTCCTCAAGGGTCTTGTCTACATGTCTGCTTTGGTCAATACCAAACCCAAGTGAGTGTGAAGGTCAGGTGCTGTGGAGCCGATGGGCACATTATCACATTTCAGGAGGGAGGGTACTTTCAGACTCCCTCTGGTCTGGTCCTGCATTCTGATTGCCCATCTTCTCTTGGAGCACTTTGCATGTGCTCCTGGAGCTAATGTGCGTAGCTAATTCAGCTATGCACATACAGACACACATGCTTATATATATATTTATGTAAGTAAGAGGTACTGTTAAGTAGCCTTTACACTCGCCTTTTGTCTTTACAAAGACTGCTCCCCTTTTCGATGTTCAGTTCCCTGTATTTTTTATGCTGCTGTTTCCTTTTGTGACAGCTAAATATATTTTTTTCTATCTATATATTTTAACACAGGTTACATGTTCTGGCATTCCCCAGAATAACAAGAAAATGTTGATGTCCTTGTTGTTTCTAAAGGCTAAGGCAGGAAAATAAAAGTGTCTTTTTTTCCTGAAATGAAATATTCTTGAAAATTCTTCCATCATACACTTTCCACAACAGCTGGTGAAAATAACAAAAGTAGGTAAATCAGACTGATTAAGCCTTGGAGTAAAGCAAAGAAATACTATATTCTATGTATAACTCTCCGGGCTGATACAGCGGCATTCAGAAAGAATTTGGCATCTCTGAAGTGCTTATTGCATTTCATAACTCTGTGAGCACTGGAAAGCTTATAGTAGCCTTCTTTACAGATAGATCATATATGTCCCAGCAGTCTGTTGGCATCAGCAAGCCAGCTCCTTCTGAAAAGAGTAAACTTGACCTCAGGAGGAATATATCACAGCACAACTAACATTTGAATGTGAGCGTACGACAGCTCCAGGGAGAAAAATTCTCAGAAAGATTTGCTCTTAGGAAGACTTCAGAGGCTTCACTGGATCCTGAAAATGAATAACAGAAGAGAAGGTTTTAACTTACAGTTGTGTTTCCTCAGGAGTATTTTTAGTAAAGAGTTGCTGGATCTGCCAACCTTGTTTTCCAGTGCCACATTTTGTGAGCATATTAATATCCTATATACAACCATCGCATCTTGTTGGATTTTCTCTCAATATAAAACAATATATACATTGATACAAGTTTTTCTCTGTTCTTTATTTGCTACTACTAAATTATTTATTTATTAATATCTATTCTAAGGAAAAGAAATTATTCCATAGGATTGGGTTTTTTGTAGCAATAAGAGCTGGATTAGGGCTTTAGTTTCTAAATTTCAGTTCTTGGTAACATTCATGGACATGGTTTATTCTCTGGAATTTTCAGTTACTACCTTTGCAGGCTGAAAGCTTTTATGGGAATTATTCTAGTGCAGTAGTGTGCTGTGAAACGTTTAAACTGCTCTCCGTGTTCTTGATTCAGTTAAGTGCAAGAGCTAAATTATGGTTCAGAATTTGAAAGTGTAAAAGCATTCAAAGAAATGTCTGCACAAGTCTGCATGAGGGAAAAATGTAACCTCATCTGTCTCTTAAAAGTACAATGCTGTGATCAAAACTTTAATGATGACTGATATCTAGTCAAAGCAGACTGAACGTGACTCGGACCTGTCTGGTTATTTCTTTGTGGTCTTTGATCTATATTTCTTCATTTCAACTAGAACAGACACTGAAATAGTCCTTTGAAAGCAGTTTGGCTTATAGCTACCTTATCATACAAAATCCCCTCAAAGTCATTCGTAATAATTTTTTTTATTCCACATATATGTCTTCTTACATACTCCAAACCTGTTTCTATTCATCTGGCTAGTTGATATGTTCTGCTATACCATCTGGGAACTTGTAATTTCAGATCACAACTTGCTTTTTAAATGCTGCATACACAAATTACAAATAGCACCATATAATGCCTTAAATTATTGCTAACATATTCTAGTCCTCTAACATAGATATTAATACAGTGATTTGCAGTTCCTGGTGTTTTTTTTTTTAATTGTTTCTCACTCCATTTTACTTTACTGTATGTTACAGAAATGTACTTCTGAGAATACAGTCATTACTCACTGACACTTTCTTCATGGCTGTACTAGAAAAGGTTTCCTCTCTTTTAAGGGCATAGCTGTATATTTTTATAATTCCGAAACAGAGTTATTTCTTGAATATCATGTCGTAAAAATACAAATACTGAGCTTCATCTTTAAATACACTATTTGACACTCCATGGGAATTTTATCAGAATAAACTTCATAATCAACTTCGGTGAAAAAATCCAGAATCTATTTTTAAGGTTTTAGAGGTATTATCACCACTAAAAACTGAAAATCACAGGCTTCATTTTTCCTTGATGTATATTTGGTATGTGACATCACTGATAATGAAATGTCAACAATGAAGATCTTTTCCCTGATTTACAGTATTATAAAGTTCAGGGTATATGAAGCCATTCTTAATTAATGGTATAACAATTACCTGTTAGAATTCTATGCTTTGTGTATTTTCAACCCTATATTTTCAATAGTTTTAAAAGATTGGAGATCTATGAGCCAACAATGCTGCAGAAGTTTAATTTTCCTTTTTATCTTGCTAACCAAAAAAAAGGAAAAAAAATCAATCTCTCCTTCAAAAAATATATGTAAGATTGAAAACTGATGAAAATAAGCAATGTGGAGTTCATACCAGATAATTCTTGCTCTTTGACAGATTGGGTTTCTCTGTTTGATGGCCAAAAATAATGCTGTGAAGAGTGTGAAGAGTAAGGTTTGCAGAAAATAGATTTTGAAGAAGCTGCGAAAAATGTAAACACAAAAAAGAGTTCTTAAAAGAAAAATTAGCTGCCAAATTAAAGCAGATACATTATTCAGTATGGAAAAGCTGATTCTGTTTTGCTTTGCTTTGTTTTTCAGTTTAGCTACTTGTTTAAAGTTTAATATGTTGACTAATTTAGAATGGAAAAGAAAATGTGTATCTAAGATCACCAAAGCTAAAAGACTGTTTCAGTATCATATGCTAGTGCCAAATTCTGAGAAAAGCAAATAGGGTTTGTTGGTAGTAAAATTAAAACTATGCAGTTTCCTTCTTTAGATACTTGGAGTAACTTTCAATCTGTGCTTGGGGGTGGATACTCTCATAACATCTAAGGTGCAACCACTGATTAGGCTTTTCCTGTGGTTTGGGCATCTGTAGTGATGCTCTGCTGTGCAGATTTTCTGGTGTTCAAAGCGGTTTGACATAAAGCTTAGCCTTTATTTCTGTGCATATGGTAAAAAACAAAGTCACAGTCAACTTAGGCAACATTTTCATGATACTATAAAATGCAACACATTTTAACATTTCCAACTTTCTGTTAAATTTGCTCAAAATTCACTGTGTTCAAAATTTATTAGAAGTAGTATAAGTTTATTTTCTTATCAAAACACCTGAATGAAGAGGAACAGGGAACAGAAGGAATAGGAAAAGGAATAGGAAAAGCAATAGGAAAATATCCCCCCCTACCCTCTGTGGGAGAATGAGTGAGCAGTTGTATGGCGGTGAGTGCCGATCATGGTTAAACCACAGAAGTCTATTAAAACTACAGGGAGAGCAAAAAAGAATTTTAGTAGGTGGCCTAAAATCTTAGGGAAAGTTTTTCTTTCTCAGCTTCAAGTGAGTAGTTATGCCAACACACCTGTTTTGTCCTCATTGGACACTCAACTCGAATTACAGCAAATTTTTTATCTTCAAGTACTCTGAAAAGATTCTGCCCTTTGGTATTGTGTGAGAGAGTACATTACCCGCTGCAATTCCACATTTAAAATTGTCTTTACTATTTACCATCTTCACAGCATAAAAAGTAAGGGGTTTTGTATGATATTATATAAATGATTACATTTCTATTGTACACATCTTTGGAAAATGGTGTTTATACAAAGATATTGGGTAGATTAATAAATCCTTATGTGTTTGAAATAAAATTGGTTGGGTTCCTAGCCAATGTACCCAACTTTACAAAACAGCTGAATTTAATGGCAAAAAAGACCTACATAGTCACCTAGCACAGTCTGTTCTCTAACTGAGATGAGCTCTGTATAGCCTCATTTTAGTAAGGGTCAAATGATGGTCGTGATATTTCCCTTGAGTGGCTTTTTCACTGTCTAATAAATTTAATCATGGAGAATCTGTGTCTGCATCTTTCACACATAAGCTTTTTCCCCCCATGTTTTATCGTACTTCTAGATAGAAATTACCATAGTTCAGGTTGGAATACAGATTCAATAATTAGTTTAGAAAATTTTTCAAGATACACTTCTAAGCATATAGTTTTTGAACGACACTCTCCCCTCCCAAAAAAAAGGTGGGTGGTTTTTATTTTTGTTTTTGTCTTTTTTCTATTTCAGTGCAGAAAAAATCTTATTTTCAAACTTAAAACTTCTCCCAACACAGAAGAATTCTGATCAGCTAATAAAAATACTCTTTGGCTACTCTTCATCCATTAGATGGTTTCAACAGGTACTGAAGTACTTACAGACTGATGTGTGGCTTGTTTTGCGTGCCTTGAGGTGCAACTAAACACCTCCAAGTTATGATGTTTTTTCTTTCTTTTCAAAGGTCTACAGACATTATTTCCTGAACCTATTAACACTAGGGGGTGTCTCATTAGCTTTGAAAAATGCTTGAAAAGATTTAAGTTTGAAAGCAGATTTGGTGATCTTATCACAAGTAATCAATTCTCAGTATTTTCCCAAGGCCATTCTCTTTATCAATGTTTTTAAGAAATGTTATTCAAATTCATTTGAGAGAGAAGGGTACAAAGATCTTCAAAATGTATTTTTAAAATAATATAGTTTGAGTAGAGCCATTCACAAAGTTCAAAGTGATATGTCCCATATGAGAAACAGGTTAGTGAAATTAGATTATTTGTTTTCTTTATCCAAAGTGCAAGGAAAAAAAAAAGTAACCAAATCGATAGCACTGATAGATGGAAATAAATGACATCATAACATTAAAAACAATTGAATTTTCTGCTTTTAAAATGTGATTTATCCAAATGTAATACTGTGTCCTGTGTATTTTGGCCCATTTTTTCTGCTTTCAAATCTTAACAAGATTTATGTTAGAAAGCTTTGTTGACCTTTGTTTTTCATTTCATAGTATTTTGACATTACTGCTTACAGTATCATTATGTGGTATTTATTTTAATCAGCATATCACTGGAGAGAAAAAGACAGAAGGATAATATAATGCTGCTAAAATCTGATAACGCCATATGATCTAGCAATTTATTCATAAGCCCCACTCTGCCTCTTCCTCACCCTTCTCTATAAGTGAGCTAAGCAGAGGAACAGACCTGGAAATTCAAGAACAGTTCAGGTATTCTTCTAACTGAGATTACAACTCTTGAAATTTTGATCTTGAGGTTTGATCAAATTTTTTGTCAAATGCACGCTGTAATTTGCAATGAACAAATTACATTCCTGGGAACTTGATCAGAAGTTAAAAAAAAAAAATAATGAAGGAACATATTTCCCTGAAATGTAATATGCTGGTTTTATGTATCTGGAACTCTTTTTAATGTTTCTTTAGGATACTGGTCTTCTACTACACTACGGGTAGAAGCAAAAATTGAGACAGAGATCTCATATTTAAAATCCAAGATTCCATGTCATCTGGAATTTAGGAAAAAAAATATGTAATAACACCTGTTACATTCCAATATTAGTTCAGACATTCTGAAATTTAGTCCTTTGTTTTGACATGTTCTTTCCCATCTTATAAAGATACCTTTTGTTTTAAATTCATAAGTGCAAAATTTAAAAATTACAGCCAAAGCTGGTAGCCATTCCATGAAATCTCAAGGTGCCTGTTATAGAAGACTATGAAAGTATTTCATACATATTCACAGGAAAAAATGGAAGATTAGTGGTCAGTTGGTCTGAACTTAACCAATATATATTTTACATCTCTGGTTTTGAACTCTTTGCGACTTTAGTCAAATGAAGAGACAGTTTAGATTAAAATTTGGTATGATTTTAAAATGAAAACTGAGAATCAGTACGTTTCAATCAAAATCTAACTCATTTACAGACTCAGGGGATCCCCAGTGAAGAGGAAACTGGAGACTAACAGTGCTTTTACTGTGGTTCTTTCAAGAATTTGGCTCCAATGATGTGCTGGTTTCCTTCACTGAAGTTATTTGTACCATGAATGAGAGAACACAAATCATAGGGATATTTTTAGACTTTATGGTCACTGTACAAAACCAGAACTTAAGACACATCTCTCCTCCCTTTTCTACTTACAGTTCTATAAGATCTTATTAAAGGATTATTTGTTCTGCAGGTGTCAGTTCTTCTTCTGTACAACATGCAGAAATACACACCAGATTAAATCTAAGTATACCTTAGGTTAAAGCCAAATCTGCTGAGATCCAGAAACTCCAATCACCAAGGATCTTCCCCCAAAATCTTGCTTTGAGAAGAAAATAAAGTTTGGTCAGGAAGCTGTGTTATCAAGAAGATTGTATGGACTCCAAAGAGGTAAATATTATTTAAGAATGAATATGGGACGTGCGATAACATGACCATGCTGTTTGCCAGGAGCTGGGTAGTGCATGTATCCCTCTGTCATTCACTCTCCTCTTCCCTGTTTCTCCCTCTTAGGGATTTGATGTTTCCACTCCTATCAGTATATCAACCATGCCAATTACCTTTTTTCTTTTGTCATCTGTTTTGCATAGACAGAAAGTTATTTATTTTTCTAGATACAATTTAACTTATTGCATGGAAAAGTTTGAATTATTTTGGCCTGGTTTTATCAAGAATTAACCTTTTTGACAGACATATTAAGTGGGAGGCCTCTGACCAAAAATATATCCACACTGCTTTCATATGCAGCTGAATTAGTCATCATAGCTTCTTTTTATAATTAATGAAGGGAATTAGGCATTTGTAACACATGAATCACCTCATGTAACTGTCTGTAATAGGTCAGATGAATCATATCCTAAAAATGTCTACCTATTCTTTGTCTGTAAAGACTGGCTAGCATTGCTAGTTCAGATGTAGAACACTGAGTTAAATTAAATTACTTTTCTCCAAGGAATCTTTGAAATAAAAAACTTTAAATATATGTGACTACATAATTCTATGTCTGCCTTTCATCCATGATCCCAGATGATAATGTCAATTCCCCAAAATTTAGGCTTGTAAATTAAAAGTTCCTTTCTCATACTGTGCAAAGTGACACTTCATTCATCATTACCTGTTCTGAACTGGTGATTCAGAAGAGAAATCAGCTGGCAAGGAGGCAAGGAAACAGGTGTTTAATACCTAATTAAACACATACACAGTTTTTTTGTGGAAGTATTGTAACATGAGTACCCTTTACTGTATACTACTGCATTAAATTCATGGTATTTCTCACCATTGCTTAAGTTTTAATTTATTGTATTATGTTTTATGCAAGTGGAAAGATAGATATATACAAATATGGAGTAAAATGTGCCCCCAAAGATTGTTCCTAAAATTACTTATCATAAAAAATGCATATTTTTAAAATATGGGTACATTCTTTCCTATTGCCATCCCATATGTCACATGAGAACTTTCCACTTTCAGCCTGCAAATGTTTAGCATATGCACAGTTGAAAATGAATAACTGGAATGCTCTGTATGTCTTTCCCCCACCCCTCAAAGTGCATGTTATGTACATAATTGTGATATATAGCAGGTAGGAAGGGAGTGAATGTCTGCAGAGATGAACTTCATTCCTACAGACTTGGAGAAAATTACTTCAAAAGGTGCTTGTAGCAGAGAGCACCATGCTGCCAGTCATTAAAAATGAACTTCAGGGGACTCATAGGTGCTGTATATAAATGAATATTACTCTATAGAATTATTTGATCGATATTCCACAGAGGATGAATATAGGATATGAATAAGTCATTGCTAATCCTAACATTTCACTGCATTCATAGCCGTAATCCACCTGCTTCTTATCTACTTATGCATCATTTATGTGTTATTTATTTCAATCACTTTATGGAGTTACAGCTTTATTACTGCATTCTCATTCTACCTGTGAGAAATATGATGTGCTTTAATTGGAGAAAAAGCCTATTAGTATATAGTTTTATTTTGTGCTCCATACCTTTGTTAGTCACAGTAAGGAATTACCCACTGAAGCAGAAAACTAAAGCAATCCCAAATTTTTTATAGTAAATTGTATCAGATTATGCCCAGAGGCCTGAGTAGAGAGAGTATGTTCAAAAATAAGGTCAGTTCATTAAACATTAGAGTTTTGTGTTTTCTCCCAGAGTTGCATGTTGATTTCATATAGAGTAATAGTGTTTGCTTCTGTAAGTGTATGTTCCTATAAGGCATGGAATCAGCATTTTATATACCGCCATCAATACTCAAATGGGGGAAAAGTACTGCTTCCCTAAAAAAATTAATCTTTGCAACTCTAAGTACCTGTGAATTACTAAATGACATATTCTGAATTCCAGAAGAGGAAAGGAGGGGGGAGAAGATTAGTGTTTATATAACTCTTGTGACAAAGATCAGCTAATATATACAATTTACAGAATTTACATCATCATTTTTACTGCCTTTTCAGGTTGCATAGCTTAAAAGTGTGAAGGCAAACAGTTCACTGATTTTGAAATCAGGCTTCAGTTGGACTTTTTTATACCCCTTTTTATTTACAGTTCATATTTTTTTCATGCACTTTAAAGTAAATTATGATCACTGCTTATGCATGGATAACTAGCAGTACATTCAGCTCCCTAGAATTAATTTGAGTCAACCAAGAGTTATTTTCACCTGAATCTGATAAGTGTCAGGCCTGATACATGGGCTGGACACAGAAGGTGTTGAAATCCAGTGTTCTGTTTCTCAGTTCACTTCTGATTAGCTCTAAAAATCAAATGTTCTTCTCAGTCTTTATCGAATAGGATTTCAGACAAGTTTCAGCTTCTTCTGCTGGTCTGCCACATACTAGTCTGACACTTTTTTCTGCAAAGAACTGTGTTCATAATGCTATTTGCGAAATGTTTTGGAAGAAGCATACAGTATATTTTAAATGTTAAATTTGCTGAATAGTAGTTGCCAGATACATCACAACAACCTTTTAGAATGACTGTACTAGATGAATGAGGCTCATAACAGCTACCTATACTACTTGTAGTATTTAGAAAAGAAAAATATGCTAACTGAGATAAAAATGCTAACTCAGATTTACTTGGTGGTGACTAAGGACAGTCAAAGTTCTAAATCAATGGAACCGTTAACTTCAAGCTATGTTACAATTCAGAATTTTAAAAAAAGTCTGCCAAATTCTGTTCCAGAAATACTGGTCAATATGCCTTTTTAAAAGCAAAATATATAGCCCACGTAAGGCTACTTGGAATGCTTTCTGCCTCCTTCCTGTGTAGTAATGAGCCAGAAGGCTTTATGTCATGGGTTGAGGTTGGATTCTGAAATATTCTAGGCTCAGGGCCTAGATTTGATGTACTTTGGAGTACTTTGCTCACTTTGATGTACATGGAGTCTTACTATTCTGAATGTCATCTAATCATGACTTACTCCAACAGTCATACATGCCGTGACAGTAAATATGGACAGAGACAGCCAGAGACAATGTGAGCCTGCTTTGGTGGTGGCATACTTGGCATATAGCAACACAAATATAAATCAGTTACACAACCAGACATACAGAGAAGTGACAGATGGGTTAGGTTAGCGTCTAGCCTAGTTCAATTAAAAAAGAATAAACCAATGTTTGTTACAAAATCTATCTACCAAATGTTGAGATTTTTGAGCAAACAAGGAAGAGCAAATGTGTGATCCAACAGTTTGACTACATTAATGATCATTATATTTCTGTTGTGGAAAAACCTAGTTCAAGTAGATTTTTTTCCACCTTTTCAGCATCTGTGTGTGAAATCTTGGCTTTACACATTGTGGAGTGCGGAAGAAATTGTTTTCAGCACTTTACCATGAAAATTTAACTGGACTGGATTTTTCTTTCAGCTTTAATTATTTAAAAGTTAGTTGCCTGTCCTGAATTACTTGGATAGGCACTTTCTGAAGCCATATATTAATGCTAAAGAGGTAATTTATTCAGCCTAAGATCAATATGAAAATTGAGCAAGGTAAATTGCCCTCTTGGATCACTTATTTTTCTTCATTAATTACAAAGAAGATCTAGACAACAAAGTTTGGTGAGATGAGTATGAGCCTTTACCAATGAAGTTAGAAGGAAGACATGGGGAAACGGGAACATAGAAATATATCTTACTTCTATGGAACAAACTGATTTAGTGAGATGTTTTTACAATGGATTTGGAAAAGAGCTTGTGTAAACTTAGAAGAATGTCTGAATGTGGGCAGTGGCACCAATATCAAACAGAGGAAATATAAAAGGATATCTTATTTCAGAACTACTCTTCCCCTCTCCATAAAAGGATAAGATCTCTTTCACAGGTCCAAAAATTAGGTTAAAAAATTTAATTGGATGAATCCAATTTGAAATATATTTAACTCATGATGGATTTTCTGGGAATGCAAGCTACTTTCTTATCTAGAAAAATCTTTTCACCCACATCAGAAGAGAGAAGAAATAACATAATGATGGGACTAAAGACACAGTTCAGTGTATTAACTGTACGGAATAACGATGATTAGAGACTGTGGCTTTCCATGTCTTGGACAAGGAGATTGATCTTGACTGTCAGAAAGTAAAAATCCTTCCCCTGATAACCAGCTGGAGGTTTGGATAAAATAAACTGCAGATTAGATAAAATAGCCTGTGCTTCATTTGACAGAGACAGCAACAAACTGTGTTGTGTTTGTTTGTTTTTCTTCTCATGACCATGAATAAAATGTTTAAAGAGAAGGTCAAGGGGATGGGGAGAAGAGCAATGTCCATGGCCATTGTTAGGACAGTTTGTTAGAACATTGTTATGGCACTTCTATAACAGAGGAAGGAGAAGATGCAGCAGAGATGTCCCAAGGGTGAAGACATATGCTTTACAGATATGTTACTGGACCTAGGTGAGAATCATGCCTTCCCAGAGTGGTACTGGAAAGAAAGGGAGATATTCTACAGCTGTTGAAATAACACTAGAAATTCATGTGGGAAACTGACTTAAACACAATTAATATAATCATCAAAGAAAGAAGTAAAGTGATGATATTGAGCAAAAGCTATCTTTGGATTACATTTTTTTCACTGGACTAACCAATCAAATATACTGCAACTAGACTTCCAAGTTTTTTTTTTTTTACATAGCTGTAATTTATGACACAGTTGCAAACAATCAACCTGAAGGCAAGGAACACAATAATAGGTTATTCTAATTTATGGAAGGTTTGAATGGAACTGTTCCTACCGTGACACAATCTATATTAAAGCAGAAATTTGAAAAAAAAAAAAAAGGCTTAGAAAATATCTAGAATTATTTAGAGGGGCAGTTTTACTCTCTATGAATTGTCAGCTGCAGACAAAATCAGACTGATTCATTTTTCAAACAAGCTATTTTGTCAGGAATATTTACTCTATTAAACACATGATGAAAAAAAGTAGTAAACTTTTTCCTTTTTTCTTCTTCCTTCTTTTTATTTTTTTACTTTTTTATCTATTCCTTTCTTTTTTTAGAGAAGACACCAACCTGTTAGAAGCTTCTTCCCATGCAAGAAATTAGCAGACAGTCCTAAACTGAAAAATATTAGTACCACCTAAAATGAGAATTAAAAGGTCACAAAAATTACTCAAAATCAATAACAATATTCTCATACAGAGAACTTTTGCAAGGAATAAAGATATATGATGAAGTATCAGGGAAATCTTAAAGTGTGAGACACTTTTGTTGTAATGAATATTTTTAGAATGTGCAAAGCACAAAATTAGCCCCCAAACAAAAGAATCTTTTTGTGTAGTTCCAGAGAACAGAATGAGTATTCTTGGCCAAAATAAAAAGTTGATCTAGTAATATATATATATTATTTTGCCACAATACGGGAAGACAACAGTACCCATTTTGGAAGGGCATTTACTAAAATAATTTGTAAAATGCTTCAAATCAAGCAACAATTTAATAAATCCT
Organism: Gallinago jamesoni; assembly: GCA_025769975.1. Classification (NCBI taxonomy): domain Eukaryota; kingdom Metazoa; phylum Chordata; class Aves; order Charadriiformes; family Scolopacidae; genus Gallinago; species Gallinago jamesoni. The sequence goes on along the minus strand of JAOQGH010000023.1, from coordinate 74,171,188 downwards.
TCCATGTACATTTCAGCAGGCAAGAAGAAAAGACTAATAGACCATTATGGAGTCACTACAGAGATTTGTCAAAGGAAGAAGAAAAGCCTGGGATATAAGTGTTCCCTTGATCCTGACAGTCTTACAGGCAGCTTTTAGTATCTCCACTGGATTCTCTTCATTCAAAGTGGTGGTGGCAAAACAAAATGAAACTACTCAAGGTAGATGATCTTTAAGGTCCCTTCAAACTTAAACAATTCTATGATTCTATGAAAATGCGATGGACCAATACCTCTTGAAATGCAAGTGTTGAACAGAAAAGGGTTTTCTAAAAATGATGAATGAAAAAGACTAAGGATGCAAAATTACTAACAAATACTTGTTCCTCATCTGCAAAAATTTTGCAGGAATGTGCTTTTGTTTCCCATTGTAAATAAACAGATAAAACTTGAGTAAAGTTTATTTACAACTTCGAGTTATAGGAAAAAATAATCCCACACTGTAAGCAAAGATCTGAAATGAGGTTGAACAGAATCTAAAGTGTATATAGCAGGACCTTTGAGAATGGTAGTATATTTTTTAAAAGTATGTTTTGTTGGGAAAAAAAATCAAGTTCCATAACACTGGATATTTTGTAAGGGGAAGAGTTAAAAACTCAGAAAGGAAAGTTGAAAACCTTAAAAGCAACATAATCCAGGTGGAAAATGTATTCTTTTTGAAAGGATGTATTAGCTAAATTAAGTTTTCCAGAATGTAATTTATGGGATTATGGTAAATAGGAATGGAGAATTAGAAAGAAGAATATAGTGCAGCAAATAAGCATTATATTAATATACATTAGTTCAAATGGTATTATATTGTCTATTGATTGTTCTATCTTCACTTTAGGTTTAAAATTTAGTGTTAATATTTAGTGTTTAGAATTATAACAATATCCATAAAATGAATACTTTGAGCATAAGTGAGTTTCTATACCAAACTGCTTATTTACCTTTCTAATTGTCTTATTCAAGTGCAAATAATGAACAAAATGCAATCAGAATGTTAGATGTCCACATCAGGAATGTAGTTAATCGCTGAAGTGGAACTTCTGATAAAAGGTACTTCCCAAACTGAAAAATTCTAACATGCTACTGAAAGCAAAGATGATAGATTTGCAACTCTTAGAGGCTGAGAGTTCTGTGCAAATGAATCATGCTTAAAAAATGGCTCCTAGAAATTTACAGCTTTTATGGGAAAAATACTTTTATTCTAATTAGGAACAAGCAGGACTGGATCCTGGTTCAGGAGAGAACTGAATGAACTTTAGGGTGCAAAAATAAACTGGTTTACCCTCTCCAAAATACTTTGGAGAAGAAACTGTTATATATACATCCTGATTGAAGGACAAGACAGATCTGTTTTGAGGCTGTATACAAGTAATTCTTATAGGTAGTAAGTCATATGGAATTTGTAGGTAGTTGAAAATATCAGCTAGATGTAGTAAAAATACAGACAAAAATATCACAGTTGGAGAATTGACAGTTAGTCAAAAATCCAGTCAGACTCTCATTAATTGACTCTGATATCAATCTACATGCCCTACCCAATTTTCTTTCATCCTTCTTCATCTCCTGCCTGAACTTAGAGAGCCAAAGCCATCTTTTTTTTCCCACATTCTTCTATTTTATACTGCTATAATATTCACAAAGGAGTGCAATAGCAAGGGTGTATGCAACAATGATTGGATGTCATTAATTCAAGTTGCAACTACCCTGATCATTAGGAGTAATTGAGGAAGAGTAAGAGACCCTGAGAAACTGATCATTTTTATACTGTCCTTGAGCACAAGTATCACAGAGGTCCAGACCTTCCTACAAAACTACCAGAAAACCTGGTGACAGTACAATGACAAAAATCTTGCTTGAAGGGAAGATAATATTCATTGCTCTGCCTTCATTTACTAAACTGGTCATTTAGTTGTAGATGTATGTTAGTTTGGTCAAACATGATTTCTACTTCATAAATCAACGTTGACTATTCCAACTCACCTTCTTGTTCTTCTTATGTTAGCAAAAAGCCTCCAGAGTGATGTATTCCATCACCTTCCCAGGAAATGAACTGCGGCTGAACAACCTGTAGTTCTCCAGAGCTGTCTTCTTGTTCTTCTTGAAAATACAACTGGCATTTTCTTTATTCTAGTCCTCAGTCATTCCATGGGATTCTTAGAAGGTCCCTGAAGAGACCATGATTTTCTTTTCTGAAGTCCCAGGATGTGATCCTGCTGTTTGCCGCCTTCCCTCCCTTCAGAATCCTGAACTTCACCACCTCAGAGTCACAGCAGCAAAGGGCATTCCCAAACTTAAAATCCCAGACTAGCGGGATTAAAAAGAAGCTTAGACATCATCTTTAAATATACAGAAATATTTCAGGTTATCATGCATTTAACTAGATGATAACTCATATCTCAAATAAAGCCTTTATTCTGTAGGTTTAAAACAAATTTGTGTACAGGTGTCCACAGGTACACCTGTGAATAAATACATGTTCACAGTGTCTAAGAAAGCCCAAAGAGATTTTTGTAAGAAAAGCATTCAGTACGTCTTTATTGCCCTTAGGATGTAAGATATGAATGTTGAGAAATGTATATAAATGGGAGAAATGTATTAATGGGTTGTTGTATTAGCATTTGCTGCCTTTAACAGACTTTTGATACCTTTTACATTCAAACTTACACAAAAACTTTGAAAAAGTTATTACAAAAATGGTGTGCATGATCATAGAGATAGAATTAAACTGTAAGAATGTGAATTATGCTTTATAAATATAAATAAGGTATTTACATTTCTTACAAATATCTGGCCAAACTTGCTGCATGTCTCATGTAATGAGAATCCTAGACTTACACTGGGCCATTAATTTATATTCCAGACATTTAATACTATATATCAGAATAATGACCCTGTTCTCTCTCCCTTCAAGTCCTAGATTGAAGCATAAATTTATTTTGATTGAATCTGCTTTCTCTGGATAACATGTGCTACCCTTGCAGAACCTATTGTCAGAATTTAGTATACCCTTTAATGCAATTCTGGAATAACCAGTGAGACAGCCATAGAATACAGCATTAAAATAAAATCTAATGAAGCCACAGTGGTTGCATTATTATGATGACTAACTGCTAGAAAAACGGGAAAAGACTGCTGTGGTTTTTTAATACTGCCAATGGTATTTTCCTCTTAGTATTTCCAGAACAGACGAGGCCACAACCATCATAAAACATGTCCAGTTTTATTTTGTTCAAAAATAAACAAACACTAGAATAACAAAAACCTGCTACTTGTATTTTCAAGAAATATCTTTTTCCTGTGCTTCTTTATATGTCTAACTTTTTTTGAGATTATTGGTTGCTATGGCAGACTGTTGTGTCTTTTTTTGATATCTTTACTAATAAGTATTCATTGTCATTCAGTGAACATACTTTTTTAGTCATCAAAGCCTTCTTAATGATGATGGTGTCAAAAAGAACATTCCAGCAGATGCACTTATCCCTTATGTCAAGTCAATTCAAGAGGTTTTTCATTCCTTATCTATGACATGACTTAAACTGCCCTTGCCTATAGCAGAAATAAGGTTGTCCAACTGAATTTTCAAATTTATCAGTTTAAAGCCTCTTTTTAGGGCACTAAAAGTTATCTTTATTGAATTAATTACACAAACACATAGATCTATGCTTTATCTACAGTCTGAACAGACTAAGACCAGGTGGATGAGGTGATTTTCTGACCTGTCTCAGTACATTCACTGCAACATTCCTGGTAAATAGTTGGCTATTTTATTTTATTTTATTTATTACTTTTCTTCTTCTCCAAACATCACATGCTTGGCTGTAAAAGTATCAGCTGTATTTCAACTCATATTTAAGCCTGATCAGTTCCCTCAAAAACAATCTCTCTGCAACAAGATATTGAAAGTTAGCTCTTAAAATGAACATTATGGAATTTCACACTTAACCAGCTAAATGTAGTGAGGCTCTAGTAATAACATGACAGAGGATTTAGTATTTTCCCTGCAGATATTTCAACTTTCATTAATTAGTTGAGTTGTTCTTTATTGGTGCTCCAATAAAGCCATTTACCAACAATGGTAAAAAGGTATCAGAAACAGATGAGGTGTTTCTCATGCCAGGGAAACAAACCAGGGAAGCTGTCCACTCAGTCCAGCTACGTTTGTGTACTGAATTAATTCAGAGATACTTGGTTTTTGAGGCTTTTGAAAACTGGGTCTTTCTTCTCCCTCAAGGTGCAAGTATAAGTTCAAGTTTAATATCACACAGAGAACCAGTTTCATTAGTGAAAGCATGCAATCATCCAAAGTTCTATTCTTTTTCTTCTGAAACCAATGATATGCAAACAGTGTCTACCTGCACTTATGATGAGATTACTGCTTTGCCAGAAAGGATGAATATCATAGGGTTACACGAAGAAGTAAACCACACACAGCATGACACTAAAACCAAGTCTCATTAGTTCCCAGTTGATGCTATGACCTAATAAATTGTCCTAATTGTAGAAACTCCATGGAAATGGAATAACACACAACTCGGTGCTGTGTTCTGAGGTAGGAAAAAATAAAAATACTTCTTTATTTCTATACCATTTAGCCCATAATACAGATTATTTATGAAATATTCCTAAAAATTATTGAATATGGGAATGTTTTGGCATGCTAGCCTAAGCCAAATAAGTTCTATTTTCTGAACTTTGCCATTGGTTCAAATTCTCAAATTATTGCACCCAAAACTCAGTTCAGAATTTCTGTGATTTACCAGTAACTAGAGGAGCAGAAGGACATCATCATTATAAATCTGCTTGTACTTCCCAGCTTGGTGTATGTCTTGAGTATCATTCTTATAACTATATGACTGTGCTGACCAATGTTCATATTTTTGTTCATTTTTATCAGAACCCATTTTGTCAGTTTGTCAAGTTCATTTAACAATTAAATTCTGACATTCAACATGTTTGAAGTCCCTCTTTGTTGGGACTGTCTGCAAATTAACACACATACTTTCTGTTCCTTCCAAGTCACTAATCCAAGTCACTAATGAAAATATCCAATGGTACCAGACCTAGAGAGAGCCTCTGGATCATAGTCGGTACATCTTTTTGGTTTAACAACTAGTAAGTACAGCCCAAGAACAAATGTTCAAATTTTGTTCTCCCATTTGATAAAGTTTAATATCCTTATGTCATCTACTGAGACATCTGTTACTTCACAGGAATCAACAAGTGTTTATAAGGTTTGATGCCCTATTTTATATTGAAAGTTTTAACAATGGCTATTGTGTTCTTATTTATTTGAGAAAAACCTGTACTGCTTATTATCTCTTTCTTGAAATCTAAGTGTTTGGAAATTATTTCATTGAATGATAACAACTGTCTGTATTCCTTACATACTTGCTTCTAATGCAGGCAAAACACTTTCTCTTATTTTTTTTTCCTGGTTTTCTAGAACCTTTTCCTGTCCTCTTCACTTTCCTAAAGAAAATGGCTTTATTTTCTAGGTACTCTTGTGTGAATTTCACAAGACACAGACAATGTGAAGACATCTAATTTATGTAAGCACTTTCTAAACTGTTGTTTCCCTGTTTTACCACTCTGCCCTTGATACTGCTAGCCAGCTAATCATAGCTGACTCTTTTTGTGAAGACGGAATGAAAAGGACTTTAAACATGCTTTCTTCTCTGCTCCAGCTTTTCTTTTCTGCTGAATAGGAAGACAATCTGTCTGCCATTTCTAGAGATATTTGTAAAGAAGACATTTCTATATTACAAAGCCACTAAATATCTGCCAACAAGTGTGACTGGTCTTTTTTCTCTGAAAATTTAACTGCTACAAATATAAACATTTTTGTACGGTTGGAATGCTAAGTTTTTTGCATTTGAAATCATCTCACAAGCTGAAATTATATTTTCAGTGTTTTTACTTTTTAAAATGGAAATGGACTAATAGAAAAGGGGTTCCATATTGTTGAAAGTTTGAGTTTCTTCTAAAATTACAGGACAAAGTTTTTCCGTTATTTCACATTCCTAAATGTAAAAGTATTCACCTGAAAGAAATACTACATATGTAAATTGTAAAGAACATCTCTTTATCTGAGAAGAAAAATAAGCTCTAATACACATCTTCTCACTGCTTATCTGAAGTGATTTTTCCCCTTCTCTATCTCTCCCTTCTATCCCAAAAAATAATAAATAACCCTAGCAAATATTTCTTTTTCACAGTTCAAATACACAAAGCACCTCCTTCACAATATTTCCAGAAACAAGTTGAATTTTGGTCTAATTGAGTAAAAATCCTCATCCCAGTCATGGCACTGGAAATTTCTATCAACTATGTCCAAATTTAGAAGATGAGCACAAGGTAGATATTGACTACAAAGATCACCCTTGAGGATATTTAAAAGAAAATCTGGCATGCGTAAAAATGAAATGATAACAGCCATTAGCTACCAGGGATGTATTCTTTTTCAATTTTCCAAAAGACAAAATGTATTTACTAAAAAGATAAACTGTGACTGTCAAAATAAAAAAAATAAATAAATTCCCCAATCCCAACCACACTTAAAAGAAAAAAAAAAAAAGATGTTTTTATCATTGACAAGCTTAGTGGCTAAGAAGGTTTTAACACACGTAGTAGGACTGTTTGCAAAGCTATTTTGTACTGTGGTCTAGCCACCTGTTTATGAACGAGAATATCTTTTTCTTTTGTACAGTGGAAAACTTTAAACACATTTAAAGTCAGAAACTTTTTGTTAAAAAAAAAGTTTTTGATATCCCCAATACTTAATATAGTAATCACAAGATTTCAAACTGCTTTTCACAAGTTCATTATATAGCAAAAGTTCTTGGGGAAGGGAAACATTCTCATTACTGTTAATTGGTACCAGTATAAAGCTATTCTGTTGACAAATAATGTTTAAGAAAAACGCATGATAGAAGCTACATATATATATATATATACACACACGGCAAACTCCCAGTTAGTGCTAATTTCTGCTTTACTTCTCTTTATTCTAGTATGGTAGTCAGAGACAGCATTAGGCATTGGATTAAATAATTTCCATCCATACCCAAAGCATCTTAAAACTTCTCACTAAACAAATAGATTATATGTGTGTATGTGTATATATTTACACAATGTTCTATACGGAAATAATGTTCAGGGCAACTCTGAATATTATTTCCTTATTAATGCCTGAACTTTCATTTAAATTGTGTAAGGCAGAAACTCCAACTCATTACATGAGACATTACACAAAAAAAAGAAATGTCCTTTTTGCAAACTGCTTGTAGTCCACAAATAATAACAGGCAGGTCTTCAAATATCTTGAAACACAGGACATGTAGAGGGTATTTACAGGTGGTGTGATGAGTAGTAGTCACAGAGCATCAGCTGGATTGTTTGAAACACGGATTGATTGATTGAAACTAAGAAAGCACCAGGGACTGTGAGATTCCTAAACAGTAACAACATAGAGACAGTTTTTAGAACAAAATTATTAGAGATTGGAATGGAAATTAGTTTTTCTCATAAGAGATACTCCTTTGGAGAGGTGGAGGAGGGAAGTCTTATATTAGTGCTTGTATTAAATCTTAAAAAGTATGTTTATTTTCCTCTCACTGAAAACTAACTGAACAAAACTGTTCCTCAAAGCCTATTTTTCAACTAGAAAAGAATAAGATGAGCATCTGAACAGACTTTCAATGAGGCTGATGTGGAAACCAAAGACATATGTGCCCCGGTTTGAAGTAAAACTGAACCAATGTTGTGACCTGTGATGGCCAATCCTGCGGTTCCCATCCGTCACAGAGCTTGAGTTGTGCCATAGTCGGACCCCACCCCAATAAATCTGTCCTGTTTTCAGCTGAAGCTCCCAGGATAACAGTCCCATTGCTGGCAAGCACTGGGGAAGTCCCAGACTGGACTCAGTGACGGACGGGAACTGGATTCCAGCTCTGTAGTCAGGAACGCACAGATCAGGATCAAAGGCAGATGAACACACAGGGTCCTCTTCAGACATTGGCCATTGCAGGAAGAGAGTTGACCCTTTGATCCCTTAGCTTTTATACTGAGCATGGGGCAGATGGGATGGAATACCCCAGTTGGTCAGGTTTGGGCCACCTGTTCTGTCTGTTCCTCCCCACAGGTGTGACCCCTCTATGCTTTTCTATTTCCAACCCTCTAAGGGGCAAATAACGAAAACTGGCTGACCTTGGTTGTTATAGCAGTAAGTATAAGCAAGGACCTCTCTGCACACCATTCCTTGGCATGGAGCACAAACGTTGGCCTTATCATCCTGAGAACGACCAGTTTTCTCCACAGTATGCTGTTAGTTTCAGAGAGTTAGAAGAGGCCTAGCTAAAATGTGAAATTATAGAACACAAAATTGGTTCGGTTTTACTTCAAACTGGGACAACATGCATGTGGCAAAACTTCATTGCTTCAAAAAGATTTTCACAAGCTGGGGTAGCATCTGGAATACCTCAGGTAAATGAACTAGCAAAAAAGTTTCACAAAACTAAATCAGGATATATTACCACTCTGAAAACAAGAAGGTATCATAGTCAGCGACTGCTCCTTTATTGTTTTTAGCTGGTGGGAATCCCAATGGAAAGTAGTGTAGCAAATAAGTACCTACATGAGTATGTAGGTGGGTGGGTGTATACTTTAATGACACAAGAGTCTAAGGGAAAAATAGCATACAAAAGAAGTAAAGTAGAGGTTGTTCATGAGCAAGATAACACTGGTAAGATGAGCCGTTATATGTTGGGGAAAAAAAAAAGTCTATTAACTTGTAAGGACCCTTGTAAGAATCTCATGTATGCTCATGCCCATGTTGCTGTATACCCATTTCTACAAGCTTGGAAGAAGCCAGTAAAATCCCTACTGAGAATTATGACACAGGTGCACAAATGCAGAAGAACTCTGTATTGCATTTGAACATTGTTTTTTTTTTAAATAAAATCCATGGAAACTTGGTGCATGTTATTAGCTGCTGTGTCTTCTTTTATGTTTCTGCACCATTCCGTTCTATGTAGAACAATAAATAAATATTTATTTCAGTGAGGTTGATAAATTTATGATGCGGTTGTATCCCTCTGTCCACAAGGTATGAGCCATCTCTGAATGTGGGGACTGAACAAGCCTAGTTCAGTCTTTCACATCTGTAAAAAGACCTACCCATTGAGCCAGATTTCCTCATTCCCTGGGAGGAAATCAGCAGAGGCAAGTAATGTTGACTGAAAATGTTTTTAACAGTTAGTCTGGCAATTGGCTGTGTTTTTAACATTTGGCTGTACCAAACCAGCCTTATTGCCAGCATAGCTCCACATGCTAATTACAGCAGTAGTGTAGAATACAAATGAGTTTCACAGGACAAAAAGAAATGCACACTAAAGAGCAAAATCAAACAACTTTTCATACGTGGTCCAAAAAATATGACGTATTTAACTCTGAACCCAAAAGTTCCTGTCAGAGAATAGAATCCAACTGTTTATATGAACACTCAAAGATGCTTGAAATAACAGATAACCTTCAGGGTTGATATTTTGATGATACTGACCCAGGTAGGCTACAATACATATACAGTTTATAAAGAATACCTATTAGCTCTTAAAGAGTTGAATAACTTGGAGTGTGTTTTAGAAGCATTGATAATTGACTTGAAAACAGTCCATGATGTACCATTTATATGCTTATTAGTTTATAAACCTTGATGATATCAAGGAATTTATAAGTTTCACTGCTCCACTTGAGCAGCTCCACTACTCAGCTGAAACACTAAGAGTCATGGAAGATACAGGCTCCAATAGAGCAGTACTGAATTCCAATAGCATGCTGTAATATGTTTTAGTAAATTGTACATTTTGTTTCCACATGTCCATTTGAATGAAGAGTTCAGGAAGAAACTCAGTCTATGGAATTTTTTTTATTTCTCAATTACTGCCTCCAAACATCCCCATATACTTGGCCAATTAGAGTTCTTCAAAACAGCATTGTTCTCAATGAGACAATTCTTTCAAGCTGGATTTGACAACTACCAAACTTTAAGATATGCTTAACTTTAGGCATGACTACTAATGTTGAACATTGTATTGGTTCTGCTGATCTAAAGACTACAGTGTAAAATGCTAATCATTCCTTACCTTATCCTTCAAAACAAATTATAGGATACTTAGGGTTGTTCAAAACTTCCACAACTTCTCCACCAATATGGATTTAATATAATTTTGTAACTAATTACAAAATTAAATGTCACAGTCAACATGTTGAGAGAAAAATTAGAGAATTACATTCATTCACTTGAATATTGAAATAAAATTCTAATCATTTACATATTTTCAAGTTTTCAATTTGCCAGTTTGTTTATTCTAATTAAAGTTATGCATATAATGGGATAAAAAATGCATGCTATCTGTTGCTAAACCATATCCTTCAGTAATCTGTATCACTTGATTATTTATGGGAAGGAAATTTAGCAAGCCAAAATAACTGATTTTTCATTTTGAATTCTTTTTTTAATCGGGCTTGAAAAACATAGCTCAAATTCAGAGCTAAGCAATTTGTTTAATTCAATGGCATCCAGCTTTTTGTAATTGCCTACACAGAGCAAAACTTTTATTTACACATTTTATTGGAAATGTTAAGTGCAAAATGGAATTTTATAATATATTTGGTGCATTGACAGAATAAACCTAAAATTTCAACCAGAAAGGGAACATAGTTTTCTCTATGCATGCAGAAAGGTAGAAGAAATGGTCTAAAATTATCAGAAAAAGATCTTTTACAGTGTGATTTAAATCATTATTACTAGATTCAAGAATCATAAACTTCATGAGTTACAATCAAATTAATTCCTAGTCATGTTAAATCAGATGCAGGAAGAGTGTTACAAAGAAAGTAGTAAACTAAGTTTTCTTGCCTCTCTAAGTTTCAGAGAGACAAGACTACATTATTCACCTCTCAACATTACTATAGAGCTCACAATGCACGCAAAGTTAACAAATATTCGGACAAGATTTTATCTGAAAATTTATCTCAAGTTATAGCACTACAAAAGATACATCATGTGCTACGCTTAAAGCTCTTATTTGTATGGAAACTGATAGTATGTTTTTTGTTTTTTTTTCCTGAGGATATAACCTTAATGTCGAATCATAGGCTTTGCATGGTTTTGAAAGTCTGTAGATATATGGGTTATGAGAAGAGCAAAATTTCATCTTTTAATTTCATTCAGATGTCATTTCTGATAAAATTTCTCATGCGAGGATAAAATACCTTCCGAGGCTTGAGGAATGCATTCTTACAGTGTTTTAATTCAGTGACTCCATATGACCATTTTTAAAGGTTAAAATGACCTAAAACTTTATACTGAATTTCTAATGTTAAATGTTATCATGACAGTCATAAATATTACCTGCAAAAAAAAAAAAAAAAATTATTTTTTAGCTATCAGGTAGGTATGGAAGCATGCAGAAAAAATTAGTTCTTCTTTTATTAAATTTTATTTAATACTTACCTGGGATAAAGTGTTTTTACAGTAACATTTCAGAAAATAACTTCAAGAGGTTTACAGTTATAACAATTTCCTTATATTTCAGATTTTGCTATCATAAGTAAGACATTTGCTTTTCAGTTTTGCAGGGAAAAGAGAACTCTTTTTTTGAGTAAAACCTGCAAGATAAGAGCTCCCATGGTCATCTGTGTAGCTAGCTGATCAAAGAAGGTTTCTTTTCTCTCTTAAACACATGCTTAAACAAAAGGCACAGTGCTAAAAATGGCTAATTTGTCTTAATGATCAGTCGATATTGGCATGCAGCAAAAGGGGAAAAAAACAGTATGAAAGGTTAAGAGAAGAGAAAAACAAAGCAGTAATAACATTTTAAAAATCAAATAAGAAATAAGAAAGCAGTGTATCTCAACTGATGATTTAGCTGAAATGAAATAAGACATGTTTCTTACAGCAGCTGGTTTCAGATGGAATATAATCACACTTCTAAAAGCAAGTAGGATGGCACCCTGCCAAAGTCCCTGAAGTAGTGCCTTGTGATTCACACTCTCACAGCAAGCTGTCCTAAGCTAGGAGCCCTCTCACACGGTATTTTACACCTTTATCTGTTTGGGCAAATACCTGTGGCTGCGTCTAGAGGAGTGCCCTATGCAGTGGTGGGGCTTGAGCTGGCTGTACTGCTACACCCTTGTTGCAGGTGTATTGATGGAAATTTGGCACACTTTTGGGCAGTGCCAGCAGGCACCCTCCAAGACAAACTATGGAACCAGCATGGGGGGTTATTGCAGGTCATTCCTAAAAGATTGAAAGTAATAGTCTCACTCCAGAGACTAGGACAGTTTAATCCTACAGTCTTCACCAGTTGGTATGAGCACCAGAGGAGAGGCTCTTTTCTATATTGTTTATCAACTTAGATATAATATGCTTTCCCTGTATGCAGCACTAGAGTTTCTGAAGAACACCAGAGAAGTAAAGTAATTTGGTTGGTTCATAATATTTCCAGTTACGAAGTTTTAACAAGTTCACCCCAAATTTTCTCTGTGCTTAGGGGAAAAGTAATTGTCTCACAGAGTACCATGAACATGATATATAATTCATGCCAATTACATGTTTCCTTAAGAATCAAGCTAACTGAGACTGTATTCCTAGTTTTAACATCTCTTCTCCATAAACAAAATCATAATTTAGCTACAGAGACATCACTGAATGAGCAGCAAAGCCTTAAACTGATGTGGAACTACTGTCTTTTCTTTAACTGATAATCAAAAAGAGCTAAAGCCCCAAGTAAACGAAGTGGAGAATTTCAGCTTCTCCATATGAACAAATAATTATACCAAACAATGTGCAAATCAAGAACAAATTACTAAAGGCATCTATGAATAATTTAGAACAGTAAATAATTCCAAGCTTTTTGCAATTGGAGGAAGCAGAAGTTATGGTAAAAAGAGATGCCCAGGTATAATTTACTAAAAAAGGCAGAGTTCTAACCTACCAGTATTTTAAATAGTTTTAGAACAAGAGAGATGATACATCTCCCATAGAGCTGTTTTACGTAATAAAGAATGACTTTGAAATTTATTTTTAAATGCCTCCTGATTTACTTGAGAAAATATTATAAACTGCCTCCAACTCCTGTAGATCAACTCTCATAGGAGAGTCCTTTTTCTATGAATTTAGATTACCTTTCGCAACTCAGTATTAACAGAGGATGAGGGCCTCTTAGATGTATAGAAAAGATCATGGTATCATGGACATCCAGTGCAAATGAGTTTTTTTCTCCACATTTTAATTTCCACTTACACCACTGTTTTCTTAATTTTCAAATATATTAGTAAATTCCATGCAATTTTTCCTCATCACATTCTCTTCTTTATTATTATCAGTGCACATTTTTTATGTTTACCTGTATGTTCACACATATATATACTCTCTAACACAGTACAAGTAAAAAAGTCTATTGCAGAAAAACGTGAAACATCATTTTTCACTGTAATGCTATATTTAAGATGTTGACATAAAACTTTGCAAGTTGCTTATAAATGCAGCTATTATTTTATAGTAAGATGCATAACAAATGTCTGTCATGAACAGATTTGACTCGGAGAATGTTAACTGCCTCCTGACTGCTGAAGTTTAGAGAAAAAAGGTAATAAAGCTTTGCTGAGATAACACAAATATTTTCAAAGACGTGACAGTTTTTAAAGACAACAAAAATCTTTTTATTTTGGAAGATAACAAGGAAAGTGTTTTTATTTGAACTTCAGGTAATTTTGTTACAACAGAAAAAGTCTGATCCTCTGAGAATTTTCTATCCAAATAAGTGACTTCAATTATCACTGTGTAAATGAGGTGACATTCAAAGTTGGTATATGGCAAACCCACATCTATGAGTCTTTAATTGAATGTCAATAATACACATTATTCCAATGAGAGGAGACCTTGCCTGAGGAAGGAATATTTTAAGCCTGTCAGAAGAAAATTTCTTTTACAGCGAACAGAAAGTCATTTACCCATATTTAAGATTTTCTATCTGTGGTATTTCAGGTGTAACAGCTGGGTTTAGTGGAATGCTTTATTTTTTGGTTTCGCTAATGGAGTATAGAAATGGTAAAGAACAAACCATGCAAAAGGAATGAGGAACAAAGAGGTAAGGAATCACAATTGCAGTAGTTCATTGTAAAAGTAGTAGTTCATACCAGTTCCTTTGCAACTGAAACTGATTTAAAAACCTCCACATAAGAAAGAGAAAGAACCCACAAGAACTCTTTTACTTATGCTGAACTTAACTTTTGGACTTAAAGTAAATACAAATTCCCCTTTCTAGACCCAGATGTTTATGAAACAGTTTATGTTCATGGCTAAGCTGAGTTGTTGAGTTAATCATTGTGTCTCCCTGCCATCTTTTGCAAAGAAAAACTATTTCTGATGCTTAGTGAGATAGATGGACTCAAGAAAAACCTAGGCCAGAGTTGAGGTATTCACAGTCCCGCTGGCCAGGTAGGAGGATAAGAAAACAAATCAGTCTCCTCTTACCTTCTTCTTTACCTTTCTTCTATTTAACAATATTAATCTTTGTACTTGCAGCTGTAGTACAGTAAACATGTCTCTAAGAGACTATAGCTCTCAGGCTCCCCAGTTTTCGTATCAGAGAGGTATTTTATGGGTCAAATGACAGATACTGAGCAAGACTCCCACCTTTCTCATAGGGAGTCAGTTTGAATAAATCTCATATTTTTAAGCTACTATCTATGGAGAAAACAACCATAAGTGCCATACTTGCCAAGACTGGAGGGATTCTGAAAACAAATGCTGCTCCAGTTGTTATTGTTGTTATTATTATTATCGTCATCATCAATGTCTTTCACTGTCCTTTAAAAGAAGCCAGCATTCTACTGTCCTTTTCAGTTGCCAGATATTCTGTCATATGTTTGAATATAGGGTCACATTAAATGCAAATTTTGGAATGTAACTTTATGCATTCATAAATGCTGGATATAATTATTTAGTTTAAAAATTCTGGTATGTACTTTTATACTCTCTTCTCAAAGATACAACAAATTTGTTTTGTGAATTTGCTGCATGACTAAATCCCTGCAAGAATTTATGAAACAAAAGACTTGAAATGCATCTGAAAAGAAGGTTTTAGAACAACCTTGTCCAAAACCACAGTCTTCCCTCTCCACCTTTTTTTTTTTTTCCCCAGTTGGAAAATCTGTTTCTAATTTGCTCTCTCTTTTTTTGAAGTATAGAGAGCAAACTATACCATAACTAAAACTTGCCTTCATCACTTAATTATAATTTTGCAGGGAACTTACAAAGCAAAAACACTACAAAAAACCTGAACTGAGCAGCAGAGGGTTGTAGCTGCAATTTATAAAATGTACAACATGACAGGCTAAGTCAGGAAGAAAAGTACCTTCAACTAAGACTGCATCTGTGTGTCAATATAGTTTTCCAAATAAGACAGAAGACAATAGGATATTGGTATTTATAAAATGAGTCCTGAGAAAAGCCCCACAAGATAGATAGCAGCAAGTGATGGGGAGCTGCTCCATTGGATGGAGTTGCATTCAATGTATTGCTTGCACTTCTTGTTTAAAACTAGACTTCTTCCTTTGAGATCTTTATATAGCTTGTGATATTTGAGAAAGTTACAGTTCAACAAAATGAATACAGAATGGGATGCACCATAAGCTGACACAGAAAGGAATTGGTTTAAATAGAGTATGTGGAAAACTGTTGCCTTATATATGGTTTGACTTCAGTAACTAATTTGCAGTTGTCTTAGGAAACTATATGCATTACTGCAGAATATATACATTGTAAGCTTTTGAACAGTATAAATTTAGTTTGCAAGGGTTGTATAATTATGTTGTGCTTAAACAGATGCAAGACTAAACAACATCTTTATGTTCTTATAGATAACTTGTTTCTGGAGGGGAAAACATCCCTGTTACTTATACGACAGCCTTAATACAATAGTCTTTCCATTTATCTTCTCTCCAGTCGTTTCTGGAGTATATGTGACTTTGGAGACTTACCTGACTTGCTATTTTGTACTCAAATTCTAACCTCAGAAAGAAGTCTGTGCCCTCTCCATAGAAGAACATGCCCTGTTTCAAAGTTGCAAGAATCTCATATCTGAAGTGCTGAACTTTCCAATAGCTTGGAATCTCATTAGATAGTTGTCTCACAAAATCAATATTATTTTTTTTTCTGAAGCCATCCAAGTAACCAAAGGTAACAAACAATTTTAGTTACAAGTTAGGTATCTTCCAGATTTAAGACTTGTTTTTCAGAAATGGTGTGGACTTGTATGAAGTAAGATATAGGAATCTTCTTTCCAAAGGCTTTTAAACTAAAACTTTGCTAGATAAGTGACTTTACAAGAGTTCTTCTTTGTATCAGTAGAATAAAATCTGGGTTATTTCTCAGGAATCCTTCCTGAGGATACTTAGCATACAGTTTTGTCTGGTTTTAGTAACATCATTTTTCTGTGCAGTAGACATTCCTCAGTAGGACCTAGTTAGATAGTATTTGAGGATTCTATTTGATATATATTTGTGACATTTTTATTAACTATACAATAGCATTTTAATGTGGAAATTGTTAAGGAGTTCATTAGTTCCAACAGGGCAAAGTGATTTTGTATATGCAAAACAGGTGTTTCAAAAAAGTTAAAACCTTGAATAAAAAGCATATTGATTGTTTTAGGTATGCAAAAGTTTATGCTGACAGGTTTATGATGCAATATGCAATATACACACGTATAACAAATGCGTTTGTGTCTGCACTGTGTTGAAAAAATGAGTTGCAGTAATTAATTATCTGTTTCAGTTCAATTTGCTTTCTATTGAGAACAACTCATGCTGTTTTATAGTACTTAATAAAATCTAATCCATTAGACAATGTGATAGAATCTTATAATACATACTGACTGCAGGCCCCCTTTGGTTCTAAAACCAATTTATATGTAGATGATACCCATTTTAAATCTCCTCCAAAATAATTTAGTTTATAGTTTCAAATAGTACAAACTAAGTACTTCTTGAAGGCCAACATCAAGTTCACAAACTCTTTTGGTTGTGCTGTTCATGTAAAAAAAGGATTCATTTTTTCAAGGTATGAGCTAAAACCCCACAATGTTCACTAATTTAAAAAACAAAGATGAAATGAGACAACTATCATGTAATTTTGGGTCTTATTCTGAAAGTTCATTGCTAGCATATGTGGAAATACAAATTAATAAATAGAGCAATTGGGAAATGTTCTGGAAAAAAAAACAGAAAAAAACCCCTTTGTTCTCCTCACCAAGGATAGATCTCACTAAAACTTTTACTGATTGCCTTTTTAATCAACTGTTTGAATAGTATATATACTTGTTAATTTTATTGGTTTTTTTTAATTTTGCTTTGCAAGTGTTAATATAATAAAATGATAAAAAATAAAGAAAATAAAAAAATATTTGTATATAAATAGTATTTATATTACTAAGAAGGGCAGCTTAGAAGGAAGATCAAGGTTTATATTATCATCCAGACTCAAAAGGAAAAAAAAAACCCAAACATAACCAAATCTTAATAATTGCAGGACAGAAAAACTGCTTCAGACACCACAGTATGAGAAAATCACATGCCATTAATTTGATTAATATAAACTTTATTTATGACAAGCAAAAAGCATTAAAAAAATTAAATCCTATATCTCTAAGTTAAAATTTATTTTTCTCTTTACAAGTGACTAAATATTGAGAAGACAGTAGAAAAAAAGAGAAGAATTTTTACTTCTTTTTCCAATTTTTACACACAAAATGCTTCTAAAAGTTCCAAGTTGGGAGAAATTCGTCAACACAATTGAAACTGGAAATTTAATTTGTGTCATTATTATTTATTTTTGTCTAACATATAATTATCATGCAGCTGTACCAAAGCATTTCTGAACCCAAGAATACTATTCTCAGAGGGAAATGTTTTGTTTAGGATACATCTAACATTGTGCTTTACCCTTGGGGAGTTACCTTTTAAATAAATATATAGGAATCACGCTGGCATCATTTTAACAAATATGTTCCAAACTAAAGATTTCTATACTGTGGCCCAAGTGTCAGAGACAGTCATGGTATTAATTCAGTTCTTTCCGAGGGATTCATTTCATGTTTCAACATTTCAAAATTTGACAACTGAGCTTATTTTAGTTATCCTAAGCTCCTTTGTAGCCAAGAGGAAAAGAAAGTTTAGAGTAAGAACTTTCCTATAAAGATGAAGTTTCTGGGATAAAAATATAGTAAGCCTGCCTGCTACCATAAAAACTTCACTTGACTGGAAAGTGAAGCACAACACTTATCTAGCATTTGATAATGGTAATACAAGTAAGAGGACAAACTTACAGCACCTGTGAGAGAACAGCTAGGTGTGTTTCTAGATACTCGTAGTACAAGCAATTTATCTCTCTTAATATCCCCTGATTCATTTAGAAATTCCTAAAACTTTTTTTTTTTTACCTTTTTTATTTGTATTTCTTCATTGGACCTTTTAGTGAAAAATAATCCCCCCAAAAGTCTAAGGTATATATGCCTTAGAGAAGCGAGTCCAAAAAGTCTCAGTGCTTATTTATGAATAGACATAGCCAGATTAATTGCATTACTGTTTAATGGAATAAATATTCAATTGCTTTTGCAATTGCCTTTCAATTAAGTAAACTCTCCACAGCTAATTTAAGTGTCAGAAGAACAGGACTGAAAGCAGACATTTTTAACTACAAATTAAAGTCCATAGATCTTTTTGTCTCCACTCCTATTTAAAAAGGAGAATAATGAATTTTCAATTTTGTGAAGCAGTTATAAAGTTGGTCATCTTTGAGCTTCTTTTATGAATTGCAGTGTAATTCAAATGCTTCTTTGTACAGAATAGTTAAAATATTATAATTCTCTGTTTAAGAAACTTTCCACAATGTTACAAAAAATGTCTGTGCTTGCCATGTATACTGAAGTTTTCCAGGTTTCTTTTACATTTACAATTTCTCATAAGGTTATGAAAATAATGAAAAAAAATCCCATGCACTTTTTAAGTTCATCAGCTTCATACCAGAAACAGGTGGCAGCAAAGATATGAGGCCAGATTGTTAGCTTCTGTAAGTATTAGAATAGCTCAGCCGATGACAGTCGATATGTGATCCAAGTTACATAGCTAAGATTTTAGATCTTATAAGCTGTTTATATAATAACTCTGACATTGAGCTAACTTTTTCTTCTTGTCTGCTTTCTTTGTTGAAACTAAGTCTAATTGTACCATGGCATCGCCGTTGACTTTTGTTGTGATCTTGAGTGATTTTTGTTTTATTGATTAAAATAAAGCTACTTGCATGAATAAAATAACGTTCTTGCAATACTTCCAATAAATGAGAATGTTTATTTATTACCACAAAACATAGAACAGCATCTTAGTCTTTACTGACTGAGTTCCCTAAAATTGATTTTGAACAGCAGTTCAGCTTACCTATGTATACACACACACATGTGCATGCACATAGCATGAGGAATAAACAGGAGGAGTCAGTGCACACGCCTGCAGGGCTATGATTTTATTGGCGTCAAAGAGGCATGGTGGGGTGGCTACTATGACTGGAATGTTGGAATGGGAGGATACAGGCAGGGGAGACAGCTATCTCCCTCTATGTCAATGACCAGCTGGAGCTTCGTTTGGAGATGAATGAGAAGCCAACAGAGAGCTTATGGGTCAGGATTAGAGGCAGGGCAGGGACAGGTGATATTACAGTGGCCATCTGCTACAGGCCACCTGATCAGCATGACTGAGCAGATGAAGCCCTCTGTAGACAGGAGCAGCCTTATGTTCACAAGCCCTGGTCCTCATGAGGGGATTCAACCACCATTCAACATCCCTCTGTTGGAGAGATAACACAGGCTGGACCTTGTTCTCACCACCAATGAGGGGCTGGTATGGAATGTGAAGCTGCAGTGACCATGAGATGGTGGAGTTCAAGATCCTTAGGGCAGAGAGGAGGGTGCACAGCAAGCTTGCTACCCTGGGCTTGAGGAGAGCAGACTTTGGCCTCTTCAGGGGTCTGCTTGGTAGAGTACTGTGGGACAAAGCCCTGGAGGGAAGAGGGGCACAAGAAAGCTGGTTAATACTCATAGATCACCTCTGCCAAGCTGAGGAGCAGTTCATCCCAACAAAGAGGAAGTTAGGCAAAAATGCCAGGAGACCTGCATGGATGAACAAGGAGCTCCTGGACAATATCACCCTATGTCACTCATGATTTTGTAGATCAGTTTCATATTCACCCTCTCCCGCCCAAATTATGTCCTTGCTATAAAGTCATTTTCTGACATATAACTCATTATTCTCCCTTCAGTAAGTCGTTTTTGTGCACCAGTAAAAGTTATTGTTCAGAGGATCTCACATAAAGGACATCTATTTCACACTCTACACAAGAAATATTACTATTGCCTGAATAAAGTTGTTCTCCATTTTTCCTTTAAAATCTTATTCCATTTCCAGTTTCTTGTAACTGCAGTGGGGAAGTTCCTATTTACACCACTGATGACTTCAACTAGTAATATGAATGTCAGTTCTATATATGGATTAAGTACTCAATTAGCTAAGAGGAACTAAACTGAAAGGAAACAATATGTTTTTCTCCAATTTAGAGAAAAAAAAGAGTGAATATGTTTCATTTATGACAAAATGTAGGATAAATCATGAGTGATTCAATTCAAAAAGTAGGGAAAAAGCCCACAGAAAACTCTATTACAACTTTTGCTGACAGATAATATAAATACTGTGTACCTTTTTTAATAAGCAACAAAAAGCTATGAAACTGTTACATTTTACTGCATAAATATTTGTGTACCAGTGTGTACCAGAGGCATCGCTTGAGTATTCAGGAAATCTTTTGCTGGCATACTTCCCATGGAACTACTAATGATTCAGTTTTGGGGTCTGGTGCACCTGGTGCACCTCAGGATACTTCTGACACTCTTTTCTCCATTTTGAAGAAAGGTTCTCACATTTCATGGATAGCTTTTCCTTATTTTTTTTTTTAACTAATCTCCATCCTTACTATTTTATTTTCAGCTTTGGATAGCATTTACATTATTTTTCTGTCTTCTTATAGCTGCTTTTAATATGGCAGATTTTAGTATGACCAGAAATTTTCAGGCCATACCACAGTTAAGATCTATCTTGAAGTTAATAAAAATTAGGCATCACGTATCTGTCATTGTACAGTCTTTTTCTGCGGTCAGAGGACAAAGGCACTTATGATGACAATATATTTTGACTCTTCTAGGCAAATGTTTAAGTCTGAATTGCTTGCCTCTGCTCAATAAAGATAAGAAGGTGCTATCTTTGAGTAGATTAAATGTCAAAAGTAAAGGGTAGATGAATCCTACTTCATATGCTTTGTTCAATCTAAACAATGAACATAACATTTCTGGCAAATGATGCCATTGTTACATGTTAGTGGTATAGAAATCACTATAGATGCAAAATTCAAGATACAAAAGAAGTTAAGTCATCTGACACAGGATACTACACCCCATTTCTCTTACAGGCAATTCCACAGAGTTGTCACAGAACAGAGAGAGATGATCACTGAAATAATACCAGTAAAGAGTTTTTCTTTACAGACACAATACACAACTCTTTACACTGTCACAGTGTTTAATAGTCCCTCTTATGAAGAAAAAAAAAAGAAAAGAAAACAAGGACTGACACTGGCTGCCCTAGTTTCTCTCAAAACTCCAAGGTCAAATTAGGTGAGAAAGGTGAGGTCGTATTATCCCAGTGCACCACTTACCTGTTTTCATGTACAGTACTTGAGATGTCCAGGCTTAGTCTTTTCAATAATTCTTCAAGACATTGCAGTTCAAATCGATCTATAATCTACTTTGGCAGAAGAAGTTCCTCACTGTACATTTGTGATATTTGTGGTGAGTATATTTTCATCCCAGTTCAACTGCAAAGTGGGAAGGTAATGGGGAGCCTAAAGAACTGAGGCATCACTTCACTGACTGTTGTAATGCCTGAGCGAAAGGTACGTGTCAAAACCCAGGGTCCTGAGCCTCCAAAAATGTGAAGGCAGAGGGAGAACATGTGTAGCTGCTGAGGCAGCTCACAGCTGCATGCCAACCACCTTGTTCTCTGTTCTTGATAAATAAGTATCCATTGCAATCCTGATCACTCTTGATTAGCAGCGAATACCCCAGTCATTAAGAAAGAGACTGGCTATCCTTATGTGCATTACCTTGAACCTCTTCAGAAAGAGAAAGATCAACGCCAGAGAATAAGCTTGAGTAGCTGGGGTGGTGCAGGCAGGACCCACCAAAGAGCTCCTCAAGGCCATGTCAAGGCATAAGGTCATGCCCCTGCACACTGACTGACATGGTCACATTTGGCACATCTTGCTGGAGTCGTCATTATTTCATACTGAGAGAGACAGCTAAGCCCTGAAGAAAATAAATACAGCAATCTTTCTCAGGTCCCCTCAAACTGACCTTCTGCAGGAAGACCCTCTGTGTAGAAATAACCTCAAAAGAGTAAAATATTTTTGATCAATCTTCCCTCCAGGGAAATTTATCCTGTCCTCTGCTGTTTCTGAGCTTCAGATCCGCTGCTGGCACTTTCCTGACATGCAGACAGGCTGACTGCTGCCATGATCCTCAAGGGCCATGTGGCTTGGCAGTATCCTCCTTATTCTCACCCTTTATCTGACTTAGTCCCCTAATAAAATTTATCACTGAAATTTAGCTGTGCATTTCACCTGTCTCCAAAATTAAGCAATAAGTGAGGGGGATTTGACATCTGAGTGACAGACCTCAGCACTTTTAGTGTTTAACCTAATAAAGGACTTGGCAGCTACAATTTTGTTTGTTTTGTTTTGTTTTATTTGCTTCTCAGTTTCCTACTAAACAAACTATTCCTGGCTCCCACTCTCCCGCCCCTAGTAGTGGATTAGAGGAAACACGTAATTTAAGGACAGAACTATGTAGTACCACACCCATCCATTAGTTCCTCATTTTTGCTCCTAGCAAAATAAGACTTATGATCACTTATGAAGTTGTCAGATATTCAAATTAAGATCACTCTTGTCATATAGGAAGCTTCATGAATTACAGCCAAGAAGAGCTAACATTTCAATGGGAAGTGCTGCAAATGAAGTATATATTATTAAAGTTAACTTAAAATTGAATTACTAAATCACTTGGTAAGCAGCAATTTATCGATCCTGAAGTGAAGATCTATCCTTTGAACAAACCATATAGTCATTAAGTCAGTATTGTGCTTGAGATTTCATTCCAAAAATGAATTTTGCTCTTGATTTATCTGTCCTTCTTGGGAAAAAAAAACAACAAAATCAACTAAACAAACAAAAAAACCAAGCCAAAACCAAAACACAAAACCCAACCAAAAAACCCAATCCAGAACTACCAACAAAAAAAAATAATTTTTTTCTTTTTTATTTAACTTACTGCAATATGCACAAAAACATTGAGGTTTATCTGCATAGTACATAAACATAAATACTATGTCTGTCTCAGATGCATAGAAATTACACTGTAGATCATGGAATGGTCAAGATTCACTGATTCCCTCAATACCCTTAAAACATACCACAATAAGTTTTAAACAGTTCCACAAAACCCCCAAAATATCTCATAATAAGTATGCTATTTGCCCCACAATAATTTTGAAATACCCCTTTTTTACCAGTTACACAATTCCGGCTGAAGCTCTTCAAGCTTATTTCTTCAGTGGTTTGTCACTCAAAGACCTGAGCACTCTGCACTTTGTATGGTCACTGATATCTACTGCTACTTAGGGTTTGTAGGGTTTTGGCTTTTATGCTTGATTACTATTATCCAGATATCAGAAGATATATCCTTGTAAGACAGATGTTCTTGCATATGGGACATCAGATTTACGGAACAGAAAGAATGTAACCACAGTACCCTTTTACTCCAGTTATGCATCCATGCTTTAGGATGAGAAAGTTTAGCTTACCAGCCAAAACTTTTATTGAGAAGCCTGAGTAAGTAGAAAGAGCAGCTGTTTGGGACATGCCCTATTCACACAGAAGCTGCTGTAAGGCGCTCAGTTGTTGGGGGATATTGGAGTTCCCACAACTTCACCATAGCAACAGACCGTCACTGCCAGAGAACTTTTCATTTGCCAAATGCAATATATGAAATTAAATCTAGCACAGCTCTTGCCACTTCTTTCTAAAGCTAAGCTCTATCTATGATAAATCATCTGCAGTGGAGCTCTTTAATAAACTTCTCAAAATTCTCTGGCATTTCTCCATTTTCAGGACAACATTTCTGGTTGAGGGGCATGAGCTTTTGTAGTTTATTAAAATATTTTTTGAAGGTTGATTTGTTTGGTTTTGATTCAATAGTGTTAATTGAATCAAATTGGCATTTTACAAATGTCATGACCACCTCAGAGGATATCACTCATGCAGATCTATTGAGCTAGCATTATATCAACTAGCATTGGTCTTAAGAATGGTAGCCATGGAAACATGGAGCTTCCTGTGGCCCCCTAAAAATGTATAGGTGGATGGCCTGCACAGAGCTGCTGTGAGCGGGACCTGAGGCAGCTCATAAAAAACTAACTGATCTGCTTAGGTTTTGGTGAATGCAGCACAGAACACAGCCAATCATAACCCATCAGAGAACTGAGTATCTGAAAGGTTTTTCCATTTACAAAATGAAGAAGATATAATATGATGGAGTGCTTATAGCATGTTTCAGTAGAAATACCAGTCTCAGAAGCATGAACTATAAGAAGACTTGTCATATTTAACAAAGCTGGATGACAAAAAGGAAAATGTTCCTGGAACTTTTGCAGATATGTAATATGTGGCCTACATTCTTGTTTGCAACTTATACCACCTTTGTTATTTACTGACAAAACGCAAAAAGCTCAGAACTTTCAATGTTTGTGAAAAAAAGGGACTACTAGAATGCTTCAAAATATGTTATCTGATATGGGCAGATTTTTTTACCTTTGCTGTTTCTCCACATGCAGAATGCGATCTCAGAAAGAGTTGAAGGAAACTTCTATTTAAAAAGAGCACAGTCAGTGGCTTTCATTTCTGTCTTGGTAGATTTATAAACAACTAAGTGTGATATAAATTCTTCTTGCTTTATTCCAAAAACCAATATTTATGTAAGGAAAAAAAAAGGTTTCATCTTCACATCCCCCTGATTAGAGCTGATATTTTCATTTGGATTCTGGATAATGAAGTCTCTAAGCTATGAAACCACAAATGCAAACGTTGAGGTGATTAAAGCCTTAGGCCTATTACCATAGAAAATGACCTTATTTAGGAAATAAGAACAATTTGATGCTAATGGATTTGGAAAAAGAATAGACAAAAGTGCTTTCTTAATGTTTATTTACTTTTCTCTGTGGAAACAAGAGTTTGTTTACAAGTATTGTTCTCATTACATATTCTAAATAGGAATCGGTGAATTTAATTTAATTACATTTAATTGAATTGCATTACATTTAATTACAGTTAATTAAAATACTAGTTAGCTATGTGTTCCTACATAATTCTAATCCAATGCTTAGGCCCAGAACCATGAAAGGACCGAAAGGCACAAATTCTGGTCTAGTCCAATTTTAGAGTAGTCCTCTAGAGTATATTTTTTAAAAGCTCAGTCTTGGGTACTTAACATCTACAAAAGCTTCAATATATTTGTTATGTGTGAGTTCCTTAACTCACAAAAATATCTGATTTTGTTAAGGTTTGGAACCATCACCATTTTTGCAATGCTGAGGTCTCTACCCTCTTTTGCAAGTCAACCTGGCCAGAACTCCCAAAGTAAATGATATTCTGGTTAAGGTCCAATGATCCTTACAAGGCTTGTTTTAGCATATCCAATACACATTAATAGCAAGTCCTATACAGAACATAGAAGTGACTGTTGTTTCTGTTAAAAAACATAACAGGAGGAATTAATTTTATCCCTTTCTCAATAAAAACTGAAGGTATAGTGCATATAGTGCACAGACATGGTACTGGAGAATGTCAATATATGCACTCAACAACCGGAGACATTTTACAATTATCTACATTTGCTAAATCACACAGGGAAAGTAAGTGAAAGCTAGAAGTTAGGCTTTTGTGAGCAAATATTGATTTCCCCTCTTTTTTTTATTTAAAAAAAAAATATTTTTGGGGGCACAACTGATCAGTAGTGACTGTGATCACTGCTGTCCATGCAAGAATGTACCACTTGTGCTGAAATTCGTCCCTTCCTCCTTTTCATCTACAATCAAAAAATATCAGCCAAGGAATTTATTCTTATACTCGTACACACCAGAAAAGCTAGTACTTAGGTCTCTGACAGGTTAGTTTCAAGTATATTAAAACTAGACCTGTTGTCACTGATCACATATGCATATAATATAAAATTAATATGAAAATGCTTCTATTATACAAGAGTAACAGGATTTTTTATAAAGTTTTCCTACCACATAATCTGTACATGATTTTAACATTTGATTGATATTGAAGATTGAGGAATAAATATGAGGTATTTTACTCATGTTACTTACATCACAGAAATTGTGGAAGTAAGAGTAACAACGACACAATACATAAGAATCAAATGACAGCAAAGCAGCAGTTCTTCAACAGTTCTGCATGAACTGCAGAAGAAATAAAAAAAAAAAAGAGACCATACAGATCAATTGCAGAAGAAATAAATTAAAAAAAAAAAAAAGGTGAGACTATATAGATCTCCTTTACTTTAAAAATAGAAAAAGAAACCATTTAAAATTTTGTCTGTGGACATAGCAGTAACTACATGATACTAACTAGAAACAGCTTGAAAAGGGTCTTTTTATGGAAAAGTGTAACAAAACCTGTGTCTTGCATTCTTGTTTTGTAGAAGATCTCCTTGCAATTGGCTATATTTGATTAAATGAACATGGCCCAAAGAATTGTCAAGAAACTTTTGCTCAGGGGAAGAAACCACATTGGAAAAAAAGAATTCTGAATTTACATCCTTTTGGGGCATTTGTACTGAATACCTTTGTGTTTCAAGAGCCTTTTTTCAGTGCAGTAGATTTAAGTAGATTTAAAATCTCACTAGCATTTGGGTGGACTTCTTTTTCAGAATCTCTTACAAAATCCAAATCAATGTTATGTCAGCAGCAAATATTCCACATTTTTTACAGTGTCATGAAGCACAGCGGATAAAGAATCTGTGTGTTGGAGTGCAGAACCCCACATATAAACAGCTTTCTTATTGCAGTATTCTATTCAGCACAATGTCCCACAAAGATTTTTCACCTCACAAGGATATCCATTATTAATTAGCTTGTAGTGGTTTTCATTTATTGACATGGCAGAATGTGTCATGGCGAAAGTTGTTTTTAAATTAAATCAGGTTTCTTTCTAACAAATTTTAGTATAGCAACTATACTGCACTATGCAGAAATATGCATATCATAGCTTAAAAAACATCCTAATTTCATAAGCAGTGAATATCCAAGAAAAAAAGACTGAAAATTAATCAAAATTAATTTTTCATTATTTATATGCTTCATCTAGAGCTTTAGAAATGTTCATGAGCAATCTGAACTGTAGCGCTAAACAGTGCATAAACACAACTATGAAACTGTCTTATCTAATAATATTACAACTCCTTCCTATCAGATGAGCATGAATCCATAAATAACTTCCAGTTAATATTTCTAGCTTTTCTCTTCATTTGTTTGTTTTGTTTTATTTTTGAAGGACAACTTCTAAAGATAGTGTAATCACTTTAGCCAGTCTTTATATTTCAAGACTATTTCCTCAGAAGCATGCATTAGTTTTAATTTGCTCATTTAATGCTCTTCCTTTGGAGGTTTCCCAAAACCATCTAAAAATATGGATATATTTATTCTGTATTTGTTGCTTTTTATCACTTTGAAATAGAAATGCAAATAATTTTGAATCAATTAAGGACACTTTCAAGATGAAACTGAAACCCTTGGCATAGGATTTCAACTGTCTGTGATCCAAGCCAGCTTGGTGTAACACAGCTGTGTGATGTTAATTCAATTTTGTTGAGAAAATCATTGTGAAGGTGTGAAAAATTATATGAGCTGAAAGCATTAGAGATAAGAAACAAAACAAAAACCAAAAAACACAAAAGAAGATTAACTGTTTAGATAGCAATTATTAGGAGCTCAAAAGCACAGGAGGAGTAATACTAGCTGGAAGCTATAAAATCTCAAAGAAATAAACAAATAAATAATTGGAAGATCATAACTCGAAAACAGCAATGACCAGCCTTCTTCAAGTAATAGTGGATCATTCCCCATTGATGATCACCAACCAAGAAACTTACTGCATGTCTCGTTTGGGCTGGTCAACATGTTAACGTGTAGGCTAGTTGCTTGTTAGTGACTTGGTATCTAATATATATAATAGAAAAATAAATAATTACACCGTACATTGCAGAGCTGTATAAATCTTGCCTGAAGTCTCTCTGTGTACCACAAGGTACCCAATGAAGTAACCCAGAGAAGAGCTGTAAAATTTCAGCTGAAACTGTGCTGAAGTAATATGACTTCTCAAACAGGAAAGCACCATGACCTTTTCTTCCTAAGAGTCCTATTCTGACAAAAGACTAAAGTAAGTTGACAGTGGAAATCAGTGAAATAAGGTCTGACATTTACTGCTTACCCACTCACAAGAAATGTCACTCTTTCTTTCAAACAAGCCAACTCATAGGGAAGAGCATATATAAAATATTCACAGCAATCCTAACCCCACAGAGAGTTTATGGAAAGAAATAACACCAAAAAAAGCCCTTTGGTAAAGGCAGACACAGTAAATAAAACGTTGACTCATCCACTAGATTGCATATGTTATATAGTATAAAAAATCAAGCTATATATATTTCTAACATACTTATTTACTATTGTTAACTTTGCAAGAGTGTTAACTTTAGCTAAACTGACTCCTTCAAATTCTCCTTAAAATAATCGCACAAACTGAGAGCTGAATAGCATTCCCTTTTTCAAACATAAATCCCAGAATAAGAAAACTCACTGCCAGAGAAGACTATGGGAAAGATTCTGATCCACACTACATGTAACCTTTGTTACATCAGCTTTAGTTGCACAACTTAAACCCTACCTGTCTCAGAATTTGTTTGATTTGAGAGAAATAAGCTTTAAAGGTATTTAAGTTACTACCACTGCAGAAGTAGTATTTAACATACACTTGTCAACAAAACAGAGTATAAATGTTTCAACTGTTCTGAAGTGTGCAAATGCCACTCAGGAGTTATTAAAAGGCCTGAAGAAGGCAGGCTTTTTTCCAAAACAAGTTACAAGTTTCACAAGCCTGAGGTTTCTACAGCTCTGTGAGAATTGGAAGAGCGCAGTACGCAGCATAAAGGCACATTTCCTCTGACTCCTGTCA
This sequence comes from Gallinago jamesoni, assembly GCA_025769975.1. Taxonomy (NCBI): domain Eukaryota; kingdom Metazoa; phylum Chordata; class Aves; order Charadriiformes; family Scolopacidae; genus Gallinago; species Gallinago jamesoni. The sequence continues at coordinate 74,141,701 of JAOQGH010000023.1, read as the reverse complement.
TAATTACAATATCCAAATAAGGGCTGATGATCAGTGTGCATATGTGGTCCTGAGAAAGAATAGAGAAGCAGATAACTTCCTCGAATGAATTTAGCAAATAAAATAGGTGTGGCTGAAAGTGTTCTATGAAAATCTTTTCAAAGAAAACCAGATTTTCAGTAAAATGATCACTGATCACCAACATACTCCAGAGCAAACTAGACAGCCTTATTTGAAAAACATGAAAATTTTGGGGTTAGGCAGTGGAGAAGGAGGTGTGTAGTAAAGAAGTTGATTTTTTTAAAAGTTTAATAATATTAATTATTAATTTGATTAAAATGTTTAAACATTTGAAAATTTAGACTTTCAGTTTCTTTTCTGAACAAAATAATTCAGAAAATTATATTTTATAATGTTGTCCTGGGTTGAGCAACACAGGACTAACTTCTCTTCTAATGCTTGTGAAAACTACACTTTTAGAAGACTCTAGTATCTGAATTTATGTAAATATTTACTTTATAGCCAGCTATGCTATGTGGGATTCAAGGGCTTGGTGTTTTTGAGCCTTGCCAGGTGCAGTGATGAGGAGGAGCAAGGCCTGGGCACTTGACCCAGGCTGGCCAACAGGATTATTTCATACCATGAACATCAAATTCAATATAAATTAGAAAATTTGCTGCATAATTTCTCTCTCCTTTGATGGTAGCAGTCCAGAGAACTTCTTGCCCAGGGCTAGACCCATGAAGCCTTCCCTTCCTCCTGAAGCTGTTATACTCAGTGTTCAACATTTGCTGCCCACTGCTGGGAGTCCACATCTTCCTACTGATAGAACTGGCTGAGTATAATTCTTGCATACCTTATATTGCTATCTGGATCAATACTAGTTCTTTAGCATTCTTGTTAATTATTTAGTCTTATCCTATTAAACCTATTTATATTTCAACACTTGTGTTTCCTTGTTTTCCCCATTCCCTTTCCCAGGTGGGAAGGGGTCATCATTATTGTCTAAATGACAATAAATTTTTAAGGGTTTTCTCAAACCAAAAAAAATGTTTAAAGATCAGCCAAATCTTTCATATCTCCTGTTGCCACCTGCTATGAACATCTAGTTGTAACAGCTGTACTTTGTAACATCAAAGGACTGAGCAGAAACACTCTCATGCTACTTAGTGGTTTTACCATGACATTCAAGTTATATCTGAATCTTTTTCACTCCCAAAGTTCACATTTTAAAGACTGAAATAATAACTCTCTTCTTGAGAATGATATCTCTAATCTACAGTAGCCACCTTAGGAGTTGTGTTAGACATATCAGCAACTAGACCAAACAAGTACAGTTGGCCAACCTTATCACAAGATTTGTTCAGAATTTCACTCTAATTTTCTTTGAGTTTAAGTATTTAATAGGATAATATTTTCAAGGGGAATTTTTTTTCTGGAAGACAAACTGTATAAAGTATTTGCAAAGCTACCAAATATTTGTTGATATAAATCTGTACACAGGAACTTTATTTTTGGACTTACTCATCCATTTTGCAAATACAGTGTACATTCTTGCATATTTTAGCAGCAGTCCACAAGGATCTAAATGTGTGAGCATCTAGAACAAAATATTGGTCAGTTCCATATAGCTGGCTTCTCTGTGAGACCCAGCTATTACTGGAGATGACAGAACAAATCACAGAGTAATAGTGAATTATACTTACTTCAAAACAAGCCATTCAACAAACTTTTTGTTAGTCAAATTTTCACTGAGTCAACAAGAAGCATTGCCTGTACAAGGAATCTTGCAACAAAGCTCTAATATGTATTGTTGTGCATATGGAGAAACAAAATTGCACATTTCAAGTAATGTTTCTATTTAATTGTGCTATTTAAAAATTGTCCAATTTGCAGCTGTGGATTTAAAGTGTATGACCTGGATTTCCCAGGAATCGTTCAGAGCTTTAATTCATTCCCTTTGTGAAATGTTTTTTCTTTAATTATGTTCAGTCTCAAAAATACCTTTTTTTTAAAAAAAAAAAAATTAGCTAATTATTTCTTACCATTGCCTGATTACTATTTTGGAATATGCTATTATATGTTTGTTTGCGTCTGCTTAATATTTACCTCCCAGTAATCTTTCTGACATTTAGTTTTTTATCTTCCCATTTCTTGCACGGAATTGTTTGGAATGTTTTCATTCAGTTTATCTGAGTGTCTGCTTACAGAGATTTAGGTTTTTTGTCTGATTTTCTGTGCTGCCTTAATAATTCCTGTTAGAAATGTTATTTAAGTAGCCTTTCAATCCTTCATTCTGAGTTTTTGAAGTGCTTTATATTCAGTTTGTGTATCAAGGTTGCAAAGAGAAGACTTTTTAACCATAGTCTACTCATTGTTTTTTGAATTTCTGAAGAGGTGGATTTTATACCTTTCATCCTTTGCAAAAATGTTTGGGATTCTCAGTTCTTTGCTGATCTGTGTCTGATATAACTTTTTCACTGTTAACCTTTTATTTTTTACTTTATTTTATTTTTATTTACTTTAATTCAAGAGCAAGAAATTAGCAGATGAAGACAAACAGGGAAAAAAAAGATTTGCTACTGAAAGTGGAAAGTGAAGAAATATACAGGAATGCGGGGAAAAAACAGGGTACTACGAAGAATAAAGTGTTCATTCCAGAAGTATCAACATAGCAAATAAGAGTACCAAAAATGGTAATAGAATCATTAGTCCTAAAGTTGATTAGAAATATTCAGCAGATAAAATAAGGAGATTAATTAAATGTGTATTGTATTGCACTTGATGTTGAAACAGTTGTGAAGTATGTGGGACTGATTTAATCATGATTTTTGATGATTCAAGAAGATGACATATGCAAGAGTTGAGTCATAAAAGCTAGAACTTTAAAACTTACCTGAAAGGATGTTGGTTAAAATAATGGTTAAAATAGTAAGTATAAATGAACACTTGAAATATAAATCACACCAGTTTGATACCAAGCTCAAGAGTCTATTTCTCGCCAGCATCCCACATGAATACTTTTCGGTATATTTCAAAATCATAATAGGAAATTATTTCATTCATGGAATTTCAGGTGTAGATGACAAGAAAGAACAATAAATTTTATTCTGAATGTAAAAACTATGGAGAGTCAGTAGATTCCTATAAAAATAAGCATAAGAGTGAGTATACTATCAACCATCTTTAATATTAGCTCAAGATAGTCTTTCGACAGATAAAAGATGAAAATTTTTGTCTCTGCCTTCTTTTTTCTGACCATAAATCAGAATAAATAACATAAACACTATATATATAGATGCTACTATATGTGAAAGAAGTGAATATTGAAGAAATATCATCTTTTATATTTATTTGAAGTGAAATACATTAAAATTCTGTTTTTGAACTTTTGTTAGTTTATTTTATCCTTCCAACAAACATTTCATCATGAAGAACAGAATTAGTGATGATGAATCTTATCTTGAAGCTTTAGATGATCCTTTAAACATCTCAAGCTCCTGCTTTCAGAGTTGGCAAAGAAATAGAAATCTGGAACAAAGAAAAAATCTTAGTTTTCTAAGATCTTCCATTATTTATTGACACCGGTATAGTAATTGCTCTTAGATTCATCACAGAGTCATAAAGGTACATATTACTGACACCACATCATCAGTCTTAAGTAAAGGTAAGATTTTTTTAAGAAACATTGAAGATATTAGAAGTAGTTCCTTACATAAGGAGGAAATAATGAATCCAGCTGCTTTTTCGTATAATTAGTTGATCAGTACTGTAGGAATTTTAAAACAGATGAAACTCCACATCGGCTGTGACCTTTCCTGAGATTCTTTCTTTAGCATAAGCAAAGGGATTTGGCTTGAGCCTCTTCAATGATTATTTGATGTCAATCACACACTGAGCCACATAGGATCTGAGTATAAGAAGTTACTTGAGAAGAAGGAGGAAATCCTCAATTATGAATAAATATAATAAGAATAAATGTAGTAATATTATGAATATACATATAAATATAGTTTCCTTTGCATAGGAATGATGATGTAATTGATGTCATGATGGTTTGTGAGGATTAAAAATGTTATAGTTAAAAGTAATAGTCACGGCTTTAGATGCCAAGAAATTTCAGACCAAATGATCCTTGAGGTCCCTTCCAACCAGGAGTTCTGTGACTCTATGATTCTGTGGTCCATAGTCATAGATTAGAAGAGAGAATAAAATATCCTCATATTTGTAACAGGGAGCACAATAACAAAAAGACAGACTATATTAACCCAAGAGGAAATATACTGCAAAAGCAAAGTCACTGTTGTACGGGACTGAATGTCTTTGGAGACTAAAAAGTGGGAAACTGTTTAACTCGAGTAAGAATCTATGCAGAGTGGAAAATTAATTTAAAGGTGTTAGGGTCAAGAGAGATCTTACACACATTTTGGAAGTGGCTTTTTCTGAAATTATGCATCATAGAGTATTGTATGTAAATACTTTTGCATACTGTATATTTAAGAAATTGTTATAACACTTGTTAAGTAACATGTACCTAGCAGGAAAAATATTAATTAACGTTGTCATTTGTAGTAGTGAGTGCAATAGCCATCTAACTTTATTAAGTTACCTGAGTTCCCATTGGCTATTAGAATAAGCATGAAATTCAAAGGTGCCCTAATAGATTACAGCACTTTTGTTAATACAAGGTCTGTCATTTGTATGAAGTATTTGAAGGTTAATATTTTCTCTTTTCTGTGAGGGTTGCAGTATGCTGTTATTTTTACCCTTTCCCGACCTGTGCGTTAAAAATTGGCAGCCATTTTCATCTTTCCTATGTACTGCTTCTCTATCCTATAAGGAACAGACAAAGTATTATGTACTAAAAAAATGAGATTTCATTGTTTTCTACCTTTACATGAAGCATTCTGTGTTCTGTTCCATTTTGCCACATTTAACATTCAGACATAAATTATTTATTTCCTGCTATAATTTTATTTTCACCATTCATTCTTTTTCATCCCTCACAGTCATATACTAGAATAAGAGATTATTGAAATATAAGAATTTTCCAGTGACATTAATAATTCATGAATGGGCACATCCACAGGCATTATAATAGTGCCTAGTATCTTTTAGGGCACAATGGAATTCTTCAATTAAATTGTTTAAAATACTACCATCCAGGCTTTGATTGCATTAGCACAGATGCTGCCAGATATCAAGGGCACCTAATTGCCACTACCAATTTAGAGACCTGGGGTTTTTTTTGGTTCCGAGTCAAAAATATGCCCTGTACGTTTTAGTGCACTGAAAAGTGACATCTGCATCCATATTCTCTGTTACACTAAAACATGTGGGTGAGAGATTATAACCTACAGTTAATAAAGAAACAATGGATGCAGATAGAAAGCAAAGAGCGGAGATAACCAAACAAGAGAGACCTCAGAATGATCAAAAAGTTTGAAAGGAAGCCCACCTCAAACATCTGTATGCAAATGCTTGCAGCCTGGGAAACATGTAGGAGGAACTAGAAGTCCTCATGAAGTCATAGAACTGTGGGACAGCTCACATGACTTGAGTGCTAAGATAGATGAGAACAAATGATGGGCAAGCAAAATGAGAAGGTAAATGTGCCCTTTACACGAAGGAGCAGCTTGGATGTATGAAGATCTCTTGTGGGGTGGACAACAGATTGACTGAGAGTTTATGAGTCAGGGTTGGAGGAGCCTGGTAAAAGTGACATGACAGTGAGAAGTTATTACAGACCACCTAATTAGGGTAAGGAAGTGGATGAAGTCTTTAAACAGCTGAAGAAATATCTGCAGCACAGACCTCAGTTCTTGAGGAAGACTTGAATTTCTTTGACATCTGCTAGAAGGGCAAAATGATGGGATGCAAGCAACCAAGATATCTGAAGGATGTTGGGGACAAGTGGTCAAACAGATAGTGATACACAACTGTATCCTCTATTTGCTAACAAAGAGCAACTGAATGGGAATGAGATGTTTAGTAGAAGCCTTGACTATAGTATAGTTCAAGATCCTGGAGGACTGAGGAAAGCAAGTAGCAGAATACAGACCCTGAACTTTATGATTTCAGAGTTCAGCTTATTCGAGGAAAAGGTAAATGGAAGGTAAAAGGGAAATGGTAAAGGAACTCAGGAAAACCTGTCAGGTCTTTAAGGACAGAATCTTTGAAACAGCAGCAATCCCACACAATACTCAGGGAGACAAGTAGACATATCAGGAGAGTGACTTGGCTAAACTAGGAACTCAGACAGCCCATGTGAAAGAACAGTATAAAGGAATTGGAAGCACAGACAGGTAGAATTTAGAAGCATCACCATGTAGGTATGTTGTCCAGAAATCCAAAAGTGAACTGGAGCTGAGACTAGCAACGGACATCAGGAAGAGTTTCTACTGCTGCATTAGTAGTAAAAGGCTGAACAAGTAAAATATTGGCCAGTTGTTGAGTGGGATGGATGATTTAGTTACAGCAGACAGAAAGGGCTGAGATACCCAATGCCTTTTTTTGCCAGTCTTCGTCAGTATGTCCTGCCAGGACTCTGTGTATAGTGAAAGGGCTGAAGGAGGAGAACAAGCAAAGTGCATGATGACCAAGTGAGAGATTACTTGAGAGAACTAAACCAATAGAAGTTCATGGGACCAGGTGTGTTGTACTGAGGTGTGTTGAGAGAACTGGCCAATGTACTTGAAAGGCTTTTGTCTAACATATTTGAAAACTCATGGAGACGGGGTGAGGTTCCTGGCAACTAGAAAGAGGCCAGTGTGGCAGCCATCTTCAGAAAAGACAAAGAGAATGATCCAGAGATTTACAGGCCAATCAGCCTCATTTTGGTGCCTGGAAAAATTGCAGAATGAGTCCTCCTGGAATTCATTTAAGGACACACAAAAGAGAAGGTCGCTGGGGACCATCAATATGGTTTTACCAATCATGCTTCACCATCCTGATTGCCTTCTATGATAAAATGACTAGTTTTGTGAATAAGACGAGAGCCTTGACTTCAAAAAGGCTTTTGGTGCTGTATCCCAGAGTGCTGTTGTATCCAAGGTTAGTCATTAAGGTCCAGATGGGCCGATAATTCCATAAAAACCTGGTTTAAGGGTTGGACTCAAAAGGTAGAAGTTAATGGGTCATACTGAACCTGGAAGCCGTTAACAAATGGGATCCCACACGGGTCTTTTCCTGGGCATGTCTTTTTTAATGCTTCTTTCAGTGATCAGATGATGGAGTGCCTGCTCTCGAAGTCTGTACATGAAACCAGGCTAGGGAGACTGGGTGATACCTTAAGGGCAGGTTCAAAAGGATGAGGCAGTTTGGAAGAATGGGCTAACAGAAATCTGGTGATATCCAACAACAGTATCCCAAGTCCTGCACTCAAAGAGGAAGAACCCCTTGTAATGATACAGTCTGGGCACTGCATGGCTGGGGAACTCTAGCTCTGGTGTTCCAGAAGGCTTTGGTGTTTCATGAGCCAGCAATGGGACATGGCACCAAAGAGAGCCAACGCAATCCAGGGCTGTATTAGCATGAGCACAGTCTGTCATTCAAGAGAAGTAATTACTCTCCTTTACAGAGCACTCATTAGATCTCTTCTTGATACTGCATCCAGTTTGGGGGTATGGAGTAAAAGGAAGACACCACTAACCCAGAGAGAGTTCCGCATAAGTGTGCTGAGACAGTCAGGGGTTGGAATGCCTGCCTTTTGAGGACAGGCTGAGGGAGCTGAGCTAGTTCAGCCTGGAGACAGTTCTAGGGAAACTCAACACGACCTTCCAGCACCTTCAGGGAGGCTTCAAAGAAGATGGAAGAAGGATCTTCAATGGCACACATGTCATGGAATGAGACATAACAGACAAAAAATGAAACAGGAAAGGATCAGAATGGATATAAGAAATAACTTTTTTACTCTGAGGTCAGTCAAGTAGTAGAGCTGGCTGTCCAGTAAGGTTGTATAGTCTCTGTCCTTGGAGGTATTCAAGGCTTACTGGATAAAGCTCGAACAATCTGAGAGCTGGCCTCAGAGATGACCCTACTTTGGTGAGGGAGTTGGAACAGAAGCTTTCTGAAATCTTTTGCACACAGAATTACTCTGTGATTCTATGAAAAGGTAGTTGTCTGAAGAGTTATGACATTCAAGGAGTTAACATCTGGAGACACCATCTTACTTTCTTATAATCAAAATGTTAGTTACTTAAGTCCTAAAGCTGTATACTTAGCCATTCAGATGAATAAAGGACTGTCTGTCACAAAATCAAGTATATTTAAGATAGTTGTTTCAAGTGGCCAGAATATAGTCCTTCAGTCAAATAGCAGTTATTATTTATTCCCACATCTATGAGATCATGATATTGAATAACTGCTTAAGCAGAAAAATGGGAAAACATGTGTCCCTGACCATTGCTACCTTCCCCAGTTATCAGTAACATGATTCCCCTAAAATGGCACAGCAAAAAGAACTCTTCATACATGCTTTACTCTTATCTTCATCACTGGGGAGCTGCTGATGGAATGGTTTGTTGATAAATACAGACTTACATAGTAAATCTTACAGTGAATCTTACTAGCTGACATCTTCTGCTATATCAACGCATACTCACAGCATGAGAGGAAGATACTGCAAGTGTTGTTCTTCTACCCATTTTATAACAAAATGAGAATATCCGATGGGACACCCTATCACACATTGTGCTTGCAAAGCCATTTTTCCTGAGGATCCCACATCTCCATAAAGAAAACACAGTGGATTCAAATTGTCTTTAACAGCTTGAGCCTTCAAACTAGAGCCTTTGCTGGCAGAAATTAACATAAGCTAAATGTGGAATAAAATTATGATATCTGGACTACAGAGATTTCAAGTTACTCTAACACTATGTATCAAATTTTCATATTACTTTTCTAATCCTTACCTTGATTTTTGCAGATTTATGCCAAAGAAGGTTTTAGAACTGTCATTATGAGATACAAATTACACTAATATTTATCAAATCAATTCTCTCCCTATTTTCTTCCTAAAAAGCACAAGTTAATCTGAATCATTGTCAGCATGTCAAATCCCAAATCTAAAATGCGGGTTGAGAAATTCAAACACATTTACCTCAGTGCTGACTAAACAACTACATAATATAAATCGTTATGTGAGATGCTGAATCAGAAAAACTAGTCATAGAAAAGGTGAGAAAACTTGGTTAACTTTATTATAACAAACTTCTCTCTAATTCAACCTTGCTTGTTAAAACGCTCCTCAGGTGAAGAAAGTGTTGAAATGTGTGAAGCAATTGTTTTGAATTGTATTTCCCTTTTTAAAAATTATGGATAGAGTTCAAGAAAGGGTGCAGAATGGATGCACTGTGAAGTCTCAAAATAATTTCCCAAGAGAATCATTGAGAAACTTTCTTTATTTGTCCTAGGTGAAAATTTATGTACTATCAGCAGTACTTTGGGTGTTCTGTAAGGGCTTTTTTAGAAAGTTTTGAAACAGCATCATGGTAGATAATTTTAGGACAGTAAATATAAACATAAAATATAAATGTCTACTGCTTGTTTCCTTTGAAATCAGCTCTTCAGCCGGTCTATAACAAAGCCGAAGACCAGATCCAATCTACCTTCCTGAAGTTCTCAGGAACAGGTAATGAAAACTGCACTCCCCCCACTTTAGATATTAGGAATGATTTTAAGGAGTGTTAAACTGTCAAGGTTTTATAATCGCACAATAACTTTTTAAAATGTTCTTCCCTCTAGGAAACCTGACTGAAATATAGTTTCTTTGTAAGTCATATATGAGTTAATTAATATATTAACCTGCAATAGCTCAGGAAGTAGGTACACAGAGTTCTGAGTCAATTTATCTTCAATAGCATGATTGTATTTCTCTTAAAGCTAGATTAGCCAAAAGTCCTATTACTGCTCTCCCTCTATTCAAACACAACAAAGTATAAGCAACCTAAGACCATAAAGCATTTTAAAAATCTTTCCCATTTAAGAAATTCCTTTTATGAAATCAGTGCTTTTATAACTACAATGAAAGAAGAGGGGAGGAGAGGAGAGGGAAGGAGAGAAGAAGAGAGAGGATGAGAAGAGAGAAGGGGAGGGGAGGGAAAGGGAAGGGAAAAGAGGAAAAGGGAGGAGAGAAGAGACAGAGACTGCAATTTATGCAGGGTTTTGCCCCAACATTTCAGTCTTCTATCAAAAGAGAAAAGATAGACTCCCAATAGAAAAGTAAGAAACAGACCCATTTTTCTACTAACGCAGTCTGATTCCATACATTGTGATCAGTACTAGACAGAATACTCCCTGTATAATCATTTGCACATTTCTCATACTATTCTTTTCACAGGACCAAACCCTCTTTCAGTAGTCTGTATAAATAGTGTGTTATTAAGTGGAAGATGTTCAGATTTCATATTGTCCTTTTATTAAGTGTACAACTTCACCTTCTATACAGCAAAAATACTCTGTTCTGAAGTCACCGATGCTCTTATATTGTTCTCCACTACTATATTTGAGAATTTCAAAATTAATAACAAGCACGTGAAGTGTTTTTTATTATTTTCATATTCTGCTCAGAGAATGAAGCTGCTCTATATAGTAATCTATATTCAGATCACACCTATCGTTTATTTCAGTTTTATTTTTGAATGCTGAATATTTATATCAGGGTATAGGCACCCACATACAGGCTTTTTAAGGCACAGCTGCCTTGGTTTCACTTCTCTGGATTCACTGCCTTCATTCCCTGAGCAATTCTGCTTGCATCTGCTTGCCTGCCTCATGTAACTGTGAGAGAACAGGAAAATCGTGTCCCTGCGTATGTGTGTGTATGAGAGGAAGGAGGGAAAGCAAAAGTCCAGCTTGAGAGTCCTGTTCAGGATCTCATAAGAAATTCAAGGCAGTTAGTGTCCTGTTCTCCAGTATATAGCTAGTATATAGCATCCGGCTTTTGCAGGGGAGGGGTCTTAGAGATATTAACCTCCTTTATTTCCTTCATCACTGTTGAAGAGGCACACTGTGTTTCAAATAACAATGGGCTCTGTTGCATAAAAGAAGAAAAAATAATCATTATAGTTATATTCTGTATCATGAAACATATGCAAGGGACCTAACTAAGTATCCAGTAATACTGGCATGTCATGAAATATGACAGCTATTTAATATGGGAACACTTTCAAGCATAGATTATTTGTCCCTTATTTTCTAATCTTTTAAAGAACAAGCTGTAAACCGCAGAAGTTTAGATTCATGACACACAGTGCCTCAATGCTAATGATTGCATAGATCATAAGAATGATTTAAATCTGTAGACCCATAATACATACCTGTGGCATTTGAGCTAATGAACTAATATCATTACTGGGTTTTCTTTCTCTGTGTGCACAAGTTAGAATAGACACACAATAATAGCCAATATGCTGACGGGAACACTGAATCTCACTAGCCAGAGTTTTATTTTATGTATACTAAACATTTTGCTTCTCTTTCATGTCACCCTGAATGAATCTTTTTTCTATCCCCTATCCTTGTTCCAGGCCTAGCTTCCTTACTAAAGTTTCATATTAGAACTAAAATCCTTTTTCTCATTTCAAATTCTGGCTCACACATTATGTTCAGCTCTCACTGAATCATGACTTACAAGGCCTCTGGCTCTATGTATTAATTCTCTCCATATACCAAAGGCTTTATTTTGTTACCTTTGCATCACAGTCATAGTGCTGATGGGCCACAGGGGAATGTTTAAAACTGCAGATCCAAAGTTTTGATTTTCCTATGTGATATCTTATAGACCAAAGCAACAGAAATACCAGGTTTGAGAAAACTCCCATCCACCTATTGCATGTGTCATCTGGAATACGTAGAGTGCAAAAAAAAAAAAAATTCTTTGATTTTTCTGAAGCTCAATAAGTCTCTACTGAGCAAATGCAAGCTGTAGTTTTCTTGAACAGAATATAATTATATCAATCAGGTAGATTATCAGAATAAGAGGAAATAGGAAAAGTAAATTATTAAGAAGTTTTTAAGTATTTTTTCTAAAGTGGAATATTTTTCCCTTTTTTGAAGACAGGTTTTTTTTTTTTTAATTTAATCTGGTTCACAGCCATGAACTTTATTTTTCTGAAAATTTGAATGGAGGCAGCATCTATGAATAGTATGAATAGAATTCAGTTTCCCAGGACTGAATATTTGAACAGCGGTACAGAGAAATACTTACCAAAAAAGTTGGAAGCAGACAAAGCCATCTTGAATGGGGAATTCCATACCATAAGCCCACAGAATAAACAAAGTATCTGTACACATAAATTGAGGTTTATCAAAAGTCATGGTTTTAAATGAAAGCCTAAAGGGCAAATTAAAAACTGTATAGTTTTTGTTTGTAGCCAGAGTTAACAATTTCACATAGACACACTACAAAAAGTACACTATCCAATATATCTCATGCCCATGGAAGCAATAGAAGCAGTTAGCTCTGTTCACACATTTTCCCCTGTTCTTTCTTCTGCCCACCCACCCACTCCCTGCTTCCTCCAGTTGGGCTGAGCTCTCTGGAGCTACTTTGATTCAAGTGGATGTTTTCAGCCCAATGGTGTTTCTGAATCTTATTCACCAAAGGGATTCCTTGGGAAGCATTCCTACACCCTGCCTCTGCCCTTCCATGCCTGCTGCATTGGGGATGGTTGCCAGCATGCCTAAATTGGGAAGCAACACCAAGATCAGAGGGCCAGAGTTGTGTCTTTTAGTGCAGCATTAAGCTATTCTGGTGTCATAGACAGCTCATCCAGATCCAATTCATCTCTAGCTGAAGTCAGCAGGAGCCTACCATGGATTTCTGTCATCTTTATTTAAAGCCAGGAGAAAGCAAAACCTTCTTACTTCCTTGTGTGAGCAAGATAACAAAAATGGAAACAGTAATGATTGATTATGTAGGTCATTGTCAGTTCTGTGAGCTATGTATTATATATAATGTATTAGGCTAACCCTAAGGAAGAGTAGTTTGTGATGGGGAGTAACGATGACTAATTCTAGGTCCTGGGGTACTTGTTTTATTCATCCTGATGTGAACAGCTCTCATGTTTCACTGGGTCTTGGTAGGACAGAGACAAATTTAGATAAAAATTTTGCCTTATATCTTTACTCATAATGTCTATTGACTTAAATGAAAACTGATCTGACTTAGTTAGGGCAGAATTTTGTCTTTACACTTTTGAATTTTAATAGAATAGATATCTATGTCCTAAGGTGCTATGTTCACTTTTCCTATGTTGTTTTTACTTGCCAGTTGCTATTTTTAATGCTTTTAAAATAAATATGCACTCCCAGAATCAAAATAAATTAAAAAAAATGTCACCGTTTTTTATTTTTATATTAAGTATGCCCTACATACTCTATTGTACATGCTTCTGAAATAAAGGTTTGGTTACTAGAACTTGTGGCTCTTGAAGTCATTAAGAATATGGCCCTAAAGAAGAACTTTGGTTGTTGGGGGTTTTTGTGCAAAATATATTGCTGGCAGTGGGAAGAAGTAAAGCAGAAAAAAAGCTTTCCAGGCATTTAGGAAAACCTATGTCCTCTCCAGAGATGTTTGATCTATTTGTGGTAGTACAATAAGCTGTTCCTCTGGCACAGGAAGATATGCTAGGTAGTTCACACCACACAATTTATTTACAAGATTTCAAGCTGCAACAGCTGCAACTCCATTCTTTGCTGGAAGATACAAGGAATGCATCCAAGTGTAACATAAATATAAAAGTCAGATGTGCCTCTATCAGATACCATCCTCAAAGACATTTCACTTGGAATGAGTGAATAGAAATCTCCGGATATTTTTTCAAACTGAGAAAATATAATAATGAAAACAATTCGTTTAAAGAATAGATAGAGGGTTTGCTTATTTATTTATTTATCCAGAGATACAGCAAGGTAATATGCTAAAGTATCTTTTAAAGGACATAAGTAAAACAATCTATTTTGAACCTCTATTTCCTTACCAAAGAACACAGCCTTTCTATTTTGCATGGCATCAGCTATCCAACCAACAAACTATTTCTAGTCAAAGGGAAATTATAGATGACCTTCAATATTAAAGATTTTTTCATTTTAATAGTATTTGATTTTCAAATACATGTTCCATCATGCTAGGTTAAATATTGCATTACCAGTGCATCATTAGAAGTTCTTCCATGTTAAGCTGTCATGTTAGGACAAAATATGGCATATAAGAAGTATCCCACAAATGATATGCAAGAAGCTCAGTTTCTTTATAACACTTTAGCAAATCCCTGCTTAGAGCTAGAAATGGGAAATTACTTTGCTTCCATTCAGTGCCCTGTTTCCCAAATTAAGACTTTTCAAGATAAAGGATTTGGCAAGATTATCAACCATTAAGCAATTGCCAACATAACCAGGTTCATGAAATGTTCTTTTTCAGACAAGTAATATCATGGGCTCAACTGTGCAGCCTCAGATTTCCCTCTTGACTTTTGTCTTGGCCAGCAGGATTCTGCAGTAAGGGTGTTTTCAGCTTTCCTGTTTCCCCATAAACAGTAGCCAATTCAGGATTTGTCTTTACAGTAAATCAAGACTTAATGTTAAACAACTGGTGGGTGAGAATTCTAGCAGCAAATATAATAAATAACTAAGACATTAATCAAATTTAATTAAATTTGTTTATCTTTTGACTTGCTCAGGTAACCAAAAGGATTAAAGACGTCGGTGAGATTGTGAGGAGTTTGAGAAGTGCTCAAGATCCCATTTCTTTTGTTGTAAAACTACAAGAATTGCTCATCATTTTAAACAGTATTATTTACATGAGCATGTGCTTAATAAATTTATTCTAAAGAGTCCATGTAATTAATTTTTAGCTAATATTTTAATATTTCTGGCTTTTTTAATATTAAAGGATTTCCTGCCACTCCTGTCTAGCTAAAATATGGCAACTACAGTTTTTAGTGTCATAGTATAGGAACCAAAAGTATCCTTTAATTTTATACATATTATTTTATTGATATTATTTACAATTTATATGTATATATACATATGAGTAGAAATCTAGGGAAATGTACATTAGAAAAAATTACATGAATTTAGGTTGTTTAGTTTACAAAAGATTCTGGAGACATTATGACAGTCTTCAAGTACATGAAAAACTGCTGCAAAAAGGAAGGCAGCAGTTTGTTTTCTGTATCCATGATGGATTATAAAAGAATATATTTAAATTGTAGTAAAATAATACAATGGAAACTTTCCAATCATAAGGACAACTGTATTTTATTATATTTAATAATAAAACCATTAATCTTTGCTTGTAGTTTATTTAGTAGTTTTAATGATCAGTCAACATGGAAAGCTGAATTTCTTTAACTGAACACATAAATCACATCAAAAGGCTCTGTTACTTGACCAAATACTAAAAAAAAACAGATGTGGGATGTAAATATTCATATTAATCAACTAAAAGTTGTTTTCTATGAATATTAGCTAAATATTTTTTCAAATTGTGACTCTTGGAGAATATTCCTCTTGCAACTTTATCAAATATTCATGTCATCCCAGTTCACAGTAAAAAAGATAATCAATTAAAAATTTAAACAAATATTTTAAGAAAACGTCTGGCAGCATTTTTGCAGCTCAATTTATGTGATGATAATTGAATAGAGCAAGAGTGAGCTGATAAAGGGAATATCCACAAGAGATAGGGAAAGATTCAGCAGAAGGTAGACAAAAGAAAATATGTGTGACTTGTATATTCTACTTGCTTGAAAGTTCTGCTTGATAATTGCACATGCTTTTAAAAAATATATCAACAATCAAGATGTTCTGTTGATATTTATAAACGTTATATTATTTTTCCTTATGTAAACTCAGTGCAGACTTAGCCAGTTAAGTTTAGTAAAGATTATCCATTCTTTCCACTTGGTCATTTAGACTCTATGTTATTCAGAATTACTTTTGTGTCACCACATCATCATTTATGCATATTTATGTAACTAAAGAATATGTAGTATTCATGTTTGAGCACCAGAGAAAAAGCAAACACTTCCCCCTGCCCTCCCCCCCCCCAAAAAAAAAAGTCAAAAAAGCTAGGCATTATTGAAACATTAAAGGAAATAGTATAACACTATTTATGTACCACATTTCATGTTTTTCTCACAGGTCGAGAGGTGTGGAGAGATCCAATTCATGTAACTACTGAAATATAGTTAAAAAAATAAAAATATTTTCATAGATTTTGAAATTCAGAAAATAATAGCTACGGGAGAAGGCTTTATTCATTTTTTAAACAAAGTATCTGTTTTTTTGTCTAAGGTGTTTGTAGATCACTTGCTACTGTCATATTGGAGCACCTAATAATTTTAATGCAAATCATAGAATCATAAAGTCATTTGGGTTTGAAGGGACCTTTAATGGTCATCTAGTTGAACTCCTGAAATGTCCCAGTGTGACATAAAATGTGTATTTGCACATGAGAGATTGAGACAAAATTGAATTGACTACTTGAGCTACATTTACCTTGCATGAATTTAGTGTTCACAAATGAGGTTCACCAAGACTAGCCACCTAAGTAGTGTGATGCTTGTCAGCCAACAATGCCACAGACAAGGTTCTCAAAATCACACTTCTCATACAGTGAAGAATTTCACTGCATTTATTAAGGAAACGTAAATATTAAACTGGTTTCTTACCTTGTGTAAATTGTCCTCCTGAGGGCTGTCTCAGATTGATTGTTTTGATTAAGTTATGGAAAACAAGTGGTTAGTAACATCCAGAAAGAAGGGAGTCTGTTTTCTAGATTTTCCTTTACCTGGAAGACCTTAATCCTACTTACCTGAAAAACAGATATCGAGTTTAGTAAGAAAATCAACCCTCATGGGTATGGAAGTGGTTTTGCTTTTTGAGCAAGAAATCGAGATGCACAGAGTAAAAGTTAGAACGCATAAGAATAAGCACATTGTTATGGAGGAGTTTGTAGGCCAAGGAGAGGAGGGAGCAGGACTGGCAGTGGTGAATTAAGGCGGGGGGGGGGGAGGTAATGTGGGAGGCTGTGTTGGCATGGACAGGAGCAACCACAGACTCTGTGTGCCAACATCTCCCCACAGACCTGAGTAATGGTCTTGTCTGTCCCTCACATGGTGCTGGTGGGGTAGGGTGTTTGGGAGGGCTCAGTACCTTCCGTCACTGTTGTGTTTACTGTGAAGTGCAAAGCCCTGATGCAAGGGGGAGGCTTAGAGTGAAGCAGGACATGCTGTGGAGCAGAGAGGGACTGACTGTGGAAGAAAAGCCCCAAGTCATGTCAGGAGGTACTCTGATCACTCTGATACCCAGCAGTAGCCTTCCCGCAGCCACTCTTGACTCCTTCCCACCACACAAGTCCATGCTGGGTGTGATACACGTTCCTGCAATGCCTCCTTTATCTGTAAAGCCACAAAGCACCCTCCAAGCAGCCTCATCTATGCCTGTCACACAACCTGCCACCCAGAGTGGGGTTAATCTCTCAAGAACTCATCCCCACGCTCCAGAAAGGTGCTCAGTCCCTGGCATGTGCCCTTCCCTCTCCAGCATACATGCTGTGTCAATGGCTAGACACTGACCAAGATATTTATGCACACAGAATTGGAAGAGTGCTCTCCTTACCCACAAAAAGGGTGCAAAAATTGCACATTTCCATTTTGAGGAAACAACAGGGTTGTAATACAGTCCTATTTACTGCATGTTTCCATAATTTCTTTGAAACTATCTGCAGCTACAACTTTGCTTCAAGTGGAAGAAATTACATGTATATGATGTATACAAGTATACATGTACAGCTATATATAAAAATAAACATATCTTGTATCAACGTAAACAACAGAACAAAACAATTACTTTTTATAACATATGGCCTGCCTGAGATTCAAAACTGCAAGAAAAAATCCTGCACCTGCTAAACATTTTGGCTTAAAAATAATTTTTTTGAGAGAAAGTTTATTTCAGTCGAAGAAAAATATTCTCTCATCATTAGTAAATTCAGTCATTTACCAACGTGATGAGCTCTGAACCAATTGTTTCAATTCAGAAGTAAGGTGCTAGTGTTACTACAAATAGCTCGATGGAAATAGGGTGGGCTTTGTAGCATCCAATAACAATCAAAAGAATTAAAAATAGCAGGCAGCACTAAGAAAGAAATTGAGAACTAAACTGAAAACATGATGGCAAATTCAAGGCTCACTCTGTCATGTATATATCTGGGAGCTATACAAAATGAAGATAGGTGAAATAAACTTAGATAAGTTTAGTTTAATAATCTTATCCTTTCTTTCAAAACCATCTGTAAAAGCCACAATATCTGCTATTTCTCAGGGAAGTAAGACACTGTTTCAAAAAAGACATGAGCTTAAATTCATTTGCAGCATCTTGCTTTCTAAAATCACCAATATATTTCTTTTAAGCAAATTCTTTTGGAAATCTGGAAGAAAATGTCACTGTGAACATGTCCTTATGCTGACATTTTTACTTTATGTGCAGACTAAACAGAAGTGGTTTCTCCTCTTTGGTGCATTTTGTACCTAATTTGGAAACAAGTCCTCCCAACCTTGTGAAATTCACAATGAAGTCCTTCCTTATCAAAAACCAAGTAAATTAATTTAAAATTCAAAAAGTATTAAATATGTGTGAGTGGTTTTATTTCCTTTCTTTTTTTTTTTCTGTTTCTAGGTCAAGAATTCCTATTTCAAGAATTTGAATACTGTAGTGAAAATACAAAGCAGAACACTGTTTAATGCATACTCTGGCCTTCTAACAAGATACAGAAAACTTATGGCCTCAGATAATGATGAGATAATGTTTTAAGGCAGTAGTGCTCAAATTATACCTCTTAAGGGAGATGAATATGGCTCTCATGGAACCCATGTATCTCTTTTGTGATGTTTCTGTTGTATTTTAGTCCTGTGCAAACAGAAGAACATTAATAGTAGCAACAACCCCTGTGCAAAAACATACCTGCAAGGGAACTCTTGATCACTAGAGATTCACCTTGCAACCTTTTTAATTAAGTGAAAGATGCAGTGGAAAAAAGAGGTATAAGGTAGCTACTTCTCTGAATAGAAATGCATATGTGAATAAGGAAATAAAATATTCCTTTTCAGCACTTAAAGTTGTCCTTGACTTGATGTTGAATTGGGACAATAAACAGTTTCAAAAAATGGAATTTTATTGTTTTGAAAATCTGGTTCTACTTGTAAAGGACCTTATGTGTGTAAAATTGCAATCCAACTTGACATCCATTTCTATTTTAACATTTTCTTCATTTATTTACATTTATTCACATTTATTCCAAATATGACTTCAAAGGCTGAAAAAAGAAAAGAATGACAGCAATGTCATGTGTTGCTCCTGCCTCTCTCAAATGTGGTTGGCTCATTTTTAGTCCTGTCTTTCAGGCTTCTATTTTTATGACTATGAACCTTCAGTACAGATTGAAAGGGAAAACAGTAAATGAAAGAGGGTTGAACATAGAAAGAGTATTCGAATCTTTAATTAAACCATATTTTATTCCAGAGGCAGAAAGATATCTTCAGTGATGTTTATGCAGGTTTGTTCAGAAGTCACTGTCCTTCTTTGGCATTGTTAACATTTCCATATATTTTCTAATGATCTAATTTTAAAACCCAAGTGGAAAAACTCCCTAATACCTCCTATGTGCTCTCAAGATTGATGAAAAATAATTTTAAAACATAAATTTGCTTTTTTAACTTTCTATACATTTTTATCCTCTGTTTACTTTTCCCAAATACCTTGGCACATTTTTAACGGCCCATAATATCTGTTGAAACAGATGTTCTGACCAACAGACAGATCTTCTGTTCAGTATTATATCAGAAAGAATATTGCATATAAAATACTGTACAACCATATACCAAATGTACGATCCTACCCATGGACAATTAAAATTATTAAACAAATTGTTCTTTCTTATTTGTTTTGAGAGCTTGAAGTCCAGTCCTACAGAATAGTGTGCTTCAGCGCTATGTTACATACAAAGGATGTCAGCGGTTGCTTAGAGCTAAGCACTTTGCCCCTGATGCAGTGAGGCAGATAAGCATGTGCTTAGCTTGAAGTACAAGAGCAGCTAAACAGGGACACATGGTGAAGTTTGAGCATTTGACTCATTTCCTGGAGCACAGCACAAGACAAGGAAGAGTTATTTAATGATCTTAAGGTCAGTAGACTTTGTGCTACAAATAATACTGTTTTCAGAAAAATAAAAATCATAGAGGTACATATTTTGCCTTTATTGCTACACAGAGATCTTCTAAACAAACAAACAAACAAACAAACATGAAACATAGAGAGACCAGTAGAAAAAATGTAATTTTATTCTTGTCAATTGGCAATATTGAGTATGACTAATGATGCCAGGCTGGCTATACTCCATGAACTGTTTGCAAGTTATTTATAAACCACAAGTTATTTGAAAACCTTCAAATGCTTTTGGCTGACACATACCCTTTGAGAGGCTAGTTCTTTTTCTATCACCATTCTACTATTACATAGCACTGGAAATAGTTTATTGAGCTAAGTTTGGCCAGGGATAACTGATTTTGTGTTGAAGAACAGTTTATTTTTATTTATTTATTATTTTGTTAATTTTTGTGATTCTTAGAAGATGAGGAAGTTTGGTGACCAGAAGAGCATTTCCTGTGTGCACAGCAGAAGTTGAGTTATTAATTGGGGAGGCCAGTCTATTATAATAACTTTCTACTAATTTGATTATAAAACATGTTTAGCAGGAAATCAGTGATGATGCCCATTTAACCCCTTTCAGTCTTTAAAATATACAAACTGCAAAAGTTATATTTTTCTCATATCAGATTTTACCAGAACTGACATACCAGACAAAAGAAAGAAACTTTTCAAGTCTAAAGGGAAAATGCTAATAGTAGAAACATCATCATCGTCTTTCTACCCAGGCTTCAAGTTTTTTGAAATAGGATGTCCAGTCTTTCAGAAATCTCCAAGATCTACTGTGGGAAAAGAAATAAAAATGAAATAATTTTAGAGATTGGGAAAGTCTAATTTGTCCCATTTACTTATTTAAATAAAGAACAATTTTTTTTTTTAAATAAACATTCCTGGGTACCTAATGCAGTAATTTAAATAGAATTCAGATTTTTCTGTACTGGAAAGCAGGGTAACACTTCAAAATTATAATTCTCTCTAAGACATGGATTTGTCCTTGAATAAAGTACTTACATATATATTGGACAGACAGTTCGGGGAATATAACATTTTGGGAATGCGAAGAATAATTTGTATCTGTTCTCACTAATGAAGAGAGGGTTCTAGGGGCTTGGTGTTCCACTCTGCCCACACCAAATACCCACTGAAAACCCCTTTTGGGCCTACTGTGGCTATGTCTGCCTGATCTTATACAAGATATGGAGGGAGAAAATGCTATCTTTGCCCTCTGAAAATCATTTCAATTTATAAATTCCTTTCAAAGTTAATTTCTGGCTGGATAAATACCTGTTCTGTGAGTGAAACTGAAATCTACTGTGATGATTATGCTCACAGACCCTACAAATGCTCTGAAGTCTACTATTACTGCTTTGGATTATAAAACGATTGCAATGTTTTAATGCAGCTTAATATTTTATTTCAAACTTCAGCAGTATGAGAGAAAGAAAGCTTTTTGGCTTCAATGAAATAATTTCACATTAAAATAAGTGGAGGAAGACAGTTTAGCAGTCATCTCAGTGTGAGGCACTTGAGATATAAACATTTATATCTGCCTCCCATTGCATGATTACCATTGTTTGACATTTTGTAGGCAGATACTACTTAACCTCTTTGTTTTAATTTATGATTAAGTGTGATGTTTGTTCTATGTTACAGTGCTGAAATCTGCACTGATTCATATGCTTGAAAAAGTGTCAGTAAACTGTCTTTAGCTGTACTGTGTCACCTTGATGATATTGTTCTACATACAAATTTGTTGTTGCTGCTGTTGTTTTTAAATTGTGGTAGTTTTTACAATTTTATCAACTTCTCATTAGGATTTTCAAGTGTCTCATCAACTCAGTGATACAGAAATAAATAAAACCCTGAAACTCAAACAATGAAAGTATAATACATTCTTTGGCAAAACACACATTAAGACTAAAACAGAATCAAATGAGCTGCAGATACTCCTTACACCTAATTATCTTCAGCTACACAGTCAAAATATTTTGTCAAAGACTCACTGCTATAAGAGTGAAAGATAATGTATTCTACAGTTTTCAGGTCACATGATTAAATAGAGTTGATCTAGATGTCTCATTAAATGTAAAATGTTACCTTTTACTTAGAGTCATATAACTTAAACCTATGACCAGAATGTATTCTCCCCACTGAATAATATAGAACATAATTTATTCCCTTTGCTTTCTTAATTTCTTTCTACCAAAACCTTACTGTGCAGGGTGGGGGAAAAGAAGGACATGTTTTTATCTTCTACCTTTAATTCCACTATTTTCATGACAGAAAAAGTAGAACTGATCTGTATTATTTGTTAATTGAAACTAAATTTCTTTTACTCGTGCTCTATCTTGCCACTTAAAAAATAGTTATGGACAATAACAAATAGCAAAATATTCCTTTTCCAGAATAAGTTCCCCATTGGGATGCAGTGAAAATGTTAATAATTAATCCAGTACTCTAACTTGGTATTATTTTTGCTACCTCACACATATAAAAAAACCCACTCATGTTGTTTGACTTTTTTGGTTTCATAAATATTTATATATAATCGTATTTTCCTTGTAAATTGCATTTTTTTCTGCTCAAAGGGAGGAAAAACTATTTGCGTGTTAATTTTATCTCACTGCTTCTGTTCAGCATCAGTAGTTTTATATATAAAATAAAAGATTACATAAGAAGAAATGCACACAACCTGTGTTTGTTAATATAAAGAACAATAATTAGGGAGTGTTGCTAATTTTGTAACAATTAAGGTACATAGCTATTTTCCTACATACAGTGAAAAGCAGGTAATTCAATGTTTCTGTTCCCTCTATGTCCCAACTTAAATATTTATCTTGTTTAGATTCTGCTGCCCCCTACAGAATAGGAAATATTTAGGATTTTACAAACCCATTTCCATCCATTATTTTTTAACCTTACCTGTACAAATAAATGCACAGTTTTCATAGTCTCCTAGGGAAGCAGACCTTTATTTGCTGTCATTGTACTTTTTTGATACATTCTGCATGACCTGAAACTTAAGAAATCTTGTCACTTTGTGATATATTGATAAATAAAAATAGAAGTGATAGGTACTGTTACTGAATCACTGAAATCAGATAAAACATTCTCTACAGCCTCCAAGAGAACAGAAAGCAAGTTTACTAACCTTTTAAGTTTCAGGAAGTAAACCAATTATATACTTTATCATCTGCTACCTGTAACAACCATTCTTTCCAGGCCCTACTATCTCTAACAAACAGCAGCAGTTAAGTGCAATGATGCACTTAAGACTCTAATAGAAAAAAGACTGTCAATAGCACAGGGGTGAATAGAAAATACTCTAAATGTAAAATGTATGCTTTGAATTGGAATTCAAAACTGTAATATGCTCTTTGAAATAAAAGGAAAAAATAACATTTGTACCAATTGGCATTCCTAAAAACTAGCTAACTAAATAAAATCCAAGACCTAGATTATAATTCCTGCAGCTAACCTCAAAGGTGAAGAGTAGTCTATTGTCCATGGATAAGCCCTGGATGTCTCCATTGCACTGCGTCTGTCCATCATTTAGGAGATCATGCATGAAGGAGAGGAGGCCAAGGAATCTTCCGTCATATCCTGTCCTTCCAACTGTTTGGAGAAAGCAAACAAGATATTTCATACTGAAACTACCTCAATTTTTAGTGCTCTTCTGAGTTTTAAACTGTGTTACCTAGAAACCAGGCACTGGGGGAAGACAAGTATCATAAGTATGCTTGAGTTTCTCTTACCGAATACCTGCAAAACTCACATAGCACAGAAACTCACGTGTCCTTGGCTTACTGGGATTAGCAAGAAGTTAGGACATTCTACTAATGAGATCTCTAAAACATCTTCAGTTTTCCTGAACATTCCCTCAAATGCTCAGAGAAGGTGAGGAGAAAGGTACAGATTACATCTTCCAACCCATGTGATGAATGCATTGCTGAGCATAAAGGTATTTGGGCATGCCTGGTTTTACTTACAAAATAACTTTGTAGAGATGTCAGCAAAAGTAAGAAAATTTACATGCATTTTGAGTCCTTAGTTTCTTCTTATGTTGGAAATTATTTTTGATCAATAGTTTCTAGGTGTCCAGAATCTTTCTTATTCTTCTCTGTTTTTCTGCTGTTAATGTACTTTATCTTTGAGTCTCTTGGTATTCTGAATTGCTTGGTATTCTGAATTGCTTGTCTCTAAGTATTTGCTTTTCTCTTGCTATGGCTCAAAACTTTCTGTGGGCTCACTACCAGTATTAGCATTCTTTGTTCTTCTTGCTCTACTCTGAATTAGCTAAATCAGGCTAATTATACATATCAAAGAAATTGACGGAGAGAAAGTCCAGTCAGAAACTTACTTTAGTTGTTCCAATGTGCTTCTGGAGAGTAGTTTCTACCCCTTTTCCTTTCCAGTATGTGTAGAAGAAACCTTGAGAAATAAATTTCTCTGAATTAACATTAGCCTTTGTAAACACTACCTTAAATCGCATCCCATATGTTCCCTAGGAACTGGCCAAAGTCAGTTGAGGATGTGGCATTAGATCCTTCTCTTGTGATCCATCTGGCCAACCTCTATGTCAAGATTTTCAGTACTTTGATAGCCTTTGTTACTTCAGGTTCAACTTCATGTCACAACTAATCCAATCTGACAGCTAGACCTACTGCTGAAATTAGCTGGCTATCTCCTGCTCTTGGCCATAAACCCTGCTGTTCTCCTGTGCAAATTCTTCTGATCTTCTGACCATTTGATGAAGGGATGAAGCATGAAAAATGGAATAATCATCTCCTTGTTTGGCTCCTTAGGTCTCCTTGCCATGCTGTAACACAATCTCTATACTAAGTTGAAAGGAAACATGACATTTGGAAGGGGCGGAGTAATGATGGCTAGTTTAGGTATAGCCAAAAATGTCAGCCTCAGATTATAGGCCATTGCACAGCACTTTCTTTTTCTAACTCTTAAATGAAGTCTGGATTCTTCGAGGATTTTGGCTGCGGTCAGGATTACACATAAATCACCCCCCACAACCTAAGGAAGCAAATGCCTGGCTGAATATAGTGCACATGATGTTTTGGAGAATTGGTCCTATCATTTTCTGAGGAGGGATTTGAATTTCTTTTCTATTAAGTGTATACTAAATCCCAATTTTTAGTGGGGCCTTTGTGTATTATTTATTTCATAAATAAATAATAAATAAGAATTGGCTGTAAGTGGATAAAAGATTCATGAAGACAGACTTAAAGACATTAATGGGAAGTGCTGCTTAAATAAGCATAGTACAAATGTCCTCCAAAAAACAAAGATGTTTCTCAGATGAGAGAAGTATTTTTCTGATCATAGCATTTCCTGTGGCAACCTCTGCATCACTAAATGCAACAAAAACAGTATTACACGTGTATTGAATAGCTTGCCCAGAAAAACTTGCTGGACAGAATTCCTTTCAAATAATAAACTGCTTGCTTTTGAAATATATTTCAGTATTTTCCCACCTGTAGTTTAATGGATGAATGTATTTCCTGGAGATAGGAAAAGGGAACAGAAAGATGAAATAGAGGCTTCCGAATAAAACAGGGTTTACTTTTTGAATCCTTAGGCTTTTTTTTGGCTCTTTTTTTTGTTTTTGTTTTTTTTTTAACAGAAAGAAGGGAGACTTTAAAGGTAGAAGGGAAAGCCCTGCAAAAGTACTTGTAAAAATATTTTCCACCTTTCGTCCCTTCTCTCTGCCATTCACTCAAATAGTGCATTTATTTCCTATGCACATCAGGAGCATATATATTCACTGCTTCACAAAAAAAACTATAATTTAACATACAGGACTGGGATATTAAAGCTAAAAAGCTTTAAGAATAAATCACAAATCTGACACTTTTTTATGGTTTTAACTTGACTAGGTTGGGAGGAGAAACTGAATAAGAGAACAGCTTTGCAAGCTTCACCTAATACCTCAAACAGACTAAGTACAGATTTTGTAGATTTAAATATTCTCATTAATATTGATTTGCACGAGTATCAGGGAAGAAAAACAACACCATTAAAAAGATAGAGACATAATTCCAATTATAGCTGATGGTAATGGAACTGCAGCATTACTAAAAGCTGCAGTCTTGGATTAGAGAAGCACAGTAGTGATTCAAACCCAGTGAGAAGATAAAAGGAACAAGAAACATGTCATTGTCACAAAGCCAGAACCAATAAAGAATGTAAGCATTTAAACAGTAAGACATTATTCCTCCCAATAAAACTGTGCAGTTATATGGAAGAAGAACTGTCAAATATTTATCAAACAAAGGACCAAAGACCTCTAGACTATGGATGAATCCTGGGTGCCAGTTCAGACTTCCAGACTGTTTCTGTATTTACAGTCTTGCTCTTTAATTTAAATAATAAAGAAGTTGGTGTTTTAGGAGCAGGGTGTGGAAACCATACATCTCCCTGTGGGTTGTTTAACTAACAGGGTGCAGTCAGGCTTGTGGTCCTCTTTGCCTTTCTCCCACATGCTCAGCTCCAGTCTGAGTGTTTTGTATAAACTCAAAAACTGAGGAGTGGTACCCCACCCAAATTACATCATAGCCTTCTCAGAGAAAGGATTTTAACTGAATTCTAAGGAGACCCCTTAGAATACAGGCTCCAGTAGGTTTTAGTTATGAATAATATGGTCTTGTAAATCAGGTGATCTTACGGCTAGTGTAATCTGTTAGAGGAAGGGAGATGGAGGAGTGTGGATGGAAGTATTCTTATGGGTAAAGAAATAAATTCTCTGTGGAGAAATTTTCTTTATTACAGTGCATATTTCCTCTTGTGTTTCTGACAGGGAGCCAGTTTCATTGTTCTGATAGCACACAACATTAATATCAAGTCCCATCTATCCTCTGTGAAACATGGTGCTGAAGCAATTTTCTTGGTGTAATCCAGAATTTTAGTATTTCACTGGGAGACATATAGACAGAACCTGAGGAAGTGATTTTGCTCTCCAGCTGATGAAAAGTTGCAGAATTTTAGAATTTAATGTTCTTTTTCCAGTGAATGTAGTAAAGAACATTTTTAGACAACTTCAAAATTGTCCTTGAGACCACCAGGTACAAAATAATTTATACAGTTTTCTCTAAAACTCAAGATTATTTGAACTGATAGTCTAAACTACATCAGAGGGTGATATATGCTTTCTTTAACTTGAATGACCCTAACTCTGGCTTTGAAAGATCTTTCAAACATTGGTCACTTTGTGTCTTCCAGGTCCTGGCAGACACTTGGTTTGTGTAAAGATCAGATCTGCCAGCATGTCAAGTGTCTATTCAGGTTTAGAAATAAAGATGTGTGGAAGAAAATTCCTCACACTTTCAGTTCTTTACTTCTTTGCTGCTTCTACAATCACAATGCAAAATAAGAATGAGGTTTTGGCAGATTAGGGGCAGGCACTGAAATAACTGAAGACCTGGCTTTCTGTATGCAAGATTACTTCTTTCTTTATAATTTTTGTCTTGTGTTTTTTGAAGCAGTTTAATTTTGTCAATTTTGTTTACTTCACTACCTTTTTTCCATTACTATTTTGCCATTAGTATTTTGTTTCAGTGATGTGGTTCATTAGTATGGCATTAGTAGTTCCAAGTATCAAACCTAAATATCTTAGTGATGCTCATATTTCCTTCTCAACTTCCTTTTATGTTGTGCAATGTTACCTTTTGTTAGATCAGTTATTTTAATGACAGGACTAGATTCCTTTCTGGTGAGACATTTACGGAAATATTTGCATACAATGGAACTGTTTCACTTTCTAATTTGTCTTTTAATATGTTAAAATGTATGATAAATGGGAAATTTAGAATATGTAGCTAAGTATTAGAACATATCTTTAATTTAAGCTGCAACTTTCTGTGTTATCCTAACATATATAGTTACTTTTTATATAAATATGGCATTCCATATATTATATGGAGTTATATGTGATTGCTGTAACAGTGCATGATAAACAATACCAACACCGTAAGTGTAGTAAATTACATAGGCACAAGATGCTGACTAATTAACATGAATGCACCAAAAACGTATTCCTTTCAGTTGATAATTCTGGTTTGGAAAGTGAAATGCTACGTTTTGGTATGAGGGCAGTAACACGAGAGGTCAGCTTTGCTTATGGAAAAGGATTCTCCATGGCTCAGTGCCTCAGTGAGGAATATAGTTCCCTTCGTAAGGACAAGAGGTCTTATATTCCATTGATGCATCCCATTGTGGTTTATAATTTAAGCCAATCACTCTTCCACCATATCATTTCTCCCATTTACTCCTGCAGTTTGACAGAAAAGGTCACCTTAACAAGCAAAACAAAATGATTCTCTATTGAATTCACATACAAAATAAACCAGTGGGAGATTGTGTGATCTCATTCAGCATATGGCAGTCCCCAGAATTTCCCATCTTGTTAAGCTACTGGCCCACTAATCTTTTTTAAAACAAATCAGTAGTCACCAGAAAAAAAAAAAAAAAAAAAAAAAAAGGGTTAACCAATTAAAAGAATATGCATCCATTCCTGTAGGAAATGAAGATTCCTGGTCTTCCCTGGACCCATAAGAGAAAGTAATACTCCTTGGTTGTTCAGTTTTAATCTGAGAACAGGACAAGCATTGGTTGCTATAATTGGTTGCATGTCCTGTCAGCTTGCAGCAATCTGCAGTGTAGGCTGGCCCTGAGCTACAGGTTGTGTCTGTATTGCTGTGCTTTAATAGTTCTCCATGACTTCAGGGACTTAATATAGTGTTGTCTTGCATTATTTATTTTTGTCATAAGTGCTATCCTACCACAATGAGACAAAATACAAGAATGCAATATGTGAAAAACATATTCATTTTTTGTTTGTTTTACATATTTTAAATTTGTAAGAAATTAAGTGCTCTCCCCATCTTGTAACATGAGAAATGATAACCAAATTTTCCCTATATCAAATTTATTCTATATTAATAATTACTTTATCTATCTGTCTTCTATCCATCCTATCTTTCTGTTTTCCATGCTGAAAAGTCCTAGTCTAAAGTAAATGTTCCTATACATACTGTAAAAGCTGCATGGGCTTTTTTTTTTTTTTTATCATTATGTCATATATATACAAGTGTGTACTGATGGGATTTTTTGTGATGGTTTTCGTAGTGAAAAATCTTTCTTTGATTATCTTCATTGCCCTTCCCTTCATTCTTTCTTCTCCTGCCTTTTTGCTTGGACAGTCTGACTACAACTCACACCAATATTCAGGACATGAATGAGTTTTGATTTATATTCATTTTCCAGTAAATTTAACATTCAGTTTACATCTTAGAGCATTGCTGAATGATGTTTTCACAAGGACTTGATATCGTGGGCATGGAGTACCTGCAAGATAGTTGCTAAATTTCTGTGTATAACTTTACCTGTGGTATAACTTTGGTTAGTATTATATTTATCCTTGTATACTTGCTTTTATTTATGAACATTACATTTCTTATATTTTCAATTTGTTTCATAGTCAACCAGATTCATGATGCAATTTCTCAGATATTTGCAGTCTGTGTTACTTTTGAGTAGCCTGACTAATTATACACTATCAACCATCACTATCAATCACTTCTCATGCCAGATCTGGACAGTGAATACAATGAGCAACACAGGCCCAATATAAACCTCTACGGGATTCTTATAATTACCCTCCATCCATTACAGGACTTGATAATTTTTTCCTACGTTTGTTTCCAGTCTTTCAGTCAACTACTTATCTGCGACAGGACTTTTCCACTTTCCCCAAAAAGCTTGTTAAATTTTTGGAAGCCCCTATATACTGTCATGAACCTTATTAAGTTCATTGACATCAAAGACCTCTTCAAAATTTGTAGGGCGTGACTTTATTCTACAAAAGCTGTATTGACTTTTCATCATAGTAACATACCTTCACTTGATTCTATTCTTTATTACAGTTCTGACTTCTTTGCTTGGCACAAAAGTCAAATACACTCAGACCAGTGTATGCATTCCTACGGATTTCTTCTGAAGGCCTTTGTGAAAATGACACTGCATATACTGTCCTCCTTTCCTGTAGTAGCAAGACTAATTTAAATCTGAGGTTATACACCATACTCACCACTGTGGCAATTTCACATTAAGCTTCTTCAGAGTTTATGCATAAAGAGAATCTAGTCATTGCTGCTTATTTCTTCTGATGGATCACCTTCTTCTAAAAGTACTTCAGCATGAGATCATTCTTTATATTTCTCTCCTATGAAGACTTCTATTATGTTAAATGTTCAAACTTCTCTGAAGTTAACAGTTATTAAAAAAAGCTCATTGAGCTTTTCTGCTATGACACTGCCTTTTCTGAGTGTGTTTTTTATAACTTCATTATCCACCAGTGTGAGCAAAGCATTCAGAGGTTTTATTTTAATAGAAATCTTAACTTTAAAGCTCTGTATCAATGAACTGCTGCAAAAGAGCATGGTAGTTTTGCCTCTGAATGCGTTGGTCTAAGAAATCAAAGACATCCTACTCTCTTGCTTCTCAGTAATTATCTCTTCCCAGAAAAAACAGCAGTTGCATTTTGCCAACCAACGCACATACACATATAGTGGAATTTTGTAATACGAATTTATTCCTCTAGCATAGGCTCTTGAATATCTTTGTAAAGGGTGAAGTCTATGAGTCTTTTCAAGCTTTGGGGAAATGTAGAACATGTTAGTAACTCTGAAGACTATCCATAGAGTAATTTGACTACTGCACCAGTGTAATGCAATCAGAATAAGAATGCGTTTCAACTAATAGAGGGATTTTCTACTTTTTGCACTCATGTAAAATTCAGAGCAGGTCTGAAATTCCAAATGTTAGACCCAGATATTTCATAGCTGTAGGTAAGAAAACCCAAGGTATATTTATAGATCACGTTATAGTAATAATGTACTAGCTACAGTTAGGAACTCTGGTAGTTTCAAACCCTGTTTATATGCCTACTGTCAACTCAAGGCATTTTATGAGAAAACACAATGGAACTATATAGGGTGAGTATATGAAAAGACCAGGTCGACATTTACAGCAATGGAAAATGTACTATATCCTCATATAGAGACATAGGCATAGAGGATTTAATGTTTCAGTAACTACTTTGATAAAAACTGCAATAATTACTGCAATAATTGCTGCAATTACAGGTGACATTATAGTGGGAGTCTGCTACAGGCCATCAAAACATGAAGAATGAGCAGATGAGATAGATAGATAGGAGCAGCCTCATGTTCACAAGCCCTGGTCCTCATGGAGGACCTTGATATATGTTGAAGGCACAACACAGGAGAACATAAGCAATCCAGAAGGTTCCTGGAATACATTGATAATAACTTCCTTCTCCAAGTGATGAAAGAGCCAGTCAGGTGATGTGCTGGCTGGATCTTGTTCTCAACAACAAGGAACTGGTGAGGAATGTGAAACTCAAGGTCAGCCTTGGCTGCAGTGACCATAAGATGGTGGAGTTCAAGATCCTTGGGGCAGTGAGGAGGGTGCACAACAAGCTCACAACCCTGGACTTTGGGAGAACAGACTTCGGTCTTTTAAAGAACAGCAGAGACAAGAAGTTATGAACTGACCACAAGCCTCATTTCACTGTACCATTCGGAGGGAGGAGGTAGAAGAGTCGGGAGTGAGGATGAGCCCAGGAAGGAGGGAGGGGTGGGAGGGAGGTGCTTTTATTTTTGTTCTTATTTTTCATTTTCCTACTCTTTTATTAATTGGCAATAAATTAAATTAATCTCCCTAAACTGAGTCTGTTTTGACTGTGATAGTAATTGGCAAGTGGTCTCCCTGGTCTTATCTTGACTCATGACCTTTTATTCATAATTCCTCCCCAGACCTGTTGAGAAGAGGGAGTGACTTGGTGAGAACTCAGCAGCTGGACAAGATCAACCTACCAAATCGAGATACTGAAGCCAACACTAGCCAAAAACCGCACATACAAATTTAATTTAACTGGGCATATTTCTGGTCTTATCCATGCTGGTTATTCTCTCTTGCAACTCCATTTATGTCATGTAGCTATGCTTATTATAGTTTTTAGAAAGCAGTTTGCTATTTCTCCATGCTGTTGGCCATGTCATATTGTCTGCAGTACAAGCTGCAGAGAAGCTGCACAAGAGTTTTGTCTTGGAAGCGTCACATGTGCCCTCTTCTGTATCTAGAAATAAAATGGTTCTTTGCTTTTGGAAAAGAATATGTTTTCCGTGAGTAATATAAAATCACAAGTATGATTTATAAACTCAAATGGGCTTTCTTCAGATTATGTAGTCTGATTTCTATATAAGTAGCGGCAGTAAAAAACCTCTCCTATCCCTGTAATGCAACAGATACCACAATTTGTTTAGAATGTATTTCTAGAGAAGCGTCACATACATATTCGATAAGAAATAGATACTACGTGTTATAGCTCTGTAGCATTTTGAAGGGACTGGTGATGGTGGAATGTGCACTCATTTTTAATGTTCTTGTTATTGTATGCTCTACATCAGAAATAAACTTCTATTTTCTCTTCAATAAAACCAGGTGGAATTAAATCAAGAGGGGCAGCTACATCGACATAGCTAATAATGCCCTTGAAATAGCATATGAAATAACACTGAACACTGAAACAGCATTGAACATCGATACAACATATGTCAAAACACTAAGTTTGGCTCTTCTTCCTTACTGATCCTGTACAGTGAAGTTATGCCTGGTTGCTGCAGCTGGACAGTGGTTCCCTGTACTTCATCAGATGTTCAGTGACTTGTATGAGGGGGAAATTCAAATTGTAACTTCTCAGCAGTTGTAATTTGTGACCAAGGAATAATCTGGCATGCAAGGCAAAAAGGCCCACCTGCAGAAGGAGTTAAAATGTCTGGAAGGCAGAATGCCAGACACAGGGGGACTCTCTGCAAAGGAGTGAAGTTTCCCTTGATGATAAGAAGCAGTGGAAGCATTATTTTGTAGGCATCCTGGAATGTATGTGCTCAGGAGCCACCTTAGGGTAGCAGAGCCAGGCTGGGGGATGGACCCAAGGCTGGACCAAGATGCCTCATGCAACTGCTCATGGGATTAGTGCTGGTCCAAGTTTATATAAGCAACTGGCTTGAGGCACATCCTTGTAGACTCCTTATCAAACTACTTATGGCAGAAGGACTCTGCCCAATGCATTGTTTGCTATTTTATATTATATTTATATAGTGTTTAATTCACTTCAA
Source organism: Gallinago jamesoni (assembly GCA_025769975.1). NCBI lineage: Eukaryota > Metazoa > Chordata > Aves > Charadriiformes > Scolopacidae > Gallinago > Gallinago jamesoni. The sequence continues at coordinate 74,108,297 of JAOQGH010000023.1, read as the reverse complement.
GGGGTACCATAAAATTTCCTGAACATTTATCACCTGTGCTACTCCATCCCACTACATTTGGCTCCACAAGCATCACAGTGAAGCTTGGGCTTCTTAAAAAACACCACCAGAAGAGTCTTGTCCTCAAGTTACTTAACACTTTGGTTTTGAAGTCTTACCCAGAACAAAAGAGACTTCCATGGAAAATGCACTCATCCCATGGAAGCGTCCTATTCAGTGCAAGAAATATTACTGCTGTGCAGTGAAAGTGGCATCTACTCAGTCTAAGAAAAAAAAGCCCCTACCTTATATACCTTCAGTTCCTAAATTAAGATTCCTAAGAGGAAGGTAACACATCATCATTTCTGAAAAAAAAAGTATTTTTAAGTCAAAAAAGACTAGAATTAAAATGTATATGTGAACATATAATTTGCTTTTGTCATTTAAGTTTCCTCAGTTCGTTGGGTAGCTGTAAATTATTTTTATGTTGCTTGGGTCTATATTAAAATGATTTCATATCTGTTTAAACAATGAAGACAAATGGCTTTATTTTATGCCTGGAGTTGGCTTAAGCTGCGTCTCTAAGCTTGAACTGAGGAAACACTTCCTTAAATATAGTGCAGTCATAAATTTCTTAGATAGTGGCATCTGACTGATACATATAAAATTAGACACAATCATATGTGGTGGCCAGATTTGCATGAAAACAGGCATGCATGACAACAAACACAGTTATCAGCACAGTCTTCCTTGATTAATAAACTGCAGTAGATACAGTTATGTAACAAGACAGGTCTGAAACACTGTTAATACTGCTTATTCTTAAGCAGTCATACAGCTATGTGACTGTGACCTCTGTTTCATTAAGTAGATCTGCTTGACAGTCACATTTCCCATGTGCACTGATGTGAGAGACTAGAGACTTCTTTCTTTAACCCCTCAGGCCTCTTATTCTTTCTTTTTTTCCTTTATAGAACTAAAGTAAACCAGGATGGTCTCCCATCTAGGGTTTTGGAATATGCACATTCAAAATTATTATAGCTTTTGTCATATGTAAAATTGGTGCATCAGCATAACCATCCTGCTGTCCTGTCAGTGAATGTGACAATAATATGCCTGCAAAGGACCTTTGTTTGTGAAGTAACTAGAGGTCCAGTTGTAACAGTGATTCTTCTGGGAAGAGGGCAAACTGGCTGCTCTTTGCAGTTTTCATACCCATCAGAAAATAACTTCAGACAAGATCATTAACCTTATCTAAATATACCCTAAAATCTGACATTTAAGAGTTTAAATTCTCATTAAAAGATACAGGAAGGTAATAAAAATTGAAATTAGACAGTACTGTCAGCCTGCTACTTCTTTGCAAGAAAGTAATCTCAAGGTTGAGTAACCATAGGGTAAGTATCTCAGAAAAAAAAACTCATGTGGCCCTAGGAAAAAATACAAACAATATCAGAGCATTATTTGCCATCACGTCACACTGTTACCAAATGCCAAGCATAGCATTAAGCACATACATGTTGCAACTATAGAAAACCATGCAAGTTTTGGTTAAAAAACAACCAAATACTTAAAACTTCATGTCTCTAAGATCAGTGAAAAAATCCCATTTCATTCAGCATTTCGCTGTCAAGATTTAAGATTCCCCAACAAACGTTTTAAAAAAAAAATTCTCAAGAGGAATCAATGCCATTCATCAAATAAGAATACTGTTGAAAATTGAGGTCATTATATGTAATAATTTTATACTCTAGACTTATTCACTGTATTCACTAGTGGTCATAGACATTGAGTGGGTTTCACTTCAGTTAATTATGTGTTTTCAGTGTACATATATGCATCTAGACTAGTCACCTTAACCTTAGCTTATAGTCCATGAGGAAAAATAAGCAATCCCAGGCCATGAGTTTTTTGACTTATTTTAGACATTGACTTTTGAACAAAATAAATCAAGGCACCAAAATGTCTACTGACTTTGTTGACTTCACTGGCAAGCCAAATGAAGCCCTACACTTGGTAAATGAACCCTACCCCCTGAGACTGGTGTGAGAGCACAGGGTATCTTACTGTCATGCGCATGGCTTCATAGGAAAATAACAGACCTAGAAGAAAAACTGTTCAAAGTGGCCATGTGTGTGAGAGGGGAATCTGCCATTGTGGCTAATACAGAAAATCTGTATCTTGGGAAAAGGAAAAATCAGAAAAAGAACAGAAGAAAAGATTAAATAGAACTCTTAAACAAGTGAGCTGATGCATATGGCAGAGAGTAGCAATCAATCCCTGCATCTGTGATCACACTCAGATGTTGTAAATACATACAGACTGTTTTGGCCTTACTCATGTTGTACAGTCACCAACCACCAGAAGCGTCAGCTTGTGAAAGTAGAATGTCTAAAATATAAGAATGAAATGTATCAAAATGGAAGGCAGAGGCATAAGCTCATAACAGCATATAGTGAAAACAACAGCAAAAACTGTCTTCTCTTTGTCCTGTCACTGAGAGGAATTCTATTCCTCTCTCTTTGGCTGTTTAGCAGGCACACAATTTCTGGAGTCCACATCATCATTTGTGCTTTTTTTTTTTCTGTCTGGTTGGCAGTATTTCCAGCTGGGTTGCAAGAAGCCTGCTTCAGATTGCATTGCCTACTAAGAACTATTTATTTATTTTCTCTGAGAAACTTACTCATGCATGTATCAATCATCTTCTATGAACTTGAGTCATCTATGGGTCTTGAGCTGAGCTGCTGAGTCATATTGACATCTAACACATGGATTGCATTACTGTTAAGCATTCTTACCAATGTTATTAGTGTCATAAGCACAGACTGGGCATACTGAAGTAAGGGTGCTTATTCCTTGAAGCGAAAGTGGAGTCATTGATAAGATGTATAGACTTTCTGTGTCTGCAATTCTTTTAAGATGCCTTTGGTCAGGGGAGATACAAAAGCAGTAGTTATGTGACTTTTATCATGACAAGTTACTTTATCCATTTTAAATATGTCCAACCATAAAAGAGGGCGTATAATAATGAGTCAGAAGGAGCAAACTCATAAGTTAACCTTACCATATCAGCTGAAGTCTGTAAAAGCTCCAGGTCTTGCACACATATGGGATTGCTGGATAGAAAAGAAGCAGTGGGTGCCTTGATGTGATCATTTCACTCTATGCTTCTTGGGCTGCTCTAAACTTCCCCAGGTCTGTTATGTAGCTCTGAATTCCCATAATACCAGTGATATATGATGTCAACAACAAGGTTACATCCTAAAATGATAGGGAGGTGAGGGATCGCTGGGGGGTATGTACAAATCTTGAATGAAGGAAAAAAGGAGCTGGGGGTTCTAGCAGACAGCTGACATGAGTCAAGGCAAGTTAGAGCTAATCCTTGTGAAGATTAGGGAGTGGAGCAAATGCATAATTTGAAGCCGAATAAAATTGGTTTCTTTAGCCTGGAGAAAAGAAGGCTGAGGGAGATCTTACTGCAGGCTGCACAGGAGATGGAGCCAGACTTCCCCCAGCAGTGCACAGTGAATGGCAAGATGCAACAGTCACAAGCTTCACAAGCGAAATCCTGATTGGCTATAAGGAAAGAACTCTGCACAGAGAGTATTTAAGCACTGAGGCAAGTTGAGCAGAATGGCTGTGGAATAACTAGCCTCAGAGATATTGAGACCTTGACTGGGCAAGACTCAGAGTAACCTGGTCTAACTTAGAAGCCAACAGTTCTTTAAACAGCAAGTTGTCCTGAATGATCTCCAGGGATCTCTTCCAAACGTTTTTTCTTTTTATGATGCTTTGTTACCGGTTAGCCCTAGAAGTAGAGAGCTCTCCCTCTGGCAGCTGTGGCCATTATATCTACATAAAATCCTGCAGAATTTCTCAAGCCAGCTACCTTCCTCAGTGGGCTGATGAAATCAGTCACTTAGACCATTGGTAACAAGAATATGTTGGAACAGACAAATGTAATACAATGCAAATTAGAGGAAATGATAAAAATGACTCACATCCTGAATTTGTTTCAGGGAAATAAATTTTGCAGCATTGCAGCCCTTCACTGAAAACATCTGTTCAGTAGAAACTAAAAGCAACTAGGATTTTTAATTGTACTAAAAATAAATTGAGATCATCAATAGTCTGACACTGAAGCATAGCTCCTCCTATGATCTGGCCTACAACTGTGTTATTTATTCTGGTTTTCACAGCAAGGTTAAAGGAATGTTACTATGAACTTTGAGAAAAGTATTTCTCAGACAAGTTTTCTACCTATCTGCAGGATTTCTGATGTCTTAATGATGTCTATACGCCCTGGCTTTCACAAATTGTCAGCATATTTATTGTGGGAGGGCAGATTTCTGCTTCCAGTTCCATTTCCATTTAGAATTGCTCAGAGTCTAGGATGATATACCATAGATTGCAAATTATTTCAGGATAGTTATAAGATAGATTAAGAGAAGCTGAAAAGCAGGTGTTTACATTTTGATTGGACACGGTGCTAGAAATGAAAATAATGATTACTGAAGACATAAATCTTTACCTCAACATGTAAGTCCACCCTGTATGCTTGACAATTTACCAAGAAATAACAAATGCCACCTCTTTTTAGAGATTTTAACAGCAAAACTAGAACAATATGTCAGTGAAAGAGTGGGTTAGCCGCAGATAGATGAGGATTTGCATTGAAAAATGCACACAAGGTGTCCTTTATACTGTTTAAAACCTGGGCGCTGTGGAGGAAGCAGTAGTCTGAACTATATAGTCAGTTTGCACATCAGTCTTGAAGATGAAGTACTTCCAAATTTGAGGTTCTAAATTCATTATGCTATGCCTTTCTATGGTCTGCTCTATAGTTTTAAATAGCTAAAAGCATGGTATGCCTAACAGTAGTAAAGCTATTCTCTCTTGGACAAACTATACATTCCTCCAAATCAAGAAAAGCTTTAAACATCTGATGTGAAAATCCTTTGACATCAATAATTTTACTAAAAATTAGCTCTTTTAAAAGTATTATGTATATAGGGCCAGAGAGAATTTGCCAGTTTCTGAATGTCATTCCTTTTGCTGGAATGACTCCCAAAAGCCTTGTGGGGAAACTTCCATTAAAAAGGCAGCCTACAAGTTCTACCATGCACAATTTCAAAGACAAATTTTCTCTGAAAATAGAGCGGATAAGCAAGAACTTTTAACCTTCATTGAACCTTTTTAGTCTCCTCTGAAGTTAGCCAACATCCTTTTCAATAGCATAAAGCAACTTTTCTCTCTCTGGTCAGTTGTGACTCCTTGAAATTTCCTTGAAAGAACAATCAAGCAAAGAAAACAAACAAAAAAAACCCCACAACCTTTTGCCATTTCTCAGCTTTGTGGGTACAGACCACAGAGCTGCAGTTTGTGCAGTCTATAGTTGCTCTTTTTGTTCTTACAGAGATCGCTATGGAAGGAGGGAGCCTGGAAAGCACATAAGCCTGGAAGTTTAGCTGAAATTGTACTGTTCTGAAAGCCACAGGACCCCTGGCTTGAAAAGTGCATTTCCATGACATTCATGTCATTTCCATGTTATCCATGGCATTTCTGACACTTGGACTGTGTGACTCACACTGCCTGGGAAATCAATCTTCTCCAAAGCCAGAAAGAAATAGAAATAGAAAAATCTCTGGATGTGACGCAATACTGCTGATACGCTTGTTAGCCCTGCAATGTTGTTGCATTCCACCACTATTAGCAACAAATTCAACTGAATTGTTGGATTAGTTTAATGCCTGTTACATAGCACACATCCTACAAGTGCAATTTTGTTTATAAATAAACATCTCATAATGAAATAATATTAAACTCTTGAGTTTGCCATTTAATTCTAGTAAGAATATTATTTTTCTAGAGAACAAACCAAAAAATACCCATAAAAAATAATTTCCTGATCACTTCTTGCAAAACATATTTAGAACTCTGTGTCAGAGAAAAGTGGTTTTAGTGACACCTTTCACAACAGCCCATCATAGCGTGCATGGAAATGAATCACAGAATCACAGCATGGTAGGGGTTGGAATGGACCTTCGGAGGTCATCTAGTCCAACCCCCTCTGCCAAAGCAGGTTCATCTAGAGCGGGTTGGAGTGGAGTATCTTCACGGTGATTTCTTTAGGTTCTGTGGATGTCCATGTTGTGTGTGTCCTGTAGGTCTTGCTTTTGCCTTCATCATAACACTTTTTTGAGCAAAAAATGTAATCATGCTCACTCTTCATTAGAATTGTTGGAAGTTCTCCTAATTTATTAACAGACAGTACTTTAGGTTTTCCAATCCATACTCTAAATGACTGAAAAACTCTCAAAGTAGCAGTCACCAAGAGTTCTAGATAAATTAATATTCACAAACTTGAGAAAGCAGTCTCACTAGGAACTGATCTGGCAGAATTCATTCTTTTGTATGCCAAAGCTGTGTCTGTCAGATTCATGCTTACTCAAGAATTTATTTGAAAATTTGATTATTAAAATAGGAAGACTTCCCAATAGCTTTTGAAGTCATTGGCTGAGGAACAGAGGATCAGAACAAACGGAACATATCATTGTTCAAAATCATTGTATGTTGTTGCTCAAAATTAGAAACAACTCACAATGGAAAAGACAATTAAGGCAATTATTCAGCTAGATTACAAGCAGACCATATTTGCTTCCCAGAGTAACATTATATCTACTGTTTTGTCTTTTCTGGTTTTGTTACTTTTCTATCTCTTCTTTTCATCTGCTGATTGGTCACATTAGAAAAGGTATATAATAGTAACTATGAGCTGCTAACTACAATTTATCCAGATAATGTGGATGTATATAGCAGTTTTAAGATAAGTAAGTTAATTGATCAAATTTTTCCTAGTATTTAGGTACTCTGAATAGTTTCAAAGCAAGTTGCAAGATTCGTTTTGATGTTTAGAGCGGCATATATGCTCTCTAAAATGAAAATAAGAATAAAGATGTTAGTTTAAAAGAGCAAAGTGGGTGAAAAAAACAACGGAACATAATTTATGAAATAAGGAGACAATCAACTGCTTCTCAAAATTAGGGACAGAGAGGAAACATCAGCAAGACAATGACTGGATAGGACATAGCATTTCCACAATGCATGGGTGTTGACTGGATCAACAAGATTTAGCAAGAAAGAATGTCTATAAAAATGAAAGATAAACAGAAATAATAGAAGCATTGTAGTAAAGCCTAAAAAGATGTGTAATCGAATGATCACTAATGCAGTTCAAGTACATGCTGATGTTGAATAATATGCCTTTACTCAGTGACATATTGCAGGTAATTCTCTCAAAAAAAAGTTTTAATTGGGCGTGTTCACAACTAAGTGTGAGCTATGTCTTTCATCTCTCAGCAAAATATCTTCTGTTGCCTTTTTATTGCTAATTCATGTATAATTTCATAGCTGGCTTCTTGAAAACATGAACATACATCCTTGCGGAACTACAGCTCACTTCTTGAAGACCACATTCCACAGGAACAATTGTCTTAGAAAGATTACTCAAAGCAGGATTTATCCTGTTTTTTAAGATTTGCTTTTTACAATCATATCCATTTCATATGATGAATTTTAGAGGTCAAAAAAATACAAAATTGTACTACAGTGATGTTATTCACTGAAGAACTGAGTGAAACTGGATTATTGGATAAAATACCACACAAAATTGTTATCACACAGTGGAAGGGAAAAAGCACAATACCGAAAAGAAAATCAGAGACTAACTGACAGAGGAGATATTCCATGGATTACTAAAAGCAATTAAACACATGAGCAGACCTTCACAAATGGAGCTATGATGAATGGAAATGGAAAAGAGAGACTCATTATAAAAGAGAGGACCAGAAAGCTGAAAAAACCTACAAGATTTGCTGCATTTTTCATGCTGGTTCTTGCAGTAAACTATTTCTTTGCTACTATGTTTCAAATTTTGACACTAGATCTTTTTAAAAAACACATCTGAATTTTTACTGTAGGGTATATAATATTTATAGAAACAAACTGTCTAGCTTTTATTACAATAGCAGCTAAGCTTTCTTTATTTGTGTTTTTTGTTGGTTTATTTTTTCTTTTCATTTTTTTCCCCTCAATGTAAACACCTCTTTCTGGAGAGCTTGGAGACACAGACGACAACAGACCTGAAGAAATGCAGCCTGGCATCAAACTAAATTGACTAGTGCAATGTAATACTGTTGCCAGTCTGTATTTGTCAGAAGTAGCTATAAGCCTAAAATATGTTTATGAGAAAGACATGAAGTTGTCTGAAACAAGCGGAAGGCTTTGCAAACAAAATTATGTGTAAACTTTGAGGATTCTTGGAAAAAGGACATGCTCATTATAGGAATATGAGGAACTTTCTGTAATTGCTAATAAAAAATGATGGCTTGCAAAAACATCAGTTTGTTAGTTTCACAAGTTTCTATAAAAATGACATTTTATTTTGCAAAGAATAAACTTGAGGGGCAGAAAATATGTTACTAAAAAAATGATTGAGGCAAATATTGAAAACCTCAAACAGTTAAAAAAAAAAAAACTAATTTGAAAAATCATCAGTTGTTCTTTTCTTTTACATAGACACTTCCTGAATTTTCAGATCCATTCTATTGTATTTACCATTTTTTCCCTCAATACAGCATAGACTATTTTAGTCTAGTTTTCCAATCAATGTGAAGATTTTCTCATGCACTTAGATATTCCCCAAACTTAGTTAGATATTTGAAGATATATTAAATATAATAACATTGAAAGTATAAAATCAATGACTTTTTCATAGCACATGTAATGCTTCATTTACATTTTCAAAATATTCTGAAATAAATAAACAGTAATAGAAGTTACATCATCACAGATTTGTGTTGGTGCTATTCTCAGATTCTAATGGAAATATAAAAAACCACATGTTCCCAAAAGTTAAAATTCCTGGCAGCTCATTTATCTCTTGCATCCTCCAATGAGGCTAGAGTTGCCCATAGGCAAGGCTTTCGCATTATTTATGAGAGGGGTTCACTGCCTGTAGACATCGTGAACTGAAGCAAGACCAAACCCAGAAAGCATGCACCTACTTCCCCCAGACAGACTGATTAAAATTCAGATAAGATCCAAACTCTTGGGAACCAGAATAATTACAAGAATATGACTATCTCAACTGATTTCAGGTCATACTTTCTATCGGGAAACACAAATTCAAAGGTCAGCACAACAGCCAGGAGCACACTACACAATATAAATGAACACTCTATAAAAAAAATTCCATTGATCCCTTGAGTAAGTAGAAAGCTTTCTGGCCACAGTAGTGCAGGCAGAATAATCCCATTGGGCCTAGTAAAACTTAATGTGTAACTTTTTAAAGACTGATTTTGTATTAAATATATATATGTGTGTATATATATACTTACTGATAAGGCATATCTGCTTAGCCCAAAAGGGTTTTTTTCCCCTTCTACAGATGTCCTGGCAAGATCAGTAGCCATGGAAAGATAACATTTAAAGCAATTTCAGCAACTCATGCCTGTTTTCCTGAGGGATCTTACTGTCAAGTTTGCAAAGTTAAAACCAACGGAATCCTCAATCACTCTGCACTTTTTCTGGTTTGGGTCTATAGTTATCACATGTATTTATTGCTGTTCAATAGTTGTCTAGAACGTCTAAGTGGGTAGAGGAGTGTTATCCAAATCTCTTCATTGTTCCTCGTAGGCAAAGTTCTCTTAAGGCAACTGCAAGTTGCACCAGCTCTGGTCTAAGAACCAGCGACAAATTCTTTCCGTACTCTCTGCCTTCCACAACTGACTTCACATTAGGATGACAAATAAATACTATTTGAATACCCAACCCTTTGCCCCATATTTCAAACATTTCCAAAATTAGTCATTATACATCACACTACAGAGGTTTATCTGTTTTCAAGGATGAATTCAATATTATTTAAAATAAAGTAGCACTATAGAAGGACAAGCTTTTTTCCTCACAGAAAGAAGGGGCCTTTGCTTTCTACATGTGTAGTATCACCAGTTGTGAATGGCAGAATTACTATTACCATGAAATATTGTCTCTTCCAAGTTATTTCCTTAGTTTTAAGGAACCTAAGGAAATTTTTAATAACTTAATTTAAATAACTCCTTATTTATCAATTTCAGTGAAGAGTTCTATAGCAAAATAATTAAAGTAAGCTGAACAATATTCCAGTAATGAGATTCTCCTATTAATTTCCATTTTGGATACAGATTTTTTGCTACTTATATGATATTTTTCTTATATGCTGATATGTGATGTCTCCTGTTTCAGTTCTGGTTATTGTCTCTCATTTCAGAGGTCACAAGGATATAACTGTCTGAGGATTTTCCAACTGCTATAAATTTAGTTACTGGATTTCACACACAAACGAATGCTACTGGAGAAGGAAATGTAGGAGGGATGATGAATGAAAAAGATATTTCTGATAAACTTGATAAGATGATTTTTCCAAAAAGTGCTATATTATTTGGAAATTCTTGTCATCATTATATGGGAAGCATGTCATTCAGAAGTATTTTGAAGTATGTTCTCCATTGTTTCAGAGAAAAAAGATGACATCTGAGGTCCAGTTTATACGCTAGGTGAATGCAACTAAAATTTTTAAGGGAATTTTTTTTTCTAGTTCTTATACATCTGAAAAAAAATGTATTCTCATCAGTCATGTTTTAATCATTGTCACTAACTTCGATTGGCAATCCCAGAATCTACAGGAGTTTAGTACAGTTCAAGGAAGCATTCAGATCTGAAGCTTTTCTGTAAAAATCAGAAAGCATCAAAAGTTCAAAACAATGAATGTATTGTTTGGAAATATAGATCCCTTAAAATTCTAATATATATCATCCTCAGTCTTACTAAGCGATTTAATCCTGTAACAGTTTTCATGAAAATGGAAAACAATGCAACCTAAATAACGAGAAAATTGGTACATAAATATAAGTCTGGAAAAAAGTTGATATTATTTCATGAACTTTATTGTCTCACATATTTTTCCAAATAAATTTTGCTTTTCAATGCATTCAATTATTGAATATTCTTTACAATTTCCAAGTGAATTAACTCTTTTAAATCTAATATAATAGAACAGGTCTCAGGGTTTTTTCCTAGCAATCCTGGCATTTGTGAATTAAATAAGGGATGTTTTCAGTAGATTTTTAATTACCATGATTATTTGCAAAAACATCACAAAAATCTGGTAAAACCAGCATAAACGCTACTTTTGATTGCACCTGTCCATTAATATTTGAAACACCTATTCATGACGTCAATTCATTATTGAATTCAAAGAGATTATTAAAGGAGATAATGTTTCACAATTTGTTTTGAAAAAACTAAGCTATAATTAGTAATATGTATCATTTTATTAATATTGATTTACGTCTACTAGTTTTGGTTTTGGTCATCTGTTGAAGATTTTCTTCCCTGTATTTTAAAGGAAAATGTCAACATATATATAAAAATATGAAAAAATCATTAAAATCTAGCCAAGTAATTTTTCCCCTGTAGACATCTATTGAAGTACTGATGAAGATGGAAGCATGGCCCCTTACAGAAAAAGGTCTCATTGTAATGATAGGAAAGGATGGAGTGTAGTGGGTAAGAGTACACATTTCAAGATATTGTAAATAGAATTAGCAGAAATTTTTGAAAATACGAAATGAAAGATGATGAAGTCCAACACACCTTTCAGGCTTTATCTGAACCTTTATATACGTCCACAGCATTTAAGGACTTCTCTAAGTGATGTATATAACACAGAGGAATAGCAGAAAAAAGCCTAGAACAGACACCTTCCTGTCATCCAAAAGAACAATAATTCATTTCAGGATACTTAAAGTGTCTCCAAGAAAAAAGAATTTACAAAAACTGTAAAGACTAGAAGAACAGTACCTCCCACTTGCACATCAGTTTTGGTTGCAGACTAAAACATGATCAGCTGAAAGTGTAATAGACCACAAATCTATTTTAGCACAGGTCAGGCAAGCTTCCTTTTCTTGTACTGCCATTCAGCACAGTTTTCGTGATCCTGCAGGATGGAGAAAAAAAAAAAAAACCAACAAAAAATTATTGCTTCATTACCTGGGCAACTCTGAGATAAGCCTTCTGCATTCTAGATTATTTTTAGTTTCCTGTCATTATATGTTACAGCCAGAGGGTATAGTTGATTGATTATGCTGTTGCTGTGGACTAGAGAAAGTCTATTTCTCTCAGTTCAGGGCAATCCATTACAGGTCCTGAATAAAATTGTAAGCTTTGTACATCCATCCTGTGGGAAGGTTGATATTAAATAAATAAATAAATAAAATAAAAAAGAAGTGGCTTTTAAAACTGAAGTCCTCACCCTAAATAAAGCACCGTTTTCTGTGAGCCAGTGCAGATAGTAGTGCACTCAAATAAAAAAGCTTTTTTTTACATTAATACTTTGGTGGAGGACATATACTAATATGGGGTAGAGTTATGCTTTTTTCTAATGAAAAAACCTTCTTTTTTATATAAAAAGGTTGAGCAACATAACAATAGGGGAAATATTATCTAGACTTTTTACGATAGAAGATAGATTTTGTTATTTCAAAATATTTTCAACCACTTTAATTAAATAGGTGGACCATTTCTTTTTGACATGCAAGAACTAAACCAGGTTTTGAAATAAACTGACAGTTTTTTTCTTTCTTTAATGACAATATTTAAGATCTCTAGAGAATAGGACCAAGTATGACAAATATCAGTGTCAAATAATTTGCTGCTGTTCTTCCTACATTTTATTAGAACCTGATACTGTTAAGTTACAAGCTTTTGTGCTGACATCTGATTTCACTTTTACAGGGTCATGAAACTAAATATGACAGGATTTACATCTAATGTCTCAAACATCCAGGGGTACTTAAACCTGCAAAATAGATCATATACAATACAATTTTCCTTGTTGGTATATGTTGCTAAATAAAATGTTATTGACGTGGCCAATCTTCCTAAGTGGTATACACCTTTGTTTTATGTTTGGGAGTCATACATACGAGGAATGTACTGATGTTGACTTGCCTGTAGAACTACTATATAAATAATAAAGACATTCTACAGATATGGAAACAGCATCCAACTTTTAACACCCCTTTAAAATCATAAATGTTGTTGAGAAAGACTCCATAATCTCTATCTGCTTAAACACTGATCTTTAAACATTGATGGTTTGCATTTCAATATTTACAGCTTATCTCATTCTTTGTTTATTTATTTTATCCATTTCTCTCTCACTTTTATGAGATGGACTGTTTTTTCAGTGGCCAAAATGAAGCAGGAGAAAATCAATTGTTGCTCCATGTATACGATGCCTGGGGCATAAACTCATCCCACTGGGAATACTTTCCAGATTTAAGCTTTGCTTATTTGTACTTTATTTGCAGGAAGTATTAACTTCCCCATCATAGGTATTTATTTACTGATCTAGTTTCCATAAAAAAATATTTATTGAGTAAAAAGTTCAAAGGTCTCAGCTACATATTACAAACCAAACACAAATGTAATAACTTCCCCTAAACCAGAAAGACAATAAAATAAAAGCATCCAGTTCTTTGTGCACATATCCTTGTCCACACAATAGTCTGGGTAGCACATACAGAAGTTTAGCATATTCTGGGTATTTTGGACTGGAGGACAGAAAAAATTCTATAGTTTAGGGATTGTCCTACCAAAAATCTCTATTATTTAGCTTTTGTGACCACTGCTGCTGTGGGTCCCTGAGTGATTTGGATGTTATAAGAGCAGTATCTACAAGCTGATGTGGTGACCTATTGGTTGAAAGAGAAGCATGGTGAAGTTTGCCATCTTCAAACAATCATGAGAGTCCACATCCTCTCAGAAGCCTCAATATGAGATAAATAAGCGGAAACACTGCTGGATTCTTGAAGAATCAATTGTACAACATCTTTGAGACCTTTGTTGTGCAACCTTGAAGGATCCTTAAAAACAGGTCCACCTTCTTAAAAGGCTTCTAAAGAAAAGCAATCAAAATAAGTCTTCTTTTAAGCTTGTTGAAGAGAGCTCACAGATGGAATTGCAAAAAAAGTATTTGATGACTCAATTTTTCCAGTGTTCTGATCTTCAGCTTTCAAGAGCATGTTAACAATTAAAAAAACAACTGGGTGATATCTTTGCCCTTGTCCTTTAATCACTATAATAGTTAAACAATATATCTGGAGAAATCACTGATCATTATCAGCATTGGTATTGCTATATCCAGGAGATTAAAATCTCAGGAGCTCATATTATTACTTTTGGGTGAAGTAGGATTGCATGGCAAGGTTTTGGTTGGGGGAGAAACTACAGATATGGCTTCTGTGACAAGCAGCTAGAAGCTTCCCCCATGTCTGACAGAGGCAATACCAGCCAGTTCCAAGACAGACCTGCTACTGGCCAAGGCTGAGCCCATCAGCCATGGTGGTAGTGTCTCTGGGATAATATATTTAAGAAGGTAGAAAAGATGCTGTACAACACCAACTGCAGCTGGAGAGAGGAGCGAGAATATGTGAGAGAAATAAGTCTGCAGACACCAAGGTCATTGAAGAAGGAGGGGGAGGAGGTACTCCAGACTCTGGAGCCGAAATTCTCCTGTAGCCTATGGAGGACCCCACACCAGCGCAGGTGGATACACCCAAAGGAGGTGGTAACTGGGAAGATTGCACTGGAGCAGGCCCCCAGCAGGATCTGTGGCCCCATGGAGAGAGAGGAGCCTAGGCTGGAGTAGGTTTGTTGGCAGGACTTATGACCCTGGGTAGCACCCACTCTGGAGTGGTCTGTTCCTGGAGGACTGCACCCTGTGGAAGGGACCCACACTGGAGCAGTTCATGAAGACCTGCAGACTGTGGAAAGGACTCATTGTGGAGAAGTTCGTGGAGGACTGTCTCCCACAGGAGGGAACACACAGTGGAGCAGGGGAAGAGTGTAAGGAGTCTTCCCCCTGAGGAGGAAGGAGTGGCAGGGACAACGTCTGATGAACTGAAAACAACCCGCATTCCTCCATCCCCTGTATCAGTCAGGGCAGGGAGGTAGAGAAATTGTGACTAAAGTTAAGCCTAGGAAGAAGGGGAGGGTGGGGGTGAAGGTGTTTTAAGATTTAGTTTCTAATTACCATACTCTGATTTTGATTAGTTTCTGATTAGTTTCTAATTACCATACTCTGATAAATTAATTTCCCCAAATAGAATCTGTTTTGCCTGTGACGGTAATTGCTGAATGAACTCCCTGTCATTATCTTGACCCATGAGCCTTTTGTTATATTTTCTTCCCACTGTCCAGCTGAGGAGGGGAGTGATAGAGCAACTTGGTGTGCAGCCAGGGTCAGTCCAGCACACTAAGAGGTATGAATTGATTCAATTTGTAGAATATGCAGTTTTGTTCTGTAGGAAGGAGGTAGTAATCTTTTGATCCACAGGGCTTATTCAAGAAATACTAATTACATGTTAAAATAGCCACAGTTTTTCATGTCATCAATGATTTTCAGGAACTTGCATATCTCAACCTATATTTCTTCTCCAAACCCTTACCCACATCTACCATGACACTTTTATATTGGAGGACAGTGAAAGAGGCAGAAATATGCTTTTAAAAGCTTTATAGCTCATGGAACAGTAATTCCCAGCTCAGGGAAATGTGCAGACATGGTATTCCCTTTGCACCAAAGCATTAGCACAGAGGAAGAAGAAATGATCCAGATAAACTTGATAAACAGTCCAAGCTTCCATGAAAGATTTATAGAATTTGCATAAATACCACAGCCATGCTACTCCTCCTGTCATCTTCTCTGCTGCTTTTAATGCAAGGCACACCTGGAGCCATCTCTGTTAATACAACTGTGATGTACTTACCAACCAGTTTCTGTAATTTATTCAAAATAATATATAAACCCTGATATAAAATTGTTTAGCAAAAGCCAAAATCCCCTGATGAATATTTTTTCTTTAGAAGAGAATGGAAAATATCTCAGTTGTTTAGGACAAAGGACATATAGATGTGATTGTGTAAAGGAACAATATATAAATAATAAACTTGTCATTTCACAGGTTGTGGTGTCTGTGTCAGTGAGTCATATAGTTTAGCAACCTTAAATCAAAGTTTTGCATGAGAATTTCGTAGAAGATATATACAAGCCAACAGTAAAATATGACATAATAGAAGCAGGATATTGAATTGATTTACTGTATCCAAGATGAATTTGCTAACAATATGAGATTTAAAGTTAGCCTGTGATTTGGCTCAATGTTGTCATATAATTGTCTCTTCAGAAATGCATTAAGTTTTTACTGTCTCATGACAGTTTTTTGATCATGAACAAAATTCTTTTATTCTTATGTTTTTCCTTCTTCACATGTCAGTCATCAGCATTCAGTTACCAGGAATTGCCAGCATGAAGTATTGTCATTGATTTATAAATATGATATACACATGTATAATTACATATATACTATGTGATTGCCCAAGACTGCAATATATAGGTATTTATCATGTTTATTGGCTAAAAGCAACAGCAATTAAAATTTAAAGACAAAAAAGACATTCCCATTTAAATAAAATTAACTTTATGTATTTCAATTATCTGTTCTAGTCTCTATGATTAACCAAAAGTTCACTAAATTAACTGCAGTAGTTTAGAGACTACAAAGTTATTATTTTTTATCATCCTCTCCAGTTCCCCTGAATACAATTTTGCTGGAACTGACTTCTCATATTATTTCAGGTTTTAAATAAATTTTCTTTTCCTTATTGTATTTATACAGGCTAATGTTTTAAATAATGTGAGACCCATTGAAGGTAAATTAAAAGTTGAGTTAAAATTAAATGGCAATGAAAGAAAACTCTGTAACAGGGCCCATGAGGTGATACTCACATTAATACCAAATGAAAAATTTTACTGGAATACATAGCAGATGGATTTAAATTGGTGAGGCCGTTAATTAATATTTTACTGAGAAGTGTGTGAATCTGCCATACTTTCAGCTTAGTATTAAGGCAGGCAGATGACCTGGCCCTGGTCTAAGGTTTAGTTAACTGATCAGACCATGAGAAACTATTGAGTAGAACAGGAAAAACTGCTGAACATAATAAATAACCAGTAGGTTTTGGAACAACTGTCCCTACCCAGTCAGAGGCTTTGACCCAGATGGAGGTTCAGGTGGTGGATGCAGCACTGAAAGTCCCAGGGTACAGGGATTCCCTGATGCCTCTCTTCAATGCCAGGAGAGATGGCACTCAATCCTGCAGGAGGTGTACTATCTTTGAAGAGCTCTATTGTCAAGTGGAGGAATTACAGGAGGGAGTGAGCAGGGCACACAACATCATGAAAATGAAATAGAGGGGATCTTTCTCAGAGATGCAACAGCTTCAAGAGATCTGGGCCCATCTGCAGTGGAGACACAGTCGCTCTCCATCCCCAGTATAATAGCAGAAAAACCTGTGGAGAAACTGAAGAATGGAAGCTGCTGACTTTTGGCATCAAGAAGTCTCCTGCTTTACTTTAAGTCTTACAACTATGAAACTGGTTCAACTCATTCAAAGTTGAAGAGGAGCCAGATGTGCTTTTAAGCCAAGAATGTGGGACACCTCACCCTAAACCGTGCAAGACCACTAGGAGGAAGTGGAATACAGATAGCACCATGAGGATGGCTGGATTTCACAAACAGTTATGTGAGAGACAGCCAGACTCCACAGATAGTGGAGGGCACTACTGGGGCCTTGAGAGGAGCAGTCTTGCAAGGCCAGCAGTGCCTTCGTGACCAAATGAGTAATACTACCTAAGGCCTAGGTAGTTTAAGGCCTAGCTAGCGGTATCAGAAATACCAAATTTGGGTGCCAAAGTAGCAAATTCTGGGACTGATGGGAAGAAATTAATTAGAGGTGGGTTGTTTATCTGAGAGGAGGCAATGTTGGAACAGGCTTCAGGGGCAAGACAAGCAAAGATGAAGGGAGACCAAACTGTATTTCACGCTCCCTTGCAGTCACTGTGCTTTACCTTGAATGAGATACAGTGGGATTCATGTTGTCTAATTTTAGGCACATTAGCTAGTCAGCATAGACATTCCATATAATCAAAAAGAAGAAAAAAATGGTTTCAGTGCATACTTTATCTGACCTATTTCAGGTATCAGTTCAGGATGAGGTAAATAAAGAGGCCATAAAAAGGCTGGATGGAGAAGATAGTATTTATTTACAAATCTCAAAGTTAGTTTCACCCACCTATATTCTTTTTCATAGATTTCATTCCATACTCTCTTGTTCACATACTCACAAGCATCTACATTCAAGTTTGCATGGTCTGACCAGGATCAATTGTATGTGATACAGAGATCAAGGGACATCAGGTACTGAGTCCTCATCATGCCTCTGGTATTCTTCTTCTTAGGTGATGACAAATATATTATTTATGTCCATAAAGTGTCATTATTTGCCATGGGGTGGTCCTTTGCTTCAGAATCTTGCTAACATAGGATAGTGTTGCCATATTTGCCTTCTAAAGTAATTCACATGCAATGCAGATGATTCAATCTTCAGTCCCTTCTCTGTCTAAACTAAAAAATCTCAAATTCATTTGTAAATGGTACTCTCCATGGAAAATAATTATTTATAATCAGACATATTGTACTGCTTTCTGAGGGTTAAAAAAAAAAAAAAAGGAAAAATTAATTTTTTAATTCCTTATGTTTAAAAAAAAAGTAACTTATGTGCATCTTGTAGTTTAAAGTCAAACTTCTCAAAGCTTGTTGTAGTCTGACTGTGACTAATTTGGAGAGTCATCTAGCTTTCCTTAAAGGAGACCAGTTTTAGAAGAATGAGATCAACTCAAAATGGCAATATTTCTCGTCATCTATCAATGCCATATCTTCTAAACAGTGCCAAAAAGAATCACAGCTTATCTTACTGATACATAGGTGCAGTGAGAGGTAGTAGGTCTTTACCTATAATTTTCTATAAAATTATATAGGAGTATGCATAGCTACCAAGAAGGAAAACAATTATTTAACTCTACACAGCAGTAGATTTTAACATTCTATGTTAAATGAGCTTTTTATATAATTTCCTGTATTTGTTTTACATATAGCTAAATTGTATTTTCCAACACAATTTCAAAGGATTAAAGAGGGTTTTTCTTTTTTAATAATATTTCTACCAAAAAAGCATGTCTACAAGCATATACCTGTGTATGGGAATATATAAGCTTTTGAGTGTAGAATATCTGCATTGGTTCTGTTGTTTCAGTGCTAGTTGAATATTCTTCTGCAAATATTGCTAAAATGAAATGCTTAGAACTTTTTTGTGCAATAAGCTGTCACTGTCAGAACCTGGACTAGTATGATTTAGTCACTTGTTCTTATATGGAAGGTCGTTTTAATGATGGAAGGTGAGAATAATTTTGTCTTTTATCCTGACTGCAGTTTCATACTGAGCTAGGCAATGGCAAATTACTTGATGAAAATTAATGATTATCTGTTCTTTTTTTAGAAGTGACTTAATTATAAGTTTTATAAATAATGGATTAGTAATTCATTACATAACAAGCTGTTGAAGTTAGCCCATTAATGTACCTTCTGTTATGGTTATAGGAGCCTGCCATACATAGCAATTCAACTTTCAGAAATAGATCTTCTGTTGCAGCAGCACTCACTAGAGCCATGATGATCAAGCTAAGGTCCATTTAGCATTTCCATTATAAACTATGTTTTCCAGCTTCTAATTTCTCAGCTGTTATGTAGACTGTTTGGATCAACCTTGATACAAAAATCTTACACTCAGTCCCTTCTCCTTCTCCCTTTCTCTTGCAACAGCCAAAATATGGAGTTTAAAAAAAAAAAATTCTCTTTATATATCTTCTTTGGAAAGCTATAGGAAGACTTAGCTGGATTTGAAATTATTATATATATATATTGATCTGCCTAAGGTTACTGTAGCCATTTATGTGATATGAAATAAAGAAACTTTTAAATTCCTTCAATATATAATTTAAATTTTGCTAGTAGACATGTACAGTTGCTATTTTACATCTCTTTATCACAAGTCCAATCTTCACTATGATAGCTTTGTTATAAATCAAAATTTTACTTACATTGTATGCTGATTATGTTCCATGGGATTTTGCGTTAGGTAATTAGAGATTATTTGGCAACTGCAATTTTATGTCACATAAAAGATTCAATGCAAGAAACGTAATACTTTTGGAAAGACATTTTTATGACTTACTTTTAAAAAAGGAGGAATGAGATACCAGGAAATTGAAGGAAAAAAAAAAAAGTTATTACTCTCTGGCAAGACTGAAAGTGGATGCAAAAGAGCACTGAAAGATATAGCTATTAGTACATTACTCCATACGTTTGTTAAAGTGATTTGTTTTGCCAAGAAGTTTGGAAATACGTTAGCTTAGAAATAGCTCAGAAAAATACTTCTGCATTCAAGTAAATTTAAGCAAATTTACTAACTGGTCCAGTACAAAGGTGCTAAAGGTATCATTTTCAACTTGAGCCTTTTGTCCCAGTTTGAGGTAAAACCCTGACCCACTGGAGTATTCCATGCCATCTGCCCATGCTCAGTATAAAAGCTGAGGGATCAAAGGGTCATCCCCTCCTTTGGCTTCAAGGCCCCACCGGGTCCCACTCAGCCCTTAATGAGCTCGTTAGCGGCTGCCATCTCCCTCCGCCCGGCCCCGCCCCGGGTGGGAAGCCGGGGTGCCGTTCCCGGAGGGAGCGGAGTAACTCGGCTGGGAGAAGCCAGTGTTTCCTGAGGGAAACCCCGGCAGGGAGCTGGGCCTGGCAGCCCAGGATGGCCGATGTCCGAAGAGGACCCTGTCTGTTCGTCTGCCTTTGATCCCGATCCGTGTGTGCCTGACTCCAGAGCTGGAATCCAGTTCCCATCTGTTGGTGAGTCCGGTCTGGGACTTCCCCAGTGCCTGCCGGTGACGGGACTGTCATCCTGGGAGCTTGATACGGTTTTGCATATATTGTGTCTATTTCATTATTTTCTTTTTTTTTATTTTAATATCAATTCTTCGTTAAAGTAGTTTAGTTTGTTCTAAATCGCGCTCTTTCTCTCCTTATCTCTTCCTCTCCTCTCTTCTGGGGTGGTGGGGGGGAGAAGGGCCATCTGTCCAGCTGGTTGCAGTGATTTCAGCTGGAACCACAACACCTTTACAGGGCCAGATAGCATTATACTTGTCAATCATGATTCAATATTTTCCTTGAATTCTCCTAATATTTTCATGTGTCTCTTAGAACTGAATACATCATATTCATTCTTGGAGTAAATCTGAATTTTAAACTATCTCAACACATAAATTTCAGATTGCTAATTAATTTCAACCATCTAACTCAAAGTCAATTTGGACTACTGTATTTAGTAGGTGCAGTGCCAAAGTGGGCAATTGAAATAATTTTTCTTTAGGAAGTATGCTTGTGGTTTTGGGAGTTTTGTTGGTTTTTTATTATTGTTGTCTATTCTCTCAGATACATAATTGACCATTCATAAAATGAAAGTAAAAATATATTATTACCCACAGGGAGAGAGAGGGACTATTTATTCAACAATGATGTGAATTAATTTCAAATACTTGAAGCTTCTAGCTGTAATATTACATTTATTGGCGGTCAAATTTCTCCAACAATGTTCTGTGATGGACTTTTCATGAGCTCAGTGGATTATGACTAATGGTTTTGCAATAAAATACTTAATAGTAACTGCTACATACAAGTGGCCACAGACTTACATCTATACTATAATTCAATCCCAGATATGCTTGTAATTGAACTTTTTGAGAATAAGAAACTCAAAGCTGTTTTCTGACATCAGCTTGTAAAATTACCTCATAATAGCAATAATATGATAATATTTCCCATTTATCCTTTTATGAATTTAATTCCTTAAATATTAGGTATTAGTATGTTATAAACTTCCTGTACTTTAATGCATTAATTAGTGTCAACTAATTTTCAAAAATTAATTTTTCATTTCTTCTGTCTGATATAAGGTACTGAAAAAACAACAGTATGAGTTATAGTGCACAATTTTACAAGCTGGCAATGTTGCTGGCTGTTATACCCTTTCTTACAAGAGCCTTTGAAATGAAAGATTCACCCTTGTGAAGAACCCTCTCTATTGAGACAGCATTTACGCATCACTATTGTGAAATTCAGCTTCCAAAGGACAGAAAAATCAATTCACACTTTACACTTCAGTTAAAAAATCCAGACCTTTACTCCTCTTGAAATGACAAGGAATAACAATTAAATTTCATGCAATAAAATACATGGAGAAAAAAACCATTAGTATCTCCTGAAAGTAAGTTTTCTGACTCTTACGTAATGAGCCTCTATGGAACATTTAAAACTCTGTGTGTTGGTAGGGTAAATGATACATCTTTTGGAGGGTTAGTGAGATAAATAACTTCTAAGTAGCTGTCATGGTTTGGGATGGACTGGCCACTGAAAAGAACCTCAAATGAGGACAGTTGTGTTGCCGTAACTTTCCTAAGGAATCTTGTCGCATCCAACAACGTTAGATGAAACTACTTGATTTAGGATAACTGAGCTGCAACTGGCGCCTTTGTCTGCATCATCTACAGGTGAAAACTTTTTCTATAGATTTTTTCTTTTTTTTTTCCTTTGTGTGTGTGATTGGTTTTTGAGTTTTGGGTTTTATTTTTTATTTAATTGGGGTGGGGACATGAGGGGGCATGTGCTTAAGTGGAAATGTTTTCAGATTTTTTTTCTTGTATTTCTTAACCTAACAAGGTACCCAGAGGTCCTGATAAGAGTTAGGGTGCATAATTTATTTATTGGTTTCATTTATATTTCATTTGATTAACATGGGTTATTGCTTCTGTCTTCATAAATAAAGCATTTGTAATTCCGATCTAGGCAGAGAAGTAAACCAACAGAGATGAGGTTTACTGAGGCAGCTGCCTCTCTCCATTGGATGCTCTAGGTCTTTGTTGTAATGTATATAAGTTCATACATACTTGATTGTGCAGCCACTTTTGTT
Organism: Gallinago jamesoni; assembly: GCA_025769975.1. Lineage (NCBI taxonomy): Eukaryota > Metazoa > Chordata > Aves > Charadriiformes > Scolopacidae > Gallinago > Gallinago jamesoni. The sequence goes on along the minus strand of JAOQGH010000023.1, from coordinate 74,085,293 downwards.
AGTTAAAATATTTATACTGTAACAAGAATGATTGTATTCTGTAATAGATTTATCATAATTTCAATTTAATTACAGTTTTACATTAATATCTATGTAGTTTATATAGCTCACTTGAGCATTTTCATGGTGTTTTATTTTCTTGGGAAGGAATTCTATTATGTAAATGTCTTCTTATCCAAATTAATAGCCCATTCTTATTTGATGTGGAGGGTAATTATAGAGTGTTAAATTAATTTTAATAAAATCAAATATCAATTTTTTCTCGCATCCATTTGTATATCTACCTAATTAAAATGTCATGTAATGTTTCTGTAGGACAAAGAAGAAATAGCGTATTTCAGTATTCTGGCATTTTGCGTAAATATTTATATCAGATGATGCATTCATTAATGATAGGATTATTATCTTCCATACTGTGTTACAGAACGTCTTTCATAACAGCTTAAGGAAGTGAGTTCTTCTGAAAGGGCTATGGCAAATTGTAATGTGTTCCAAGGCTGTTTTGTCATAGATTCATTCATAAGGTAACATTCGTGACCATGTTTATGCTTACTGGTGGACTTAAACATAGCTTTGCAAAAGTTCTCCATTATATTTAAATTCACGACAGCTTACTTAATGTGCTGAGATACAAGTCTCAAAAATGCAAAAGTAATTTTGGATTGTGATATTAAATTATGTCATTCTGAAACAAAAAAGACTTCATATTTATGTAGCAACAAATAAAGGTCCCTTCCTTTCCCTGCAGCCTCATGGAAGCAGGTCAAGTTCAGTTATATCATCTCTACTGATTTACGCATCTTCTGGCCTATTAAAAAAGAAACAAGTTTCCTGTAGAGAACTTTACAGAAAGTAGCACAAGAAGTAGACCTAAAGAAATTTCTCTTAAATGCTGTAAGAAATTAATTATGTGATGTCAAAATTAGCTTACAGGCAGGTTTTCAGTTTTCTGACTGAAAGTAAAGTTATTGCTTTGTAGCTGTTTCTAATCTAGAAAAGTCATACCTTACTGTCAAGTCTAATCTTTCAAAAATCAAATTGCTTAACTTTCATCTGATTTCTGATTCAATAAATTCTGTTTCAATTCAAGGAACAATTTTTCAATGAAAAAAAATACCATTAAAGAGGATAACCAAGCTAATGGACTGTACTTAGTGATGCTTGCATTAATATGCCAGGCTAGAGACAGTACTGATGATGGGAAACTAAACAAAGCAAAGACTAGAGAATGGTTCAAAGTGAAGTTAATAAGCATGAGATGAAAAATCTTTGGACCTATTTTCTTTTGTTTTGAACAACATTATTTGCATCCCTGCAGAACAAAAGCACAATAGGCTTGTGTCAGCTGAGAAACCCAGTAGAGTTTTAACAGCAGTTTTTCACAACTGTGTATGATTCCAAAAGATGAAAAATTAAAATAAAGATCATGAAACGAAAGATTATGAGGTATTTTAATGTTATTTTTGTATCTTTGTCCTAATTTTGTGTTTCCTCTCAAAATTCAATGATAATTACTTCAGACATAAGGAAATTAAATGAAAAAGCTGGCTGCAAAATGAAATCTTTCTATCTTGATTATTAACATAGGCTTTAATAAGAAATCAAACACAAAAAGAAGCATTATTACTTTTTAAAGTCCTAAAAGTCCACTAAGCTGTGGCGCTATGGGGACAGATCAATGCATTCTTAACCTAGAGTAAGCATGATATAAAATATGTGTGCTCTATAAAAAAAAGGTTCAACTAAGGTAATTAATTCTGAATTTGAAAAAGTCTGAAAGCACATATAAATTTACTGAAGTTAAATCTCAGTTACTTAACTGGACAACTGTCAAAAAAAAGCGCCTAATTAATGAGATTGTATTGTTTACTTGTTTAGTGCAATCTTTATGCATATTAGATACAAATCAAAATTCGTATATGTAAGATTAGAAGATCTGATAGTGAAATTGTCTGTGTTTGATATCTTTCATAACATGCCCCACAGAAATTTATGTGGAAGTACTGAGTTCGTAAAGTTTTGCTGAACTAGTATTTTGGCAGCACATTTACCAAAATTATCTCTAAAGTCATGAACATCACAACTTTTCTTACCAGTGTGGGCAGCCATGTTGGGAATCTTGACCTAACTGGCAACCTGAAAATGATACATAAGTATTCTTAATAAATGTAGCTTTCTCGTAGGCCTGCTTCCCTTCCTTGTTTTGGCGTCAGAAATTTGAAAGGAGTTAGTGAGAGCAAAAGTGGTATCACCTATTTTATATGGTTTTCAAAAACTATGAAGAAAAATTTTGTTCCCAGGGTGATAAATGAAAGAAGCAGATGTTTGTAGACTACTTTTACAGATGAGAACTCTTAAGTGTAAGAGAAGTAGAGTGATTTCTTTGAGCTCATCAAGCAGCTAAATTGCAGAACCTGAACTAAAAACTTAAACTGTTCACTTTACACTCCAGTACACTAATTTCAAGGCTTCACAAAAGCATTACCAATACATGTCAGGAAAAACAGCCCCTAAGCTCAAATGCGCCACAAGAACTTCAGAATTCTTATTATTTCCTGATGCTCACTATACTACAGGAAAACATTTGAGCCTATAGTTAATCTTCAGAGTGTTCAAGCTTTATAGCATAGCATGGCATCGCATAGTATAGCATAGCATAGTATAAATTATATTCTTAATTGCTCTGGCTCTCTGTCATTTGCACCACACGTTCTTTTCATATTTTGGCATACTTTAATTACAGAATGAGGAGATTTTCAAGAGCAAAGATCTTTATTTTTAAAGATTATATATGTAGTCTGTTTCAAACAGACACATGAACAGACAGAAACAGCATCCTACCCTCTTTTCTTGCTAGATATCTCCAAGGAATTCACTAAAGGGTGTTAAAAAGACCCATGTTATTTCTCTACTGCCTTGGGTATACACATGTTTTTTGCTTAGTTTAGAAAGAAGGCATTAGAATACATTTTGATGATTAATGGGCATGGAGTTGTCTGCAAGAACTTGGTATAATTTCAGTAGTATGAGTTTTTCCTGTTGATATTTAGTGAAAGTGTTTTCATAAGAAATGTCATGGTTTAATAATCTAATTTACAATGAGTTGGAACTTTGAATACAAGATCTCTAGCAAAAAAAAAAACCTATATTTCACAGCAATGATGTTATTCTGAATTGTCATTTTTGGGGCAAGATATAAAAATTAAAGCTGCAGTGGGTCATTAACCATACTAATTTGTTAAATTATATTTCAGAAAGTCAGATTGATTATCTGCATGCATTTCTATTGAACTTGCAAAAATTGTCTTTTTTTTTTTTTTAATGCACTGTATTTTATGTTCTACCTTTCCACTTCTTCAGGAACAGTACGGGTGAGACGTGTTATGCTTGACCCTGTATTCCAGCTGCTTAGAGTAGGGGTATCTCTCACACCCAGACTGTATTGACATGAGGAAGGAAAAGGAGTGGTTTGGGTTGGAGAAAGCCTTTGAAGGTCATCTAGTTGAACCTTGCTGTCTGGGCTGGGACACTTCCCACTAGATCAGGTTACTCAAGAGTACATCTAACCTGACTTTGAACACTTCCAAACATGGGGCACCTGCAGCCTCTCTGGGCAACCTGTTCCAGTGCCTTACTACCTTCAATATAAAAAGTTTCTTCCTTATGGTGAGTATAAACCTACCCTCTTTCAGTTCAAAACCATTGCCCTTTATCCTGTCACTACATGTCCTGGTAAAAAGTCTCTTTCTTATAAGCCCCCTTTATGTATCAAAAAGCTACAATAAGATCTCACCAGAGACTTCTCTTCTTTAGGCTAAACAACCCCAACTCTCAGCCTTTCTTCATAGGAGAAGTGTCGTAGCCCCCTGCTCCTTTTCATGGATCTCCTCTGGACCTGCTCTAACAGGCCAATGTCTGTCTTTTACTGGGAACCCCAGATCTGGACATAGCATTCCAAGTAGGGTCCCAGAATAGAGGAAGAGAGGAAAGGAATCACCTCCCTTGGACTGCTGGCCATGCTTCTTTTGATGCACCCCAGGAAATGTTTGACTTTCTGGGCTGCAAGTGCATGTCTTCTGTCCAATTTTTCACCCACCATTATCCTGAAGTCCTTGTCCACAGAGGTGTTCTCAATGTAACAAGCATTTTTGTAGTTCTGTAATACTGGAATGCAATACTACTTTGAACTTAGATCCCATGGGACATAAATGATACACTCATATATTATTATGTTGGCCTATCATGTCATCTGTATGCTTGTTCTATATAACTATTGGTTACTATATTAATAATTAATTAATAATTAATTTAATA
>JAOQGH010000023.1:74018999-74080957 GCA_025769975.1 Gallinago jamesoni | reverse complement strand
TTGGTTACTATATTAATAATTAATTATTAATTAATTTAATAATTAATATTAATTACTATATTTATAGTAACCAATAACATTAAAACATTAAAGGATATGTGCAATTATAATTAACAAAAATACCTTAGCACCAACTCCCATCTTGCATTTCAATAATGCGTTTCAATAATTTGTCCTTTTCTGCAGCTGAATACTATTTTTTTTAAGGATAAAAGCTATGTTTTTCTTCTCAGAAGTTATTTCAATCCCATTATATATAACAAGCTATAGACGTGAATATCAGGCTACAGAGGTGTATGAGATTCAGCCAGTATGAAAGAACAAATGACACTAAAATAATTTGCTTCTTTACTCTTGGTCTCGGAGTATTTGATCACCACTTAAATTGTGTGCTTTAGCCCTTCACCTGGTCTAGTGTCCAGGTGTCCCTTCCCATGGCAGGGGGGTTGGAACTAAATGATCTGTCAACCTAAACCATTCTATGATTCTATGATGCATTTTATTTGCAACATCAAATTATATCTTTGTGATCCTGCTAATCTTCAGGATCAATTATAAAGTGGATTATACCTTAAAAAATGAATAACAGAAATTTATTTAAAATTTATTTAAAATATTTTAAAACTTAACAGACTAATAGCCATACAAAGATGGTTGATCATAGCAATCTGTCTCTGGGAGATGAAGCCAGAGGAAGCAAGCACTACCCTCCATACAGCTAAAAAGAGCAGCATAATCCCTCTAAGGGTTAAAGCACACAGATTAAGCAGTGATCAAATACTCTAAGACCAAGAATGAAGAAGAAAGCTAGTTTAGTTCCCATTAGAATGCTTGAAATAGAGTACAGACTCACCCATTTGCAGTTAAACCTAAAGAAGATTAAGCCTTTTGTATAAGGAGTGTGAATCCCTTATCTAGGTCTTCAGGGAGAAGAAGTTTTGTACAAATTCTGAGACAGTAAATTAACAAGAATGAGACATAATAACTGACTTAACTGGTGCAAGTCTTACAGGATTGTTAACAATGAAGGTTTTTTGTGGATAGAACTTTATGGGCAATAACTTCTTTCCACTGAGGGCTTTCAAGTGAAAACACGGTTGAAACTGGAATCTCCCAATGGAAGACAAATATGCAAGCAGAATAGGGATACATACTCTGACCACCATGAAATAATTAAAACCAAGGCATCTATGGTGTTTCTGCAACAAGCCCAAGCTACTAGGAGCTTCAAGTAACTTTAATGCTTATGACCAGAGAGCTCCAAGTCTAAATAAAATGCTAACTACTAGTCAGATATGCCCAAAGTTAACAGGCTACTTCACAGAATCATAGACGATATCACTCACTGCATCTTGGCAAGCAGGTCCAACCTTTCTTTAGTAGATAATGAGCCTGAATGCTAGGATATATGACAAGAAATCAGGTCCCCATGTTGGCTCCAGTACACCCTCTGTATGAGTCATTCTTCCTGATCTTTCCTCTTGGCAAGTAGCAGCAAGGTGGGATCATCTCTAAGCTAAGAGCTGACCTTAAAGCTGATTTTCTGACCTTAGCCTTAAATTTACACCTTCTACAGGTTAACATTGACCTACAGACAAGTGTATGATATGGGGTGACTACACCATATTTTCAAAGCTTTTATTTCAACCCTGCAAAAAACCACACAGTAACATTTACCCTTCCAATAGGCAAAGCTCAGATCTTGTGAAAGAAAGTGCAATACCTAAGTTGTATCACCTTATACTAGATCTGCAGAGTGTCATTAGGGAATCTCCAAGTAGTGCTAACTGACTGAGGAACACAGGGCCTTTAAAATGTCAGTAACAGCTGTATTCCTAGATCAACGTTTGAAAACCACAGTTCATATGTTTGCTGCTTTGTGTTAGGAAATATTTTTTCATTGAGACTACCACAACACTGCTGGGAGAGTGCATTAACATTCCAACAGTGCCTTCAAAACAGTGTTTTAAGTACTAGAACATTTATTCAAATTCATATAGGTTTCTAAAATAAATTAACAGAGAGAAGAGAAATGTTATTGAGTGGTTTCAGCTACAACACTAAAATGAACTCTCTTCCTACTGATTGTACCTCTTGACATTTCTTCTTTAGCGTGCAGTGCTGAATAGTCAATACTCTGAATGAATGCTGAAGTATGGGTGAGATTCAACTGGGTGAAATTCAACATAGGTTCAAGTAGCTTAGGATGCATGTATTGCACAGTGTGCTAAGGATTCACACCTATCAGACAAGATGAAAGAGAGTAGTCTAGGAGCTGTCAGTGTTATACTTGTGTGGCAAACCACCAGATGTTACTCATAGTCTTCCCAAATTTTTCTTCGCAATCAATGATTAAGCACAATTTGTAGTCTTGAAAAAATCTCAGTCTCAGATGTCTTTTAAAGGTTCCCTATAATATAAAGCAAGTGATAGAAAAGACCTAAATTTAGTGCCATACTTTATTCTTCTGTGGAGATTTCAGGATTCTCAGATTTCCTGATTCTTGCTCACAAGTACAGTGCTGGTGTCAGAAGAGAACACTGGGTTCAGGAGGCAAAATAATTCTTTTATGAATAGCATAGCACATGGTCATTTACATTTTTGAACCATTGGTGCAGTTATTGCATTAATTTTAGCTCTTATCTAAATGTTTCATTTCATCATTATTTGGAGCTCAGCAGCTAATTAATTTTTGTGATGTAATAATAATAAGAAACTTTAAAGTTTGTTTTAAAAAAATGCTAATACTAGAAATCTGTAAGTTTCAAAAAAAGTTCATTAAAATATTAGAACCCTGAATATTAAGTATTGTTTAAAATACAAGATCAAAAAAGAAAACATGATTTTCTACACGGTAATGTGGCTGTTTCATGGATGCCAATGAAAAATTCTTCTTTGGTGTCATTAGCAATAACTATATTTCAGTTGAAAAAAGACATTTTTATTTCCAAATAATCTATTTGTGAATAGACTCAAGTCAGATGGAGTGGATAGACACTAAGGATAAAATGTCTGTCCTGGAAAATCAATACTAAGACTTTGCATACTAATTGCTCATCTCCTGATTATCATAGAATCTTAGAAAATGGTTTGGCTTGGAAAGGATGGTTGAAGATCATCTCATCCAACCTTCCTGCCATGGACGAGGCCATCTTTCACTAGAGCAGGTTGCTCAAAAACACAGCCAACCTGACTTTCAACACTTCTGAGGATGGTGTATCCACAACTTTTCTGGTTGGCTGTTCCACCAACACAACCACTCCATCACAAAAGGCCACTAGATTAGTCAGGCATGATTTCCCTTGGTGAAGCCATGTTGGCTGCCTCTAATTACCTCCCTGGCTTCCATATGCCTTGACATAGCTTCCAGTAGGATCTGTTCCGTGATCAGAGTCAGTAGCTACCAGGGTACCCCTTTTTAACTTTTTCAACAATGGGCCTGATGTTCCCTTTTCAAGTCACTGGGGACTTTGCCTGACTGACATATTTTTTTCAAATATGATTGAGAGCGGCTTGAAACTACATCAGCGAATTCCCTCAAAACCCTGAGGTGCATCTCATTGGGTCCAATGGCCTTAGTATGTTCAGGTTCCTCAGATGGTCTTGAATCTGACCTTCTCTTGCGATGGGAGGGACTTCATTCTCCCAGTCCTTGCCTTCATATTCAGGGGATCGATAAATGCAGGAAGAGAGATTACTATTGGAAATGGAGACAAAAAAATATGTAATTGTGTAATGTAATGGTAGAATACGTGCAAGTTAAAGTAGTGGTTTATGGGAATAGTAATGTTTTATAGACTTCATGCAGTGTTATTAACTTCTGTGTTTTTAACTATCAGTTGGTGCTACCTTAATCTTTGTCAACCTTTGACATGAAGTTATGTTTTAGAGCGCAATCCAAACAAACACTTCATAAAACAGAGTTTTCCTCTGGCCGCATTGAAATAAGACCACAGTTACCAGCTTGATTTGAGTGCAGAACAGGGATGATTTTTTTTTTTTCTTTTTTACCTTATTCTTTGATGAAAGCTTGCATAGAAAATGCACTGTTAGGGCTACATTCTGACCCTTACTCACAAGAAATAGTATTCTTGCTTTAATATGACCACTAGCAGGTGAAGATAATATTCAGTGAGATAAAGGGAATCAACATATCTCCTTCAGAACTCTTTGTCTTGGAAGCATTTGCTTTCTCAACTCCTGCATCTGCCGAGTGTTTGTTCAATATATTTGAAATAGGTGTGTTAAAAGCTATTTAAGAATGGCTAACATTTACTTTATTGAACTACCACACTGACTATATGAGCAAATACAACAATTTTTATTTTGGTCCCTATAATCTTTAAAAATTCTATCCATGCACAATATAAATAATGGCATACTTTCACAGAAATGTATCAAAGACAGAATTACGCGATGGATGTATTTTACTGTCTGTATTTCAGTTTCTCTGAATGTAGAGTAACAGAAAATATACTCAGGGAAAATTGGATTTGCATGCTTTTACACCAGAAAAAAAATCTTATAATAAAATCAGATTATATAGAACTTCTTTATTCCAACATATGATTTTATTTTACAGATCTTTTATTGTAGTAGGGTGGTATTTGCTTATATGAAAGTTAGCTTTCACTCTTTTTATAATTTTCTAATAATACATTTATCATAAACAATTTTTAAAGTACAGGCAAATTATGAAGATTCTGAGTGAAATGTAAAGAGTGTTTTTATTTGTGTCATATCTCAGTACATCAAACTATCTGTAGCCTGAAACAGCTCACTACTGAAGAAAATTAGAGATTTACAGGCACTAAATGAATCATTACAGAAATACAGACAAGAACTGTACAAAACCAGCTTTGTTCTGAATCACTGGGAAAATTTCTGGTGTTAAAGAGCCCTGAAAATTTCCCATTCCTTACCTGTTGTGAGATGGCTTAGTGGCTGCACATTGAGACACTGGTCCAGACCTCTGTAAAGACAATCAGAAAACTTGCAAACTGCATTTCTGCCTTTATATTGTTATGGTTTGAGGAACCCTCAAGAATTTATTGTTATTTACATAATTCGCCCGGTGATCCCTACTCACACAGGAAGGGGAATCTGGAAAAAGGAGAAAACTCAAGAGGTTGAAATATAAACATAGAATTGTAGAAAGGTTTAGGTTGAAAGGCACCTTAAAGATCATCTAGGTCCTACCCCCTGCCACGGACAGACACACCTCCCTCTAGATCAGGTTGCTCAAGCCCTGTCCAGCCTGGTCTTGAACATTTCCAGGGATGACACCTCAACAGCTTATCTGGGCAACTTGCTCCAGCATCTCACTACCCTCATTATGAAAAATTTTGTCCTGGTATCTAATCTAAATCTACTCTCTTACAGTTTGTAGCCATTATCCTTCATCCTACCAGTATGTGCCTTCGTAAAAACTCCATCTCCAGCTTTCTTGTGGCCCCTTTCAGATACTGGAAGAGCCCTGTAAGGCCTTCCCAGAGCCTTCTCTTCTCCAGGCTGAACAACTCCAACTCTCTCAGCCTGTCTTCATAGGAGAGGTGCTCCAGCCCTTTGATCATCTTTGTGGCCCTCCTCTGGACCCGCTCCAACAGGTCCATGTCCTTTTTCTGCTGAGGTCTCCAAAGCTGGACACAGTAGTCCAGGTTGGATTTCACAAGACCAGAGCAGAGGGGTAGAATCACCTCCCTTGTCCTGCTGGCCATGCTTCTTTTGATGCATCCCAGGGTACATCCCAGGATGTTGGCCCTGTGGGCTGCAAGCATGCATTTCCAGGTCATGTTGAACTTCTCATCAACCAACACCCCCAAGTTCTTCTTCTCAAGGCTGCTCTCAATCCATTCTCTGCCCAACCCATATTTGTGCTTGGCGATCCCCCAAAACAGCTGTAATAGTACTCAGGACAATTCCACTCACTACTTCACTTACTAGTATAGACAACAGGAACATCTATCCCTCCATTTATTGTGCCAAATGCATGCTTATTTCAGCAATACTGTGCCTGACAAAAGGAAGTTACCTTGTATAAGACAGAAATTAATGCCCTGTCATATTTTTTATGAAAAGATATTAGGTATGGTGCCAGTACTGGAAACAGAAAATGCCTTAGCTCCATGGGGGACCAGAAAATAAATGAGACCATGGAATGGCAGCCATAGCACCACCACCTGCTCCTGGCATTCACCTTTCCCAGACAGTTCCTGGTTTACATATGAGAAGTCTAACCTATGTCCATACAAGATAAAAAACACTGGAGGCATCTGGGTTATTCCTAGGAGGTATGCTTCTCCTAGGGATATAGGCAATTTAGTACTCAGCTCCTTGTTCTTTCCTACTGCTGTGCCCTAGTCACATAGCAGGTTCTGTCTCTGCTATGAGTTGGCACAGCTACACACTTGTTTCCACATAGTCTTTCTCCCTTGTGATACACACTTGCTCAGGAGGAATCTAGCTACTGACATTTTCTTGTGAGGATGCTTGAAAGTGAAAAGTGGAAATCTACACTGGGCAAGGAAAAGAAGAGACAGGCTTGGTACTGATCAAACAATAGAAAAAAATCTAGTCACTCATAACCATCAAGTTTTGCTTCTAGTTTTCTTATGAGAGAGCTGAACTGGGAGAAGAATGTTCTTAAAATATTGGTAGTTGTTCTCTCATTCCAGTTTCTGATAATCTGAAAAGAACTCATCAAGCCATTTCCAAAGCACAGACCTGACCTTTTGAAGACCTCAGAAAAAGTAGAGGGATAATGTTTTTAATCAAACAGAAGCTCTTATAATGACCCTGCTGAAGTGATCATATGATGTGATGAAGTCTGGAGCAGGATGAAGCATAAAGGTCTTTCCAGAGACAGCACAAAGGCTCATGAGGTACTTAAGATGTTGGAATATGTCACACCCCACTGAACTCTGGATGCTACCAGGATACTCGACTTCAGGGATTAGAGGCAAACACAGACCAAGGGGTTTTTTTCAACATTCTACCAGTTTAATATGAAAAGAAGGCAGGATATATCTGACGTTAAGATCAAAAGTTCACATCTCTCACTAAAAAATTCCTTTCTAATTTATCTTTTAGAAACAGCAAACATAAAAAATAAGCCTTTTTCTTTCTTTCTTTGCCCGTTAAAGAACAAGTTCTAGAAAGGCATTGTTAGTCTAATTGACTGCACTTCTCTACTTCTCTGACCTTGAGAAATGCAGGTTAGTACTGTTTATGGCCATCCGGAATGCCAAAGTAAAGATCATTTTCTTAGTCTATTCCATCGATTATGTCAGTGCAGGTTGCTACAAATGATAAAGAACTGCTTATTCTTTTTTTGAGAGGGGGGAGAGAGATGATCCTGGGGATACAATATATATACACAAGACTGTTTTGTTATGAGTCGTTTGGCTATTGTTTGGGGTTTTGGTTTAGGAGTTTATTTTAAAGATGTGTCATTCTATATAAGTGTTGTGGGTTAACCCCAGCTGGCAATTAAGAACCATAGAGCTGCTGTCCCATTCCCCCTGAGGTGGGATGGGGGAAGAGAATTGGAAGGGTAAAAGTGAGAAAAATCATGGCTAGAGATAAGAACAGTTTAATAATTAAAAGATTTAAAAAATAGTAATAAGATGAATATTAATGATAATAATAATAAATTTTAATGAAAAGAAAAATAACAAAGAGGGAGAAATAAAACCCAAGAAAAACAATTGATGCAAATGAAAACAATTGCTCACCACCAACTGATCAATGCCCAGCCATTCCTCAGGCAGTGACCCCCTTGACAACCTTCACCCTAGTTTTATTGCTGAGCATGATGTCATATGGCATGGAATATCCCTTTGGTCAGTTGGGGTCAGCTGTCCCGGCTGTGTCTCCTCCTGGCTTTTTGTGCATTCCCAGCCTACTCGGTGGCAGGGTGGTGTGTGGAGCAGAAAAGGCCTTGACTCTGTATAAGCACTGCTCAGCAGTATCTAAAACATCCCTGCTTAGTCACTAAATGCTTTTTCCAGCACAAATCCAAAACATAGCCCCATACTAGCTACTATGAAGAAAATTGACTCTATCCCAGCCAAAACCAGCACAATAAGTGAGTAAGAAAGAAAGAAGAAATAAGAAAATGGTGTCGTACAGTTTTCTCAACTCCTTTCTGCCCCCTTTTTTTAAACATATGGCAGGGAGAAGGAACATTACTGTAATTTTATTAGAAAAAGGTAAAGATAGTCTTCAAAATCATATTACCTAATAAAGTGCATACAATCCCCAGGCTGAAGATTGAGTTAAAATAAAAAGAGAGTAGAGACTTTATATAAAATTATAACTGAGAACTGCAAACAAAATATAATGGCTAAGAAGGGAATCATCATTTGAGGGAGCTGTCAATTCTACAGAGTCACAGCAGATTCTAAAAAAAGAATTCATACCTCACCAACTATAATAAGCCATAAATTAACATTCAAGTTTCTTAATTCTAGTAGAAGTATATGTAGTCTATCCATTGGACAGCCTACTGAGGGGGGTCATGCTTTGACAATCCCAGATCACCTCCCACTAGGAATGTATAAGCCCTTAACAGACACAGTGAAAGCTGCCTGATAAAACCCCTTCCAGAGCACCCAGCCTGGAATCCTTAGCTCTTCCTGCTACATACCCTGCAGGTGCCCAGAGGCTCTGTGGGGACAGCTCTTTTCCATGCTGCTAGTGCTTCTATTCAGGGCACACAGTGCTCCAGAGTCTACATGGTATCCATGGTGAAAGAGTTATTTACAATTTGATACATCCTTTTTTCCCTAAATTGGTCTCTGAAGAATTTACCTAATACTGAACTTATGAAAGCCCATGGATGACTCCTAAAGGACGTTAGCAGGTTTATGACTTTTATATATCAGAGATTATTACTGAGCTATCTAATTAGATTCTGTAGTCCAGCATGACAGCTATTTGTCATAATCTGTAATACATAAAGGAAAAACATATTTTATTCTCAAACACGGTTAAATATCTTCTACTGGAACATCTTGGTCAGTCCAACTCAGATCAGATGAGCTGAATTTACAACACAACGTGTCTGTCTGTCTGTCCACTTTGGTAAACCAGTGGAATTGTGGTATTGGAAGAAAACCAATATTCAGGAATGGATTTCCTACAGAATAATGCCAGAAATTCTCAGCAACTGAAATTTGAAATCAGAAATATTTCTAAGAACTGGATGGTTTAGAAAAAAATAAGTGGATCAAATCTGTTCCTGGCGGACAGGACTGATCTGACTCTTTGTATAATATATACTGGTGAAGACGACAGGATTATCTGAAAGCATATTCTCTAATGAGAAGTTGAGCAAAGCAAGTGGGAAAAGATACCAAAGGGCTGTTTAAGTAATTTGAAACCAATGATTTTCTAAAAGCAGTTTCATACAGAGACAAAATTGTGGCACTAGCTACAAAAAGCATTAGGAGGGTGCCTATTTACTCCAGTGAGATGAAGTGGAAAGGTAGACAAGCAAATCTCAAGTCAGGAAAACCCGGAACAGACTGCCATGCTACTAATTTATGTGTATTTCTAAAACTTATGATAATCTGTTTGGAATTAGTTTGGCCTTCTTACGGGCCATGGATTTATGACATTTAAGTGGACCGCAAAAGAGAAATGCATAGCAAAGGAAGTAGAACAGGGAGTCTGCAGTATACACAAACTGTAACATATAATACAAAACAGAGCAACATTTAGGATAAGGATAATCTCAACATATGAAGTGGATATCTATTCTGAATATATAAAGTGCCAAAATGCAGAAGAGTAATTAAGAATAATCCACACAAAGCAAATGAGAGAAGAACAGGTAGGATAGTTCTGCAGAGTAAGGACATGTTTTTGAGCACTTCTGTCCTATTTCAAATAAGTTTCTGGATTTATAGGAGGCAATACCGTTGACTTCATCTTTCCTTATGGAAACCGACATAGAATGTTGGACACTTTTGTTTGCTTTAGTTGGATTATTTCTTTGTTGATTTGAATTTTTGGTTTTTTGGGGTTTTTTTTCCTACAATGCAGAGTAAGGCAATGGAAAGCAGTGGGGCAAATCTAATTATCTAATTAGCTCCTGAGCAGATAATCCATAACATTCAGAACTGACACTGGAATATAAGTAAAAAGCATTTTTGAGAACAAATATTGGAACAAATTTATGCCATGCAATGATATAAAAATTGTTTGCATGGGCAATGTTAACTATAAGATTGGTCTATATTGTAACATATTCTAGAAGCAAAAGTTCCAGGACTGAAAAAAATTAAAATCAGTGTACTCAGTAAAAATCCTGGATGAGATTTTAATGTATGGAAATCTCAGTGCAAAAGATACTGATACTCAATTTGCTTAATTTGGTTGTCTGAATACAATTATGTAAATCTCAGCTCACCATTCTGAAGTCTTTTTAAAGTCAATGAAGGTATATGGATGATTCACTTCACCTAAAGTGGGTGTATAATATTTATAATATTGGAAAAATAAACTATCATATTTGACAGTTATTCTAACTATCTTCATGTTAGTCAATCAATTTTTGAATTGTAATATTCTGTAAGATGAATCATATTGAAGATTGCTTGCAAGATATTGATATGAAACAAGTTTTCTACATAAGTACTATTAACAGTAAGTCAAAAAATCAAGATAGGATTCCAGCATGTGCCATAAATAGCTGAAATAGAAAAGATGGAAAATCCTTCAAAATAAATTAATTTAATGATTGCAGGAGAAGATAATTGATTTGGATATGCAGATGACTAAATAGAAAGCACAAAATACAGTGGTGATGGAAGAACCTTCAGTCTTTTCACAGAAGATGCATCACCTAAAAATCTCTTTGGCAAATTTATTCAATTTATTAGATTTCTCTCTGACTACAGACAGATCAGATAAATCAAAACAATCAGCAAGCTAATTATTTTAAGTGCAGTATGGAAGATCATGATGATTCTTTCTAGAGGAAAAATCACTAAGTACTTTTTGCAGGAAAGTTCTAGGAAAAAAGATGTACTTTGCATTGAAAGGCCTGCTTGGGGCTGATGTCTTGTCAGTGTGATTTTTTTTAAATATGTAGCTGCACCATAGAGGAGCACAAAGGAAAAATATGTAAGAGGGATTAGAATTTTAGAGAGTGCAACCTGAAACCAGATCTCAGTAAGGTGCCAGTCAGGTTTGAAAGAATGAATTGCTTTAGTCATTTCTTTGACAAAGCAGACATCAATTCTGACCTAAACAAACCTAGAGTGCTAAAGGAGTTTATAGAACAAATCTCCAAAGGGGAACTAGGCACTACAATGTGTAAAACCTTTGGTAAAGCTTGTAACATTCTTGTAATTTAAAAATGCCATTTACAAATAGAGGAGATTCAAGTGCCACATCTTGGCAGATAACACTTACTTGATGTGATCTTGGATGATGTGGACATTTGGTAACAGCTATGGGCCATATGTTCCCTTCAGCTGTGCCCTGCCATCCTGCAGGATCTCACAGGAGATATTCAGCCAGCTGGCTGCTCTGCAGTGAAAATGCACAGGCAAGCTTGACACCAGAGCCTCAGTGCCATGAATGCCATGTCTGCCCAATGTGCAGACACACAGCTTGAACAAAGAGCAGTGATCTGCTCCAGCAGGAGAAACCACAACCGAATCAGTCCTACAGCGCCTCAGTGCCCAGCCTGGCCTTCCTGACCCCATAGGACCTCCTGACAGAGAGGTGTGGGAGACCATCTGTGCCTGTCTGCCTCAAGGCAATCTCCATTAGAGCTGCAAACACTATGGCTCGCTTTCTTTCACCGTAACAGCAGCTAAAAATAGATCTGGTTTTCCTATCTCCTCCTTTGTTGATTCGTCCCTATCCTCCCACCCTCTTCTCCCTATCCCTGGGTCTGTCAGCTCTGTCTTGCTCTATGATGCGGTGACAACCACAGCACTGCTCTCCATACCTAGGATTTGCAGCTTCAGGACTTGTTTTCAGCTACCCTCTCTCTCCTTGCTCTTTCTTTGCCTTACTCTTTTTCAGTTACATCCTTGTTATTTTCTTCTCCATTCTCTGCACAGGCAGAAATTCTCACAAAATGCTTTTAATTTCCCTGTCACAGTCAGATCACACGTAAGGTTTTGTCACTACTAGTCTTATTGGTTATTCTGTCCCAATATTGCATTGTTCTCTACTCATGCCATCTACCCAGGCACTTAAATATCCTTTAGTCACTAGGCAACAACATTAGCAGACAACATAAACCTATCACAAAGGTTATTGCACAAAACTTTGGTGTTCAGAAGATGTATTTAAAAGGAAATAAAAGTAGTTACAAAAGCAAGGGGATAGGAAACAGGGCAGGAAAAATAAAATAAATACATACATACATAAATATATACAGAAATAAGTGATGGTTCACAAGTCCTTGCCATCACAGGAATTATGGATGACATGTAACCTGTGGAGGCCCAGGAGACAGTCCTACCCTAAGAGAGAGTTAGGATTCAAGTAGATTAAACAGTCAAGGAGACCTAAAGGTCTTCCCTGTTTCCCTGTTACTTAAGCCACTCTCTCATGTCAGTGAAGTCAATAGACCTCTGAACGAAGGACAGCTGAGGGTTGCCATGTGTCAGCCTACAGTTCTAAATAAAAGGACTACATTGATAAGTGTCCTCATGCAGGGCAGCCTCTGTGCTTCCCATGATGCTTTCTGGACCTTATCACCAGATGTCTCTGTGAAGCCCTTCCTAGCAGCTGGGAACACATGCCACAGTGCATAGTCTCCTATGTGAGCTTTCCTATAACTACACTCATCAGAATGCCAGGGACCACAGCCATGTTTGAAAAGGTCTGAGTTGGACCCATTGCAAAAGCTGAGGGAAAAACAGAGGAGACTTCTCAATCAGATGGCCCTAATTATTTAATGACTATATTCAAAGTGGTGGGGTGGCAGTGTCCTGGACCCAAATGTAATGACCAGAACATCTGAATAGCAGCAGGAGGAAGCTGTGGGCAAGGAGACATGGTGTGGATTTGGGTCATATTTGCTGTGAGATGGACTATGTACACATCTGGCTTCCTTTATCTCTTTTTGTAGCCTGCTCTGTATGGGAAGTGGATTGAGTATGCAGTGCTGCAAGAAAAAACTTAACCAGTGGTGCTGTAAATGGAGGACGGGTTCCAGCACTCCCAGAAGGGGTGCTGATCAGTCTGCTATGTGTTCTTTGTGCCATACATCTGCCCTTGCTGGTACAAAAGTAGTCAGACAGGATTTCTGTGATCCCAAAAAGCTACACAGCTGGCACACTTATACCTGCAATACCAACTATTGCACAGAAGGCATACCTAGTGTCTCAGAGAAGCTGTGATGGCATTTTGTAGAAGGACTACTGCCAGAGCCACATCTCCTGGACCCAGATACTGTCCTATGAGAGGAAACAAGAGATGCTCAATTTTACCTTAAATGTTAGATGAGACACAGATTTTGTGCCTACAAAGTAATAGGTTAAAATATGGTTTCTGTCCAACTCTGATAGGGTTGGTTTGGAAATGGGACATGCTACAGATTTCTGCAAAGCCTCAGAGAAACTCACCAGATAAAATAGATCTGTGTCAGGAAGAGGGAAGAAAAGGAGAAAGTTACATGGCTTAGCATTTCTTTTGAGTGTATCTAGACTGAGTTGAGGTCATGGGAGATGGGACATGCAAGAAGAGAGCAATGGTGACAATTTCCTCCAGATAACACATCATAAATGGCATTTGGTAGTAAAAGCTGCGTTTATTGCTTTCAGAAATGTGAGGCATGGGTTTTTTTGGGGGGGGGCAGCAGTGTATGCAGAGTCATTTTTGTGAGTAACATGGCTTCTATTTCCCCATGCAGACACAATCAGAGACAATCACATGAATGGCCACACGTGGAGTCCTGACAGGATATATCTCGTTCAGGACGTGTGAGTGTGTGCCTGTTTCTGCTCTTACAACACCACATACCCTTTGTGGTGGAACCCTGCTCTAAGGAGTACTGCTTTCTATGCAGATATAATCCATCAGATGATGATTTTATTTCTTTCTTTTCCACTGAGTTGCCATGGGAGACTGTCAAGCTGCAGTTCACCCTCAACCAGGCGACTTCCCTCTCTGTATATGACATTCTTAGCGTCACTAAGCTTGAGATTCCCCTTCTCCTCTCCCCTGCCAAGAACAGAAATACAGTTTATACTCACAGAGCTCTGCCCAGTTTTTCCTTCTGCCCCTGGACTTGGCAGTGACGGCAGCGGCAGGACAGCATGGGTAGGTGTCTGCCCTTGGCGCAGGCTTGGGAAGGAGTCCGGCCGCGGGGTGCTGGGCTCCCCCTTCGTCAGAGGAGGGCGCTGCAGCTGCAGCCCTCACATGCCTGCGGTGTACGGAACAGGAGCAATCTGGCCTCTCGATGCTCACTGTAGCATAAAGTAGTATGAGAAAATACAGGGAGCCACGTGGTGAGAGGTCCCCAGCCCGCATGCAGGAAGGTATTTTTGTTTACTATTGCATTGACAAGCACGATGCTCTACCACAGGCCCTCTTGCCACTTCAGCCTAGACCAAAAAGAAGACTGTCACAAAGAGGTCTTGACTAATGGATTATAGGTTTTTTTGTAATTTAGTTCATTTAAATTAGCACAAACTTATTATTACTGATACGTGTATGGAGAAAAAAAAAAAGGAAACACAAGCAATTAAACAAACGTGTAAGGAAATACCTTTCCCTTCCCCAGGCTCAGCGTAGGCAAAAAACATTTCCTTCTCACTTCTCAATCCTGACTTTCCTTGGCTTTGCTGCAGATTATGCCCAGCCAACCCAGTTCCTTAGGTGAGGTGATGGACACTGCAGGAAGATGGGGTTGGTGCATAATGGTTTCTCTCTGCTACTCCTTGTTGCTTATTCATTTTCCTCCCCTACTCCTGGCTTCTTCCTTGTTTTCCTCTGCCCTAGCATGGTTCATCCACAAACAGTCCCTCTGCAGTATCCCTGCTCTGACATGGAGTGCCTGGATCCCCAACAACATCCCCTTCCACAGCTTATATAATCATAGAATGGTTTGTCTTGGAAGATGATCTTTAAAGATTTTTGTGTTGGACTTTAAAGATCATCTAGTCCAAAACCCTCTGCCAGAATCCCTCAGCAACTTTCACTAGATCAGATTGCTCCAAGTCCTTACAGAAGCCAAGGCAGATGACATTAGTTACTCTTCCTTTGTCCACCAATACAGTGACGCCATCACAGAAGGCCACTAGATTAGTCAGGCATGGTTTCCCCTGGTGAAGCCATGTTGGCTGCCTCTAATTGCCCTGTCTTCCATATGCCTTGACATAGCTTCCAGTAGGATCTGTTCTGTGATCTTACCAGGTACAGAGGTGAGACTGACTGGTCAGTAGTGAATGGAGTACTCCTGCTCAACCTTTTTAAAAAGGACCGTGATGTTTCCTTTTTTCAAGTCACTGGGGACTTTGACATGACACCATGTCATAAAAGTGCCGTACAGTTAAGATGAAGTCAAAGTTGCAAAGAATCACATACAGAACCAGAATTACAAGTAATGTAATTACTGATGAATTTTCAACTGCTGTCTTATGATTACTTGGTTGTACATAGACAAGACTACTATGATTTTATATGGTTCCTCTTTAAGATGCTCAAGAAAAGGAATACCCCAGGTGTATCAAGTCTGGCAGAGTAGAATTAGAAGCTTCCATTATGGTACTCTGAATCATAATATGTCTATATGTGGCTGAATATGCACATTCGAAGTACGATACTTGAGTTTAGAAACCTAATATTCTTTTAGGACTTAAAATGTCAGGGAAACAATCATATTTCGGCACACCACACACATACTGGACCTGGCTCAGGCTAGCCTCCTCAGAATATGTTTTGTTCTTCCTTCGTAAATCCACTTAGACACACTGTAAGAACAAGACCTATGCTTTCAGTAGTAAGCACAGTACTTGTAGGCAAGTACTTAAAAGACTTATTAAGAAAAATCTAGTTTAATTTCACTATATTGCTCCACTGATGAGAACGTTATATATCAGACAACAGTCCGGAAGATAATAGAGAAGAGGAATGAAGGACAGATTGAACACCACTAAACTTCGAAGGGTCTTCAAAGATGAGAATGAATTTTTATGGGGCCTTTGAGGAAAAGTTCTCAGTGTGAATGAAGCAATACGAGTTAAAGCTTGTCCAAACAGGATTCTATTAAAAACATCCCAGAGACCTGCACAGTAGTAGGCATGCAAAATAAGAAAAAAAAGGAACTGTGTTTATATTATGTAATCTAGTATTTTTTTTCTTGAAATTAGATGCATTTATTGAAGGAATACTAATGCGATGTTTAAAATAGTGAGAACACCACACTTGAGCTAACACCTGTCCTTCTTTGATTATTAGGAAATACATTCTTACCTCCTTGAATGCTATAAAGAGGTTGTTTAGCAACAGAATAATATACCATAAATAAATATGCCATTGTGAGGGCCTAAATTTTCATATTTTATAAGTTATTCTAAGTACCCCACTGTACCTTATGTTTTGCTTGTTTTTAATCAACTCATGGTAAACGATTCACAGAACTCCCACTGAGATTCTATTCATTTCATTAGAAATGCCATATATAAAAAGTGGCATGGAATCTGTCCAAAAATTAATAAGCCTAAACCAAACATAATCTGTCCATGTATGCTCTATATTTTGAACAGCTTTGCTAGTTCATGCAGCAGTACCATTACCGTGCCTCTCAAGACAGAAAGGTCAAAGACATACGGATGTATCTCACTCATTGTTACAGCTAAACACACAATTTCAAAGGTAGGGGTGTACAAGAAGGCTTGGGGAAGGAAGTAAAATTATCACAAAGGGGTAAAATAGGCATGACTCCTTAATTAGTATTTTCTGTGCAAAAAAACGGCTGTCAGTTCAAAACTTCTGACCTGAAAGAGGTAAGTACAGGTAAAAGCAATCACAACACAAATTAACTATATATGCATTATTTGAGAAATAAATAGCAATAACAGCGAAATCTTTTGGTCAGGTTTTTAACTTCCTAACCTACTTTTTCATGTAAAGCACAACATTGTAAGAGCCATAACAATAAGGTCTACAGTCCCCTCAATTTTCACAATGACAATGCAAAGAGAATTCCCAGCATCTTTCCTTTACCCTTAAAACATTGCCTTTTTATTAATATAAGCCTTAGCACAACATGATATGCAAAATTTAGATATTTCTCAATGTAATTTGTTACCAGTAGTGGGCCTCATCATAAGGACACATCATCAAAAGTAGGGGGGGTTTAATAGTATATCATGATGTCATCTAAAAGCCAGTGCTATAGAATGGATTCATTTTTTGCTGGCATCCTGTCCACACATCAAAAATCCTTGATTTAAGAGGATCACAAAAGGGTTTTACCTATTCCACTACTACTTGTTTTGAAACTTCAAAATTTATCTCATTCTGTATTGGGATGAAAGTAAGTGTTAAGTGATGTAAGAGCATGGCAACTTCCTCTGTCTGGTCCAGCCCAGAACCTCTCCAGCCTGGCTGCTGGAGCCCACTCCTGTGTCCCAGGGACTCAGGGTCTCTGCACAGGCTGAGGGACATGGCTGGGCCTTTCCTGGTTGTGGGTTCAACCAGTGGAGAAGCTGAGCATCAGTCGCAGAAACACAGACGCACACAGGGTTATACACCGAGACACATGCCCACAGACATATACAAGACATTGATATGGCCAGTCCCACAGATTACCACAGACAAGGTGGTACCTTCAGCCATACCCTATAGCACACACTTAAAGCATAAATACAGACAGAAAGCCACCCTTCCTCCTCTTCAGCTAAGTAGAGAGAGAAGTTCACTAGTGAAGGCACACACAAGACACTCTCCAGGTTCACAGCACAAATTCACAGATCCCTCGAGTACCGGTACGGTCCTTCAATCTGCTTGGCACCCCTGCCCATATCCTGGGCCCCCATATCCTCTTCACAGGTCACTACTTGCCAGCAAGTCCAGCTTGATGCTCACTAGCAAACGCACTC
Source organism: Gallinago jamesoni (assembly GCA_025769975.1). Taxonomy (NCBI): domain Eukaryota; kingdom Metazoa; phylum Chordata; class Aves; order Charadriiformes; family Scolopacidae; genus Gallinago; species Gallinago jamesoni. Next base: position 74,062,880 of record JAOQGH010000023.1, on the reverse strand, counting down.
CACTCACCACTCTTCCCCCACACACTCAGCACTGGTAAGTCTCCCTGAACATTCCAGCACAGACCCCCTGCCTGCCTGATACCCCAGCCTGAACTCGAGACCCCTCTACTCATTATCTAGTTCAGCTTAAAGTTTGCTAGTCAATACATACAGACACCCCATGCACACTAGGACTGGGGAATATACAGACACTCATCCCCTGAGCAGCCCGCAAAAGGAACACGGTCTTGCTTCAGCTGCTGGCACAGAGTCCTTCACCTGCCCAGTTATGCTGATCCCCCCAGCAGCTGGGTTTTGGGACACACACACGGTTCCCACTCCAGTGGCTGGATGCTAAAGTCACCGACTCGCTCCACTACCTGGCACCACAGGCCAAGGGTGCCCCCACCTGACTTCAGTAGCTGGAACCAATTTTCACCCATACTAGTGCTGGTCTCACCAGTAGTAGCAAGTGGACTTTGCTCACACAAACACAGGGGTAGAGAGTGAGATTACAAAGAGAAACAGTTAAGAAAAGATTGAATAAAATGATATGAGATGATAGGACAGACTGCAGTGATCAGGTACAGAGCTCAGCCAGACAAGTGTGCTGACTGGCCCTGTTTTACATGGGATCAACCCCTTTTATACCCTTTCCTGCCTACCACCCTCTGCTTTTTCCTGCTCCTCTTCCCCTGCAGGTCCTCCATGGGTTTGTACAGCTCTGTGATTCCTGTACCCCTCCCAATCCTGGTATCCTCTAGTTTACGATCTTACCAACTGCAAAGTCCAAGTTGGTCTCTCTGGAAGTGGCACTTGTGGTTTCTCGATAGCCCATCAAATAGTGTGAGTGGGGAGGTTTGTTTCTTACCACTGTCTCCATGTTTGCTTTGTTAGATCTGTGTTTTGATGTATTTTGATTTCTGGCTGCCTCCTTTTCCCTCTGATCCCTGGTCAGATAACCTTGCTGGAGTAAACATTTTCACATTCTCACATGCCCTCATCAATTAGTGGGACCGACCAGGCTTGATTCGCATCGCTACCTCCACTATCTTTTGTTGATCAAGCCTGTATCCCTGTATGTTCTTGCTTATGACTTCTTCCTTTTCTTCTCTTGTGATTTAACCCTTGTGGGCAGCTCAGTCCCACACAGCCACTCGCTGTAGGATGAGGGGAAGAATAGGAAAGGTAATAGTGTGAAAACTCACAGACTGAGATTAAGACAGTTTAAAAAGTAAAGCAAAAGCCACACATGCAAGTAAAGCAAAATGAGGAATTCATTCATTACTTCCCATCAGCAGGCAGGTGTTCAGCCATCTCCAGGAAAGCATTGCTTCATCACAGGTAATGATTACTTGAGAAAACAAACACTATAAATCTAAATGACCCCCCTTACTTCTTCCCCCAGCTTTTATTGCTGAGCATGAGGTCATATGATCTGGGATATCCCTTCGTTCAATTGGAGTCAGCTGTCCCAGGTGTGTCCCATCCCAATTTCTTGTGTGCCCCCAGCCTACTCACAGGTGGAACAGTGTGAGAAGCAGAAAAGGCCTTGACAATGTGTAAGCCCTGCTCAGCAATAATTAAAGAAGTTTGTTATCAACACTGTTTTCATCACAAATCCATAACACAGCATTGTACAAGCTAGTGTGAAGAAACTCAGCTCTATCTCATCCCAAATCAGTGCATCTTACTATCTTGTTGCATTGGAAAAGGTCCTTGACCAGATACCCTTAAAGCAGCAGAGATTCTCCTTCTACATATCCTTATATAAGGTCTTTCAAAGCTTTACATCAGAAAGCCAAATGAGAGAATAATTCAGTATCTAGGGAACTTCCCTGAAACATGGTAAAGTATTCTTGAAAACATTTTAAACAAAGTGCAAGAGAGAAGAGATTCATTCCAGAATGAATAACTAATTGTAACGCTTGCTTGATGCATAGGAAAATGCTTCCTTTGAGCTGCGGACAGCAAGGAACCTGAATTCTCAGTCTGGAGTATCAATATTCCAGGTGAGTTCCTTGAAGCCTGAGGTATTGGAACCTTTGTGCTTAGAAATTTCTTCCTTTTTATTTGTTTGGTTTCTACATTTTGTATCCTCCTCCCCCCCTCTCCTACCCCCAAAGGTTTACTTTTCTAAAAGGAGCTACTTTACCCCTTCCTTCTAAAGTGATAATTTCAAAAGAAAATCAGAGGTATGTTAATAGACAAGTAGATAGTAGACAAGTTCCTTCTCACTTGCTAAGCACAGAAAACAGAAAAAGCAGTGAGTGAACGCAGGATAAATAAAAGTCCTTGGGGGAAAGAAGGCAGAAGCAGCAGATGCAACCTTAGATGACTGAGGAAAGGTAGAAAATGGTCAGAAAAGGAAAGACTAGGTGTTTAAAGGATAAATAGCACTAAATGTAATAGAATTGTATTTATATATTTTTAGTGCTTGGGGACAAGAGAAAAACAGAAGCTGAAAAATAAATCAACCAAAAAAACCCACTACCAAATAACCAACATTCCCTCCCTTGAAGACTAGCTTGAACTGAGAGGAGTTGGATTCCTGACTATAAAGAACACAGTCAAAATTTAAGATAGAAAAGAGAAAAGAAAAACCACAAAAACTTAAGATTAAGCATTTTTTTCAGAACCCAAAATCCAAGATACTAAGGAAAAGAACTTGTAGTTCAGTTAATTCAGGAGGGAAATAATGATAATGAAATGACTATTTATTTCAACTGTTGATGCCAAAGCTCAAGGAATGAAAAAAGTAATTCATTTTGCACTATATTTTCTATATTGTAAATTAAACCTTAGTCCTAATAGTGCAGATCATTGGCTAAAACTTCCAGTCAATAAATATTTGATAATATGTGTTACTTTTATTTCAAATTTGAAAATTTCTCAAATATTTAATATAACAAACATAAAGAAGGAAAAGGGTTGATTCATATTCCAAGCAGCCTCTGTAGTCATGACAGACAGGAACCTACACAAACATTTCTGTGCAATTCCAGAAATCCATCCAGAATCCAATCATCACTAAAAGTAATTATATATAACTACTTTAACAAGTATACTCTCCAGAAACTTTCTTGTGACTTTAAAAACTGATAAATAGCCAATGGCTTTAGTACTGAATTTTTTTAGTCATAATTTAAAGGAAAAATAAATGCCAAGTTGTGTAAAGCTACAGATTCCTGTTAAAACAAGACGTCATTGAGTATATTCCTTACCACCAGAGACAAAAATAACCTACTTACGAATGACTGCTCTCAATCAATAACAATTGAATGTTTCAACATCCTCTGAGCCTCAGCCCTTTCCATTGTTTGTTACTTGTACTACTATTTATTCTTTAGTTTCTTAATATAAGTGAAGAATTCTTACTGTAGAACAGAAAAAAAGCCCTAAAACTCAACTGCCAGTCATTTCATGTTTTATCCAGATCTGTTGTATACTGAGTTTGAAAGGAAAAGAGTTCCTATTGCAAAGGAACGTTTTTTTCCTTCTTCTGCAGAGATGGACGTTTATGATTTTATATGCAACAATACTCAGTTTGATTCTCTACTGAGGTCTAATGACACCTAATGCACTAAATTGTAGTCCCAAATTTGCACTATCGTGTCATCCTAAAAATTACCCTTGCATTATAGTGCCTCAGAGTTACCATGAATGCAGGCTAAATAACAAATTTCTGTGCCCAAGCTACACAGGAGTAGGGAGAAAAAATATGAATAAATGTAGGGAAGTGTTGCTTCAGCGGAATACTTTCCCATACCTGCAGAAAAATCTCTCTGAGCCTGAAGAGGATGAGTGAGGCAAAATATATGATGCCTCTCCACTGGGCCATTTGCTATCCTTCCTATAGCTTGTGAGCAATAATCTGTGCTCACTCCTTCAATGTAACAAGAAGTACAGTGTCTGACAGCCGGGAACAGCAGCAGAACATAAATCCTGCTGGAGCCACCTTGCGATGTTTCCTTGCACCGAAGAAGAAGCTATAGTTGCCTGCCTAATGAAAAATAAAATGAGAAGTTCAGCTGTCTTGGCAACAGATGCCTCCTTCGTTATATGACAAATTACTAAACCAAACACATTTGCAGTAGTAGCCATTTATTTTCCACCTGGTCCTAGTCCTAGTTTTAGTCCTATTCCAATCACTTGTAAACACTGCCTGGAAGTCTTAAATAATTCTTGTACCAAGGAGAAGCATTCAAGACCTTTCTGTTCCTGAGTGACACCACAAAATCTTTACTATTTCATCATTCTTCTTTTGCTACTAAACCCTCATCTTCCATTTAGCACTGAAATCAAAGAACTTTAAAAGACCAATTGTCTACTGTGAAGTTCTGGAGCAGAATGCATAGAGCTGTGTCTACTTGCTGTTCTTCCCTATAAAACTGTATTCCTGACAACATAAAGGAATTGGCATTTCCTAATGAATAAGCTTGAACATCTTCCCAAACATCTAATGGGGTTTGATTTTCTTTCTGAAATGCCTGCTACTCCTTGCCCAGCCCATGGACAGTAAGGACGGTGAAAGCTAAATTTGATCGGACCAAAACCATCAAAGGTTAAGATAGTACAAACTTAATGTCAGTGAGGGCTTATTATTTAAATTTCCAAGTCATTGTTACCTTAGCTTCAAATTCTGCAAAGTCTCAGCCACACGAGGAGTGAAATACATTTTAAATGCATGTATTCAGATTTAAAAAGGAAACTCCTTTCTTAACATAGATGAAACTTGTATATGATATGATAAAGTTCTTCACTAAGAAAGAGGTTTTTATCCGAAGTAGTGTTGGAAGATAAGTGTGGTTTTATATCACATGAAGGAAAATCCATTGTTTATTTTCAAACGGTGAAAAAAAAATAATGTAAAAGGAATAATTTAGGTTGGAGAACTGCATATCTCAGATGACTGGTAACGTGTTTTGGTCTGAGTTACATAATCAATATAAAGCGTATATAGGCAGTACATTCACATCTGTAGTTTTGTCCAGTGAGATCGTGGACATGTTGAAGGGAGACGGGAGATAAGCCTTAGAATAGGCAAAGTTCACCCAACACTACCCTCCAAGTACTTAAGAGACTATACAAAGGTAGGAGAACCTATTCACTCACATAAAAGTGCAATCCTTTTTAATGTCTGTTCACACAATTAGTAATTGGGGCTCTGCATAAATACCAGGATAGGTGAGGAGAACATGCCCATCTGCTCAAAGGCAAGAGACTTGAAAGACCTACAAAAAGCACTAGGTGCTTCAAGACTAACAAGAATCCTCGGCTGAGATATGTGTTCTACTACTGACTCACAATTATAGCTGAATTATAGACAGAAAATAATCTGTTTAACCTTACAAAACTGCACATATGTGTTTGGATCCATGTGGTCATGGCACTTGCTCACACAGCTATTCAGGAATAATTTTCTCCGTCCTTGGTATATATATTTGCTGTATTTATACTGTGACCCACAGTAATAGGTACATCTGAGAAATTTAAATCACACGAACGTGAACACTTCTTTCCAGCCTCTTCCACAAAAATCTGCACAAAATTAGCAATTACTAGAAATAGTAACCCTTCATCTTGTAATTACCTTGTTCAGTTTACTTCTAGGAATGTTGCATAGTTTAAGTTAAATCATAAGCAAACTAAGATGCAAATGACAAATGTTGGATTTATGCAGTTCATAATTTTAAGCTTCAATATTTTTGTATGATTTACTGAGGAAGTTTTATGAGTCATATATGTAATGTCATTGGCTATGTAATACTTAATCAATGAAATACTTTCAATTCAAGTGTAAATTTCATGTTATAAACACCACATTTCTGCTAAAATTTACTGTCCGTGTAGCACAGCACTTAAGGTGTTTTGTAAGCAAAGAAATTACTGAAGTTAGCACTTAGATGTTTTAGCAAGAAGCTATTTGTCTTAATTTAAAGTGTTCTGATTTTTTTCCCATTTGGGGCCTGATTACTTTAATTCAATTTTTGTTAGAAGATCATCAGCTTTGAAAAATGCCATTTTTAGTGATGGTAAACGACAAACTACCACATGTGCTCCAAATACCAGTTATATAGCCATTTTCACTTCTTATGGTTTGTTGTTGTCTGTAAGGAATGACTCGTTGTATCAAACCTTTTACAGGGAAGATTTTTCAAACAAAGGATTTTCTAATTTCTGTAATTAATAAGAGGTAAATTGCATTGGTTTACAGAAGTGTCAAATATGGCCACTTTCTAGCAACTCTATGGTATACTTGTGCTTTTAAACATCAAAGCAAACTTTTAATTACAGGAAAGGAAATGAAAACACAGCATTTTGATTTATAGCAACTGCAAAGTATTTCTGAAATCTGAGAAAGTTATTACCCTAGGGGGTTTCAAATACTTCACTGACAGTTCTTGTTTTTAAGAAAAATAATAATAAACATCGGCACTAAATAGATTTAAAAACCACTTCATTCTCTTTACTTTTTATCAACTGGGCTGAGCAGAGCTTTGGTTCAAGTAAGAAACTGGGTCTCAGCTCAGTTCAGGATCTTATTACAGCTACAGAGAAAGATTTACATTTCTGGGGCATGGGGACAAGAATGGGAGGGAGTGGAAGTAGTCTACCCATGAAAACCTAACTGCACCTCAGGAGGCAGTCACTACTGCATCACTCTGCTCCCACAACTGCACGCAGAGGCAGATACATGCTAGAGCTGCAGCTTTGTCCGGGGAGGTGTGGTGAGAAACACCAAGATGCTCCTGGCTGCTTTTAGATGTCTCTTCAGCCTTTCAACTGTCAGAGGTAGTGTTTGTTCTAAAAAGCCAGGCATTATTTAACTGGCCATCCTTTACCCCAGTGCTATTATATGTGGAATAGTTACCCTTCTGGGTATATATTATAACATTTTAAGCAACTACTGTCATCTTAATATAGGTTTATAAAACAATTTTGTTAGAACCATCTCAACTAATAAAACACTTCTATGAAGGATCAATACCTGTTCCTCCGGGTTCATTCTCTTTCTTTGAGATTTAATTTCCCCTGTGTGTGTAAGTATGTATATGTATGGAGCTCCTGAAACTGTTCTGGCCTGCAGGACTCAACTTAAGTAGCATTACTAAGTGTTGACTGGGTCTGGATGAAACGTGCACTTAAATACCAGCCAAAATGTGTATAATTATGCCTGGATTCAGACTTGTCTTTTGCTGATACACTGACATCTTTCTCACAGCTTCTGGGAATTTTTATGGCTGTTTCTTTAATGGGAGAAAAAAATCCATCGAATATAAAAACACAATTACAACAAAGCAGATTCACATATATAAAATATTCTGATTGAGGTAAAGGTTAATAGAAGTAACATCAGCATTTAGAAAAAAAAAAGCCTTTAATTTCTTATTCTCACGCAAACATTTTCTGTAACATTAATCAAATCATTTAGCTTTTGTTTGCCTCACTTCACCCTTCATAACATGGAGATAACAGTATGGCTGTATCCTCCTTAAGGACAAACTGTGTGCTGGGAGAATATGCACATTATAATATTATAGTAATTATGATAATAAAGCTCAATTATTAAGATAATTAAGCTATAACCTAAGGCAGGAAAAAACCAGATCTTTATAAGGTTTGTGGTTTATAACCTATTTCAGTCAAAATACTGCAATCTTGAACTCTAAAGTTATACCTAAACAGTTAACTGAGAAATTTTACCAAAAAAAAAAAGAGGAGAAAACACTTTTTAAAGAGTTTTGCTCCCCAGAAAGACATCAAAAGCAAATTTGCCATTTTATCAGCAGTGAGCACTCTGTTGAAACAATGGGGAGGATTAATCTAAACCAATTCAAAGTAGTTGCATTTCAATTTCTTTATCAGCTTCACATCTTTCTGAAATGGAGTACAACCACTCCAGAAAATATATGGAAAAAATAACTCCTGACTAAGAATTTTTTTGTACCTCTTCATTCTTGCCTTTGCATTATTTGTAAAAAAAAAAATAAAAATGTTTCTTTCTCCAAATATTAGGACAGCTTTCACTTTTTTTTATGTACTTGAGATCAGAGAATTTTCTTAGGGTTTGAGTCGCCTCAGGAGATAACTCTCTGCATCCAGTTCCCACTCAGTAGCTGCCTGTGAAATAGTCACTCGGGAAACCACCCTGAAACTGAGGTGTATGGAGCACTAGTGATAAGTGATTAATATCAAAGAGAAGCATGGTCTGCCATGGAGCTGGGAGCAGGCATTGACTAAAAGAACATGAGTGGTCACACTGGATTAGCCCAAAATTCAATCTAGCCCCATATCTTTTCTCCTACAGTAGCCAAAGCAGACAATTAGTGAGAATTGCACTACTGAGAATGTTGGGTATATCTGTAAGTTTTGGCTTGTCTCAAAGAATCAAAGAATCATAGAATGGTTTGTGTTGGGAGGTACCTTAAAGATCACCTAGTTCCAGTTGCCCCTCCCACTAGACCAGGTTACTCATAGCCTCATCCAACCTGCCCTAAGATCTTGAACTCCAGCATTTCATGGTCACTGCAACCAAGGCTGCCCTTGGGCTTCACATTCCCCACCAGCCCCAACTTGTTCATGAGAAAAAGTCACAGGGAAGTTGTCAAGAGTTGATCAGCCAGGCAAATGTGGAAAAGTTTCAATTGAACACAGGGGTGCCCAGGAATTTTATAATTTTTCAAGACTGAGTAGCCACTTAGTAAATTTGAGTGATTTTTAACCTCAGTTCCAGAATGTTTTACTTTTTGTTGTTGTTGTTGTTGTTGTACTAATTTTCTCCAGAGAAAATAGATGTCTTTTTCAGATTTTTAATTTTAAGGTGGTTTGTTAAATATAAATGAATTTTAGAGAAATATCTGAAGTCCCGCACTGCTCTGTGCTCAGCCCACCTGGCATGGACTTTCAGGCTCACTCTGAAGTACGTCTTGTGCAACACACTATACTTCATAAATTCCAGAAACACTGTTTTTAAAATATTTCCACACAATATTTAGGCAAATTATGATAAATATATTTTTTTCTCAAGCTTCAGTTTAACTATCCAGGCTACATATTTTGTTCATTTGGATCTCCAACTAAAAATTTCATGATTTATTTTCTGATACAAATTCACTGAACTTAATGAAAGCTGGGGGAGCTCAAATGTCTTTCTCGGTGGTGGTGGTGTTTGTTTTTTTTAACAATCTCAGTACCATGCAAAATTGTAACTAACTTACTAATCTTGAACTACATCATAAAATTTATAACATTTGAGTTTGTATATCCACATGTTATCATTCATTGTTCCCTTTTTGTCTCAAAGAACTTTCTGATTATTTTACATTAATACATTTTCACATTTTGTTCATATGAATATTTTCCACCTCTAGCATGCTATCATCTTTTAGACCAAGTAAATATAGCATTTTGCTGGTTCAATATACTATACAGATTTTAATAAATGATTACACACACACTCATGCAAGAGAGTTGGCTAAATAATTCACAATGACTCTTTCCTATTCTTCAATTTACATGAATTACTAGGCTGTAGGCTGTTCACAAATAGGTTATTCTGAGTATTCACTATTTAAAATCCCAAACCTGTGCTGGTTTATTGATGTGTAGGTTATATGCAGGATGTGGAATATCACATTTTGTTTCCCTGTAGACTGAAATTTCTTAACTTCAAGACAAAATAATGAATGAGCTAGTACAATATTCAATTATAGAATAGGAGAAGGTTTCGTAGAAAACTGCCTTTTAAGCAAATTTGTATTTCAGGCACTGCAAGAATAGATTTGACAGATGAAGCAAGCTATGTAAATGTAACATGTTTGATAAAATAGGTACAGTATGATGTGTACATCATGTCATAGTAAAATAAGTATTAAATGATACTAGTAAAGTTGACATTAACTTGTGCAATCACTGTGTGACAGCAGTTCCAATACTGGTCAAAAAATTCATTAACAATCTGGACAATCTTACCCTTAGCAAGTTTACAGATGACACAAAACTGGGAGGAGTGGCTGATACACCAGGAAGTTGTGCTGCCATCCAGATGGACTTTAACAGGCTGGAAAAATGGACTGACAGGAAGGAACCTCATGATGTCCAACAAGGAGAAGTGCGAAGTCTTGCACCTGGGGAAGAGCAACCCCAGGCACCAGTAGTTACTAGAAGCTGGCCATCTGGAAGGCAGCTGTTCAGAAAAGAATCTGGAGTTAGACGCCAAGTGGAACATGAGTCACAAATCTGCCCTTATGGCAAAAAAGACTGATGATAGCCTGGGCTCCATTAGGAGCTGTGTTACTAGTAGGACAACGGAGGTCATCCTTCTCTTCCATTCAGCAGAGCCCAAACCTTGAGTACTTTGTCCTGTTCAGGTCTCCTCGGTATGAGAGACATGGACATACTGGAGAGAGTCTAGCAAAGGGTGACTAAGATAATTAAGGATTTTGAGCAAGAAATCACAAAGTTTCAGATGCCTTTGCTGCTGCTAAAGACATCTCTCAGCAAAAGTTGGGACTGAAGCATCTTTCCTATGAGAAAAGCTGAGAGAGCTGGAACTGTTCAGCCTAGACAAGAGAGGAATCGGGGATATCACATCAATGTACATAAATATCTGAAAGGAATGCTTAAAGAAGATGGGGCCAAGACCTTTTCAGTAGTGTCCAGTGATAGGACAAGAGGCAAGAGGGGACAAACTGAAACACAGAAGGTTCTGCCTGAGCAGCAGAAAACTTTTTTTTTTTTACTGTGAAGGTGATCAAGCACTGGCACAGTCGCCCAGAGAAGCTGTGGAGTCTCCATCCTTGCAAATATTCAAAAGCCAGCTGGACAAGGTCATGGAAAACTGTCAGTAGGCATACTTACTTGATAAGGGAAGTTGGACAGGATGATCTTCAGAGGTCCATTTCAACATCAGCCTTTCTGTGATACTGTAATTCTGTGAGCTTGTTGGTAGATTTAGTTTCACAGCCACCATCAGGAATTACAATCAAGTAGCAGTGTTTCTAGTTGTGGTCCATCAGGATTAGTCTTAAGTTTTTCAAAATTTTAGCAGTGATCTCGAGTAAAAATATAAATTGAATGTTGATGAAATTTACAGAGGAAAAGATCAGTAGAAAAGCAAAAATGTGTTCAAGAAGGCAATTATTTATAGAAATATGGACTACTCGGTAGATTAAGCATATTTGCACAAAATATATTTTAGTACAGCCAATTGCAAAGTTGAGAAAGGGAAAATTGAACTTAAAAATTCTGAAAACATATAGGAACGGCTAAAAACAACATTCAATGATAGCATCCCTTATAGCTGTGACAGAAAATAGCTGTTCAACTGAAAACAAAAAGCTTACAGTATGTGAGAACAGACAATTTTATTTGTACTTTTAGCATGTTGAAACTGATTTTTTAATTTAGAGTGGTGGTTGTGTATACACCTAAATATGGCTATTGGCAAATCAAAGCAAAAATGTACAAAACTAGAAAAACAGTGCTGAAAAATTAGAAAACTAAATGCAGCTGAGAATCTTCAAGAGACCCATTTCTTTAGCTTAGCAAAGACAGCACTGAGACATAGTATGTTCACAGTAGCTAAAACCATCAAAGAAACTCAAATTTAAAAGAAATTAAAACTTCATCCTTGAAAATGAGCAGTATAGAATATTCTGACTTTTTTTCCTCCTTTTTTTTTTTTTTTTCCCACACTCCACCTCTTTCCCCCCTCCCCCCACCCCAAAATACATGTTTCTTTGTGGAAAGCCTGAACTTTCTACATAACATGAAGTGTTCTTCAGTTCCTGAGGGGCATTTCTACTGTAGGCAATACAGATTGCTGCATGTACAGGTCATCCTCAGTGACATAAGAATTTCAGTTTCTGCTCTGAGGGTGAGAAAAAATCTTGAATCATGAGAGCCCTTGCAGCTCTGGACCATTGTCCAGCCAGGAAGCGGAGTCTTTCTCATTTTGATTCTCCCTATATTTTTAGAGATTGTGGAAGATCTTAATTTCATTCTATAATGGTATTAAAACAAATTTCCCAGTTTCTGGATTTTTGCAAAATTGCATTCTTTTTGTTCTTTTTAACACACTCAGCTATCAAAATAATTACCAGCAGAAATATAAAATCTTTTTCAATTGTGCATTGTAAAAATGTAAAAAACCAAAAAACAAAACCAGTATTGGTCCTTGGAGAGGGGGAAGAATTTTACCAGGCATAAATTATTGCTCTTCATACCAAAATGAATGAAATACTTAAATCCGAGTGACACAGGAGGCTTGTTTCATGATCAGATGTTATTTTCTGTCTGATTAATCTATGATTATTTGGGGGAAAAAAACACCTTTACAATGAATTTATCTTCCCAAAGGAGTAAGAAGTTTGGGGAAAAAATTGTTTCCCTATTTTGGAATGTTCTGTTTTGGAAAGATTTGTAATAAAAGCCACCCCACACCTGAAACAAAACTAACAAGAGAAGAGCTGCAACCCTGTAGCACAGGCTCTGTTTCCTTACCTGATAACCTAGTGACTAGGGCATTCATCCAATGTCCATGAAAGAATTTTTTTGCTTTTCTTCAGGAGCCTCAGCCAAGACGTCCAGTGAGATTACTATCTTAGAGTATGCTTGGAGAAAGGATGATGTCAGCCTCTCCCAGGGACTCTGCTCTACCTTTACTAAATATTTAATAGTCATTGTAGTCAGGTTTGGAAGCTAGGTACAGATCTAGAGAACTGACCTAAGCTTTTGCTTGATGTTTTAAAGAACAGTTAAATGTTTAATGTAGAGGACAGAATCAACAGCAGAGACTAAGGCTTGTCTTAAGATGTGTGGTGTTGGGAATGCACTTTAGGTATGGCAAAAAAGTGAAATCTTCTCTCTCTTCTTTACTGCAAGAGAAAAAAAAATCTGATTAAATCCATAAAGATGGTTTATTTTGCTTGAATTTTCTGACTGCTGCCCTACTGTACAATGTAAGAAATACTTCCACTATCCATTGTAATTTCTAAATTCACTCTTTCATTACCTTTACTTCTATTAATAGCTATCGGAACACTTCAGACATTCAAAACCTATTTAAATCTTTGTATTTTACTATCTACAAGTGTTTTCCACTACTCACACACACATACACTTAATTTCAAAAAGACAGACAAAAAATAATTTGGACATGACTGAATCTGAGTTTGTCTTTGGTTCAGTGCACAAAGCAAGCAATCAAATATTGGCATGATTCTGATCAGAATAACCTGTCACAAAATTAGGACACACTGGAAAGAACTGATATTTCTTTTTTTTTTTAATAAAAACTAAAACCTAATATTTTTATATAATTTGACTTTCTTCTATACAATTTCTTATATTTTCAGTTTAATCACAAATGTTTACCACTTTAGTTTATATCTCACTGCTTATAGGTTGGTCAGAAAAGCTTTACATGCTACTGGACTTGTTAAAACTAGTTCATCTTTATTATATGGCTGTCAACATAGATTTACATTCCTGTGAGTATCCTCTGTTTGTGTACGTTACATTTTTCACAGGGAGACAAATACACTCATTCTGTGTGTGATGCTAATTACTAGGTTGTCAGCGTAGCAACACTAAATTACTTTTTACTGAGCTAGATCCAAAGAAGCTGGAAGCTTGCCATTCAGTCCATGAAAATAACCCTTTGGTACTGATAGTCCATAAAGAAATCCTTCCCATAACAATGACACACAAATTTTACCATCATCCAGAATTTTATTTTCCTGCAGTTGCTGAACACTGTCTGATTTTTTAGTTAACTGGAAAATGGCCCATGCCCTGTTAAACCTTAGGCAGTGGGTACTGGAATACCAGCACCGTATGAATAATGTACCTACAGTGATGGACTATAAACTGCCTGGTGCTTGTAGTATCTCCCACGCTGTTTTTCCTGCTACATGTTAAATCTGTTAGGTTTATATTTAAGTTGAAAATCATCTAATATCTGTAATCAGTGAGCCTCCTAGAGAGACATCCAGCAATTCATTTTAACAGCCTTTGGTGTACCAGCAGTATTGCTGGATGTCTTTTGATAGCACACTATATTAAGGTGTCAAGCAACTTAGCAATATGTTTTTGTAACAAGGAGACAGCAGTTTGCTTTTCCATTTCAACCCCTCCAAATTTTTAATCGTGAGCCCCCTGCTGGTAATGAGTTAAACTGATTATAGTGAGTACTTGAATAATAGCAAGAACTTCATAATTACAAAGTCGTGCTATTGATCTTGTTATGAACTGTTGTCATTAGAAATGTCTACAAATTACCATTCCCCTGAAAATACTTCACAAAACTGGAGACATGCTTAATTAATTCTAACGCAAGGACAAACTCAGTCATTTGTTTTAAAATCTGAAGCAAACTCCAAACTGATGCTTCAGCTTTGGTTTTTGTTTATTTTAGTGGTACAGAACAAGAGCTGAGCATTAAAATAAACAACAAATATGAAAACCAACTTTATGCAAATGGAGATTCTACATATTATCATTCAAACAAATTAATCCACAGAGAGAAGTTATTTCTCTCCATATGAAGAGGAGAGTTGCAGCCAAAATCTTCTGTGGCTTTTATCTTGTATGACAACTACAGGAAACCAAAATAATAATAATAATAATAATAAGTGGTTTTAAAATAAATATATTGACCCTTCCCTTTTCTCTCTTTTCTTCAAACTATAAAGCACAACATAATGAAGAAGCCTAATTTAGGAATTTACGTTTCACCATGAGAAGTTCATAATGTGACTCCTTTCTTTTCTATTTTCTTTTGCTTTTGTCGAGTGGTCTGATATGAGAGATTAATTCTACAAATATCCAGGTTTAAATACTCAGTTTCACAGGACACCAGTGCCTAAAGTCCAGAATCTTTGCACAAATGTGAATCTTTCAGCTTTAATTTTGAGACGGCTAAAGGAGAAAAGGTACAAAAAAGTAGTAGCAAAAATCAATTATATGGACTTTCTAATTATAGATTTCAGAACAGCGTCTCAGAATAACAAGCAATGAATGACTCACCTCATTTCTTGATATATTGTGTATTCTAATACATAACTCACCTAATGTTATGAACTGCAAATGAGTGCATAACTCACCAAATATTATGAACTGCAATTGACTTCTGAAAAGTTTCTTGAGAATCTTCCTCATCTTATGTAGACACCCAGAACAGAGACACCCGTTGGTGATCTATTTTTACAATCTCTTTTTACAGTTAGAAGAGTTTAACACACTCAAAATAGCCCCATGTATCTGTGGAGATACTATCAGTTTCCAAAGGGGCTGGGAAGTGGGGTAGGGGGAGAGAGAGAGAGAGTCAGAGATAACAGATAGGAATAAATTAATGGAGAAGTAGTAGCTCTGTCCAAAGAGCTTTACATTACTAAACATCTTCAAACCAAATAAAATCAGTTCAATCTATCCTTTTGTAGTTTAAAACTTAATCCTAAAACTCCTCATCCTATCACAACAGGCCCTGTTAAAAAGTTTGTCCCCATCTTTCCTGTAGGCCCTCTAAGTACTGAAAGGCTGCAATAATGTCTCCCAGAAAGCTGAAGTCTGGTTATTGACTAATTCTTACTAAAAGTAATTGGGAAGATATCAGCAGAGCTAGTGCCTTCTCTGGAATATTTTGAAATCTGTTTCTGTTACTGAAATAGTTTCTGTAAAAAGAAAAAAAAAAATCCAAACCCAACTGTAGAAGTAGAAAATAAAATATAGCTTTGGTTCTCAATTTATTTCTAAGGTAAATCATGAACAACTTGACAACACTAAATTATCATTTCTGATAGCCAATGACAATTGCCTTAAAACACAGAATATATCTTTAAAGTTTATGACATTAGCTCACCATATTTTCTTCCTGTCACAAGAATACCAAATATGACATCAGTCATGAAAACAACATCCTGAGCCCTGGAAAAGAATAGAAGTGTCCAAGAATTTGACAGATTCATTAGCATTAGCACCTGTTGTCAACATATATTTTTGTCTTTATAGTGTAAATAATCTCTCAGCTGAAATTTTTGCACAAAAACTAATAATGAAATATTGTAATTGAGGATTGAGAATATGAAATACTCAATCTATTTTTTGAGTCAAAATTCTTACAATCAGAAAGAAGACAATTCATGATGCTCAATTGTATTCATTTAATGACAGAAATTGTTATTTCAGTTTTCTTATAAAAATTTTGATCATTTTACCTGAACAGTAAAAAATGGATTTGAATAAAAGAAACAATATGTAAAATAATTTTCCCATTTTAATTTTCAATCAAGAGGTTATCCATATGACACTGCATTTTTTGTCCCATATCATTCATCTTAAAGTTTGATTTGCTACGCTAGCAATTAAGTTACTGAGACTTTGCACCCAGCCAAAATTAAACTAGAAACTGTGGGTACCTCCTCGTAAGGAGTTCTTGATGTTGCAGTCAGGAAAAGGCAAACAACAAAAATTGTTGAAAATAACTGGAAGAAAAGATTATTTATTGTCTGTGAAGCATTTGTTAAAATCTTTGCTAAAATAATACTGTGAAGTGAGCTCAGGAGTAGACTCAAGGCAGCTGTTTCAAGTACACCAGTCAGTCAGCATTTATAGCTTAATCCTAAATATCCCTGTGGAGTTTGTATCTCATTAATTTCTCCAGAGAACAGAAATACTTTCCTAAGGGATGGTGACAAAATCTAAACTGCAAACTGAAAGTGTCTGACACACAAAAAAAAAAGTTAAATGAGCAAAACAGGTTTTCCCTGGGGTTTTATCTTCCTGAGTATTCCCAAAAGCATTCCAAGCTGTGGCTTAGGAACTAGTGGGTAAAGTTCAGATCAGAGAGGCTTTGTCACAAAGATCAACAGTATTTTCAACTTCTTCTAATTCCTCTTCAGTAATGCAGAAAAGATTTTGTATCTCCCCTCCATTTCCAGCACTTCCCCATTAAAAGGGCTAAAAAGGAAGTTGCAGACATAGAGTGTGCCTCCTAGAATGCCTAGTGATTTAGGAAAGAGAAAAGCATTATTCTTTTTCAGTGTTTCATTTTTTCCTAGGATCTCCATTAACAAAGAATGTCTTGATTTGTGTTCACATCAGGGTATTAACTCAGGTCTTGAACTTGAGATAAACCTCAAAGTATTGTTCACCCACACTGCCTACATTTTGACTCAAATTTTCCGTTGAGTCAAAGGTGGGGTTTTGATTTAAAATTCAGTCAGAATTTCACTTGTGATGTCAAGGGCTATTGGGAACGATGCTCACAGCACGCCAGCCCTTTGCATTCAATTATTCAGATATAAAAAGGCAACCAGAACTGAAGCCCTGAAAATAAACATCTCATCCCCATGTTATGGGCATAATAAAGCAAAATACAAAAGTCAAATCTGTATTTAAAAAGTTCCACTAACTCCCCCTGCTGATGGGCTTCCATATTGCCTAACCTCAATCCAAAATCCCAGCTTTCACTTCAGAGACCTGTCAATTTCAGTTGGTTTGTCTTTCTTTATGTTTTGAGCTATCAACAGATATTTTCTCCTCCTCTTCATAAGCAAAATAAAAGTGATCTGATTCCAAAATACTCTTTTCATCGACAAAGACACATGGTGCCTGGTGACAACCAACACCCTTCATTCATTCATTGTTCTGGAACATAAATTCAGAGAAAATATGCAGGGGAAAAAGAGATATTTTTTACTTTGCAAATTCACCACAGTCTCTAGCTTCCTGGAAATATTTCCATGTTATGAGTGGTATTCAAGCAAAAGTGTAATAAGTGGTAGGAAGAAAGGTTAATATTACTTACATTTTATCAAAAAGCCTACCTGAAGTAGGTAGGAAAGCTAAAACTAATAGTTGAGGTGACTTTTTCTCTGATTTTCAGCTCATACATCATGATTAGGTAGACTAAGCTAAAGAAGTCAGCACATCAGCTGTATATAAAATTATTGCTATGAGTAGAAATCATCTGTTCACAAGATAAGCTGAATGTATAGCAGGCCGTAAAATGTGGACATTTGAAACTGGAAATCAGTTCAAGAAATGTATGACTTGTACATTATGAAACAGACACAGAAAAAACTAATGTAACACACTTTCTTTCTTGGTACTTAAGGCAAATAATATATTTTTCCGTAATTAATTTCCTGATCCTGGTTCTTTTGGCCAATGATATTCCAAATTTCTAAGATCATGCAAAACATTCCACATGAGTGCACTTTAAATACATTTCAACTGATGGATAATATAGCTTCTCCTGATTTATTTTATTTTCCCAAAATGTAGAATCTCGTTCTATTTAAATGTAGTCTTTTCAGACAATACTGTTCACATTGTTTGTGTAATAGTCTGCATCCTAACAAAACTCCAACAGATTAATAGAATGCTGTTACATGTATTGTTATTTGAATATTTTTAAAACAAACAAACAAACAAATCCCAACAAAAAACACCACCAAAACACCCTGGGCCAAAATTTTGAAAATTTTATTTATATTTAGTATGTATTTTCTATTATAACAAAGCTCTCTTTTTTTTTTCTCTTTTTTTTTTTTTTTTTTTTTTCTCTCCTCCAGAGAACTTCTCCTCCAAACAGAAACCCATGATATTTTCCATGGAGCCTTTTCTATAAATCCATGGAGACAGATACATTTACTGGTCAGAGTAGTCCAGTAGGATACTGACACAGGAAGAAATTCAGTAGAATTTTGAACAATGTTATCTTTCTCTGTTTGCATTGTTCTGTTTGATTTCATTAGAATGATAGAATCATTATTTGATTCTATCACATTGTAATGCATCTTCTCTACATACCGCATGACAAACTCTTCAATATCACTGCCAAACCTATCAGCTCATTGAACAGTAATTCTTGATTGATAAAGGCAAGGGTAATAAGCAGAGTTTTTCATGTTGAAAACCAATGGTCATTGGTGTTTGTTTTGGACGTAAGAGACAGATCAAGACTCTCCTCTATTGGCAGTTTAATGGCTTTGAACCACCTGAACATTGAAACTGATAGCCATTTACAGGTGAGTTGCTGTCCTAGGGTGAACAGGGTTCATTTCAAGCTTTGACATGTTTTACTTAATATAATTTGTGTTTTCTTACTTACTTTCAATGTGGCTCTTCTTTATTTATTGATTTCTATTCTCAAAATCTGTTTAGTTAACCCATATGAACCCCAATCCTGCTGCTATTGAATCACTACCACTTCTGATATACATTGCTCTCTAACGAAGTCAGCTGTGTCCTTAATGTTTTATTGTCTGCTAAAGCCTGCCTTCACAACCTCTCAATGAGAAGGCTAGAAATTTAACTTTCTGTTGCATTCTGGTATATTTTCATGATTTAAAATCTCTAGTTATATGAAGTTTCAATGAAGTCTAAATTCTGGTATTATTGTATGATTTATTACTAAAATAACTACAGATTTCAGACTGCTTGGTCTACATCTACACTGCAGTGTGAAAGTAACCTGCATCTACACTGTGAATGTGCAATGAAATCATCTTCTAATAAAAAGGATTCAGTGCCTCCATATTGTCCACTTGCCAAATTGTCAGAAACATTTATGTGACCCCAAAGTCTTGCAGGACCAACCAGAGAAGACTTCAGTCTGAAGACCTTCAAAGATCTTTATCTCTCTCCCTGACTTTCTCTGTGACTGTAGCAGAAATTCAGCTCCCAGATCAATAAAGTGGATTTCATCAGGTAACTAACATTTTGAGAACGCCCAGAACCAGAAGTGAATATGAATGTTATAGTATCTCTATCATGTCTGACAGCTGTTTGAAGATGTCTCTGCTTAATTAGGCTGTCCCAAATGGATCTAGATATATATTAAGGCAAATGAATCCTGCTCCAGATATTGTTATTTTGAGCTGACTCCCACTCAAGATCTGACCCTAATATTTTTACATTTCTTAATTAGAAAAGAGAGAAATTATGCCAAGAATATATCTTAAAGGTTACAACTCAAAAAGCAAATGTAACAAATGAAAATACATTAATTTATTGACTCTTTTTCTCTAGCTTGCATTTGATGATTTAGCATTTATTATATTTTACTGATGATTTATGAAAGACATAATAAATCAAGCTAAGGAATCAATGAGTAGTTTCCCACTATAATAATACAAAAAATTGAAAAGAATCTTTTAAAAGTAATATAGAAATGAATGCTTCTTGAAATAGTAATAAGTAGTTTTAGTAAATTCCTGACAGTACCAGATGCATTTGGAAGTGATAAAGAGTTTGGAAGACCCAAAGGGCAAAACTCATAGGGTAGGCGGATGAGCCTATGCTGGTAATAGGATATAGAATCTTTATGTCATTACTACAGATCTGGAAATTATTAAAGGTCATAGCCAAAGGAAAGGTTATTTTATGCCCACCTTCAAAGGGAAATTGAAATTGATTGGATAAATTGGAATGTGGACTGATCATTAGAGAAGAGCATCACTCTTCCAACTCAAAGTCACACTGCATAAGGAAGTGTAGAAATCTATTCCATAATTGTTTAGGATCTTGAATCTCTCAGTTATCACAGACGAGGACTTCTAAGGGAATTAAGAAGAAAGTTTTGCCATACTAATACCATCTAGCAAAGTATTTGTTTATGCAGCACTATGTTGGATGCAGCTACACAGCATTATAACCCCCTTACTCAGCCCATAGTTGCATCTGATGAAGTGTCTTGTCTTGTGATAAACACGCCTTAGCAAGAAAACTGCAGATTAGTGGCGGTCAAAACAAAAAAGTGCTCTGATGTGAAACAAAAAGGCATATCTTGTTTACATTTGTGGCTGCTATTTATTTCTCAAATCAGTGTATCCTTTCTTATTTTACACATCTGAGAAAGCTGGCTGCAAGCATAGAAATTTTCAAAGGCAAAAATAAAAGATACCAACTAAGAACAAAACAAAACAGGCAATTAGTGTCTGAAGTTTTAAAACATCCACCTCTCTGTTGAGAGGCTTTTGCCCATAATTATCTCCTTCAAATTCAGCAGTTACTTCCACATGTGAAAAAAATTTATTGATATAGAAAAATCAGTGTGGCATGCCTTCACTTTTTAGCCAACTTTTTTCTGTTATAGACTGTATTGCACTAAAAAGTCACAGAAGAAAGTAAAAGACTTGTGGCAGAAAATGAGTAATGTATGCTTGTGGAGGACAAGGACTGCATATAACCCAGTGTATAGAAAAGATATATTAGAGGATTCTGTTAATAATAAAAACAAAAAATTAAAAAATAGGAGTTTAAATACCGGACCAACCTGAAGCCCTTAGTACAAAAATGCTCAGGGTCATTGCTGTGTTAATACTCTCTTAAAGGCCATTCTGTTGCTGTAAACCAGGCTGGAGAGGATGTAGTTCTACACTGCAGTTCTTTATCCAGCCAAAGCAAGTTCATTCTGTACTAGCATTCAAGGCACCACACCCGCAAGCCCAAACACACGCACCCAGATCAAATACGTATCACAAAATCATGATTTTTCTACATTACAAATACAGTTGGAATTTACCAGGCACCTCTACAAAGAAAAGCTTATTTGAGCTTTGTCATTACTTCCTAGCATATTACTGATATTTTTGAGGCAAGGACTCTATCATCTGGTTAACAACCAGATGTTACCTATATCCTCTGACTGTACCTGCCGACTGATATGAGGATTAATAGCCATCTCTATCACCCCCAACTTCTCTCAATAAGTACTCATTTTATCCTTCCTGCATCGGTTACCTGTTATCTGGCTACCTACCTGTGGATATTCACCGTAGGACGATTATATCCTGGTCTGTGTTATTCAAGAAATAGCCAAAGACCACAGGCCATCGTGGAGAGCAAAGTGAGCAGTACATTTAAGCTGAGATATTGATGGAGAAAAAAATATTTCATAAACTCGATGAATTGTGGGAAGGAAGGAATTTCTGAGAACTGTTTTTCTTCATTACGGCATAAAATTAAAAGACATCATCAGATGTTTCAAATTGCTGACAGGAATAAAAAATGGAGGGTTTGCTTTTGACAAATTTGCCTCCCTTGTTAAACAGTCTACACAGTCTCTCATAGACAGAGTCCAAGAAACAATAGGCCCAAAAACTCGGTTCCTTGTAATATCCAGAAGGAAAAACAGTCATAGAGGTCTGGGTTTCCTGATCCCCTCCGAAATCTGATACATATCAGGAAACAGAGTCCCTTGCTCCTGTGAGTCTCGGGAAAGTGTGATGACATCAAACCTCTCTGGTGGTTATCCTTCATTGATGTTCATTGAAATTAATTTTGCCCAAATGCAATCACACTTTATTCTGACCACTGAATCCCAAAACCAAAAGCTACACGTTTATCTGTACTTCCAAACCAGTCTCCAACTTAAGACTGAGAATTTTCGGCACAAGCAACTCAGCCAATTGAATAGAATAGAAAAAAAACTGCTGAGATATCTGCCTTAAAAACTGGAAAATCCAAAGAATAAGCAATATATTCAGAATTTTTTTGCTTTATAGGATATTTTTTCTTGGTTTTTTGTACCCACCTAGTACAATAATATCCAAAAGCAGAGATATTTTTAGTGGCAAAGTTGCACATGAAACAAGAGAAGGGGGTGCCCTGGTGTATGTTCTATGGGACTATTAAAATAATTTACTCCCAGATAGTAAATCCAGCTTTGTTTAATACTTTCTCAAACTTTCAGTTTCATCTCCTGACTTTGTCCTGGTTCTTCTGAGAACTAGTGAGTAACCAGAATCAGTACTTTCATAAAATGACAAACATACCACAGAGAACAAAGTAGCACTAGGATCAAACTCATGGACTATATTTTCTGGCAATGGCCGAACTGCAAAATCATCATTATCATTAAGGGATCTGAGTTTGTGCCCACAGAAATCAATGAATACATTGCTGAGCCACTGAACCATAAATTTAGCAATGAAGCACCTGTTTCAGTAGAAAAACTAAAGAAAAAAAAAAAAACAACAAACCAGATTTGTTCTGGATATACCTGATATTTCCCTGATCTTAAAAATGCCTTTTATTTCCTTTTAACTTTGACAAAAATATATATCATTGTGAAATAAATCAAATTAGTCAATTTTATATGTTTGGATTTTCTATTAATTTAATCTCCAAATTTTATTTTGTATCAATTTAATCTCCAAAACATTTTTTTTTTGGTGAATCTGACCTGATTTCACTTTTTCTTTTTTTAAATCCTGCGTATCTTTTGGAAACTAGGCATTTTTCTCTATTTCAATATTTCATGCAGTTCTGTTTAATGAGGCGATAGATATATCTGAGGGTTGGTTGAGTCGTATATCTCCATGATAACTGTAGTTACAAGTGGACACCAGGTCCAGATTGAAACACCTAGGTGTATGTGCCTACATGTAAGAAGGTCTAACCTAGTTATAAATTCAGTTGGTTAAAATAGAAACTCACTTACTATATACTCCATCAGGCCTCCAGATACCAACATAAGCGAGGACAGGTTGTACATAGGTCTTATGTCATATCTTCCAGAAAATAACGTGAATGTCTCAAATGCTGTAGGACATTTCACATGGCACTACATAACTGTGTGGAGCAGATGAAGTGACCTTTAAATGTCCTCTTCAGAATGAGTTGAATTGTGGTCTACTGAAAATGACTTCACTGACTGATGTATCAAGGTCTCCATTACCTACGTGCATCTAGGACAGCACCAGGAGTGTTGACAATTAGCACATGTACATCTACAATAAAACATATAAATGTAGATGCCAGTCTGGAGATGAAGCCTACTTTTTCCATTGTTGTGAAACTCTGGAAACAACCTTTGATTTCACTGGAAATTCTGTGAATTGACATTTGTCATTACAAAAGGAAGTTAAGAAATTTCTGTTTGCTTTTTTCCTATAACACAGTATTTTCAGCCTGAGTTTGGGAGTCAGTTAAAACACCTTATTCAAATACAATTATTCTTTTTAAACCTCTATAATTTTTCACATTTTTTCTACAGAAAGAATTTCTGCCAAAAAAGTCATCATTTGTAAATGAAAGTGAAAAAAACATTGATATAAGAACAACATGTAAAGGAAGGTTGAAATTCAAGTAGATTTAATTCCAGACAATGAGAGAAAATTCAAGCTGGAAAGAAGTTTCAAGCTTTACTGCAGAGGCAATAACCTTCCTCATTTTCAAAGGCAGACCTTCATCAGATGATAACTCTAGTGGTGTGTAAGCTTAAAAAGAAGTATAAAAGAAGATGTGCAGTGGAGGGAAGCCCTTTTGGGGATTGGATAGAGAGCAGGTAGTGGAGCAGCATCCAGACACCTTGCCCCTTCCAGGGCTTGTCAGAGCAGCCCCCCACCATTGTGGGCCACTTGTAGGGAATGTGAGTGTGACCACTCTGTGGGCTTTACTTACCAGGGTGAGCAGCTGTGGAGTTGGCATGGAAGCGTGTAGGGCTGGAGTACCTCGGAACTCGCAGGGAACTTGTGCTGCTGGTTGGCAGAGGGGAGGTCGGGGTGTGAGCATCCAAGTGCATGTGCATGTAAACCACATGGCCTGTGGAGAGGGCAGCGGATGGACAACAGCACTTTTGGGGATTGGATAGAGAGAGAGGGCTGGTTAGAACCTTGTAGTTGTAAATTAGCAATCTGTAAATCTCTGCTGCTGTGGTTTAGCTGCTGTATGGCTAATAGTAATCCTCAGTGTACAGGTCACCGATTGCCAGTTAATTATGTGTCACTGATAAATCCATAAACCACTTCAATCCCAATTTGATTTAAATTATGAAACTGAGCAGTTTTCCCCTGTGACATGGGTCTATAATAACAAAAACTGGACTTCTTGAAACAGAAGATTCTTTCAAGAAATATAAATTATTATTTTTTTCTTGAAGAATCATAAAAAACATCATTTGGCACAGAAAGTAAATGACTTCGCTACCTGAAGCTGTCATTCAAGGTCTACAGTAACCTTTCCAAACTTTGAGAAGACTACGTTTTTGGAAGTAACTCTTACTTTGGAGGATCCAGAAGAGATCCAGAATTGCCTCTGAAACAGGATCCTAAGTATATTCAGGGAAAGAAATACAAGACCATCTGCTATTTGAACATCCAAATTACACAAAAGAAGAAATGACCAGAAACTAATTGTCTTGCAAATTAGTGAAAGCAGAATATTCATGAAACAGCAAGGAGAGTGTCATTTCTGATTATAGATAGATTACATAGACAGAAATATATAGAACCTAGATGATACGTTTTACACTAGCATAACATGAAACCTTTTCCTACTATTAAATCTTTCTATACTTAGAGTTTAAAAATATATGCAATAGGCTATTCACTTATTATAGTATCTTGTTAACTTGCTGCATAGTACAACTTGCTACACAGTTTAATTAACAATTTGCTAATTAACTGTGGCTTTATAAAGTCAGTTCTTTCCTACTTTCAAATAGAAAGGAACAAACTCAACTGTGATTATTATCTTCACTAAATTTACATGATCTTGCTGCTGTAGGATAACTATTGTATACGCTGAAATCTATTTTTTCTGCACTACTGAGATTTGTGTGCAAAAACCCAGGCAATGAAGGCATTAGTTGACTCCAGAAGATCTCCATCATAGATCTTATATCTGGCAAGCCACTACAATCAAACCTGTCCTCATTATGTTCCTGTTTGAAAGAAATGACATTTCAGAGATTTTCAGATTTTTGAAGGTCACTTTTCAAGACAGGATATTATATAATATTAGATAGAACAAGTTTTTATTGAGATTTTAAAAAGTTTCATTGTTTCTTCCTACAGGCTACAGTTTCTCCAGAATATTTCCTTTGGGAATACAAGCATGAAGTCATTGACACATTGGGAAGCGGGACCCTCATATCACTTGTTCTAAACACTACATGGATTCAATTTCCTTTATTGCAGGTTTGTTCCAACTGTATTCTTAAGTTCCTGAATAGCAGATGTTCTATAATATAAGTATCTGTTCTGGACATGATTTTCCTTTAGCTTCCACCTGCTGCCTCATTATATTTGGTAGCATGTTACATCTAGTTTGATGTAGAACAAATGATCACATAGAACTCTGCCTCTGTTGAGAATCTGAAAGGAAAAAAAAAAAATCTGTCATAAAGATATCACATTCTGAAGTGCTCTTTTAAAACACTTTAGTTTTGAAGCAAATTTGAAAAACATATGGGTACAACTCCTGTGTTAATTTTTTGCCTACTTTTAAGTGTGAATGAATTCTGATGCTTAACTCCATTTTCTCACTCTAATTTGAAATGCATTCTAAGGACTTTTCTAGTGACATTTTGTGAATACATAGTATTGTTTTGTTTGTGCCTATTTTTCTCTAGAAATCAAAATAATGGTAGAGAATCTCTCTTTTCAAAAAGGTCATTCTTCAAAATGGTGGTTTATATCAAAAATTTTAAAAATGAGAGGATCAAATCTGTATCATAATGATATATGATTACTACGTAAATTGTCTGCTTCAGACAAATTAAATGTGATTTAATTTTTAATATTATTTTTTTTTTCCTGGGGAAACAGATGAAGGACATGGTTATTCCAGCATATTAGATTCAGGAAATTTTTATTGTGTTTTTCCCACACTGCAGCTGCACATAAGTAAACTACAGTGGTGTCAACATCCCACAGTTCTGAGTCTGGCCAAGTTACATAATAAATGACAGTTAATAACAGGTTTTTCCTACTACTAATCATGTGTTTTCTTTCTATATCATATAAACAGACTGATTCTCAAATTCTTAAATATAAATGACAGAATATCTTCAGTGAAGAGCCCCAGAAAGTGCAACAGATTTATCAAGCTCTTTAAACTCAGCCTTGATTAGGTTCAGAACTAGGACGGGCCAATCTTTTCTTTTCTTCTTCCATTTTTAGTCAATTTTAAAAGGAAGAGAGAGGAAAAAAAAAAAAAAAAGAAAATATACAATATATAAGGCTGGAAGAGAAAGACAAGGTTAGTTCAGAACCAGTAATATTTTCAGTCATTCTGATAATGGTCATATTACAAACATTTGAGCACGATACTACTCCTACAGACCTTTATTCCTTACACCTGTCCACACCAGTGTAATCTCTGATGGATACCACCCTAATGGTACCCATCAGAAGTTTTAGTCTAGGAGTTCATGAGGATGAATGTAGTTTTGAATCTGCCAAGTGACATAAAACTTGCAATCAGAATTATATTTTTACCAAGACTACCTTAAAACTCTGTAATGAAGTGATGGCAATAAGGTTCACATTGCTTCATAGGAAACTCTTTCCAGTAACTGGTCTCTCGCTTTCTCTCACTTTTCAGATGCCCAGGGATTATTCTGTTTACAAGCATTTCTAGTCCCCTGCATACTGCTTTTAGAAGCCCTAGATTTTTAAACAAAAGACAGAGAATAATGTTGTTTAGGGGAAAAGCAAAATCTCCTTCTGAAAACATCACTATCTCTCTCAGGGCCCGTTCTTTCTGCCTATATCAGAAATCAGATATCTTATATATTAGGATTGTAATATATCTCCCAGGGTCTGCAACCTTCTTGGAAATGCCAGGATATTTTTGGATGTACAGAGTCCCAATTCAGTTAACTGTAAGGTTTGTTGTTTCAGAATTTCTCTCCTGTTTCTGTCACCTGTGAGATTCCACTTCCCCCACCTCTTACACACACACACTTTCACCTCCTTCTTCATATGCTTATACTTGAGTCCCGAGGACATTCAAGAGCACACCTGCACTGCTCTCATCGATAGCCAGAGGGAGTGAGCCTTGGGCAACACTCAAATGATATTTGCTTCTCTTTTCATTCTGCCCCAAAACGCTGACAGATTCTGCTGGTCCATCTCAAGAGGTATGAGGATCTGTGGTGAAATAATTTCCATTGTGGTGCTGTGACTATATATATGCTTTCTTACTTATATCCTTTTGGATACTGTGAGAGTACATTTTACATTAACCACAGACTCCAAAAATATTGAACAAGGCAATCTCTCACTGTTGCTATTTATTAGCCTAGCTTCCAAAGCTGAAGCTTAATTCAGCTCAGTCACCGAGTCTGTGTATGTATATAAGAAAGAAAACATGTTTCTCTAATAACTTCTGAACACCTTATCTGATTTCAGACAGATGTGACAGAAGAGGTGAAACATAAAGACAATTTAAAGTGTATAAGGTCTTTGTGAAAAATAGGCAGCTGATGTTGGAAAGACCTTATGACTCTCTAGTTGTCACAAAATGATTTCTACAGAGAAAGACTAAAATTAGACACTGGAGGTTATGTGACAAAGCCCTTATTGGTGTTCTGATGGTATAGCTTCCACTGAAGCACACAATTAACCAGGAGATATAAATCCATGATAAACCAGACTTGATTCAATCAATGCTCACAGAACTGGAAGTTTGCACTGCAAAAGAAGTCAAAACCTCAGTCATGGGTCATATTCCCGTTTTCCTAATCAGTGTACAAATACAGAACAGAAAGTCCATTCCCAAAGAAGTTTTCTACATACACTTCTCATTAAGACTGACCCTTTAAACCACTTACTCTTTTTCACCCACAGCAAGGGCAGCTGTTTCACTGAATCTGCACAAAATTGTCAAGTTTAAAAAGTTTCTTACAAAACCATAGGCAGCTCTAATCAGATTCAATTTTGAGATAGTTGAGGCCAAAGGTTAAACTTTGTCTTCTTTTTAGTGTGTGAACAAAGCTTTAAAAGGTTTCACGGTTTCAAAGCTTAAGGACAAGGGGATGCTTAAACCATGTAGTTTGACCCCCTTCATCACTGGGATTTTGTTTCATCATACTATCCATTTAGTGAATGGAAAACAAGCGCTGGGCCAAAGAATGCCCTCAAAAATGTTAGAGTCCAGTGGTGTGCTAACCTTGACTAACCAGCTGTTCACTCAGTCCCCTTCCTCAGAGGGACAAAATAAGAAAAGAAAGCTCATGGGCTGAGATAAAAACAAAGAGATTTCTCACCAGTTACTGTCAAGGGCAAAGCAGACTGGACTTGAAAAATTAATTAAAATTTTACTGCCAGTTTTTCTACAGCAATCCTTTTCCAAGCCAGCCCTCCCCCATAACACTGAGAAGTTAAATAAATAAATAAATAAATTCTTGTTATTCCTCTACCCACAGTTGCTTATGTTCAGCTGCACATTTACAACAGAAATATTTTTGCAGAATGGTTAATTTCAGAAGGAATTTCCATTGTACAAGATACTTCCCCCAAAAGGAAAAATTAAAGACAGTTCAGACTACAAATACCTTTTTTTTTTTCCTTTGTGTATACATGGACCACTCCTTGTTCCAAGTGAAGGCAGTATAATATATTGGCATAAGTTTTCTTATTGTCTTACCTATTTTATTATTTCTGACTGTTAAAATACCACAAGGTAGTGAGGCTTCTCCAGGAGTAGCTGGCCAATCTGTTTAAAAGAAGACCTGTTTATTCTGGAAAATAAGTTCAGTGCTAACTGAACAGGAGTTAGAGTCAGTTGTGAGATCACAGCAAAATGGTAAAACCTGAAGACCTTTCCCACAAAAAGCCCTCTGTTTAGCAAGTATTAACAAGGTTGCTCCTCTTCATTCCCCACCTACAGCACCTGACTTCAGGTTTAAGAAGGCCATTAAGTTGGATAGGGCTTCTTGTGCTCCTCCTAGAAGAGCAGTTTCAGGATGTTAAGCACCAGAAATTCTGACTCTTATGGGTGCACTTGATTCATATTTTCAATTATTCAGTGCCCCCTACTCACACACCCTCAAAGACTAGGAATAAAAGAAAAGCAGGACAAGCAAAGAATTTTTTATAAGATTCTGTCAAGCCAGCTGCATTTAATGATCTCTGCCCTAATACAGTGCTCATTGCTGCCTTTTTGCAACTCACATAACATCACATTTACCCTTGGAAGATTTCTATGAGAAAGGAAAATGTTGTTTCTGCTTTTATACAAATGGAGAACTGTTAGGGAGAAAAAGTAAGTGACTTGAACCCCTATCTCCAGAGTTCTTGTTATGTTCTTGGATGCAATCATCCATCACATTTTTCACCTGCTGGCAAGTAGAAAATAACAACTCCCTCTACTCTGCTTCTCAACCAGAATCATTCATCCTTCACAAAAAGTTACAGCAGGCTCAACCACACAAACCCCTACTGACATGGAAGTTGCTGGTTTTCCTTTCTTATCAATTCCTCTGTACTCAAAAACAGAAACAGCATTAAAGCCCATATTTCTAAAGAAGGTAAGAACAGGCTAAGAGTAACAGAAACAGAAGTGTTAAGCACTGTCTACGTACTTAGGGTAACTAGCAGCTAATATGCGTAGTTATTTTCCTATCTCCAAGGTCAAGTTGGTATCATATATTAAGATAAAAATAAAGATAACTCACGTTTATAGTTGTCTTTGTGGTGCTATGTAAGGATAAAATTCTTCATGTTTTTTGCTAAGCAAGGGTCAATGAATGAACAGATGGAGAAAATACTGTTGTCTCCTGTCAGCTGTATGCCATTATCAGAATGGCACTGCATAATGGACTAAACAGATAAATTTTTGTTGTTGTAGCTATCTTACAAATGGTAAATTTTCCGACCAACTGTGGAACAGAACACACATTTCAGAGGCATTGTTCTTAATTCTAAAATCACTGTGGAAAGGTATACAGACTTAACATTATTGGAAACTGTAGCCATGTACTACACGCACTTGGTGGTGAATGATACTTGGACATTACAAATAATGTCAAAGCAGTTTGGTCACCCTGAACTATTTTATGAATGCCTGCCAGGCAATTATTCAGCTTTGTTCAGTCTTTCAAAAAAGGGGCTGGCATTGAAGGATTTAATTAACATAATTATTGATAGGAATTTTAAAAATATCACTGCAATCAAGAAGAAGGTATGCAGTCTGTACATTTGGTATTCATGTAGTCTTGGAAAGTGTTGATTAAACAACATGAATTTATATCTGAATTTATAAAGGAAGAAGGTTAAACTTCAAGTTACCTCACAGAGATATCACTTGGATCCAAGTGTTGAGCAGTTCTGTGACAATAATGAACATTTTTAATAAATATAATTTTAGCGCATATGTGTACAGAAAGAACAAACAAGTGGTTAAAGCACTAGCTTAGGTCATGCATGCTACATCTCTCATCCACAGTGTTCTCGAATAACCTTAGGCAAATCACTTATGGCTAGATGCACAAATCATTTTAGTTTCCCAGGATTCCTGGGTACCCACGCAGCTGCCAGAAAAACAGAGCATTAAAACTCTGTCCTTCTAGTAAAAACCCCTCAAAGATAGGAACAGAGGACACTCAAGGGAAAGCAGGATATACAAAGAAAACACATCCGAATTCTGTCCCTCCCTTCCTTCTTTCCTGGTGCTTTCACCTACTCACTCCCATCTGTAAATGTTCATTCTGTCAACCATATGAAAAATTTAACAATTACTGAGTTAACAGGATAAGACACAAGCAAACCTGAAGATATATGGTTTCTTGGGAAAGGAAGGATAACCAGAGAGAAACAAGGGCTTGAGCAAGAACTCAAAGTATTCCAGGGGAAAAAAAAAAAAAAAAGTTTTAAAAGTTTGAGAAAAGTTTCATGAAATTATACCAAAGACCTAACTGAGAATTTAATTAAAGATTAATTGGTTGCCAATCTAACCTCATTATAATCAGCACAGATCTGAAGTATAATATAATATTCTACAAATAGATATATATTGTCCTTTGTGATCGTCCAGGATATTCCACTTGGATTTCAGATGCTCGTGCAGGATGACAGGTCTTTTGTCTAACCTATGACATTTGTCACATCCTCAAGCACTTGCTCCACATGCCAATGTAGTGACTGAAGCCCAGAGAGCAGCCTGATTGGCATGTCACTAAGGATGCACTGGCAGTAAGTCAAGTTAGGGACCCAGGGTGAGTTTGGAAATACCAACTCTGTATACACACATTGCAGAAGAATGGTGATGGTACAATGGGATATTCCAAAGCAGAAATGGACTGAATTTTGTCAGAGAAGAAACAAGCTAATGAACCTGAAATCAAGGGAAATAGTTATCCTTTTCAAAATGGACAAAAGTTCATGATCAAAGCAATGACACAAAAGATGACACTGGAGATACTTTCAGGCAGAAGTAAATGTACCTTTCACTGTTCTTATCTACACTAAAGAGTACGTGAATTATATGAAGATTTTGGAAAAAATGCAGTTTCTAATATTGCTTTAGAAATAGTACTCATAATGCACTGTTAGTATTGTCAAGTCACTAGAGGAAAAAACAATTGAATTTGAGACTAGTTCTAAAGCATCAGAGAACTCTCATCTGAGTACAGAGATGATGGAGTTATAATCGAGTTAAAGACTTAAATAATCTTATCCATTGCTGTGTGAATCATAGATCAAATATAAGATTCCCATTGCATATGTTTTCTAATCACCACGGAGGAGACAAAAAAGAACACAACACCTTACCTAAAGAGAGAGAAATTTTACCTTAGATACAGAAAAAAAATAATTAAGTAAAAAATCTTATGGTTTTACAATCTGAAATAATTAACATCCTCATAGAAGTCTGAGATGGGATTTGTCTTACTTAATTTTGATGTCTGCATCTGAACTAGCAGTCGTCTGGACTCCTTTATGCTCTGTGGAACAAAGCAAAGTAATTAATCTTATCTTAAGGTAGACATTTAAAGCAAGTCAAACAAATAATTCTCGGAAAGTACCTTTTGCTTTTGACTGACCATAAAAGAACCTACACAACTCCCGTTAGGATTAAGGCAGTACCTTTACCTTGCAATTTAGAGACATGTGGCTGAAATTTAACATCACAAGGAGTATTCAAATATGGACCGGTTATTGTAGAAGTAAGTTAGTGTTAGCAGACTGACTGAGAAGACAACACATAGACTCTGCATCTTTTGCAGAGGCAATTTCCTCTAAGATGTGTTTATCAATCTATTTTTACATTAAAGCTTCATCAAAGTTATAAAATCCAGCTCACAATTCACAAGTTAAGAACACAAAGACATGGTATTTCACAGGAAAAATATATCAGATGTTTAATAAGATACAAAGACTACTAAAATTATATCATTCTTATTTTCATTTGATGAAAAGTTGCAGAAGAGAGTCACATTTTCTGTTTTGGAGTTAAATAATCAGTACAAATAATGTATCTAGTAGAAATTTAACATTCAGTACATACATGTTGGAAGCTGTCTCCATGTTAGAAGTAAGGATAATGAATCCTTAAAATGCAGACATTTCCAGGGAAATATGCAAGCAATCTAGATGCCCAAAACAGAAGTCTAAGAATTCTTCTAAGAAAGGATGTCTAGTGGATATGGGATGTAAGCATTGATAAATAATTTGACCAACCTAAAAGAGTTTGGAAGTACAACCCTAATCTTGAACTATTTTGACAGGAAATTCACAAGTTAAGCTGTACATTGTTGATCCCCAGAAAGGGCTGTTAAATTGTGGCCAAGAGTCAACGATCAAAGCAGTTGATGAGTAGTTTATGTATTTTGAACATTGCTAGACATTTAAAAGAAAATACCATTAATAAAAAAGAGAATCTCAATTTTATTCAAAGAACTAGATGAACCAACCTGATTAAATGTAATGGTTTACCATTTATTGACAATAGTATCATATCAGACTCACAAACTGAGTACTAACATGTGAGATGGGTTGATTGAAGACATTCTCTTGGGTATAGAAATTTAGACACAATAAATGAAAAACTCTGATGTTAAAAAAGTTGTTGACTTTAAAATCTACTTCTGAAGATAAGATCCCAGTCAGAGTACAGTTAGTTCCTATTTAAGAGGTATTTCTTTCTTAGATGAGATTTAAAAGACCAGAAACGAGAATAATAATTTGATGCAGTAAAATATATTTTAAAGGAAAGCATAAAAAAGATTGAAGGATTGATAATCTGCAGAAAGATTGACCCTCTGCCCCCATTACTTTTTTCATCAGCTCTGAAGTTTGTGTCACCATACTGAAAATCACACCTGCTCATTAGTTTTTCACAAAATTAATCTGGGGAGGGAAGAAATTCTTTTTGAGTCAAATAGGTGAGGTGACCTGACTGACAATGCGGCCATGCAAGCTCCAGGGAGCTGATTCAGGGGAGCCTACAGGATCATACAGGGGTGGGGAGGAGGAGAGGAGAAATAGAGTCATTCATCCAACTGCAGCAGCACCATCAATTATGAAAGGACTCTGAATTCCTTCCCAGAGCTGTGTGTCAGTCAGTGGGGGAAATACAGTAGGACGATGTGGTATGCCAGTATTATGATAATAAGGGATTAATACTTGGATAAAAAGGTGAAAATGTTGTAGTCGAGTAGGCCCCAAAGTTAATTAAACTTGGTATTGTGTCTATGATGAAAATCAGTAGCAATGCTTAAAGGAAGGTACGAAGAAACAGGAAAAGGATACAGTGACCCTCCCCTGCAAGAGTTTTACTTTCTGCAATTTGTGATTGCAGCTGGATCACAGTGTTTAATGATCTCAAACAGACAAAACCATGAATTTCTCTTGAACTTCTCTTTTTAATCCAATTTGTATTTTTGATAGCCAAAATATATTGTACTAATGAGTTCCATTATTCAATTGTGTCTTGTATGAAAAAGCATTCCTTCCTTTCTTTAAAACCAACTGCAGGCTGATTTAATTGGATGCCTTCGTTCTTGTGTTATTAGAAATAGTGAATAATCATTTCCACTTCCCCATCTCCATGCCATTCTTGGATTAAATTAGGGTCCCTGGGTAAGGAAATAGTTAGCTTCAACAATGTTAATTTATTTTCATTTAAAGCAATTAATTGTTACACCTTAAAATTAAAAGATTAACCATTTTCTCTGCCAGCTATTCCCATAAGGTATTCTCCACAAGACCACAACATGAAAAAAAACCCTGCATTAATGTGTCACCTGTGTTGCTCTGCTAAGACTAATACCGTTTTTTATTGCCCCCAGCCTACAGCATCAAAGTCTCTTAAGTAAATGGATTTCATGCTATCCAAATAGTTTTCATGAAAATGGCCTGATTAATCAAGATTTATTTTAATGAAACAAGGGCAGACCACACAACTCAAGAACATGGGTGATTTGCTATTACATAACCTGCTAAACTCTACAATCTGTTGTGAGCGAGCTGTGGCTGAAGGGACAACCCCAAGGATTGTACTACAAAAGAATACAGAAGCTGTCCCAGTCTTGCAGAATGGCCTGTGAAGACCTTCCTAGGACGTGGACCCATCAACTGATGTCAACATCTAACATTACTGCAAGACATGATAGCGTCTAAGTTGGGAAAGTTGCCCAAGTGGGCATGGTGTTGTGTAATGCATGCATGGTGCTGCCTTTTCACATGCAGGTACACTGTTGTCTAGGACAATATGGTAGTAAAGCAAGTCAATATGGTAGCTAAGCAATGTCCTCTGGTCAGCTTCATGGATTTGACCATGGATTTCCCCTTATGCAACTCATGCGAAAGCAATATAGGTGTATTCAGCAGACTGTATCTGAAGTGCCCACAGTTTCATTGTGTTTTGGAAGTGACAAACCTGCTCATATGTTCATACGACCCCCTGGTAATGAGTTATAGCGGAAATGAATCTAACAATCCAATATGGTTTCCTGCCTTTGACAGTGGCTGACAGCCTTGTGTCTCCTGTGCCCTGCTGCACCAAATTCCACTGCATAAATAATCACCTTTCTTTGATTGTTTTGAGCTGCCCATCTACAGAAAAGACAGCAAAGAGCTGATCCACATTCACCCTTTCATGTCACTTGCAGTTTTCATAACGCTCTTAAAAAACATCTTTTCTGGAATGCAGAGTCCTAACCAGCACAGTTCCCTTCTGGTGGAAGTATTTCCTTCTGCTGCCACCTTCATTGTACCTATTCCTGCCTCTCAGACAAGGTTTGGCATCCAGGTCTTTCACCGTATGATGAGGTTAAGCTGTTCAACTCCCAGAGAAAGCTCACAGGTCTATTTTCTAACAGAAGAGGGAATTCTCTGCCAAAGGAGAAACTTATCACTCTCTAGCCAGCTGGCTCCTTAAAAGCTTTGTGCTTCCCTGTTCACTCCTGCCCAACAGAAATCTTCAATCACAGGTAGCTTGAAAATCTTTCCTTGCATGAAGATGAGGAGGAGATGGATGAGCCTTGGAGCAGGGATTCCACTTCATTACCGTCAAAAGACTGGTGAGGATGTGCGTTTAAGTCTTATGTCAATATGACTTTTGGCATTGAATTGGCATTACACTCACTTCCTTACAGTGTTTTTCACAGTTTGGTTTTTTTTTTCCCCGAAATAAGCGGTATTTCTTTAAATACCCTTTT
The DNA here is from genome assembly GCA_025769975.1 of Gallinago jamesoni. NCBI lineage: Eukaryota > Metazoa > Chordata > Aves > Charadriiformes > Scolopacidae > Gallinago > Gallinago jamesoni. Next base: position 74,026,498 of record JAOQGH010000023.1, on the reverse strand, counting down.
TAGTTTCAACATCATTTACCATACAGTTTACTGTGACTTAGTAAACCAAACCAGAAGTCTGTTGTGTAGCAAAATATGATCTTATTTTTACATTTATTTAATAAGTATTAACATGGCATAAGGCTATTAAGGAGTAAAGAATGTAGTCCAACTGAATAGGTCGATTTTTCTTTCTTGCTTCTCTTTTTTTCTGATTTTTTTTTCTTTTTGCTCATACTCACTTTTTATCCTTTGCTTTCATTAAAATCACTATTTTTAAAAAAGGACAGAAAACAAAAAATTAATCTAGAATGTTCAGTACAATGGCTTCCTGAACTTTATGTTGCCCAAAAGATTTATTAAACAGAGTAAAACCAAAAGACAGAAATATGGATAAAGAACTGTTTGTCAAGTCTACAGTCAATTAATCTCACTGGAAAAAAAAATATATCACTGACTCTTTGCCTATGCTTTTCATCTTAGGGTCATGAACACCAGCATCAATATAAATTTAAAAAAACAATTAACATTAAACGAAACTTTTAACTTTTTTTTCTTCTCAAAAGAGAAGTTAACCTTATTTCACTGCCTATTTGTGATGTAGCTAATTTGACAGGAAACAGCATTTACCTATTTTAGTGGACACACAGAAAAAAGGCAGTTTTGAAGCACTTGGCATGTAAATCTGGTGAAGATATAGCAACTGTATTGTCGGCCCCCAGACCCAAGAAATTACTCATTAAAACTTGAAATCATGTCACTGTTTCCATATCAAAGATAGCATGGCTAGAATAATAAAGTGAATTGAGCAAGAGTGTCTTAAGGTAAATAACTATGCTTCATTTCTTGCTTCATCTTTATATGCAGTATCTAGAGTCAATTGGGATGTAAGAGACAGGTCATGAACAAAAACTCTTGAATGTTAACAGAATACACATGAAGCCAAATCTACACATCAAGAATCTGAAAGGAGAATAAAACCTTGAACATTATTAATTCCATGCCTGGATTTCCATAAAATGGTGAGAGATTGGTGTTTAAAGTCACATCTTCCAGCGCCGAACATGTCCTGGAGACCTGCTGTTTCTAACATTTTCAGATTTCTGACAACTATGTGTAAGAGCATGTACTAAACTCATTATTTTTACTAAGTTATTTAATAAATTTAATGCCCATCTATTTTTAAAATGTAGTTCTTCAAGTGACCTTTGATCTCCCATGGGAAATTAGAAAAGGGAGAAGTTACTGGAGGAGGAGATCCAACAAAATTACAATCATGACAAGCTTGAATTACACCATGTAATTGAATCTATTCAGAAGCCAAAAATCAATGCAATCAGCCAGAAGTATACCAAATGTGACATTCATTTTTTCTGCTTTATCAAGCTTAATTGATGTCTTAGGAACTAAATAAGAGTAATAGGCAGCCTTATGGTAGAAACCTCTAGAGATATTTCAAGTGGCTATTCATAAAGGCTGCAAATAATTCATAGATTTCAATGTCAGTTGATGTAGCGATAGAACTATGTTGCTTTTAAATACCACATGCCCTGGCATTAATTTCCTCCCCAGTCCCTCCAGACTTCCTACTGAGAGAAGTAGCAGAAAAAAATCCATTTAGCTGGCATATCCTGACAGAGAAGCTCTTGATTTGTCAGTTTGGTTTTGGACAGAAAGTTAACATACCATGGCTAACAACCTAACACTAATGACATTTCTTGGCATTTCCAAACACAGTTTGTCATAATGCATATGTATACGTAAAACACATGAACATATTCCAGAATCCAACAAAGGAGAATACTTGCATTAACTTAATAATATAGGAATGCTTCAGAATAATGTTTCAATGCCTCTTCCTTGTTCATATCTAAAATGATGCAATGAGGGTCTGAGCCACAGTGATAAAAGCAACACTAAGATGATCATCATGCAATGCAAATGAATCTGAAATTTACCAAAAAACTGGGCAACAGAGAACGATATTGAGAGTAGCTCTGCTGATGTCCTGGAAAGTGCATGGGGAAGTAACTAGCTACTTTTGTACTGAGTAAGAACAAAATAAGTACTACATTAAAGAAACAGACACAACTACCTACTAGAAAGCAAGCTGTTTGAACTTTTCAGTAAACAAAATCATGACTAAAAGATTATTATAGATTATATTTTACTAGAAAATTCCAATGTCACAATATTCTGATTTTTTATAATTAACCATTTTTTTAGATTGATTTATTATGATTTAGTAACAGTGCTGGAGAAAGCAACTACGATGAATGACTTCTATTCCAAGAGGGTACTGCTGGTTTAGATATTTGGTCTGAGAGTTTCAAAGGATATAAGGAAATGAGATACCTAAATTTTATCTCCTCTCTCTCAAAAAAACTTTTTATCATTTCCTGGAACCAATGACTTCCCCTTGTCTAAGCAAAAGCAGATTTCATGCATTTAATAGTAAGGGTGATAATATAAGTAATGATGCAAATTTTTCTACATTTCCAGATATTTATATTAGAGGCAAAAAAAAAAAAAGTCTTTCTTCAGATATTTATAAGTTTTCATTTAAACAATAGAGAAATCAGACAAGTTCAGCTGTGTTTCTGGAGCTTTTTAAAGTAGACTAATTTTGGCATGTTTATTATCGAATTAATTTTAGTATATGTATTTAGTCTATATCCGAAAATGACTCAAGTAGCAGCATAGCCAAACTAGTGGGCAACTGAAATGTCTGCTCTGATCAAAATTTCTTTACGTTCGAACTGTCTACAACTCTACACAGGAGAGATACTTATGTCAAAATAAAGAACAGAAATACTTTTCCATATCTTCTCCTGTTCTTTGGATCAAAGGATATGCAAAATACTTGCTAACACAAACAGTTTGGAGGACTCAGAATATTCTGGATAAATCTTTATGATAAAAGACATTTTGTGCACTTATGTTCCAGTGTAAATTGTACTGAAATGTTCAAGGATAACAAGAACCAGAGAGGGCAGGCTCAGTAAAAGCCCAATTCCAAACAGCCTGCATAGCATGGAATAGAGACACATATGTTGCCAGACTGTAGGGTTGGGGGTTTTTTAAAAAAAACAACATATTTCTAAGGTCTTATAGTTCAGCACATAAATAGGTTCTAATCTAAATGTTTTTCATTATGAAATATTCCTCATTACTCGCATGTATAGGCTCCCTAGCTAGAAATAATACACAAAGAATTTGTGGATGCTGACAGTGATTAATATGCTTTAATCATATTACTCAGTCACCAAATCCATTTTAAAAAGTAATAGCCATCTATATTTGTGTTACTTTACCAGATTTTGTATGAAAATTACGTGCAGTTGCAATAATTCATTTAAGCAATTACTTTTATTTGTGAAGAAATGGTTAGCTCGCTCTTTGAGAGCTACATGGGCTTAGATTTAAAATCTAGCAATTGCCAAGAGCACCTGTTTATAACTCCTCTCCTGTAGCATAATCTTATCTTCTGTGAAATATGTTACTGCACTTCTCTTTAGGCATGATATAGATAAGATTTGCCAGCCTTGGAAGAAGCCCCACTTTCAAATTCCAGTTAGCCCCAGATAGTTGCTATTTCTGTCATTTCCACTGCATAACAATCAGCTAAAATATCATCCACCATCTCAATCAACTTTACAGCAAGGCAGCTGAATGTTAATTAGGCATTACTTTTGCTGTAAGGAAGAGGGGCTGATGAATCAAACCTCAAGCTATCAACATCTAAACACATAAAATCTGTTAAATTAATTAATACTGCAAAATGTTACAAAGAAACAAATTACAGCACAAGACAGATCCTTCTAAGAAGCCTTTAATTTTGTGTCCCTAATTTTTGGCATATGCAAAGCATCATGGATGTTCTTAGTTACACTTTTAGGTGCAATTCAATACAAGCACAGTTCAATATAAATCAGTGCAGAGACATGTCCCACCCACCCCAGCACCCCAGTTCAGTGAAGATTTCACTAGTACCAATATGGAAGCAATCAGGTGCATGGTTCTGCACTGTACCTGATTAGCCTGTTTGAGAAGCAGACCGTTTTACCTTGGGCTGGCACCGGGCTATTGTGCCTCAATCACTTTCACAGTCTGAACTGAGATCTCCAGTTACTGCACAGTTCCGTGAGTGCACCATTTGCAGCCTCTATAGGTTACATGGTTGTGGGGGTTTTTTTGTTTTGTTTTGTTTTTTTACTATTGACACATCGTGGAAGAATTTGGGTTAGGATCAAGATCTGGAACTGTATAACATCTACGGGATATACTCCCACCTCTGTAACTAAATGCTAGCCCTGCTCATAAATGTGACCTTTGGAGGTGCCCAAGAGGAGTTTGTAGAGCTGAGAAAAGAATTTCAAGGGATTTTGTACTGGTGAAAGACTGATGCCCCAATCAGCCATGTTACACCTCTTCCTTCTTCTGATGTGCCCTAGCCTCCTTGATGACTCGCTTTTATCAGAGTGGCAAGGACATGTATAAAGAATTACTATGCCAGAGTCTCTGCAAGAAGCAGAAAGGCCTTAGCCAGCCATCCCCACTTTTCTTTTTCAAAAAATAACTGTGATTTGCAAACACAGTATTGTACATATAACAGCACATTTCAGCTCTTTTCCTGGCTTCTAGAGAAGAAAAAAAAAAAAAAAAAAAAAGCAACCCACACAAGAGAGACTCTCTTATTGCAAATCAAATACAAGTCCAAGCTATTTTAAAACATAAAATTCATTTTCTATTCATTCTTTTTTTCCTCCCTCCAATTAGCAGCTAATCTCATCCATATAGCTGCAGGCTCCAAACTGGTAAATGTTGTGATTCACTAAGAACTAGTTGGGGGTTTTTTCGTTATAATTCCAAGATATAATTGCTTTGGAGCTTTCTTAGACTCTTCCATGATTAGCAAAGCTTTTGGAAATTGTAGACATAGCATTTATATTTTTAATAAGCAGAAAAATTTTATGTTCAAATAAAAGAATTAAACCTACAAAACCCAAGCAATTTAAGGCTTAAAAGCCCCTGGAGTACATTTGAGAGACACAAAAGCAGGACTTTGGGGCCATCAACTTCTTTACACTGAAAATAGGCAATGATATTGTGGCTATTAGCATCAAACTGCAGTACATACATGCAGGAAAGGAAGATCTTGCCCAGGAAAAAAAATAAAAAAAAAGAAAAAGAAAGGGAAAAACTCAAAAGGTTGGTTAAACCTTTGCATGATGCCTCATCTTAAAATCAAAGAACAGAGAAAGTAAAAAAAAAATCCCTTTTCTCCCCTAGCAAGGAGCTGAGGAAAAGCAGCAGATTGAGGGTAAAAGGAAGCCAGGCCGGAGTGCTGTCTGTGCAGCAAGGAGACAAATATAGTAGGGAGAGGAAACATTTCTGGGCATAGGTCTCTACTTTAGCAGCTTATTAGAATTGCCACTAGCATGCTTTTGGGCAGTGACAAATAGCAGTCCCCAACAAATCGTGAGTACAGTTCAGCAGTTAGCACAGGTCAGGACCAGTTCCCAATAGGAAATTTGCCTGCAGCAGCCCTGTTTTGTAAGGGAAGAGTCCTTTCATATTGACACAAACAGTTCTGTTGTAGTTGTCCTCAGTGTCAGCCAGTGGTCTCAGGAACACTCCATTTACTAGGCTAGAGACAGCCCTACTGCTGAGCCCAGCAGCTCTGCAGGAGTAATAACACTGTGCAACACCCACACTGTGTCTCTGAAGAGATTTCCAAAACAATGGTGACACAATCCAAGAAGTCAATGCAAAACACCAAAGTAACATGCAGATGCAAAAGATGAAAACAGAGTTCTTCTATTGGGCACTACAACTGAGCTAGATAATGATTCTTCTTAGACTTTCATCTCATCTCAGAAATGCATCAACACCATTGTATTATTTCAGGACTTCAGCTGGCTCAAGGGGAGAGAAGGTAAGATCTACATGCAGATCTACAACAGATTTGAGTACTAGGAAGTACAGAGCTAGGTGGTTCAGCTGAATCTACCACAAAATATATATTGGGCTCATAAATATTGGACTTTAAAATACTGAGCTCATAAATGAGTACCAGTATATAGGCCACATTTCTAATACTAGTGTCTCCATCTTGTCACTAACCAAAAAAATAACAGACAGTTTTTCTTTCTTCTGGAAATGAAAAACTATAGAGTGGGAACTATAGAGCAGAAAACCACAAAGGAAAATAATAGCATTACATGAGTTTCTATTAGCTCATGGGCAAAGTGAAACATGGTAACAAGATTCAGACTTCTAATTCCTGTAGGGCTGCTTGTCAGTCCTTTATTTGCTGCTTAGGCTAAAGAGGAAGCAGAGGACAAATTGAAATGATACACAGCCACACCTAGACTTCATGCCACCAGCCGATGCATGCTACAGTAGGACCTGGCAACTGCTAATAGCTAGCTTTTCATTTAATAAGTCACCTGATTTCATTTCAGTGGAGGCAAATGACAGTTTTACTATTGAATCATATGTGACTGGGATTTCTCTATCTAATCACCTGGACAATCACCTATTGTTTGATTGCCTTTGTGTGAGTTTCTTTGCTCATGGTTATGTATCTCCTCTGTAAAACTAAGTGGCACCCCAGAACTGATAAATAAAAATAGTAAACTGTAGCTTTCAGTGTATTTTGCATAATTCAGAAAAGAAAATAATTGACTCATAAGGGAATAGAAACAGCAACACCAAAAAAAAAAATGAAAAGACATTTCTGCAGTTAGTTTCATAGAATAGATGGAAGGAAAGCTGAGGAGAAGACACAGAGATATATGAGCCAGGCTGTCTAGAAAGAACATGTTAATGGTCTACATTTGCATAAGACATTTGCAGAGAAATAAACGTAGATGAATAAAACAAGAATTTATTGCTGTGGTTTTGATTCTTTTCTCCATCTTAACACAACAGGGAACTGAACTTTTATAAAACACTTTACCTTCTTTCTCTCCATCTTTTGGATAACTGTTCTTGGCAAATGTTTCTGTAAGTTTTATGCATGATAAAGGCTGAGCATGTCTGAAATTGATAAAGGTTCTACAGTGATGTGTATTTGCAAGACAGGTTGTCTGTGAATATATTTTAATGCAAATCTTATCAACGAAATGTCAGTGGTGTCCTGGTGTTATTCCATATAGTCACAGCATTCTCACTACAGAGCCAGGAAGCTGCTCACTAGGGATTCAAACTTTAAGCAGAGACAGAAAAAAGAAATATGAACACTGTACAGTTTCAGATAAACAAAGTTACTTCCTTGGACATTGTAGTTTTAAATAAAATTTGGAACTGAAGTTTTCATTTAAATATTGTCAGGCAAAGAGCAAATAAATATATAATAATAATATTTTTTAAATCTTCAGCATGCTGTTGCTCACATAGTTTAAGATGAAAATTACATAGGTTTTCTTACCAACTAAGCATAGAATCATAGAATCATAGAATCATAGAATCATCTGGGCCGGAAGGGACCTCCAAAGGCCATCTAGTCCGACCCC
>JAOQGH010000023.1:73937715-74018899 GCA_025769975.1 Gallinago jamesoni | reverse complement strand
GTTCTGTCGTTGCCGGCCTTTGTGAACAGACTCTCCCCAGCTTTCCTGTAGGCCCCTCTCAGGTACTGGAAGGCCGCCATTCTTGCTTTTGTCTTATTTTGGATGGTTTTGGGTTTTTTCTTGCAAAAATTTGTATGAGACAAAGATATATTTCTGCAGTTAACTAGGAAAAGGTGACATTCTGCTACTAATCAGAACAGACTAGAAGATTGCTTCCTAATTTTTTAATCATTTTGGAATATTTCTGTGAGAGTTAGGTTGGAATGCAGCTAAGATTAACAACTATGCCGTAGGAAGAAAAATGTAAGGACCATCATTAGTTTTAGCAAATATATAACACATCAATCAATCACTGATCTGTTGCTGTGGGCGAAATTATCTCTATACTTGTCACTGATCTACTTAGTTTTATTTTAACATTGTTTTAAGTCTAAGAGAAGGAATTATTACTGAAATGAATGTACTTTGCAGCTTCTGTTATGTCTCCCTGAATGTTCCAAGCAAGTAAAAGACTCCTGTTGACATGTTTCATGGGGACCTTTTGGAGTGATACGGTAAAGTATAATACGGTACATATAATATGGTAAAGGGATTGAAAAACTTTTATCTCAAGATCACCAACACAGCTGAAGTTACCTGAAATAAATCCTTGCAGTCATTTTTGAGAAAAAAAAAAAAAAGTGTTTACATTTTGCACATCTGTATCTACAGTAAATGACATTACAAGTCCATTTTCCTGTTAACTGGAGTATCTGGACTTCTTATAATCACCACAACTCAGGAGCTTTCTGAGTCTCACTCAAACAGGAAGAGATGCTGAAGATCGGGGAACCAAGAGGGGAAAAAAAGAAAAAAAAAAAGAAAGGAGACAGAAGGGAAAGAAAACTGACACTCACAGATGTTTGAGGCACACTAGTGTTTTGAGCAGTAACTTCTCAAATGTCTGAACTAGGCCTATATTGTGCATGACCTTTGCTGAACTGATTATTGTGCATCTGTCTCCTCAAGATCTGCCTTCTTCCCATGTCTGTAAAGTAGGCATTCCTCCACCAATATCCACTGAAAATCTCTACTGAGCTGGTTTGCACAAAATTCACAGAACACACAAAGTTTACTTAAACTGTTAAGTCTAATGGCTTGTTTGTAAGAACATCTGCTCCAGGAGACCCATTTTGAGACACAAAGGATGAGGAAGGTTAGAATTTGAGCTGGTGCATCATAACAGACTGTGCTAATCACAGAGCTGTGGGAGGCAACTGCCTTTTATCCTTTTTGTGGATGGTTATGCTACTGTGAGCAAGAAGTGCAAAAACTACACAGGCCAAAGGAGAGCAGATGTTAGCAGTTCAGCTGGTCCAGTGGGAAAGATGCTGTCTTGAGTGGCTGCTCTCCGAATTATTTTTGATTTGGTTTTGTTCCTTTATCCAACAAGTAGAAAATACAAACTCCATCAGCATCCCGGGAAGCAGAACACCACTTACTGGGCAAGTGCTTTTATGACGTGAATGTGCAAAAGCCAGAATTCTGGCTTCCAGCTTTGGGGAGTGCAGTCCCAGCAGGAGACAACATTTCAGAAATGCTCTGCCCTTCCACATTGCCTATTGATTGGTTTGGGCATCCTAGCACTTAGTGTACTGGCAGCTGTCAATCTCACCTTGCTCCGAACTGAAATTAGCTTTGCAAATTCTGCTCTTAGAGACAGGCTCTGAGGCTGGGGGTGTTGTATACCACATGTCACAATATCTGAGCCCTTTCATTTGAGCAAGATTTAAATTGTACTCTTCTTAGTTCACCATTTTTCCCAAACTCACACACACAACTTCAAGAGATAGGCAGAAAACTCATTTCACAATCTGTTTTTAAAGGCTTTTTCATGAGCTGAAGTCCTATCCTAGAGAAACTAGAAGACGGTTAAAAATATATAGCTATACACATGTAAGCAAAAGATCCTCATCTTGACTGAGTTATTTAAAATATTAATACAATAAACAAAGAACATTAAAAATGAAACCATCATCATTTGGGGTTATCTTTGCATATTTTATAGCTAGATATGTATTTCTCTCAGGTAAGACTGTCTAAAATTCATTAAAATACTCATTTCCTCACAGAAACTGTGTCACTCTTAAGACAACACATAAACAAAGAAAAGCACCCACACCAGATTATTCAACACATCATATAAGAGGAATGTTTCTTCCAGCATGAAATGTTTCTCATCAGAGTTACCATATGCCTCCTACTCCTTATTCTATTTTTCTGTCTCCTCCAACATAAACACTTCCATCCATTAACAACCTTTCAAACTCTTTACACTTTAAATATTGTATAGCAACACATGTAAACAGAAATCTATGTTACTTTTATTGCACTCAGTACAAATTCACAGCAGCTGACAGAAGAATCTCAGCTCAGTGTAGGAAATGCATACCTGCTCAGCTGCAAAATTTTATATGCAATAAATCCTGTCAAATGCTATATAAACCTCCACATTAAGGTAATAATACTATGCTAGGGCATTTCATCTGGGTTCTCTTTCTAATTTCCTTTGAAGTATCTCTGATATTTCAAAAAATAAAATAAAATAAAAGCAGTTAGGTAGGAAGAAACTGTATTAACTATCTAGTATCTTAAGGGCAAAACAGAGCAGGTGGACAATATTGCTGGGCTACAGGTTTGACTGTCTGGAGCAAAGCCAGTAAAATGAGTGAAGTCCCATTAAAGTCAATGTGCCTGATTCCTTTCCAGTACCTAAATAATGGGCAGAAAATAGGTAAACTGCTGTTTCAGAAGCCTCTTAAGGAGGCATTAAAAACCTGTGTCAGAGTACAGAATTTATTGTCTTTTTGTGTTTTTTTGCAAGGATGGTTAGTTTTTGCAGGAACTTTTATTTTGCTAGAAAATATTTTTGCATTCCTATTCTAAAGCAAGAAGAGAACAACTCACCACAAACCCTAAGCTTCTACTTCTGGATTGTTAAAGTCTAATCACAGCCCAACTGGTCTAGAAATTTCCTGCTGTGTCAGTTCAGTATTAAGCAGCACTTCCTCTGCCAGTGACTATGAAGTCAGTGGAAGGTGTGGGGTGGAAGCCCAGAAAACTAGCTCTCATTTGCTGATTTCTGAAGATGATTGTGTCACTGCAAATGAGCCACCATGAAGAAAACTATCTGCACAGAGAAAAGGAACCTTAATATTAGCACGTCTCATCGGGAAGTGAAGCTTAATATTATGCCAATTGAGGAGTTTAACAAGCAAGCAAGACGGGATTACATTTTGGGAATGCAAAATATTTTAACATTTTCAAGTGAATAACTGTCCTGATGTTTTAGAATCAGTGGTTTTATGTGAAATCTGTGATCGGTTTATTTACGCACAATAACCTTGCATGCAAAAATAGAATGAGCAAGAATACATTTCTGTTTAATGCAATTTTTCTGCAGGCTGGTAGCTCCAGATCATGCTTAGTTCTAATTCTAAGATATTTAGAGGTCTGTAATCTCACAAAGCCTAGTATTATGAAAGTTGAATGTGCAATCAACTATAATAATAATATTTAAAATAATAATAATTATTATTATCAATATCATTATGTTAAAAAGACATTTTGGGTTACATCTCTGCATTAGTCACTAAAAGCTCTGCATAAGACTTGGGGTCCATATTTAGATATGCTATGTAAAGCTCTGCATGTTTCTACTGACCTAGTCAATAATGTTAAAAGAATTACTGCTTAAAACAACCTTATTATTTTAACAGCTTAATCAATCAAGGTTATTTGGGCCCTCTTCACAACATCTGATTTAGTCATCTTTATCATGATTTTAAATATTACAAAGAGTTTTCACTAGCTGCTGAGTTCAATCACTCCCTAACTTCTGGTAGGAGCAGCACAAAATTTTGTGTATCATTTTATTTATATGATATGAAAAAAAAGTAATATGATATGAACATGATATGATGTATGTTATAACAGGGCAACCCTATACATAAGATTCCCTTTCTCACCTTCTAGGACATATAGTAACAGAAAGGAATCCGTAATTAACAATTTATGTCTTACGTTGTTTTAAATATCATTATATATTTGTTTATCTATTAATTACTTATCTTGTGTGCTTAAAACCATTTACACATTTATCCTTTTTAAATTTTGAAACTAATGGAATACTAGATGACACACTGTTTTAAATAAAGGTTATGTTTCTGTTCTTGCATTGCTCTCATTCACTCTGGTGTAACTGAACATTAAAAATTAATTAAATCACACTTACTGGAAAACCAGTGTGGAGTCAGAATAAATGCCCCTGTTTATAAATATAAAAGTAAACAGTCCTCTTAATTCACTGTCACAACTTTTCTCCCATGGCAAAGAAATAATCTTGTTCTTAAACATTATTTTAAGCAGAATTAAAAACATACATAGTTAAATAAAACTTCTGAATTGAATGTAATTTGTTATTTAAATGAAAATGCAGACTTTAAACTATCTTCTGAAGTTACTACTATATTATAGAACTTATCAGCTAATTAAAGAGAAACCTTCCCCTTAAAATAGCATAAGGATTTCAAACGTTATCTTATACCATAGATGAATATAGCACTTCATTTTTAAGGTACCAAAAATGTTAGCTATTCTTTAAGTCTTAACTTGTCTTTGAATTACATATTAATGAACTCTGTGAAATTATAGTTTGTCATTTAATGTTTAGAATTTCTTTCTTGCAATTTTAAAGATCATATATTATTGAAATTACTGTTGTAAAAGCAGCAAGTGGACATTAGTGGTAATACATGGTCGTCTTGCTGTAAACCATTATGTAGATAAGCATATCCCTTTCTTAAACTTTAAAATCAAGTAGTATTTCAATTGAGTTTTAATCATGCAGTTCAGTTAATTACGTCCTTTATAGTGCTATTACTCTGTACGATTTCACTCTAGCTGATCAGGCTCAGACTTTGCTCTGTAGTACAAGTGAAATTATTTTTAAATTCTTCCATGTATGAAGCAACTACCATTTACAGGTAGTTTACAGGGGTTTGCAGGGGGTGCAAAGGATGTCTACTGCAGTTCTCTGTCACTGGACAAAATACAATGTATTTAGTAATTTAAACAAGTCCATCCTAAACCTGTCCACGTAAGTTCATTATCGAAGTTAACTATATTGTGGCAGGGTAAACCTAATCTCCTCTTTTACACAGCAAACAACAAAAAAGAGATTCTCATAGACAAGCATTTACTCCAACAAGACATTTCAGTTTATTTTAATGGTTCTGATTCAGCTGGACTAGATGTATTATTTAAAATTATTCTGATTGCTTGGTTTAATTCCAAGCCTTGTTCAAGAATCCTTGTAATTTATACCTGAATATAATCATACCTGAATAGTCTGAAAATAAGTGTCTAGTAGTAACCCATAAGACAGGAAAAACTTCAGACAAAGGCATGAAAGCCTTTTTTCTTTCTCAAAAAATCTTAGGCAAAATTTCAGACTTTCACTTATTCTTGAAACTATCATTTAGGTGCATTGTTTTTTTTTACTTGGTAAGTGGATAATTCCAAACAGAATCAGTCTTTAGTATACTGTATATTATATGTTTATATGACATACATAATTCTAAAGTATTATTTAGATTTTAAGTTTTTAAGCCCTTAGATCTGCAAATATATTGATTTTCCAAGCCCCATAATAGGTATACTGTTTATGGAAATATATTTTTTTAAATATAAATAAAATATGTTATGTAATGTATAATGTATAATATATAATAATTTATAATATATCTTATACATACGCTTCATCGAGAAACTGAGGTTTCAGCTCTGGACCCTGATTTTGCAACGTCATTTCAGTCTTTGTAGAGGAGGACCTAAAAATAAAAGGATACACTTGGATGTAATTAACTCTTTAAAATAAAGCTTATGAACGAAGAATAACATGTCCAGAGAATACCACCTTTGAAAAGATTCTGGTTCAAAACAATATTTCATTCATTATTTCTTATAACTTAGAATTGTAACTAGAGCTAACTGAACATATAACTTGATAACAGGTTATCTGAACCATTGTATATTCCACAATAAAAAAAAAAGAATGAAAAAAAAAACCTAAAAAATAAAAAAATAATAATAAAAATATAATATTTTATTATTATTATTTTTTCCTAGACACGAGTACTCCCAGGGTTTGACAGGATAGACCAAATACTGTATTTTAAGCAAGTATACTTTAAAGATAACTGTTCTGTGATATTTTTATTCTGACTAAAAATATTCCAAATGTCAGTGAAGAAAACAGAAAAATTAATGACTGTCCCATTCTAAACCTTCTCTCTTTGAAATGTTAAAAAAATATTGATAACACTGCACAAATTAATGGTATATTTTTAAACCAGTTTGTTGTTACCCATTCTAGTCATCTATGCCCTATTCAGCGGATAATGGGTCTCCTCTTTCACACAATGGATAGAGATTTAGGAGAAGTGAGCTAAAAGTCCAGCATAGGCAAGATGAATCACCTTTTGGAGGCGTACTTTTCTCTCAAAAACAGAAACAACTGGCTTAGAAAATGCTTAGCTGCCAATCAGCTACAATATGAATTCAACTGTTACTATTTATCCAGCTCAACAAAGGGAGAGTTGAGCTTTTAGTAACAGTAGTATCTAGTTACCCTACAAATACAAGTTTTCTCTTCCTAGAATTTCCCAGATTTGAAGTTTGAATTAGATATTAAAAGAGCTAAATTTCATAAATGATAGAACATAGAATAGTTTGGGTTCAAAGGAACCTTTAAAGGTCATCTAGTCCAACCCCTTGCAGGGAGCAGGGTTATCTTCAGCTAGATCAGGTTGCTCAGAGCCCCGTCCAACCTGAACTTGAATGTTTCCAGGGATGGGGTACCTATCACCCCTCTGGGCAACCTGTTCCTGTGTTTCACCACCCTCATCATAAAAAATTTCTTCCTTATATGTAATATGAATCTATCCTCAGTTTAAAACCATTACTCCTGGACCTTTCACTGCAGGCCTTACTAAAATTTCTGTTCCCATCTTTCTTATAAGCTTCCTTTAAGAATTGAAAGGCTGCAATAATGCCTCCTCAGAGCCTTCTGTTCTCCATTGCTCTATTGAGCGTGAGAGAAATAACAAAGAACTTGAATTTTGATTCTTGGAAATATTGTGTAAATGCTTTTCATTTCATTAGTACAACCTTATGCCTAAATCCAGGGCATTTATTGCAACTTTGCTTGTGGAAATAGGCAAAATCTGATAAATGTTCTGTTTTCTGTCTGTGAGATTTTGAACCACGAGTAACAATCACTTGCTGAAAGTATCTCACTGCATTTGGAGAAAGGCTTGTCACAAAAACCTCACTCTGATAATACTGATCTATAAAATCATATGTTCCAACATATGAGAACATTTCGTTCTTAAAATTAAAATATATATGCACATTTGACAATACCATGTAACAGTATGAAAAATGTCAGCATTTTTAAAGACTCTATGAAGAAGAAGAAATTAGTAATATATACAGAGATGGGAGATGGTGTGTGTGTGTGTTTTCGGTGATTTTAGTGAAATTGTGATAACTGTAGTCAGTTTGTTTTTAGGAGTTTGGTCTAACCTAGGCAGACAGGCTCCTCAAGAGAATATCACCTATCTTTCTTTTAGATATTTATCATACGATGAGTTGAATTGTCCCTTGGGATGTTTCTGTGTTGATTTCAGAGACAGGCTAAACAACTAATTTAGGTTTTAGATATTTACATTCTAGAAACCTAAAGTAATACACGATTAATCTCACTCTATTTGACAAGCTTGGCATGAAAATCAACATATTCATCAAGTACTATTACAAATTAAATTTTTATCTAACAAGATCAGTGACCTTAGAACTGTTGGTTCTTCTTCTGAAGAAAATACTATTTACAAGTTTTAGAAGATGGTATGCCACTACTTAACTCTCCCCTTTCCAAGCAACATTGGTACAAATATTTTACACAATTACTGACCTGACTTTTTCAAAATGCATAAACTGTATTCTTCAATAGTTGATTGTGATATAGCTATACAAAGGTAAACACAAATAAATTTTTCAAGTTCCAAATCCACAAAGAAGGGTTTTCTCTTTATTATAAAAGCATATCATTTGGTGAACTAGGAAATTAAAGGAGGGAATTGAACCATTGATTTCAACAGGGCTATCACGTTTCCCAAAATGTCTTTCATAGCTAGAGCTAATGTATGGTAACAGAAAATCTTTCTGTAGCTTTGGAGTCTTATAATTCTAACATAGAGCTGTACTATCTGAAAGGATCAAAACCACTACTTTGTAACATGCTTTTGACATTTGCATTCTGACAAGTTCCTCTGTGGTATCAGC
This sequence comes from Gallinago jamesoni, assembly GCA_025769975.1. Taxonomy (NCBI): domain Eukaryota; kingdom Metazoa; phylum Chordata; class Aves; order Charadriiformes; family Scolopacidae; genus Gallinago; species Gallinago jamesoni. The sequence goes on along the minus strand of JAOQGH010000023.1, from coordinate 74,010,514 downwards.
ATTTGTTGCATTGCCATCAGCAATCGGTCTGGTCCATTAGCTAAAGCCATGGCTTAGTCATTAACTTCTACAGCATATATCTTAATGAAAAAAGTCAAAGAACTTTCTGAAAACTTTTAATAGGCTGTATAGTACAGAAAACTGTTAGAAAATGTTGCCACCTACTTTCCATCTACTCTGAAAACACTGGCTTTCTAAATTAGTTTTATTCTTTGTGTAACTGCAGATGCTTGCTCCCAAGCACGTCACAGCACATGTAATTGGAATTGGTTTATTATATAACTAAGGCATACAGCCTACTGCAGACTACATCTTACACTTTACTTTTCTATACAAAGTATACAGTACTTTTAATGATATCCTTAGAGAGCTGGTCAAAGAACTTGGGGGTGGAAATGTGCTAGTGACTGTAGGTTCAGCTGAAGCTCAGAAGGGGCTCAGGGTAGGATTTGAGGTATTTTGTTTGTTAGTTCTACCTTAAGAACTCTCCCTTCAGAGTAATAAGATGAGCATCAGATTCTGCCTCATGTTTGACAGACATGTAAAAAGTCTCCCTCGGGCTGGAAAGTATAATGAAAAGAGCCAAAAAAAACCATAATAGAACAGACATCATTGTAATCACTGAATCATGCTGACCATATTTGTAAAACAGAATGAAAACAGAATAAACCATTATAAAAAAATTAATTTCTATTTAACACTTTCTTCGATTTGATGAAGCTTGTCAGTTCCACGTAGTTAGTGTTATTCAAGTTCCACAGCTTTTTGTGTGCATACATTTCTTCTTTCTTCTCAACTGGATCATGGCCACAGAGAATGAATTAAAAAACACTTACAAAACAGTTGAATACTGCAGACTGTGTATATGAAAGGGAATCCCTGGTAAATTGTGAACACTGTGCTGTCTCAGATCATTTGACTACCCTATACAATATCTAACAGGATCTATGGCAACAATTTATATGATTTGGCAACAATCATTATTTATATCTGAACCTAAACACAAACACAAATCTAAAAAATGGTTTTCAAAGAATTCATGGGAATACTTGTACTTTAATACAGATTTAAATATCCAGCCTCCATATTGAAAAATGTGAATTTAGCACATTATGGACATCAGCTCATCAGAAGTCATAATCAAGTATCAACTTGTAGCTTACATATGATCAGATATTTTATTATGTCAGATATGGATACATATGGATTTTATATACAAACCATTCTGAATATATTAAGTCAATAATAGTAGAATGAACAACAATAATTATCATCCTTCAACAAGATGATTATATCTACCAAAGTAATTTTACAAAGGAGAAATAGATGCTTCAATAAGGCTCTTCCTCAGTGTGATTGTCTTCTCCTTTGAAATTAAACACATTATGACTGTCTAACATCTGGAGTCCATTATATTTTAAATATGTTTTATACAACTCATGTTGCTTCTTAACAAATGTGCTTGAGAGATCACTGTATCTTATTTATTCTGCATTGATAATTTCAGTTTTTGCTCTTTACATTTTCAGACACAACTCAATAATACCAGTAGAGAAAGAGGGTAAAATTGGTGATGAAAAGTCTCAGAGACTAAATTTAACATTATGACTACGATATCTAATATTTGCTGAAAAAATAATAATCTGAAGAAACATACCTAAACAGCAAAGTCATTTCGAAGCTGCTAGAAAGAATGCTCAAAAGTCTCCAGGCATTCAGCTATCATGAAAATGAAAAATACTATGTAGAATTTCCACTTAAACATTGCAAAAGACTGCCAAAGGAAGCAGTGGTCTGTCATTTCTTTAATTTTTCATATTTTTTTCTGGATGCCTTGGTATAAAAATGTTATTCAGCCCAAGTGTTTCCATGTTCTCCATTGGCCCTGTATTTATAAAATAAAAATTTCATAATCATTTATTATAACCATAAAGAGAAACAACCCCTGCTTGTTGCACATTGCTTGTCTGGTCTCACACTTCAGTAGCACTGGCCTCAGCCACAGAGACCATAGTGGGAGCCCAAGGATTAGCATGTTTGGTCTTAAACACTTTTGATGTTCCCTCTATTACTACAGCTTAATTAAAAAAAAAAAAAAAAAGTCAAAAAAAAGTCAAATGTAGGGGGGAAAGTGGAATAACATGACACAAAGGTAACTTTTAAGACATCTTAAGAGTATTTTTATTTATTTTTATTTAATTTTATTTGTTTATTTATAAACATGGAAAACTCTGAACTATGTTTAATCTATCTACTCAAGCTTCAGCTTGAGTAGATAGATCACCTTGAGTTCAAGGGAACTTCACCTTGAGTTCAGGGTTAACGGTTCTGAATATTCAAAATTATTAATCTACTCAGGTACTTTTTCTAATTATAATCTCTGTGTAGGTACATACTCAAAGTGGCAGGAAGATATTGCAGTTTCCCCTGTTTCTCCTACAGTACGCTTTGAGAAAATGTCACTGACTTTGCCTTCTTGGTTCCAAATGCTCAGACAGTCTGCATGCAGGTGACAGATTAAGCTTTGTATAGCTAATCATATGATGAGGGAGAAAAATCCTCCTAGAGACTGAGTTGAATATGTAAATATAGAAAAACATGATTTGCTTTACATGAAATGTAAAACTATTTGCTTTAAATAAAACTCCTGGAAAAAGATTAAGATTTCAACAAGTATCTCAAAAGTAATCTACACTTTGTTTAGTGTGAAAGAAGTGTCATGGTGTTCACGTTTCAACTTACTTCTTCAAATTCTTGCAAAATGCCACATAATGCATGCATAAAAACATGCTGTTGAATCAATAGTCCTAATATTTATGGCTGGCAGGAAATTTCAGACTAAGCTGTGAATTCTTTTTTAACTATACTTACAGTTTACTATATAATTAAAGATATAATTTATAAAGATTTAAATAGTGAAATGGAATTGTGAAAAGTGCAGAAAAGTGAAAAAGCAGAAAATCTTAAACTGTAGTATATTTAACAACAGTTTCATATAGAGCCCAAATTCGATGGTAAGAGATTTATCAGTAAGAGATTTATATTAAGGAATTTATCAAACTAGAAAATTATTTTGGTTACATGCAAAATGGAATATAAACAACTTAATTCATTTATGGATGTAATATATAAGTCATAAGAATTTCCTAAGTTAAAGCAAAACTTACTACTCGCTGATGAACCTAATTCTTAAAAGATCACAAGTCCAGAGTTATTAAACAGTAACCAAAACCAGCAATTGTTACTAAGCTATATGAATTTAGCTACATAAAATTGGTGAATACATAAAAATGTGCATTCATAATTTCTTACATACCTAATCTAATCAGGAAGATTATGTTAAAAACGAATCTTAAATTTACAAGAATTACCCTCACATGTACCCCCATTTCCTTCTGTATAATTTATCCATTAAAACTATTTAAATCCACTGTGAGCATTTAATTCTGGACAATCAAACATAACTTAATAATTTCCCTTTTGAATAAGTGTAAAAGATAAGAGAAAATGTAAGCCCAATGGTCTTTTATGCTGAGCACTGTAGTTTAATAGTAAGGCAAATTAGTATAAACAGCCACATAATCAGACATTCTGCATTGATATTGATGCCTTTTAATATCCTCTCACGTGGCTACAAGTGCTAATTCATGCAACTTTTCTGCTTTCAACACCACTACTACTGCATCAACATGTCACCTAAATAACTGTAATTAAGCATTCTCCGTAGCTGCTGATTACAGTATGCTGATGAACATTCCCACTGGATTTAGCAGCCTCTTTCATAATAACGACAATAATCATCTCATATTATAATGTCTGTGCTTCTGAAGATTTCTTAAATAATCTAAAATTTAAATTGTACAGACTGTTGATTATTGCAATCTAAAGTTCAACAGGAGCTTAATCAAAAAGGTTCAAGTATCACATCACTGACATCTATTAAGCAATATGGTAATATACATCTTGGAAAATAAATAATTAAGCTACTTGGTCTTTCAACCAAAGTAAACTTTTTACAAAGGTCTATTGCCCTCTTGAACAGAGCAGTGGGACTTCTTATGGCACTTTTTGTTGCAAGGAACAAAACAATTTTTTCTTTCTTTTCAGTGAGGATCTCTTCATTTTATTAAGCTCCTTGTCATTTTTCATTGAGAATAATGACATTCAACAAGCAAAAGTCCGGAATGATACCTCTTATTGAGACTTTTTGTTATTATCTTTATGGTTTTGGAAGCTAATGGATCACATTTCTTTGAACTGGAACCATGTGAATTCAGTTGTGCAGGAGTCACCTGGACCAGCGTACTGTCTGTGATGATCTCTAAATCCTTGCAAACTGCTTTACTTCCAATATGTTTTTTTGCTGTTATTCCTACATAGAAAAAGTATTCCATGCAAAGAGTGGGAACATCTTTGCATTATCCCACCACAGATGACTTAATAGGCTACATTCCTTTGAATACATGTACATCAGCAGAAAGAAGTATTTTAATTTCCTAACTGTGATCCATGCTCAACACAGTCAAATCCTTTGTTAAATCATATATAAAAAGGCAAGTCTGCAACAGTTTTCTGTACCATCAGTAAGGGACATACCCAGTAACACAAGGTTCGTGTGTCAGGAAAGACTAATACAGAACCTGTGATACCAATTTTTAGAAAGAAGTAATCATCCCACACACACACCCCCAAATGCTGCAGGACATAAAATGTCTCAGCATAACTGCCATCTAAATGTTCTTTCTTCTCATTCTCATCCATAATCATAGACATACAGTATTGTTTTGTTAGCCTATTTTTTGTGGGTTTTTTTGTTTGTTTGGGTTTTTTTTTAAAAAAAAGCATATATATTTTTTCTATGTCTCTACAAAAGTTGTTTGACCTCGGTATTCCTCCATCTACCACATCTCTTGTTCAGAATGCTCTTAATGCCCATCTTTGTCAACAGATGAAAGACAAATATCCTCAGACAGAATATCTCTAGAACCATCTCAGAAAAATCTCCTGGAGTAATAAGGCATAATTCCATTTAAAACACTGAAGTTTTTCTAAGTCTGTGAGAGTCTGGATTGAGATATCTTCTCTGAGTATTCATTTTGACTACATCATTTCTTGGGGAATAAAAAACAAGGAGGAAGTAAACATGTAAGACTCACATTCTCATGAAATACATGGTTGTATTGATTTGTGTCTTATGTTATAAAAGACAAAGATCTGATGAAGTTTCTTCATATAGCATCCACAAACCATTTATTGCTTTTTAAAAATCTTTCTCCAAAAAAAAAATATCTCATAAACAGCACAATAAGTGACCTAAGATGTACATGTATGTGTGCGCATAGATGTATTTATATATACGTATGTTCATTTTTCAGCTGTATTAACAGCTCATAGAAATGGAAATGAAGCAACTCATATGCTTGGATCATTTGCAGATTATGTCTTCACTGTTATTTTCAAAGTGTCTCTATCACATCCAACCATGTAATTCAAAATACATTGACAAAAAGGCAATGTTCTTTCAACAGGGGAACACATCTCCAGTGTATGAACATAATCTTTAAATCTTACATTTTCAAAAGTGTTTGAAAGGGACAGATAGAAACAGAGTTAGGAAAATTAAGAGATTTTATCATAAAGCACGAAATATTACTGATTCTTTAAATCAAACTGTTTCCAGCAATTCTATTTTGGTGAGTAAATACGCAGGAGCAACACCTAGAGAAAAGACACAGAAGAAAATGTCTCAGAATATCCTTCCACTTTCTGCATTATTTTTGCTCCTCAGTCTTAGGATACTCTGGCCTTCTCTAACTGTTACCATTCAAAGCTTTTTTTAGAGAATCTGTTGACCTTTAAGTTCCAGGCAGCAGTTAAGTTTACCTACTGTAGCATATCCATATGAATGGTCTGGGAAAAAAACAGGTCATTTTTGCCCTTTAATTCCCCGTAATACAAGAGAAAAGAGTAAGGGTGGAAGGAAATCAATCGTAACTTATCCCTTGACGAATATCAGCAAACACTGTGTCACAAAACCAATGTGAAGAAATGGAGTATAGATTTTCTGCTGACATTTGTAAAGTGTTTGTGTCAAAGTATTTTTCTAATATAGCAAAGGTTACAGCTTAACAAATTAAAGCACATGTTTCTTTTGAACTGGCATGATGGTCATTTGGGTTAATTTAAATGGCCTGTGTTTTTCTAATAAACTCTTAACCTAACCTACTGTGATTATGGTCACTTTTTGCATTAATCTGCCATAAGTAATTGCTTTTTCATCAAAATGAGCTGAATGACAACAGTGTAATAGTCCATGACTTTACCTAATACAATTTGGAGGAAATACTATATGCCAATTAAAATGTGCCCAGAAGTTAATTTCAAGTGCAAAAACCTATGCGATGATTTATTTTTAATATCTCTGATTTCCGATGGCTCAAGTTATTTGATATTACACAAATGCTTGAATGAGAAAACTATTTTCCTGTGAGTTACAGACTGTCATTAAATTTCTTATCAAAAACAATACCTGTCTTTGTTTTCCTATTCTCCACAACTGAATTTACTTTAAATTAGTTTGTATAAATATTTAGTACTTTTGAATTATAGTGTGTCAACTTATAAGGAAGACAGCATAAACGTAAACGTCATTGGATTGTCATGCATTACCTCAGTAATGATCATCATAGGAAATTAATTCCATCTTATCTAGTAATTGAACACCAAATATAATTGTACAAGTCATTACTTATGCTCTACTCCCAGTTTTTTTTGCACACATATGTAAGTCTTTTAAGAAAATCCTTCATAAATGTAGCATCAGTTTAAAAAATTCCATAAAGTTTCTATGTGTGATTCATGAAATTATGTTGACTTCCTAGCAGACTGTTCAGTACTAATGCTAAAACATTTCTTTGTATGTAAAAAGAACCATCCCCAAAATATTTTGTGTATTATAAAAACGAAACTGTTTTAGAAGACATACATTTTCCAGATAATTGAGATCATTTTGATGTCAGAGCCATGGACTGGATTCTGCTTTTTTAATTCTTAGGATTTCAGTGAGATGACAAAAACCAGGAAATTTAGTATCAAGGTGTGATCCAACTGGCCCCTTCATAAGAATTATTTCACTCATACTATATGTTAACTGATATGTCCAAACCTTAAAGGGAGCATCTTTAAATTATTTACAGTGCTACATATGACCAAAATATTTTTCAGTTTTCCACTGCCATTAGTGCCTAGAGAACAATAATTAAATATGTGAGAGCTTCTCAAGCTTTCAACATTTAACTAAACTTTCACAGATTTTACCTAACTGCACATACCTGCATATAAAGCTTACTGTGAACGGTATATGAAAGGTCTCTCAAGAAAATGAATTGTACTGAAGAGGATAAATAAAATCTTTCTAGCTCCAAGGTTAGGCTTTCTTATAAAAAGGATGGAGCCTTGTGTTCTTAGAATTCCTTCACAGATGAAGAACATGGCAGAAGACTGCCCATTGAACGTTTAAGTTGTGTAATCAACATTTGTGTCATGTGTGTCTGCCTATTGCAACAAATGGAATGCCTTTTCAAAGAATAGTTTCCATATTTTGTTCTGCTGAATATAATAGTGAGAATCAATCATTACAATAAACATTATATAACTCCAAAACCCAAGAACATGCAGAGAATCAACCTATTGTGTAACAATAATCAATCAACTGAACAGCCCGTGCTAATATGAACTTGTGGGTGTCCTTGACACAATTCTCATTTAAAAGCAATAAATTCTTAGATGTGGTTGTGTTCTGGGACTCAAGCATACCAAGGCTTTATAACAAAAGGCAAAAACTCTAAGGTTACTCTTAACTGAAGAAACTTATCACTGAATTTCACTGAATTTTGAATTTCACTTTACATTCACGTACCTTGTTGTTAACTACTTTTATTTTTAATATAATAATTTTCACCCACTTTTAAAATGTAATATAACTTCATTTTTAAACGGATGAATCTGCTTTAGTAAGCACCCTACTGTAGTCAACAGAAGTTAAAACAAAAAAAATCTCCAGTGCACACCCAAAATTAATATCATAATGATATATACTAGAGGATAAACTGTTACTGCAAATATGAAGGCAAAGTTTTCAAACTCATGACGCTGAACAAAACATTGACTTGCAATCCTCTCATTTACTTCTAGTTGTGGTGAGAAGACAGCACTTCTCATGCTCTAAAGATTTGAAACATAAGAAGTCATATGAGATTGATTTTAATGAAGGACTTCCAATGGAAGTGTTATAAAACTGTGCTACCCTTATACTCAAAAAAACATGAAATATTTGTTATGTATCTGGTTCACTTAGATCAGATAAGACTGTCCTTTCTGCCCTGAAGAATTCCCTTTTCTTCTCCTTACCTGATCTGTCACAACTTTTGACATAACCAGAATTTTAATGCACTTTAACCTGCATCACAATCACTTGTTCTTATAAAACTGTAAAATTGGATTAGCACTATACAGTGCAATATGTAATTTTAAATCAGTAAAAAATAGGATTTTAGGCCAGGATTTAGGAAGTTCTGACTCCAACTAGAATTGACAGGGAAAGAAAAGGGAATAAAAAGAAAGCAATGCTTGAATTCAGAGGAGTGAGTTCATTAATAAACTAAACTGGGATTATTAAGCATTCAAATATTTTGATGTGATAGATCTTTGATGCCTAACTAGAAAAGTAGCTCTGTAATAAAATATGCAAATATGGTTTAAAAGGGGGAGGGAAGTTCATAAAATTAATAGACCTAAGGAATTTTAAAAATATAATATAGGAATAAAATAGAAGAATTCACAAAATTATTTAAAGGAATGTCATGTAGATGCACATGTAAACAGACCCACTGACTAATTAGAGCCTAAGTCTTGTGGATAGCTGGTAGGAAGAAATATTGAGTTTTGGAGGGAAAATAGGTTTGAAATAATTTTCATGTACCTCTCTTAAATAACACAGGTTATGTTTGACAACCTGTGTTACAGGTGAACTAGATACCAGAGGTGAATATTTGAGCTCGGTGTCTCTGGATTTAGCTTATTTAGATGAGATTTTCAATAGGGACAAACAACTTTAGGTATCTAGCATGAAATAATTTAAGGGCACATAATGTTAAAATGAAATCCAGTATGGTTCGGGGATTTATTTACAGTGGTTGTTTTTGAAAAATTTGTCCAACATAGAAACAGATCTGTAATCTGTGAGGAAGAAAATGTAGCCCTCTTTTTCACCACTGTAGATAATCCCAGACCGTATGCTCAGAACTTCTCACAGCTTTTCAGATCAGCATTACTAGAGTGGTAGTTTCTGCCACATATTTAAGATAATTTACTATGTAGGAAAAAAAAAATAGGTAGTCTATCTACTCATGGATAGATCTGTCATAAAACCATAATATTTACTTGAAATTTACCAGAGCTTAATCACAGGAAAATGTTCTGTCACAAAACAGTCTAAAGGAAAATAGAGCAGATCTGTCTATTCTTATCTCAGTGACCAGTCCCTGGCACACAAATAGAGTCATTACCTCTGTCAGTATTTGGGACTGTCTGTATATCCAATAGTTGATCACATAATTTCAAAGACACAGAATCAAAATACTATTACACTTAAGCTATTTTTCTCTTCTCATGCAAAGAAATCTTAAATTAAAACATACCAATGGTAAGTTTTGTCTCAATAGATGTCTATATGTAAGTCATTAATCACCACAGGTTTTTCTAAAGCCAGTGGTGAGAAAGACACCTTCAGGGACCATATCATCTTTTATAACATATTTTAGGAGGAGATGAAACACCCCCTTCAGAGGAGTATTTTTCCCTAGATAAAGGTGATGAGTCTACACTTAGGTAATGTTTAGACACATAAGCAGAGTGGGGAGAAAAGCCTTCTTGGAAAACTACACATGTACCTCTTGAGGAAAGCTCTCACACTCAAAAGCCTCACGAGCAGTAACAATAATTGCAGGGCAGGTGATGCAGTTAATCAGTCTCAGTAAGCTCTGACCTGTTCATTGTCTGCTTCAATTAGAGTTCTCAACAGTACACACAAAGAAGCCCTTCAGAGGTCCCAGCTCTGTCAAATAATTAAATTCCAACTATCCTGTTCTCTTTGAAATAATTTGAAACTTTACCTGGAAGGAACTTGCACCCTTTATAACATGCAGCCTATAGTTATTATTTAAACTGGCAAATTATTTCTATCTTTGACATTTCATCTGCATTAGTTTTGGCTGGGATAGAGTTAATTTTCTACATAGAAGCTAGTGGGGGCTATGTTTTAGATTTGTGCTAGCAATAGCATAGGTGCTTGTCCTCTGCATGCAAAGATTTGCTACAGTCTCCTATCAGTGTAAAAAAGTGCCAATTAGACAAATGATGTTGTCTTCTGCTCCCACAGTGTCACACTTCTTTGCTGCACAGGGAGTCTGGGAGTCAGCAAATATTTTAAGAAAATCTCTCTAGGATTGTAGTCACTTCAGCAACACAAGAAAGTGCCCTTAAATCATGATTCTGAATACAACAGCACATGCTAAGAACAATGCTATTTTCTGTGTAGAGTTAGTCATTCTAGAAACCAAATATTCCAGGTACCATATAATCTTTCTACTTTGTACTATCTATATTTGAATCTATACCAATGCTGGGTCCAAAATTAACTGTAGGCAGGCCAGGTTGTGACAGCCATCTTATGAACTCACCTCTCCGTGTAACTGCTTCTTCAAATCAAGTATGATCCTGGCTTGGAAGAATGCTTCCAGCTCAAATCCACAACAGAAAGAAGTTTCTAGATGTACTATGCCTAAGAAAAGCATCATGGCCCTCCTAGGACTGGTCGTAGGGAACGGATTAGTATGCATCACAGGAGGAGCTTTAAACCACTCTTTCAATTGCTGTTTGATGTGCCTTACAGGATTGCAGCCAGACGTATCCTTATTGAGACACCTGTATCCCTACCACCCTTCCATGTCTTCCATTTTATAACAAAGGGGTAATATAATTTTCTGATACTTATGTTGTATTGCACAGAAAAACCTTTTTGTGGATTTGGATACTGGTGAAGTTTGAAATAAATTCAGTATCTCCAAGTCTACTGTGCTTCAAACAAGTACTGCCTGTAGCCATTAATTTGTTTATTGCTACTGCAATGTGCTTTCAGAAAGAGCAACTCTCTTCAGGTCCCAATCTAGATATAATCATTACTTTATTTTTATTATTATTTTTAATTCAGTTTGGAGAGCTACCATATAAAGGTTGCCAACAATAATGACTAGATTTGAGCATTTAGAAGTAAATTACTAAGTATAATGAGACGATGTGGCCTTAATTTGCATTTACCATAAAAAAAGAACTGGACATCCGCCAGCACTCAGATTTATTAACACTCAGAAATGCTGTCACAGCTCATGTGTACATGGGACATTAGTCATGCATTTTGTTAATCTAACATAATATGGGACATAATTTATCAGTACATCAAAATAATAGCTTTTACTCCATTTCCCCATCTATGTGAGGATATGCACAATAGACTCTGAAGCTATACATGCACTCTATTAGAGCTAATTGAAACTAGATGATACAATTAACCTGCTTCTTAGTAAAAAGCATTAACACTTAATGTAAAATTCTAATCACAATAAAAGAGAGTCACATTAGAATGAAACGTGGTGTATAACTGCAAATTATCATTTTGAATTTCTTGAAAAATAAAATGGAAAAACAGTTACCAATAAAGGAAAATTAAAAAAAAATCTAAAGCATCAGCTGGGCCAGCTACTGTTTCCAGCTTCGCTCATTATAGTCTGATTTTCCATGGGAATGTGACATTTCAGTCACTTCCAGAAGTTATGAGGATGGTAACTTCTGGTATTTAGATGTAACACAAGAAAACTGAATAGGTGGTCATGGTACGAATGTGTTGTAAAGATAATCCACTGACATTATACACTGTACTGTTATAAATAATACACCATAAAGACTGCAACTGTATGGAGTAATACAGATGAAATCAAACATCACAAGCACATTACACAGTACAAATATATGGTGTAAATAAGATTTGGGACTGATTAGCCGGCAATATTAAAACTATTTTTAAAATAATATTACAGTTTGTGATAGTTTCTAGAGTGTAGCCTTGCAGAATGAAATCATCTGGCTGACTGCAGAACAAAAGGCCAGCACACAGCAGAACCTCAGTAGTGTTTAAACAAAAAAGAAAAATCTTTTTTTCCTTTCAAGGAAATCTGAATATTTACCTGGATCTTGGGTGTGGCTGTGCGCTTCTCATAAGCATGAGAAAAATCAAATTTACCCACTCGAATTGTGTTGTGTTAAAGTTGTTCCTTGCTAAGGGAAAGTTAGGGAGGGAGTTGGGTTGAATAGCTGATGTTGGGTTGAACAGATGATAATGTTTAGAGGGAAGGGGAGGGGAAGTCGGAGACAGGGCTTAAAGACCTAATTTTCTCATCCTACTGGGACTGTACAGGGGGAGGAGGAGGAATTAGCAGCTGCTGCTCAGTCACTGTTGCCCTGAATATTTCCTTGCTCTCCTCAGCAGAAAGATCTGCAAAGCTTTTCAAAGGAAATGTAGGTACTAAAGCTGTGGCTGCCCCAGGCAACTGCCTACTTAGTCTGCATCTAGGTTATTCAAAAGTTTGGGGTGGAAGCCATGAAGAAATAAAAAGGAAAAATAAAGAAACTTTGGCACTTTCAGGCACTACTGTAAATTATTTCTGGGCTTTATTTACATAGATGCCTTCACTGGAAGCTAGTATAGCAAAACAAGAATGCATTTAAATTCAGTTTCTGTTTGTCTTTGGGGCTACATTTTGCTTTTCTCTCAGATTTATACATTAAGGTTCCTGGAATCCCTTGAAAAGTCTATGAGTAGGCACAGCCACACACAGCTTGACTCTTTCACACTGTCTTGCTTATTTATTAGCTTTGACATGGGTATGAGGACAAAGAAGGTTTTGAAGACTTTTCTGTGCAACAGGGATAGAAACACGTTAATCCTGTTTTAACTCTGCCAAAGAACCTCCCAAGAGACTCTGCAACTGGTCAGATAGAGCAACTGAAAGGCTTCTTCCATTTCCTTTTCTAATGAAGCAGAGATACCTGCTGTCCTTGATTTCTCTCCCTGAAATGCAAAAATGGTTGAAAAAGGAAGAGCTGGAAGGAATGTATGTCCCTATGCTGTGTTCCACGGGAAAAAAAAAAAAAAGGTCACTATGCTGTTTGCTTTAAACAGAAGTCTTTTCTTTCTGTTGTACCAGCACCCTCTTAATGCAAAACAGACAATGCCTGCAGAGGGAGGCTTCAGAGTCACACACTGATTTCCCCATACTAAGCAAGGCCAACATAATTAGTATCTAACTTCTTTCCACCCTCCTGGCAGGAAGAGACCCACAGCTATAGTGGCAGATGTCCATCAGACTTGACACTCCCTGAGTGAGTGCCTCCTCCCATGTCGTAATTGACTGTTGCACGTTACAAGCTTTGCGCTCCATCATCCCAAGGAAAACACCAAAATGCATCACATGGACAAGGGATTTAACTCCCCTTTTTATAAGTCAGTAACAAAGATGAGGGAAAAGTATGGAAATAGCTGCGAATAAAAAAGAAATTACAAGTGCAATTGCTTGGGAAAATACACAAGGATTCTATTGAAAGCAGATGTTCCGGCTTGGAACATTAAGTCTATTTTAGAAAGAGGCAGGAGAAAAAGCATGTAAAACCAATTTGCATTTTCAGAAGACAACCCAATCATTTATAATCTTGGCATCATTCATAATTAAATCAGATTATCAGTCTAAAAACAGAATGAAAGTGTCATATAAGTACTTCTGTGAAAGCAGCAGTAGCATACTTAATGTTTACTAGAATTTATTAAAAGTGAAGTAGAAGAAAGATCACTTATAAGAGCAATTCCATGCTGCATTCAGAAAGACGCTGAATTTAGAGCTAGCATAAATAAGTATTGTAATACAAAATTGCATTAAATGGCAGGAAGAGTTTTAAAACCATAAATAATATGAAAGTACTAGATGTGCATTTAAATGCAGTGAAAGTAACAATTTACTATCACTTGAAAAAAAAATCAGTTTGGGCTGGGTTTTTTTGGTGGCGCTCTAATTAAAAACATATCACATTAAGGCTTTGTGATTTTCATCGTCTCCGTTAATAATGTCTAAGATCACTTGAACAATCAGAACAACTGGGAAGAACTATTTTAAGCACTCCAGATTTCTATATAATAAGAATAAGTAGTAAATGAGTAATTAGCCAGGGTAAGGGATAAATTTTAAGTAACGTAATTGATACCTTTCTTAATATTTTACAACAGCTTTTCACATGACATTTCAGATTTTGATCCTCACTCAGCCCCTTGCACTAGAGGAGGAAGGAACCTCATTCCAAGTGGAATTCAGATAGTTTAAAATGCAAACCCAACTTTTTTTCTCTCATAAAATAATGAAGAGGCAAAGCACAATAAGCATTTTCTCCAGCAGTTCTTTGAACAAATTCCTCCTCGAGTCATATGAAATTTACCATAAAATCTGTCAGTTCAGAGCTCATGTAGCTCTACTCTACCCCTGCTGTAATGCTTATATGACTGAGAATAGGGCAGTTTTATTCGTAGGAGCTCCCTGATTGACCTCTTCTACTGAGAAACCTATGAGGATTGAAGGGAAATTATACAAAAGTAGCTTTTTCGGAAGTCATAAAGAAGAGATAAGGAGTTCCTTGAGCAAGACTGGGACATTTTTCAGTAGTTTATTCAGTGTTTCATACATCAGGCTCTACATTAATGCAGGCAAGTATCATTTTAAACTGTAATGGGAGAAAAAGAAAAAAATAATTATAGAATTCAAAATTAAAAGATAGGAAGCAGAATTGTTTAACTTCTGAACTAAAGGGCATAGCATAGCATTGAAATCTTCCTCCCCTATATCAGTGATCTGAAAAAGGGTTTTAAGAGAGAAGTATTCAAAGTAACGTGGAGACTAGCAGTTAAGATTAATAAATGCGAGGATCAGGAAGTTCTGAAAAAGAACTCTGATAGTGACTGGGCAATAAAGGCATAATTGAAAATCAGTAGAATTTTAATATTAAATTAAAGACATGGAAAAACAAAGCTCCAATTTTACCTATACAGTGTGGGACTCCTGACCTGATTGTTAGCTCTCAAGAACACAGAGAATCTAATATCGAAACTATAAAGATATATTTATAAAAATATCATCTCTGTGCTGAGTGGTAGTCAGAAAAGAAAAAAAACACCTTATAAATTACTAGAAACTGAATAGATGACAAAATTGTAAAGCATCAGTGCATCATGTTATAAATCTGCTGTCTTGGTTACAGGGTGAATTACTGCAGTAGTACTTGAAAATATTCAGAAAAGGGTAAAAAGAATGATCAATTGGACAGAATAACTTCCACAACATTGTTGACCTAAGGAGAAGAGAACTCATCAGCCTGGAAAAAAATTACCAAAGTTGAATGTGATAAAAAACTAGAGAATCATGAGTGGCGATGAGAAGATAAATAGTGATTGATTGTCCACTCTCTTTTCCAGTACAAAACCAAAGGGACATTAAGTGAAACTGGGTGGCTGATACAGATGAACAAAACAAGATATCCTTTTACTCAGTTTATAATCACTGTGTTTTGCAAAAACTGTAAGATTATCCATGTCCAATGGGAAAAACTAATGGAGGAGAAATACTTTGAAATGCATAGGAATTATTTTAGATTCTATGAGACAAGTACTTAAAAACTGGGAGAATGTTTTGGGGAAATATTGCAGCACGGTCATCAAGTTTTTACAATTTCATACACATTGTCAAATATAAAGGTATCACTATTCTGATTTGGCAGAGTCGTATTCATGTTAGCGTGGGTTCAAACTCCATACCTGCAGCAGAATGTTCCCAGCAACAAGTTCTAAATATTTACTTTCTTTGTCCTGTACCATTAGGTTTTTTCCTTGGAAATGGGAAAGAGACAATGTAATTTTGAATCTTCATAGGCTGTCCTAGGAACTGAACCCAGTCTCTTGTAATTTATATGTAATTTTCAGGAACTGCTAGTTTAAATGAAAGTGCTTTGCTTTTGGTTTGCCAGACACTGCCTAGAAAACACAACACTCACACCTTTCTGTGCAGGTACACTTGCTTGGGTAATCCCAAGCATTTCTAGATGTTCTCTACCAACAGTTTACACATCTAGGTATCAGCAAGCAGCCAACCTTTATGAAACCAAATACAAGGAACTTGATTACCAGACTCCTGTTCTCCTGATATAGACCCAGAAAAGGAAAAAAAACAACAACAAAAAAAAAGATGTTCTGGATGAAAATTTGGGACTGGTGTTCCAAATACGTGGGAACAATTCCTGGTGTTACAAAGCTGTATCAGGCTATCTTCTCATTTCTGGGATCTGAATAAAAACTTCAAGTTACCAAGGTGCACATAGACTTTCAGATTTCCAGCCAAAATTTGATGACTCGTTTGTAGTTCTTTATTGGTGTAGCAAGGCTATCCTTTTAGCTGAAGTAGTCTCCTCTTTCCTTGGTGTTTAGTCATCTGATGCCCGTGATCTGAACAATCATAAACCCCTCTGCCTTGAATTTTAGTTATATTCAGTCAAATCCAAGCTTCTGAGTGTATATATAATTTGAAGCAACAAGAATATCATGGGAATTCTGCAGATACATGGATTGTAAATTTAGGGGTAATTATGATTTTATGATTGGGCTCTGTTCCCAATGCATAGTATTACACTAAGAGCATTTCTGCAAAGCTCTGAGAAGGGTGCACTTTATTCCTCTTCAGGCTGACTTCTAGGGGAGAGTTTCTAGATTGTCTGTTTGTAGTTATTTCTGGGGTTTGTGTTATTTTGCAATTTTAGTCCTCTTAGTACCTAAGACAATAAATGCGAGAAAGAAATCTTTTTGGATGTATAAAGTGCAAACCTTGTCCCTTGTCCTTTCATATGCATGTTTTATTTCTTTAGGGTCATAGAGTTATAGCAGAGAAACAGATAAATATAGCAATGCTGGCAATAGAAAAAGTTGATGATATCTCATTTACTAAGTGGATATGCCTATTTAAAGGATATTAATATTTTGATAGAAATTCTTGCATGGTATTAATCAAATAAAATGCTCTTGTCTCTGCTAGTGCATACTGAAATGAAATAGCTACATAATAGACTCTCTATATCTCACTGGTACGCAACACATTCAGAGTTGTTTAAAGCCTCCTTTTCCTGGGAGACTATCCATTGTTAAAGAAAATCACATGTAATTGTTAAAAAAATACTAAAAGTTTATTGAGCATAAAATAATAATAATAAAATCAATACTATAAAAATGTTCTGAGATAGTAGCGAGACATTAGTCCTAACAGCCGTAGAAAATGTTGTTATAGAATCAGCTAGAACACTTAAAGGTTATGGACTATTGTTCTATTTCCCTGCTTAATAAGGCTTTACTTCAGCAGCATATGAGTATGATTTAATTTTCAGACATCTCTCTGTTGTGAGACAAAATTCTCTGTACTACTGGTCAATAAGCAAATGCAAAGCTCAAGAGACACCAGGGAAATGAGCTGACAACTTAAAAATAGAGGAATGAAGGGACATAATCATCCACTTTTACATGAGTTTTATGTCCGTGTCACCCTTTGTGTGCCAAAGTGAACTGAATCTAATGCATGTCAAATATGACAAAAATATAACCAAGGCAATCCCCCTATAAAATTAAGTATCGATTCATGCATACAGTCTATTTCTTTTAATCAGAAATCATTTTTTTCAGTTATGAATTATCTTGCTTTTATATACTATTTGGTGGTCAATTTCCCATTAAGACATGAAATATTACTGTCTAACAAATTACATGGCCAACCACCAGCAATACCTTTACTTTAGCTAGCACTTTCTAGTGAACCTCTAGAGAATCATTTCTTTGCATAAATGTTCATGGGAGGATAAAATGGTATCTCACTTCCTTTTTAGAAAAACATCGAGGTAGGTGATTAGTACATGAACCTTGTCAGTAAGAGAAGTACTTTCAGCTTCTCAACAGAGAGTCAAGAATTGAACCCAACCACTTCACATGCCAAGTGACCATTATTAATTTGGCATAAGGATAAAAGAAACACAAAAGCCTATATTTTTATAAAGGGCATGCTTATATTTTCATAGCATTAGAAATAAAATAAACTATACTAGGAGATAATCAAGCTGTCCATGAAAACAAACCTTCCGCCTATGACAAGAACCAACCACCATTACTTGTTCTCCTGCCCCAAAATTATGCAAACCATCAATACTGCTCAGCCCGAAATTTGCTGGAGTTGTGGTAGAAGAGAGATCTCAACTAAAGTGCCCAGTCCATCCTTCTGTAATTATTGGGGTCACTTGAAAGTTTCCTCGACTTTACCATGACTTCAAAATTACTTTTGATACCTGTCTAAACAGAAGACAAGCTCAGATGTAGAATGGGAAAGGATTTTCTCCAGTGATTACTCCTCTTCCTGAGGGTATGTTGAAGATCAATCAAGTCCTTCAAATATAATTTGTCTTTATTTAATAATCACTTTGCTTGTAGTATCTGTTATCTGTAAATTATTTCAGCAGAGAAAGGAAGTAGCCAGGAACACAAAAGAAACACTACCTCTCTTCTTTCCTTTCTTCAACTCTCTATTCTACCTTTTCTCATTTTCCCTCCACTTCTATTATGTTGATAAATCAGTGAAAGACCTTCTGGATAAAGGTTTTGAGTATCAAAACCAAATGTTCAGTGTTTTGTAAGGTAGTACCAAATGACCAACTTCTGCAAGAAGAAAGGAGGGGAACACAGATGGAAACAGCTGAACAGATGGTATCAAAGTTGTAAGAGAAAGAGCCATTTCACCTAACTTCAGATGTTTACATTGTAGATGTCTGTACCTGAGATAGTCCTTTTAGGCTCTCTTTATATTCATTGAAAAATATGGGTTAATCTGATTTCTAATAGTCCCTGACTTTGTAAC
Source organism: Gallinago jamesoni (assembly GCA_025769975.1). Classification (NCBI taxonomy): domain Eukaryota; kingdom Metazoa; phylum Chordata; class Aves; order Charadriiformes; family Scolopacidae; genus Gallinago; species Gallinago jamesoni. The sequence continues at coordinate 73,991,426 of JAOQGH010000023.1, read as the reverse complement.
ACTTTGATTCAGAAGTGATAATCCCACAGGGACAAGGAAGGGAGCTTTTGGGGATTAACTCAAACATAGATGTCTCCCAACAGCCAGATGGATCCCAACATATTGTTTATGTTGTGTTATCCTTGTGGCTTTTACAGTCCCAGGACAGAAAGCTCACACCAGCTCTGGAATGCCATGGTGCTGCCTGTATAGTGCCCAGGAAGAAACTATAGCTCAAATGAGTCCATTTTTTCCAATGATTATCCCTACTGTTATTATTCTTGCATTAGAAAAATCCCAAGATCACTCATCAATTTTTTTCAGGCCAGTGCAGCGCCCCTTGATGTTTCATTTCATAATCTTTTTAAGAATCTGCCCCTAGAGTTTCATAGCTCCCTTATTTTTTGATGGGCAGTCAGGATCACAGCATCCATTTAGGTTTAATTTGAAATTCTATTGTTTTAAAATCTATTCTAAAGAAAATAATCTTAGAGCAATAGCTTCCCTCCTAAAGGGTACGTTGTGGTACTACTCTTTACTTTCCTGAATTTTGTTTTGCAATTAATTCTTTCTCTCCTTAGGAAAAAGAAAACGGTTAGTAATCATGCCAAGTTGGCTGATCACTGCAATTATTTGCCAGTGATGTTACTTCTAATTATCTTCCCTTTCATTTGCTAGTGGGATGGTAGTTTTTTTAATTTCAGCGCACCATTCTCCCTTACCGTTTCTGCACTGCCATTTGTTCAGCTACATTTGTGGGGAAAAAAACCCTTTGTTAAATCCCGATAAACAAATAAGCACACTATGGGGGACATATCTGTAAAGAATAATCCTTCCTTTCCTGTGCAAGAGACCCCAGGGTATGGCGGACTTTACCCTACGTTACTTTATGTGTCTGTGTCTTTTCAGACTCACATTTAACTTTACTTCACAAAGATATTAATCCAAGAGATTTGTGCATGTCCCTTGCAGTACATAAGCAGAATGACATCTTGGCCCTTACCTTTGCACAATGAAGCCAATGGAGAACTCCATTAGTCTGCAGGCGGCCATCACGGTACTTCAGATATTAGCAATCTACCCTCCAGATTTGTCCTTGCTGAGGGCAAACAGTGGATCTTAATTGATATGCAGCAGTTTTTTCCTTTTAAAAGCAGCTGCAACTTGTGCTGTTTCACATACTCAAGGGAATTGTTCTCAGTACTGACAGAAGGAGTAGCTGGTGGCTCCCGTGCAGAGCTGCTCTCACTGCAGCAGAACAGCCACTGCTGTGACCAATGCAGTAACCACTTGTGGGCAGATAACAACATGCCCGAAAGAGCAGCATCTTCCTCAAGGACACATTAAAGGCATCCTTCTAGGAACTAGAAACACCAAGTAGCAAGAAAGTAAGCATGTCAGTCAGACACTAGTTTGGCACAGCTTGTGCTCCTGGCTGCACAGTGGCAGAGTCATACAGGGGTGCAAACAGGCATTTCACATTTTTTTCACATTTTTTATCACATGTACACATTTAATCTTGTGTTGGGCATGATCACGTAAAGTATTAGCTGAGTTAAAATTCTCCATCACTTTTTGGAAACCAAATGTTGTGCCATTACAATATTTGAGGTAGAGAGGTTGGTTTTCCTCCATTTAATCAGTTTTTCTCTCTGTATAACTAGCACAGTGCTTTCTTCTTCAAGATTTACTGTCTTCATGTTAATGGGCTCTCTAAAATAACAGTTGTTCTTCATCATCATTGGACAGTTTTAAACATAAGATACTTCGAAGGTAATTTTCAATTTCAGAAGCTCTTGATGTGTTTACCTCTTTTTAATACCTCTGCTCATGTTTAGGATGTTCTTAATATTCAAAGCAACAACTCCAGGTCTGGGATTGAAGATGAAATTCTAATACTTTTCAAAATCTAAAATATAATTTTCTCTTGGACTGCAGACTATATTAAAAACAAAAGAGTTTTAAATATCTCCAAATGGAGTAGAGTTTTCAAAAAGAACCACTTGTCTAACAGACTAGAAATAAGGGAAATATATAGCCACAGAACACCCAGCTATGGAAGTCTTTTCATTTGAACTAGATTTCTCCATATGACAACATTTTCATTTGTACAGAGCTCTGATCAGAGTCAAAATGGGCCACAGGAAAAAAAACAACCAAATGGAAACTGTGTACTGTGTCTTGGACTGAAAGTGACATCTCAAAGCAGGCTCAATGAATATATTTTTAAACAATATTTCTCTACAGATCCTGACTTTAAGGGAATTCAATGCTTCACTATACTGTGAATATTTTCTACAGTAATAGATACTACACCTACTTTGTCATTTTTGAAGGGAACACAGTTATAAACCAGTGACAAGAAATTTTACTGAGGCATTCTGACCTCTAGCCCATGATTTCTTAACCACTAAGATTCATGAGAAAAAAAAAATAAACTAGTCAGGAAGTGATTTTTAAGCTTAATTTAAGGTCCTTAATTTTGTATGAAGTTGTATTTGTAACATATCATGTAACAAAAGGATTTAAGATACTGCAATAAAACACTTAAGAGCAATGAGTAAAGTTTATGAAGTTCATGGTCCCTCTGTTCTTTGGAAATGCTACTAGCTGAAGAATGCTACAAATATGCTTAAAATGAGATACTTATTATCTTACTAAATAAACACTTAATATTTCCTGGGACTGTTTCCACTCTTGCGATTTAGTTCGGCGTACAGATCGAAAGAATATCTGTGAGCAGAAAGGCAGATAATGTTGTTTAGTGCTTGCTCCCTCATTTCTATAACTACAGTCTTCAAAGCTAAGGACAAGGACATTATGGGTGATACTCTGTGTATGGGCAAATACTTTTTAAAGTACATAAAGTCTCCACTGATGACAGATAGCACCTTTTCTGACTATGACAGATAGCCATTCAGTGAATTTTCTATATATCCACTGTACAAATTCTATTTCATCAGCCTGATAAGGAAAAGTGATAGCAGATAGAAATCTGTGTCAACACAAAGTAAATTAAAAACAGGGGTCTTTCATCTGATAGTATCTTTTTATATAATGTAATTTCTTTAGCTAATGTTCTGTTTTACTTCAAGAGGTTATAGAAAAAGTGTGGCTGATGGATTATAAAGGAAATAGGCAAAGATGCACAGAAGGGCATAACATCAAGTGTAATAAAAAGAACTTGTTCCTGTATGCATTATAAACCCCTATTTGTTGTCATTTTAAAAAATCCATACATTCCCTCTTGTTCTAGAAAGAAAAAAAGGATATTAGAAGACAAAATGCATTCAGATTTATAAGGATTGATGTTGCTTACTTCCTGTGAAGTACAATAATGTTTGCACACTTCATGCTCTTCAAACTTTCTTTCATGCTTGTTCTAGATATGATTTTATTCACTCCATGTATTTTAATATTCGAGGACCCCAGAAGAGCAAAATGGAGAGTTTTAAACAGTGAGTAGAAAATTCCATACAAAATTCCTATAAGCAGTGGTGGGATATGTTTACCCAAATTCTCCATGGTTTGTATTGAAAATTCACTCAAAACCTTTAACAATGGAGCTTCAGTAGAATATTAATTAATTCCAAAATATTTTCAGGGACATCTGGTATTTCACCAAAAAAAAAAAAGTTGACAATTGGGCTATTGGATATTTTAAAGATGACAGAATCAACCTGATTTGTTACAAATAGTATTGTCCATTACCGTTTATCACCATTTGATTTAGAAAGTTGTTTAAAGACATCAATATACCTAATTCACATTATATTTGTAAAATCAAGTGTTCTTTGCTAATCACCATTGTCTTTAACCTTGAATCAACTGACAAAATAAGATTATAAATATATGTTCTCTCTGAGAATAGGAGAGGCAACATCAATAAACACCACAAAATAATACATTAATATTGCTGTCAAAAATAGATCCATTATAATAATTTGATGATCAACAACTAGTTCAGGCATCATTTGTATGCTATTATTTTTTACTGAGTGACACTATTCACAAATAGCTAGACTGCACACCTACATACAAAAGCTAGTACCTATAATTTATAAAATAAGTATTAATGAAAGGAGGGGGAATCAACAATGCAACTCACCGCATCATGCTGTGAATTTTTTTCACAGCAGGATGTACTAAAGGCCATTAGCGCGTAATCTCTTTATTGTGCATTTAATGGTTCTGAAAAATATGAGATTGATAATTCTGAAAAGGTCTTTCTTTTACCTAGTGTTAAGATTGATCCACAATACTTTGTTCATGATTTCCAGTTTTTCCTGATAGTTCTAGCTGTGACATGATATTTCCATTCAACTGTTGACCCCAAAAATGGCCCTCAAACTTGAAAAATAAGGTACGATTTAAATTAACAATTCAGTAAAGAACTCAAGCACATATTTAAGCATAATTATGTATTTTATTTCTACTGACTTTACTACAATCAGCTGAATATGAGTGGTTTCCTGTACTATTAATGAATTTTTGCAAGCCAAGTTTCTGACCCACAGTCTAATGAATTCAGAGCGAACCCCTGTGCAAAGTGGAGGTATAATGATTCATGGCCAAAGTTATCAAAGTACCTTTATAGAAATGTGCTATTGAAAAGGGTACTGTAGATACTGGATCCACCAAAAGACTGAGAAAAAAAAAAAAAAAAGTTAGTGAATTTAATAGAAGACCTTATCAGTGTCTGTAAAGTTTCTCCAGAAAAAAAAGTTTTCATACAATATTCATTTATCTGGTTGATTTTATGATGGTAATTTTTTTAGGAGACAAGTAAGATCCAATCTTAAAAAGAATCAGTAAGAAATGTAAATTACTAAGATATGAACAGGCATATCCTATTTGCAAAATGGCAAAGACAAGGAACAAAACAAATAAGGTTTTGATTATTTATGAAAGCAGGCAAGAAAACATCCAGCTTGCTTTATTTTTTATACAGAAGAAAAAAAACCAAACAGAAATGCATGACAGAATCTAACAATAAAATTACATGCACAGGAGTTTGAGAAGATAGGAGTATCTGGAGCAAAACTTTGAACGCTTGTCATGTCTTAGAAATTAAAAAGGTTTCTTGTATCTCATTATGCTAAAAATCACACTTATAAAAATCCTTTAGAATATACAGAAAACTATAACCATTATACAGATTTTTATTTGATTTGAACTTGGATAGAGGAGAGCAATGTCATGTACTAAACTTTGCATGGAATAACAGCCAATTAGCATCAATTGAACAAAATGAGTTAACTACAAATGCTTATAGCAAAGATATTATAAATTTATTTGCCTAGATTCTGAAAGTCGTCTGATAGTGGAAGTGTTATAAATGAGGTAGAGAATCTGTCTGCACAGAATTTTCCTATACTGAAGGATTCAGTCTTGATAAATTATCCTGTATGAACACAAAATAGTTTGAATTGAAGCATAGCATATGAAAAACATATATATTTTGCTGACACAGTGGCAATGCCATTTTTCCCTGGACTCTAAAATGGTTTGTCACTTGTGCCATTTTAAAGTATAAATTTCATTAAATTGATCATGCACTGAAGAAACTAGATAAAGTGAATGAGTTAAGAAATTTTCTTGTTTATTTTCTTTGGAAGTTGCTGGATATAGAAATCTCTGTGGGCACCGTCCATTATTTCTATATAGAAGAGCATTATTATAATGGTTCCTTTTATAGTACAAAGGTTTGTAAGTAGATAAAAACAATGTTTCACAAATGTTTACATTTCTCTTCTATCTTGACCAAATGTTCATCCCTTGTTGACCAAGTGTTAGAAACTGTGATGTCACTCTTACTTTAAGCAAGAGATTTTACAGAAATTTAGGTAGTTTTACATAGAATTTACCCCAAAATCCTTTTAACATTTTAAAGCACTATTTAAGAAATTAATATGATATTCCAGATATCTGTAGAGATTCAGAAATTTATTATGTAGTTTATAGATCTTTTTATGTTTTCTGTAAGAGTTTACTCATATAAATTTATTCCCTATAATTATGTTTCTCCAGTTTCTATTTTTCTTGGTGTCTTAACATTTACAACTTTACAAGGACTCTGAGCTATTTGATGACAGAAGGAAAATATAGGAAGGCATATATTAATAAATACAGTCAGCTGAAAAACCTGTAGCAATTGAGAGATCTTGGTTGCTGTACTGTGCCATGGTATATATGACTTTGTCTTGCAATTTAGCCAGTTGTGCCCCACTATTTCACAAAACACACAAAGCCCGTGCAAGCACCATGTAAATCTCCGGCTTGAATCCTTCCTTTAGATACAGTTAGTATTTCTTTAGAAGCCTACGTGAATGGGGTACCATAGTGCTGGTAGTCACTTCAATTGTTTGATGAATAGCAATTCTTATATCATCTTAATGTTATTTGTTACAACATGAATATAGCAGGACTTGTAAAGCAGACATTTGCAAACCTGGACCTCTCTTTTCCAAATAAACCCGTAGAAACAGCTTTGAAGTTTCTGTTACTAGTCCATTCCTGCATGCATCCCATAATACTCTCCATTTGAAAAGCTAAAAATCTGAAAACATCAATACAGTCCACCCACATCTGAGGCCTCTAATTGTCAGGACAGGGTGAAAAGAAAGGTTTTGACCCATTCAGTACTTCCATCCAGCAATTAAATTGTGTTCCCTTTTGTTTTGTGGGTTGGTGGGTTTTTTTTGCAGTGATCCAAAGATTGCTAAAATATTTAACTCTCCTTAAAAAGTAAACAGAAGGGAGCTTACACATTAATCCCTAAATAATGTAGACCACAAAAGGTCTGACCTTCTTCTTCCTATTGTTCTGTTTGGAAACCTTTTCTGCTCTATGATTTATCCTACTTGTAGATGTTTGAATGTATACAGGAGGGTACAGCAGAGCTGAGAAAAGCACAAGAAAAATGGTAATTTGATACTTTGTAGCCACTATTTGGGGCAAAAAATCCAAGTAACTTCAATCAATACCTTTTACCTTTACATTGTAGAAAATTTGCTGCTGTGTTTTTTTTACCTTTCTATATTAGGGATGATACTGATTGCTACATACATCCCAACAAAGAGATATTGATCAGGACGTTCTAGAGACAAAGATAAAATTGCCTTGCGGTTGCAATAAGTCTTGTTCTTAGCAGGAAAGAAGAAACAAAATGCGCATGATACAGCAAAAAGCATTTCCGATGTGATTTTGTCTTCTTAATTGACATTCATTACTTGTTATTTTCAGGAAACTTACTTTTTTTTGGCTGGCTGAGATTCAAGCTTACAGTGTCACCACAGAGGGCTAAAGAAAGGCTTGTACCCAGGTGTTTAAGTACTAGAGAAAGCTCCTCGTCCTTTTTATTATTAGGGTGACTGAAGCATTAGGTGGTATTATCACTTGTTCAGGACTGTGTCCTTTGTGAGCCAAACTCTCAGCAGTGTTAGAGCACTGGCACTTCCCAACTTTGTTAGTGAGCACCCACAATGCAGGCAAAGAGGAGAAGCACGGACAGGTCAGTACAGCTCAAAAAGGCAAGAGAGAGGGAATACAGGGGGCAGTGTACAGGATTAATACCTGTTACTGACTTTTGTTTCCTTGTTGAAATCTCTTCTCGTTTTGATGAAAACAAAATCCCACCATGTTAAACATGGAGACCATATATATGTACTTAACGTTTTGTTCTTTCTTTATGCTGAAGGGCTTTCCTCATACACATCGAAATAAGGATGCCCCCACTCCTCGCTTTCTACACAATTACCTACTCCAATGTTTCATGGAGTTTTAAGGAGATAAGTATATTTTCTGAATAAAAGAATATAATACTCCCTGTCACTCCCCACATAACACTCCCTGTCAAAGAGAGTAGGACTACAAACACACACAATTAAGAAGAAATAGATGCTAATCAGTTGCACTACCAGTTGGACAAATCTTTGTTACCCATCCTGCTTTCCCTTCTGTCTCACAACAATTCCTTCATAACTGCACAGAGATAGATTTCCCAGCACTGAAGAAAGCTTTCCCCCATCCCACTCTTCAGAGCATTTCAAGGCTAGTTAGCTGGACTACAAGTAGAGTGAAAAGGGATGCCCATGCAAGATGATTTATTTGCAGAAGCAAAACCAATCACAGCCCCTGACAGACTGGAATTAGGAATGCAAATGTGTACTCATAGCTTGGCAAAATGCTCAAAAATTACTATTTTAATACCTTTTCTTTTTTTTTAAATTTACCATCTGGTCTTACCTTTTAGAACATGCTGGTACACTGTTATGGTACTTAATGGCACCTGAAGTACACCTGGTAAGTGTACTAATATGCATTGTACTGAACACTGACCTAAAACAGTTCCAGAAAAAAAAATCCTCTATTTTTCGCATATGTCTGAGTGCCACAAATATTACATTACACATGGGAGCTGAGGGAACAATGGAAAACAAAAAGAGGAATATGATCAAATGACTGAAAAATAAAAGCTTGTAGGTCAACTTCAGTGCCCTTGGACACTCACTTAACATCTCTCTGTTTTCCACTCTCTGAAAAGGGTATGAAAGCAGTTAAAAGTAAATTTATGCCACACTGAAAAAATATCAAATACTTTCACAATTCAGAATGAAAATCTACTGCATGTTTTATACCCTTTCATACAAAAAAATATTTGTTTTTTTTCCCCAGAATTGTTCTGCTCATTTTCTCTGCTATTCTACAGACAGAGGTCTTTTGCAGCTTAACGCAGGAAGCACAGAAAAGCAAATGTCATAAACCTGACATAGTTGTATTTCTGAGGTGACGGGGACACTATTTTAATACTTCCACATTTGTTGAAAATTACAACCAATGACACTTCTCACTAACGTAAAAATAGAATGGATGCTGAGAATTTAAATAATTATTTCACTTGTATACCTCATGGGAGCTGTCACAAAGGTGACCTGGCAAACATATTGGCGCAGAAATGTATCTCAGCTGGAGTCCTAAGATATCACTGATAAGCTTTCCTGAAACCTCTGTGATGAGGAGCATTTGGCAGGACAAAGAAACCTGGACGGGTGTGGGACAATGAAATTGTGAAAATGAACTGACCTTCCAGGAAAACAGGAGTCAGCAACAACTATTCTAGGAACTAAAGAGTTGTGCCCACTTATGTAACCACATTAAAAAGGTATATATATAAAAAAATATATATTTTTATATAAAATATATATATACTTGCTCTCCTAGTGGTAATTTTTAAATTCACAGAAACTCAAACCTCTGTGTCCTTCTGGATTGTGGAACCCTGAGAACCCCATGGTCATGATCTTTGCACACCTGTGTGATGGGGAACACTCATGGGTTGTGACTGTTAGAATTACAATATCACAGCAAGATGAAATGTTAAATGACTACAACAGCTGATGGAGAAGAGCCTCCCAGAATAATGGCAGAACACTTAACATGTTTGATAAGGTCAATTTCCACATATTTGATAAGGTCATTCTCTGCTGTCCACTGCTAGGTAGGGATTTTTTGTGGTTATGTACCATTTAAAATTTTGTCAGTGTAATACCTTCTGAGGAGAAAAAACAGGATATTTGTTCACTATATGTGGTGAATAACGAAAATCTTATTATTTACATTCATAAATATATTTTTTGGAATAACAACAACCTTACATAAGGAAGTTTTATATTAACAGTTCAATAAAATTTTATGCACTGTCAGTGAGATGGAAAAATTTCCACAGCTAAATTTTTCCATATTATTTTAACTTTTTGTTGGCTGGTCATAGTTGTGGCTTGCATCTCACCCTTCACTCCAAAGCACAGTAACATATCCTGTTTTGATTGGGCTCAAATAGGTCACACTAACGATTCAGGCATGATGCTTAATAGAATTAAGTTATCTCCAACAAAAGATAGGGGAAGTAGTGCTTCTACTTAGCTTGTAAGGTTTGGCCATGCGGTGCTGAAGTTACATCAATCACCTGAGTGAGGTCAATTTAGAATTTATCATAGAGGTGGGTCTGGGGATCATTAACACAGATAGTTCTAAGTGTCCAAAATATATCTCAGTGGGTATTGAACCATTTTGAAAACAGAGCCCTCATACTGGTATGACCCTGCATCTAACTTATCTTTGAATTGGTAGTTCTGCAGAATAAATTGGAAAAGTGATAAGGGGAGAAATAGCTTTCATAGATCTCCACAGAGTAAGAAATATATTGCGTTACAGTAAACAGCCCAAACATATATTAACAGCAATAAATAAAGATAACGGCAAAGATGAGAACATTGATATATTCATAAATTTTGATCTGGTTTCATTTTCTGTGTGACCCCATTTAATCTGCATGTTTTTAAAGTTGTCAAAACAATCCCTTCTAATCATTTTTTATTATTAAATGATGCTTTATAGGACAGTTCTATAATGTTACCAATAGTAATTTCACTGTACACTTTAATAAATGAGACTTATTAGTCAATTGTGACCACCTCCTGGTAAGATAAATACTCTAAAAGTTGCATAAACATTATAATTAAAAATCCTCTATTAGAAACGTGCCGCTCTATTTGCAGTGATGAATGTCTGTCTCTGCCATTCCTATTGTATTCAGATTGCAGGACTTATTTTCCACTTGCTCTGCCCCAGCCCACCATTTCTTCCTTGACTAGACACTTGTCCCTCTGCAGGCAGAGATAGTCTGTGAAGAGAAAAACCCTTCTTATTCTTTCAGGTCACTGTATACTGTCACATTTCTGCATCATCTTGTGCTGCATCCCCACAAGTCAAATACCCAACTTAGACTATACATAATTATAAGAATGTAAATAAATTACTTTTAAAATGGTAGCATTTGTAACAAGTCACTGGTGATTTAGTGTGGATTTCAACATTATGTGAAGTGATGATTTATGTTGATAATATCTATTGTGTGCAATTAGCATTGATTTTGATATTACAGAAAATGAATAGAATAGGTCAGAGAGTAATCATTTTTTACTGTTATTTAACTTGCTGAATTTACCAAAGTTATTCTGAAGTTTATACTATTTATTTTATTATGCAAATCATACACTTAATTGTCTATTATTATGTCACATGTTTTTTGCTTTAGTTCTTCCTCAGTGGCTGAGGAAAGATAAAGATATGTCACATAGCAGTGGACCAGCTTCACAACTATGGCATGAACAGCAACAGAAACCCAGCTCCTTTCATGTCTCAAAACTACTAATTTCCCATTTTCAATTCCCACCTTTCACCTACATAACTTTCCCATAACAAAGCTTCTGCAAGTACTTGGCATCACATCACCCTGCCTTGTGTCAGCTAACAGCTAGATGCCTTGCTCCCAAAGTGGAAAACTGTGATCCTTGGACAGGTACTCAAGGTCAGAACACCACATGTGGAGAGACATGATCACTTCAATGCTGGATTTGCAATAGTGAGCACGCTGAAAAAAAAAAAAAAAAAAAGATGTCTGAGCTCACTAATACAAGTTGTGAGTATACCTTAAGCTCTGTTCCTAATCCACAGCAGAATCACTTAATTCAAAGCTGAATTGAAATAGCTGGTGCCTGCAACTGGAATTTACAGTCAGAAGCACTCCCAGAACTTGTAGAACAAGTTGTCTGCAAGACAACAAAGAAGGAACAGCCTATCTTTAATGACATGGCAAGAAGAAGGGCCTGAGGTGGGGAAATTCCCCATTGTCCTTCCCCTACAAGTTGTAAGGTTAGCCCAGAAGTTGGCACTAATACACATTCAATTCATAATTGGAAGAAATTGCAAGTCCCTCCAGGTCTAACCTGCAGCTAGTGCCACCACAGAAGCAAACACATGGCAAAGCCACAGTTTTTTGTGCATTATCTAATATTTTCCAATACTGAATTCATTTTCCAGTTCCTCTCTATTTCATCTACTGAAGCTTCCAGTCCTCTGCACCCTAGACTCCTCTCACCTATTCTCCTCCACTGCTTACCATAAGCAGTTTGCACCTACTAGTAGAGGCTCCATTCAAAAACGTCCCATTCTTCTTGAATCATATTTTGCCTTCAACAAGCAATGGGAATAGCCGTATTGGCCCTGTTTGATGGTTGATTTTCTATTGGTAAGCAATTACTCATGACAGTCAGCATCAGAAATAGATGACCAAATTACATTTGATATTGTGTTTCCCGTTCTTTTGTGAGAGTTCAATTTTAGGAAGACAGGATCAGACTTTTAACAAAAGCTACAACAGCAGTTTCAGAGTATCTTCACTAACTTTTTTCTCATTTTCTCCCAAATGAACTGTTTTCACTACTCTTAATACTATCTAAAAGATGGCCATCCAGGGTTTTCCCCTCTGTTGAAGCTTTCTGCAGCTAAAGAAAAAAAGCAATTGAGAAAGCAATATAAAGTCCTAATTCAATCCCTTCATTTTGAGCATACTGTATTTCTTGGTGCAGATGAGCCATCCACTAATAAGTTTTTCAAATTATCCAAACAAACTCTGAACTTCCTGCTGGTTCATTTCTCTGCATCCTTCTCTTTTCTCTTGTTGTCAGCAGCATGGTTCCTTCCATGCTGCTAGACCACCTGTTCAAAAGAATAATAATAACAATACCCCTTACTGTTAAAAATATAGCATTTCTCCCAAGTTAACCAATTTCCCATTACACCACTTTAAAATTATCTTGGCACAATTAACATATCCTGATTGATCCCATTGGAAGTATCCAGCCACTATAATGCAACTAGTTAGTCTCCACAGGAAGAGTCAGCCAAATTACCTGCTCACACTCATGATGGGGTCTAAATTGAATTCCACAGACACAAGCTCTGGCAGAAGTCGTTTGTTTAATATCTGCCAGGAGTAAGCTGTTCTGTTATGGAAGTAGCTGCCATATTCCCTGTACCACAGTCAGTGCAAACAAAAAAGCTCAGTTTAGTGGATACACTACAATCCAGTATCAAACCTCTTTCCTGCAGCTGGGCTCCCTACAGCAACGTCCAACAGAGAGATGGTTCCAAAATTAAATTGCCTTTCCTCAAATACTAAATCTAATAGCTTATATTTCTCTAATTGCTTTCAGTCCCAAAGTATCACTTCCTAGCTCTGGTAACAAGTTCTGTGGACGTGTCTGGCCCATCCTCAGACCTGGAGATAGGGTTAATGACATTCTTCCTCAATACCAGCACGGCTTACCAATGCCCTAAGGTCTGTTTAATTGGGGAAATTATGATTTTCTCCTATTCTAGTACAATTTTTCTCACGGGAAAACTTTGGGTCTATATCAGCCTTTCTACAGCAGAGAGAACAGTAATAATATCCAGCTGTGTTGTAGAATTAGGTGCAGTTTTGAGTTCAGTTATGAAAAATACAAATACATTGCGTACTCCCACAGATTGCTGGGTCAAGATCTGGCCAACAATACATGTGCAAGTGTGGAATACAGTTGATCTGAGGGCTTACTTTATACTGTGAGAATGATGACAAAAACAAAATAGACAACCACACATAGATCCCATTGTGTGAGATTCTAAATGCAAAGGAAGAAAGAAGCAATGATTGCTCCAGAGAACTGCAATCTAACTACATGGAATAGTATCAGTTTTTTTAAGGAACAGAGGACTGAGCAAAAGATTGTATACTCGAGATTTTGCAGAAGGTTATGACAGAAATACCAGAAATGACAGAGGGAGGAAATGAAGATAAAATGTCTCAAATTCAATCTGCAATCTTAATCAAGCTCATCCTTTCCTTCCTCTGAGGGTCCTGATTAACTGAACAAAATGACTGATTCCAAGCTACAGCTTATTTTGAATATACTAATGATGTAAACTGAGGCCACTCCTGTGAATTCTGATGAACAGAAATGACATCCAAGGTCATAAAACCAACCAACAAAACAAAACCCAAACATGGACTTGCTTGGATATACCCACATCCTAATCCTTTGAAATAGCTATATCCCAACGTTTCCTAGGATAATCGAATGGCTTCTGAATAATTCACTTACACTGTTGAAAAAGGTTCCTTCAGACTTTATTGGGCATGTCCATGGTATCATTCCAGAAAGGATAGAAACATTTCTTTCCTATCTAGACTTTTGAATTCATGCCATAGCTATAATAAGCATGGTTAGAAATTACCAAAGTTCATCTTATTAAAATTCTACCTTTTGTCATGATTTAAACCACAAGATCAGCAGCTGGCACTTTAGAAGGGATCTGAAGTATCTGTACCTTTAATAGCAAAGCATCCAAAGAATAAACCCTGCTATTTCAAAAGAAAATGCTTGACATAGTCAGCTCTGTTCTTTAAAGGTCAGTATTGAAAGTTATATATGTAAAACAAATCTTGATCTTTTTTTTTTCCTTTTTGTAGGTTTCATAGAAATGTTAATTATAGCATTAGACTTTGCTAATATTATTCCGTTGTTTGTTTGTTTTTTTAAAAAAAAAAAGTAACAGCAAGGAGAGGTTGTTTTTCACTGTTGTTTTTGTTTGGTTTTTTTTTTTTTTAAGTCCGAGACACGTTTTCAAGTTTGGTTAGGAACAAATTCCCATGTGTAGTGGGTCTGAGAGGAACATGGAACAAAAGGTCAAATTGCACTTGCTGTTGCATGTTTATGTGTGGAAGCCATACCCACAGTGGGAGAAGGAAGCAGCCTGAGAATGACTTGTGTGGGCAAGGAAGAGCCTTAGAAAAATACAATTTAAACACAGTTGTGAAAACAAAACAAAACAAAACAAAAAACCTACCTAGGAGTACTATATTCTTCCTTTTTGATTTTGTTGTTGGAGGTTTAGGGGGGGGTTGTGGAATTGTTTGTTTGGGTGTTTTTAGATTTTAATGTTAATGATTGGCTACATAGAGAAAACACATTCAAGGCAGCATGTTTTCCCTGAACACTCTTAGTTTCATCCCTTTGGCAGATACTCAGCCTCTATTGTTATTCACTGCTATCTTAAATACATTTACTATCTTTTGTATGAACTACTTCCCCCAGAATTACCTATTTACTTCAAATTTTCCATCTTCTAGATAATATTCTCCAGTTTTGTGGGGAATTAAACTTCACAGAAGTAAGAAAACTTTTCCCTATTAATGTTATCATCCTAAGTCATGGTTCTGAAGTTTTTCATTTTGTTACCTAAAAATCTTTCCCATTCAAATGGGGATAATTGGAAGCTCCTTAATTTTTCATTGAAACAGACTTTTGAGACTCAATAACACTTTTGTTGCACTTTCTGAAAGACATTAATATCCTCTCTATAGATCAGTGAGTAATTGTTCACAAACTTTTGTACCAGAGGACTCCCAAGTGAATGATATGATAACAGTATAATCTTCAGCCTAGAATTCTCTCCTTCTGCTGTTACCAACCCAGATTCTATTTGTGTTTCTAAAGGATGCTTGGAACAGAGTGATCAGCTGCAGTGATTTTTTTTTTTTTTCCTTACAGAGTAGCCTCTTTTCATAATCACTGTGTTGAAAGCTTACTGTATTTCAGACTAGTTTTGAAAAAATAAGCAATATTTTTCTAAGAATTTTTTGTTGGGAGGTTCTCAGAAAATTTGCTCTTATAGACAAGGAGTGTGTTTGTTTAGATCAACAAATCATTAATCAGTGAAATAAGCATCAAAATCAACACTTCATAAATATGCTAACAAAAATATAGACATCCATCTACTCAATGGCATACAAGCAAAGCTGGAAGGACTTGAATTTCAGGCATATTAATAAAAGAAAATATAATATTTTTGAAAGAAAATAGAAGAGATGGTAGGAAATGAGAGCTTGACTTATAAAAGGGATGGAAGGAAGAGGAAGGACTAAGTTTTCCTTTCTACAACACACGATCCATGTGACAGGGTATACATTACAGCACTCTACATGTGGATTTCCATGTATATGTATACATCAGCAACATTAAAATGATAAAGAAATTAATCCATAAAGGGTTTTATCATTGGCAAAATTCCATTAATCTGTCAACAATATTTTTTCCAATTTTATTTTGACTTTAACAGCTCATAGAGGAATGTTCATTTCCTTCCCTAGATATTATTTCCTGTCATCTGATATCTGCTTCTAGCAAAACCAGCTATCTATCCATGCTCAAGATGAAGCCTATAAGTCCCCACAGAAGGCTTTTTCATATACATAAAGAGGGACAATTTTAACATGAGCAAAGTGTAAAGAAAAGAAGTTCAAGATCTAGATTTTATGTCGTCTTGAGTGCTAACTATAAACAAGGGAAGACGGCTCTTGTTAAACTTGCAGAATAAATCTGCTCTACATCTTTGCAGTAGTTGATGGAAACTAGCCTTTCCTCTTGGGTCCGTTCAATTGTAAAATTTGGGTGACTCTGTCAGTCATTTCAGTGGAAACATGACAAGAAGAGCAGCTGCAGAAGTCTCCAGGTAATCTTTGAAGTAACTTGATTTGAGCCACTTCAGTCAGATTTGTCTATACAAAATTACCTATAAACCACCACGAACTACAGATAACATAGGCAATGAGCTCCCAAGGGAGAAGGCTATAGTTCAGCAGACTGTGGCTGTAATCACCACTGGTTTTACCTTGGTCTGGTGACTCAGGGAAAGCAGGGGATAGATATCCATGCAGCAGCAGCTGCTGCAGAGATGTGAGAGTTATTTATGGGTTAGAAACTACAGCCACACCTGGGAATGGTCAGATAGGAATTAGGGTTTCTTCTGGCAAAAGGTGATTGGACCAAGAGCCTAAATGAAGTGCTTCTACACTAACACACAGAGTGTGGGCAACAGTCATGAGGAGCTGGGAGCCACTATGCAGCAGGAAAAATATGACATAGTTGTCATCACAGAAACGTGGTGGGATGATTTACATGACTGGAGTGCAGCAATGAATGGCTACAAACCCTTCAGAAGGGGTAGGCAAGAAAGGAGAGAGGCGGTGGGATAGCCCCACATGTTAAGGAGTTAAGGTTAACGGTTGCATTTGGTGTTCTTAAAGGTCCTTTGCAACCTAGCTGTTTCTATGATTCTGTGATTCTATGATTTTACTGCAAGGGTCATGAGACACACGTTGCCCACAGAAGTTGTGGATGCCTCATCCCTGGAAGTGTTCAAGGCCAGGCTGGATGGGGCTTTGAGCAACCTGGTCTGGTGGAAGGTGTTCCTGCCCATGGCAGGAAGGTTGGAACTACAAGATCTTTAAGGTCCCTTCCAACCCAAACCATTCTAAAATTCTATGATTCTATGAATAAACAATAGAAGAATTCCTTAGCCATGTATGGGTGCGGAGCTGAATACTAATTTTTTGGTTTTTCTTGTTCTAATTTTTCTTTTGGCTGATATGCAAATGTCCCGAAACCAAGGGTAAAGTCTGGCTGTTGTTTACTATGTGAGTCTTCACTGTAACTTTTTGGCAGAGTGGTTTAACTGTTTCACTGTAGAACAAAAATAATGGAAGCCAAATGTAGTACACCACTGGGTAAAGGAATTGCATAACAAAACAATTTATTTCAACTATTTATTCATTTTATTAATTTTATTTAATTTATTAACAGTTATATTATGTAACATAATATTAGATTAATAATTCATTAGGATTGTGACCCAGAGACCAAAAGTGTTGCTGGCCCTTCTCTGGATTTTGTTCTTTACAGATGAGTAGTGTTGTGTGTTTCCTTCCTTTCTTTTTTAAATGCCTTGACCTCAGGCATAAGACACATAAGAGGGGGATTCATCTGATTCAGTGCAGATGTTAAAGCTAGTCATTCCCTCTTCTATCCATGGAAAGAATGGGCGTTTCCAGGGCATAATTCTCATCCTCAGGGAGATATCTAAAACGGGTCAAATGATTCATGCCTCTGAACTGTTTATTTCTCCCCACTGAGAGTAAGGGACATTTTGGAATTTTGGAAAATAACTCAGATGTTGATGTCTTTGTGCTAGACACCTAGAGTTCAATGAAATAAATCAACCTTCACAGTCAGGTCTGACAACTAAAGTTGTGATAATTTGTGCATACCTGTAAGTATACCATAAAAATAGTATGGTCACAATTTTGTATACTATAGCAATGCTTGTTCTCTAGTACAATGCAAGGAAGAAAATAACAGAGATGGATACGCTAGAGAAGACAAACAAAAGAAAGAATGGAACTTACTATTATTATTTAATAATGTATTGACCACTACATGAAGGGATGCAACTGATACAGCTTTGATGGAGAGGCACATCCTTGAACACAGGAAATGGCAAAGCTGTATTTCCTGTTCTTCTCTGCTCAAGTTTTTGTTTTCCAGAGTTCTTAAAGGACATGATAAATGAAAGAACTCTCATTATTTTAATTATATAGAGATGTAAACTGAAGTGCAAAGATACTTAACAAAGGCTGATTACTAAGTTAATAATAGAAGTAGAGTGAATTTTCTTTAGTACCATTCCAAGTCACATTGGACATTTATAGTGCTTCAGTTTTGTAATGTCTTTTATATACAAAAGGAAAAGAATGCATTGGAGATCAGTAATGCATGCTTAACCATCCTGAAGAAAATGTTGTAACACTTTTTGTCACTCACTATGCTGATGAACCAGTTTCAATGACATTATCAGAAACATAGATTTTATCCAAAATGTGTTCTTCCTTGTCACATAAAATAGAACAGATTCACAGGGTTACTAAATGTAAACTTACTTTTTTGGGGGGAGCCCTGGGGGGAAGGATCTTTAAAAAGAAGAAAACCCTTTTGGAATCCCAGTTCGATCTGTAACATCTCCATTACTAAATGTAATTTAAATCTACAGTGATTTGATCATGTATGCTGGAGTGTTTTTACAGATGCTCTTCTTCCACATTTACATCAAATGATTGTACTAGCAGAGCTGTGTAAACAGACTCTTATGTGATTGTCAAACAGATTCTTAAGCAGACCTTTCCTTTCTTTCTCTACATCCCTTTAAAAGTTCTCTTCTAAGGAAGAGAAATCAAAATTATGTAATAGTAAGCATAATACAACTAATTCACTATTTCAGAGATTAAACATCATCTCTGATGGGGAAAAGGAACCAATCATCTGTGGATAAGCTTTTTTAAAATACATCACTATAATACAGAATTCTTTTTCACAATATCGAAACGGATTTTTTTTTGTGAACCACCAGATACTGTTGTATGAGACTGGGTAAAAACTATAAAAGTTATATGTGCATAAAAATTAAGAAGCTATGTGGTATATAAGTTAATTGTTAACTGATAAGATAGAAAGAAATTCTTCAAACTGTGTTATGCGAAGACATTCAGCACAGACTGCTACTTGAAATACAGCATTAGTTACACTAGTAGGGGACTGATGAATTGAGCTCTGCCTAGAGGATCCTAGCAGGCAACCCACACCCCATGTGGCAAAGAAGGCAAAATATGCGCAGGTCCCTGCCATTCTAAAGTGGGAGTAAATACTTTCCTGAACCCACAAATAATGATTGTTTTCTCCTGAGCACACCATCAGGTACCAAAGATGGAGGATACCATACAGCAATAACAGCAACAACGGAAAGAAAACAACAAAAAAGCAAATGATGCATCAAAATAATTTTACATCAAGAAAAAAGTCTTTCCTCATCCTCCAAAGTAAGTGACTGAAGGCATATGTAATTTTAATCTTTGTCTTCCTACAGCAGCAACTGTTTGGAGGCTGCTGAAGGCATACCAGACAATCTTCTCTCCCCCTCTAACTCATTAAAGAGGCAGTTTATGGACTCATAAAACGCAACACCATAAGGTAACACCAGAGCTACTCAGCTAACAAACACATGGGAAGAGTGCAGAAAGCAGGAGGAAGAAGGTGGTCATGTTTAGTGATTTTTTTTCCCAGCAAAATTTTAGCTAAATTTTACAAGTCACAGAAAATGCACAACTTCGAGGAAAGACAGGGACATTCTTTCTGGTAAAGGAGACACAAAAGCTATTTATAACAAGATTTCTAAAAATTCCTGCAACGAAACCCAACTATGTTGTTCTATGCAAATTTCTCCTGGCATTATATACAGTATCTGTATATCTAGAGCCCCCAGATTGTCTGTGTAAAAAAAATAATATTTTTTTTAAAATGACAAAACTGTGATTTAGCAACAATGTAGGTTATATGAGTGAACAAATACATAAAGAAAATTTAGTTTCAGTCTTTTTATAAATTGCCCATGGTTGTTATTATAATTAACTATTATTATGATTAATTACTATTATTATGGTTAATTTCCATACCCCTATCTTCTACCTCAAATCTCTTCTAACTTTCATTCTCTTGTCTCTGATAATGTTTTAAAGGTCTAGATTTTATGAGGATGAAAGTTATCGATAGGTTGACTTCCAAGTATGGAAGTTTTTAAGATGTAATTAATATGAGATTTAAATTATTTAGATATATGAGGTTTTCCTGATTTAATAGCATTATAATCAAGAATCTATTGAGTATTTTTGCATCTTATTATGCTGTGCATTATACTTTGCATGTCAATACATCATGCACACTTTACAGTAAACTACAATTCACCTAGGAAACCTATAACAGCTAAAAAAATACTGGAACAACATAAGAAGAATAGTCCTGCCTATTTTCAGAGTTTAGTATTCTATAACACTCATAATTATTACATGCTTTACTGAATATTACTATCATTAATGGAGAAGCAAGGGAAAATTTGGGCATTATTGAACCCCCATTCATCAAAGATTATTAATTAACACATACAGCTGAATAAGAAGTTCTTTTGTTTAACAGTGCCCACTCTCTTAAGCGCTGCATATCAGTTTGCTTGGAAAAGTGATGAAAAAACACAGCAGTCTATTAATTAAATATAAACCAAAAAATAAAGGAGTGGTTTTCAGGGCATTTTTTCTAACATAGGGACAACTTTTAATTTCTTGAACAAGCAGATAACATACAAAGCCTGTACAAAGCCATAAAAAGGTCCTAGACTCTGTCAAAACTTAGAATGCCTATCCTGAGAGGAGTTCATCATGACGGCAAGTAGGGAAGACCCTACAGTTCTGCAGAAGTGCTGGTCATCTAGATCAATGGTGTGCTGCAACAGGATTTTGACCGGCATTGCATCAAGTCAGACACAGCTTTGTCTGATAATCTCCAGGCAGGTCATTTCTGTGTAACTTCACAGGGTTTCTGTTGACCAGTCTGCAAGCTTCTTATGGTCTGTTTGAAGCCACTATCTCTACTCATATGCAAAATTGCTAATCATACCCTTCAGGCTGTTGATGTTGAAAAATATTGATATCTCCTGAGGTATTCCACTCATCACCATCCATCAAACAGATGGCTACCCTTCAAGCAGTCCAGGAAATTTTCAATCTACTTATAAGTCCATCCTTCACCCCATATTTCTTTAGCCTCTGAAATGGATGATGTAGGACATAATATCAAAAGCCAAGGTAAATTATATTCACCAAATACTCCTCATTTACTTAGTAATTTCATCATAGAAAGCAATCGTGTTGGTCACATGTATGATCCGGTTATCTTTTTACCCTTCAAGAAACTTCAATTAGCTTTGAGGAGAACATGCTCTATAAGCTCTCCAGAGACTGAGTAGGGGCCAGCTGGCTCTAGTTCTGGGTCCTGATGCTTTCTCAAATACAGATATTTGCTCACTAGCAAATCCCCAGAATTGAAAACTCCACATGAAGAGGCACCTTTCTTGGATGAATCTCTCCCATGCTCTCTGGTAATGTGACTGCCTCTGCCCATGTGTAAGGGTCTGCTCTAATAGGGTCAACTTGGTGTCAGGTGCAGGAGTTAAAAGAAGCATCAAGCAAGCTTCCCTGCATCAAGGAAAACGATCAAAAGAGAAACAGGCTCTCTGCAGAGACCCTTTAGCAGCAAGACCTTTAAATTCCTTGAGGATGAGAGGGGTGTTATGGCCAAGGCAACACATGAACAACATAAACTCCCAAGAGTGAAGGGAGGTTAGAAGCTTGGATACTTGTGACTGCTGGCCACAGAATGAAGTATCCATCTCCACAAGCAGCTCTTCCCATAGAATATAATTCCAGGGCCTAGCAACAGAGGTGAAGGAACAAGTTCATAGGCAGGTTTTGGTCTGGACATCTCACATATTCATATTGAGAATAGAACTATGAAAAGGAAGTGATGTTAGTGGTTGTCAATTCCTGCCTATATGGGATGAAAGGATTCCTCTGCTGCTAGATCTATTTTCTCCAAGAGCTTTTCTATTCTCTCAGATGTTAATTATTTGATGTTGCACAGAGACTGGCACGGATCATCCCTTCTTCTGGCTATTTACCCCTGTTACTGATCGATATGAGCACCATGCCAAGACCTGAAGCATATCGAAGGGTAACCATAAAGCTCCAGGAACAAGTGTGAAGGGGATAAGACTGTTTGTCATGCTCTTCTCTTTTCTTCCAGGTGGAAGACTCAGTAGATGCTTCTGGAACTTCAATGTCTAGCTTTACAGATGGTAATGCCAGCAATGGCTTCCTTCATCATAGTCTTTCATCTGAGGATAAAGGACTCTGGGAAAGAGATGTGACCCACCTGACTAAAAGAAAAAACATGATTTTGATCAAGCTTCCTAGTATGGTGAAAGGGAGCTTTAGACTAATTTCTCTGGTTCGTGGGAAACAAAGTCCAAAGGTAAGAAAGGGACAGTGGTTAACAAAGCAGGTATGCAGAGAAGAAAGACCCTAGGGGCTTTCACATTCTTACTCTCAGAAAGAGAGTATCCAAAGGCTTTCCCCTGGCGGCTAAGTACTAATATGCATAGCTCGGGAAGTAGAGAAGAATGCAAATTTTGTGCACAGTCACAGGGCTATGACATGACAGGGATCACAGGAACTAGATGGGATATCATGAAGGACTGGGTCACGATCACAGACTCTTACAGGCTGTGTAAGGAAGGGGAGGAAGAGCCCTTTCATAAGCTGATTTTTGACTATCCAGTTCTATAATATGAAAAATACTTGTTGAGAGTATCTAGGTCAAGGGCAAACATTAGAGGTGAACATAATGCCAGGATAACTGAAATAATAACTTTCAATCAGATGTAAAATACTTTATTTATACATATTCATGTTGTTTCATTTATTTAATTTATTTAATAAATAATGCATTTCTTTATTGTTTATGTTATCTTTAATTAAGTTGATTTCTAAATAATTTTTTTATTAGGGAAGTATATAAATGTGATTCCCTGTTCCCTAGAAGTGCAATATCTACAGAGAGCATGGGTAAATTGACACATTATAGAATTTCAGCCCATCATTTATACATGTCAAACTGTAATAGCATGGGATGCATCACCATAAATCATTTCTCTATTATTTAAAGCTTCGGAAAGGTCACCTCCAGACTTAGGACAAAACTAGCCATATTGGTTTTATTGAGTGAGTGATCAAACTAATCATTGAAAGAATGATATTCACAATAGGTCTGTTCATTCATTTTTGGTTTTGTCAAGGATGACTTCCTCGCTGTGAAAAGAAAACAAGAAGTAGAAAGGGAGAGATTCTAAGTTAAATGAATCTATTAAATAGGAAGTTGATTGCGCTGGTTAAAGATAAGGAGTGGCAGGTTGTTATAAATCCAATGTAAGCTATACCTGAGAGGGTGCTTAGAGAATTTCAAAGTCTGGAGGAACTGATTTATCAATTGCACAAATGTATTGGCTCATGAAAGACGAGCATACAGTCAAATCAAAGTATGTAAAAGGTGCTGGAAACAAAGAAAATACTGCTGTATTCCTTGTGAGTTTATTTTATATCCACAACACCAGTTATTTGGATCAGCACTATTTGACATTACCATGGAATTTTATGTTGGTAAAAAAAGTATTTTAAGAGGATAATATTCCTGGATAATCTGCAAGGTCTTTTATTACTGCTGTCTGCTACTAAACAAACAAACAGTCGAACAACAAATAAAAAAACCCCGAACACAAACAAAACCCCCAAAAATGCTGATGTTGAACACACTTTGGGCCTTTTTTTAGTACTCATCTAGCACCAGATAAAACGCTTTTTCTTCCTTTAAAATATTCATACCAGCCTAAACTTGCAGCTCTATGGAAAAATATTGCAAGATTGACACAATGTAATTTTGTTACAGTAAGAGTATAAAAGACACAACATTTTTTTCAGGCTTCTGTAGGAAGCTGAGTTTCAGCTGCTATTCACTGTCACAGTAGCACATACTGGGCGTAAAGTTGCCCTCCAGGTCTCACTCTAAAAGAAACAATTCCTTTTACAGAAAATACTCTCTCAAGGATAGCTCATTTTGTTCATCACTCAACTTCTGCACCACATGGGTTTTGGGGTTGTTTTGTGAAAACACAATAAAACCACTATTTTCCCTTGTATGCAGCATGTCCTATTTCAGTTTTTCCTTGATATTACATATTGGAGGCATAGCTGACAATTATCTAAGTCTCAACTGGTCATCCATTTGATCAACGGGAAAGGGGATTCAATCTTAAAACACTTGTATAAGGTAATGAAATCAAATTGTCTTCTGCTGCTGGCTCTTCCTCTTCACTGATTCAGAAACAAATCTCAAAGCTTTGCTTAGATTTATATAATTAAATGATTAAACACATCTAAAGGTGAATTTTGATTTTCATCTTCAATCTAGATTCTGCCCTTTGCAGTCTTTGCAAAATACTTTTACTGATAAGTTCATTTCAACCAAATGTTGAAACCAAAACACTGCGCTCTATCTTCTTGACCTGTCTGGTTTTGGTTTTGAAGCAAGTGTTCTCTTTAATCAGGTCCTCCTTTCTCTTCTGTAATTCATTTTATATTGGCTGTCCTCGTGCTATAAAAGATCCATCAGCTTCTCCTTCAGGTGATTCCCATCCTCTTTACAGTGTTTCTATAGACCTGTTGAAAGGTTCTGGGATATTCTTCCTTTATAGGTTACGTTTGGTAACCTCAACCACAAGCATAAACTCATCTATCATCTTTATGATAAAGTCACTCTGATGATTCTCTGAATCTCCTTCATTCTCTTTCCTTCAGGTCTGTCTCTTTCTGTCTTACTGCCTGACATCTCATATGAGAACTCCTTCCAAAAAGAGTTTCTATTTTCCTTCCCAAAACCACCCAACTTGATCACAGTGAATGTCACCTCATTACTGCCCCATCACACCGCAACTTACAACTGTTTTCCTTTTCTCAGATTTCTTCCCAGCATCCTATGTCTGCATATCATTCATAAGATTTTTTTCTTCATTTATTCCAAAAGCACTTTTTCACACAAGTTTCTTTTATCTCCTATCCTGATAAGCATTACATCCCATTGCCCAGCCTGAATCTGTGATCAACATACGTCTACTGAAATAATGAAATAACTGAAATAATTGCTGCAAAGATCATGCTTCAAAACAGTTAACAGTTCCTAACATTCTGATAAATGCTGTGTCATTTTCTTCTCATACTTCCTTGCTTGCTTCTAACCACAGGACTTTGGTGCCTAAACATGTCTGTTGTCATTTGAGATTCTTTACAGTACTTGTGAGAAGTCGTACTCTTTCCAGTCAGCACCTGGGGACAAACAGAATCTAAATTGGCATCTACAGTTATGCTTATATTTCAGCAACTGAGTTCCACCTGTCCTATTTTATACTTAACTACTAGATGGGCCATTGGTATTGCTGCTTCATCACAATGCCTGCAAATACCCAGTTCAAGGTCACATCGGGGGCTGTCAGCTGCAATCATGCAAATAAAATTACAGCCAGTAAGGTGGTTTCAGCTCCTGTTCCTTCCTCTTTTTTCCCAAGGAAGGACAATTGCAGTAGGAAAAAGCAGGTGAACATTGGTTCAACTTCTGCAACTAGCATGGTTTAGAAGAGCACTTTTCAGACTGCAGCAATCTGGGTATCAAAACTGGTTCACACTGCCGCAAGCTGATCAAAGCTGTTCACACTCCTGTTTAAAAGTGTCAGGTTCAAACTAGGAAAAGCTTGACTACAGCCCTTTGCTTGATGTATGAATTTATCTAAACGTCTGTCCCTGTCGCATTCGGCAAGCAAAATAGAACAGAAATTATGTTTGCCTGTCACAAAGACAGCAAAACACAAAAAAAACACGGAGAAGGTTATGTTGGAGGAATTTTCTCTTCATAATAGATGTATAATGAACAAACATTCTTGTTTTGCGTGGAAAAACAATCAAGGGAACAATTCCACTAATGTACTCAGTAAAATAAAGAGATTTCTATCTTGATAACAATTTATCTTCCTCATCAACAACTTGAGTTGTACATGAGTCTATTATTTTAATCAGGAAAAAACTGCATAAGTTTACTTTATTTTAAACATTGAAAATAAGTGAGAGCCTCCCCCAGTTTTCACAATATAGAAGAAGAAAGCTATAGATCTTTCATTATATTTTCATCCAGCACACAGCAGTGTAAATTGTCTTGACAGAAGAATATGCAGCTTAAATGGCTTTGGCAAGTGATTAAAATCCAAGGGGAAGTTGTGATCATCTGAAACACTATTTGTACTTAGCAGGTGGCAATCCTATGTATTTACAGTGAAATAAAGAAAGGCCAAGAAACAACAAAAATGTTGTTTTAAATGTTGGTGGGGAGTGAAAAAAAAAACAGAAAATCAGAACAGTTGCTAGTCTTTGAAAACACACTAATGCAGCTGTCTGCATCAGGTACCTGCCTTTGGGATTTTTTTTAGTAACTTAAATTAAAATCCTGAATAAATTCCACTGCGACTATGAGATAGCATATAGTTCATTCAGTATATTTTAGCCATTCCTGAATTCTTTCTTCAGCCACTGGCACTGAAAAATCAACAGAGAATGGAGTCTGTAAAGTCCAACCTTCTCCCAGTTTGTCACTTTCGTTTCTCTTCTGAGCTGTGGTTGGCCTGGGATTTACCCCAGGGAAAATAACCTGCAGGAGTCGGCACCTTCACAGCCTTTTACATTTTCATTCACAGCTCCACCATAGGAGCTACTTTTTCACCAACAGATGATTTCCCTCCCACCAGACCCTTGCCCATCCTCTCTCCTCAAAACAGGTTCTTGTTCTTCTTTTGCTCTGGCTTTTCTCAAGAAAGGATCCTCTAAGTCACAGATGCACAGATGTACTGCTAAACTAATAGCAACTAGGTAGCAGGAGGAAGGAGGGGACAGGGAGGGACAGGGACATCCATCTATAATTTTCAGCAGGTAGGCAGTGAACATGAATTTTACAGACAAAGGGCTAACAAGAAGAGAGAAACAGATTTTAACCAAATCAAAACAGCTTCAGGAGATTTACAGTTTGAAAGATTGAAATTAGCGAAGCTGTACTAAGATTCCTCTGACTATTAAGTGCATCTGGTTACGGAGCAGGGCTGAAAGGAATTTCCCTGCCACTTTGCGCAGCTCAATTTCAGCAGATGTGAGTTTTGGGGAGAGAAACTCAGTCTCAGTGCCCCAGCCAGTGACAATGCAAAGATCTTTCATGCAGTAACTGTTACATCAAACAAATACTTTCAATGGAAAAGCTTCTCATCAGGCAAAGATTGTTTCAATGGAAGGAAAACTTCCAGCAGCCAGTATTTCCATGGAAATCAAGCAGGCAAACAGCAACTGTCTGCTGCCCAGCACTCGCATGGCTCGATTGCCTTGCTGGGCTGTAGGATGGCTGATGGGATCTTGGCCAGTTGCCATGGAATTGGTGAGTGGGAGTGGAGCCAGGAGTGGCTCCAGTTTTCAGTTTTCGTAAGGTATGAGGAAAGGCACCTTAAGAGAGAATACAGACCAGCAAGTAGAAAATTTTAGTTAAATTCAAATTGTAGTTTCTTAAGTAGATTCTCTGTTTGACCACATCTGTTAAAAATAGTTGTCTTATATCCACTTACAGTTATCAAACTTCATCTCCCCAAATGACAATCTTTAGATACGTGAAGAGCCACCAGCAGATATTATACTTAGGAGAATATCTTAGATCGACATCCAGTTTTTCTTGCAAAAGTATTTGCTTATAATTTTCTCTGACAAAAATCAATCTTATTCTTATTATATATTTTAAGTAACAATGGTTTTATATATTTATTATACACAGTGATTTCAATAAAAAGGATTGTCAGTGAATGGTTGTGGCAATTTTCTGGAACTTTATAATTTTCTGCAGAAAGCAACATTGAAAAAACATCTTTAAGTTAATTATCAAATTGTAAAAGAAAGAAAAAAGCAGGAAAGAAAACAGATTATGGATTGTTGAGTGTGGATCTATATTTTCAAGTTTAGACAAATACAGGTAGATGTGAAAAAAATGAACCAAATTTCAAATAGTAGGACACAATTAGTGTTATGTGTGTATTCTGGCTTCCCATTGTTGATTACTCCCACACAGAAGATAGAAAATGTGATGAGAAACATTTATTACTTTTAAAAAGAAAAAAAATTCCTTTCAATTGATGTGTAAATCCATTCAGCTAATGAATATACTTTATACTTCATTAATGATTACAGTATTTTTGGAAGGTTTATTTAAGTTTTATTAAATAAAAGTCAATCAACAGTTTAGTGAATGTTCATGGGAATAAAAATTAGAACCTATATGAAATAATAGAATGAAACCATTTCTTATTTTATTTAATTTTGTGACTGATTCTAATACATGTGGCATAATTTAGAAAGACATTCACTATTGATTTAATGACTCTAAAGCATATAATATTCATTGTACTCCAAAGTTAATCATTGAGATTACCTTTAGAAAGTAATTTATTTATTTTCTAGAATCGGTAGCTTCACATTCTGGTTAAAATTCTGTTGCACTTCGTGTTTAACATTAGAGTACTTTTACACAGGAAAATGCAAGCTTCATCATGAGAAGCTCCTGTCCAGATGGTGGGAAACAGTCCTAGGAGGTGTCTTTCAACTAGAATAATTTGGTAACATCCATTTTCCCATAACACCACATTGGAAAGGCATTAATTATTGCTACTGCTGCCTACAATTCTTTGCTAACTAAATGCTAAAACTGAGTCTTTTCATGGTCTCCAAAATCAGATTAAAAGATAGATGAATGTCCAGTTCATCCCATTAGGCTCCTAAAATACCAATATAAAGTATTTTTTCCTTCTATAATTCTCACTATTACAAAGTTGTTGATTATTTATACCAGTGACTCAGAAAACCTCTCAATATTTTTAAAACTCTTGAAGAGAACTGAAGTAGTTGTGCAGTTGGAAAAAATATTTCACTTGAGAGAATACTTATTACACTTCCAGCTAATTAATGCTGGCAAAGAAAATATTATACACTGCCAGCTACCTCAGAAAAGAGATATTTACTAAACACTAATTCTTCTCCATCAGAGAAATGAGAATGGTAGCAAAAGACCTTCTGTTTTTGAAGTTTCCATTGACTTATCTAAGGCGTCCAGTCTGGTCTTGTTTCTACAATCTGGCCCATGCATGGACATGTAAATTTTCTGGGCAGCATTTATGGGGTTCTACAAATAATAAACCAGACTATGGGGAAAAAACTGGGAATCAGAGAAGCTAATTTTTTGCAACAAAATTTAGGGGGGGAAATTGTAAGATTTTACTTTTTTTCATTTGATATTTTCAAAACGAAGGAATATAAATTTGGGGCCTTAGACTTAAGTTCACTTGGCAACATCATTTACCAAAACCAAAAATGGACAAAAGGGAACCTCATTTCCATCATCCTCTTCCTGTTGCTCTTTCAAAGTTAACAGGTCTTCACTCTGCTCTTAGAATGCAGAAAACGCCACTTGTTTCTTCTGATTAATAAAAAATAATAATACATTTTCTTTTCAAATTACCCATTTTTTTATTATTACTACCTACTTGAGAAATATATGAAATTATTATTCTAACCAATGTAAGATCCAGAATGGTCTTTTGATTTTTAGGTCACTAAAACAATTTCCTGTCTGTATAATCCCTAAAGAATATTGTATTCCTATGTAGTGTAATCTATAATACTGTGATTCACTAAATGATTTTTCAGGTATGATTCTAGATGACCGTTGTGACCCCCTACCAATGTCATTTCTTATGGAAATATTAATTGTTATTATTATATGAACATAGATGTAACTTCATGGTTTATCTGCACATAGAAATACATAGAAAAAAATGTATCTACCTTAAAACAAAAATGGCTGCTGTGTTTTGATGGGTGTCTCTTGTAGGAGATTATTTTTTAAAGTGAAGTTTTTATATAGAAAGTTACCAGCTGGGAAATTAAAATCCGGAACATCTAAATGTATCTTGAGGTCAGGTACATAGATGAGATGGAATCTAAGGCCCAAAGGAATAAAAGGACTGGTGGGAGATCATGAATTCTCAGAGGGAATAGTTTTACTAATGAATTTTCAACTGAATTGCAAAAACAGATGTTATCTGTAGGACCTGTGGATGCTGGAAATTGATTGTGTTCATAGGGCACACAGAGCAAGTACCTACTCTAAATGAGATTCTTCTTAACCTACCTCTGCGTTAGAGTTTATGGTTGATGAGATGATCTGCAAGGGAAATTATATTCAATTGCCACCATCAGCTCTTACACAATAATTACATTGTTTTAATTATTACAGATTCCAAGAGCTAAAAATTCTAGTTGGTGGAGTTTGTTTTTTTCATGTGATACAAGATACAAAGAAGCTTGTTTGTGTGTCATTGCTTCACACACCCCATGCTTTACTTTGAAATCCTCTTTCTCCTACAAAAAAACCCAACACAAAACCAATCAAACAAAATTCAAAACAGTGGAGACAGCCCACCATCTGAAAGTTCAGAGAAGCACGAACCTTCCCTAAGCACTAGCTCCCTCAGTTGGAAAATATTTAAAAATAAAATAACTTTAATTTCAGCTCATGTAAAAGCTGACTTGAGAGCGTACAAGGCATGAAAACTCCCGCTACTTAAGATGTGTAGTCTGTCATTCACAAGCTGTATATCTGGTTCCGATTTGTGGTAATCAGGCATTTCTCATAATACATTTCTTACTCATTATTTGCACTGTAGGCACTACTTGGAAAGGCTTGCAAAAGGCACTTTGTTCCATGTCTCTAGACTCCAGTGTGTCTTTGTTTCCCTCCTAATGTTGCCACTCTTCTGGAAATTGGGAATTATGAAAGAACAGCCTAAATAAAAAGGGAAGTGCATGTAGATTAGAAGGACCAAAACCAGAATACTTGTTTAAGGAGTCTTTGCACACAAAGCTTATTTCCCAGCCCAGCGTGTACTCTTACTGTAAAATTATCATTCCCTGATATGAAGATAAAAAGATACAAGATCTTTTGCTCTGGTTTATCTCATTAGCACCTATATTTCTACACGCTAATTCTAAGAGTAAACTTGAATCCAGTTCATCATCTATCTTCTGCCCAAGTTTGAAAAAAATGGGCTTAAATTTCTTATAATATTCTCAACATGAATTCTAGACTATATCAGTTTGGAATTGACACTTTAATTCTAATCTGTCACAGTGAAGAAGATTAAATAAATTGCATGGCTGGAGAAAAGTTTGAATCTTCTTTTTTTTTTAGCGTAACTCTCCAAATAATCCTGAGAACCACAGCTAAACAAATTATGGATTCAAATTATATGTTATCAGATACCCTGGTATTATAGATCATGTGAGGTAAAAGAGCCAGTATACTTCTAAAGAAGAATTTTTTTCTCCAGCAGGGTTAAAAAAGCAAAAAACATACTAGAGATAACTTCAAGACACAGTCATTATCTAAAAAGACAAAGGTCAAAAAAGATGAGTTGAGTAATTAAGTTGCATCCTAGCATCTCACTAATATAGAAAGTGTAAAGCAAAAGCATGATAGGTACTCCAGAAATCAAGAGGATATCACCACAAAATATGCCCTGGCATTTCCCAAGAGTGCAAAAAATATGAAAGTCAGAATGAAAGTGATCCATAATAGCCCATAATTCCCATAAACTTCCTATTTTTAAAAAGCAGAATTCAGGCTTATGGAATTTATATTCATATTCATATTCTTTCTCATCATAAATAATTACCAATTTACCTATTTCTACAGTTTCTCAGGCTATGTTCTTTCCATGTTATACATCCATTTCCAAATAAAAAGATTTAATTGGCCAGAAGTAAAAAACTACACGCCACACTGATAATTTTAAAAGTGTTTGCTTTCCTACTAGAATGTTCAGAAACAAATCTAGTCAGCTCTTATAAACAAATAAATATATTTGGTCTGTCTGTTACATTGTATGAGAACCAAAAGTGTATTAAAGAAAAATAAATCAGCTTTGCATTAAATTTTTCTGCTCATTTTTCAATATTTCATTGCATATCAAATTTTCAGCATTTTGGGGTATTTGCAACTACAGCAGATTCTGTTCTGTATAGAAATTATTCTGATGAAATCCCTTAAAGAAAAAGGTGTACTAGTCATTTTAATTTAAGTCATGTAATTTGTGGATAGATTTCTGAACTAGACCCTGAGTCAAATGAAAATAAAGATAAGCTGTATAATGAAATAAATATTTTTGAAAGAAAAAGCCAGAACTATAGCAAGCCGAGAAAGTATCTGTGTAAAACATATCAATGCATAGACTGAAGTAAAAGATTGCATTTTAAATAGCAGTAGAAATGTCAAAAAAACATTTTCCCTACTGATCAATAGAAGAAAATTTGGCAATTTCCCAGAGTAAGATCACAAGTTTACGCTTCTACTTGAAGCATCCCCAGACAATGACCAATTACAAACACCACAACAGAGCACTTGGAAACTGTTTTAATCTGGTTTTGCATCCAGACTTTTAACTGCTGCAGGTAGGACTCACCTGTTTACCTTATTAGAATATATTAGCTTCTTTGAACACAGTGTCTAAATTGCCATTAACATAATTTGAAAACTCAGCAAAAAACTCAGATTAAGTATACCCTTTTTAAAGATATTTGTTGATTAAAAAAAAAAAATCAAATATTAAAGTGTTTTTTTTCCCCTATCAATACTAAGCACCGAGAAAATCCTAAATAGTGCTGCTTGTTCTAGTATTGCTTAGGGCACTATCCTGCTGAGATCTTTACCACACAGTTGATCTAATTTTCCTCATAGTTCAGATGGAAAAATGCCAGAAAGTGACTTTTCAGAACACCATACGGTAAATGGGGACTCTCCCACCACGATTCTTCAGAACACATTAAGATATTCATCTGATATTCTGTAGGGGAACAGCTTTCATCCAAAAGAGGATGCTAAGGAAAAAGGATTTAACAAAACAACCTGGTAAGTTATCCAATACACTTACATATACACCAGTTTAGAATTGTAAGAATAATGCTATTCAGAACTGCCCAAGATGACTTTCTGTTCCTCCTATTTTTCCATAGGATTTTGGTTTCTATGTTCATTTGCTCCCTATAAAATTTGAGATCAAGCATCATGAACAAGAAACACACAAAGTACAGCTGGCATTTAGCTATGGTCTTCTCAATATTTTTCTTTATTTTCATCAAACAGCGAGGTGAGAAGTGCAGTTTTGTGTATTTAATGAGAAGTTCTAATTAGACATTTGAACAACCTCAGCAGCTGTGCCTTTTGCCATTAACTGCAAGTTTCTAGTCTTTAATTTTGCTCTGAGTGCACTACTACACAAGGAAAAAATAGAGTGGGAAACAGTTGCAGAAAGATGTTATCTCAGACAGATTAAGAAAACTATCTAAGAAGCTTCATTAGTCTGGGGAGGTAGGACAGCAGAGGTTTCAAGGACAGTTGTTTCAAAGCATCACTTTTTACAGCCACCTTGATTTTTGCTGATTGCTCCACTGAGATTCTTATTCTCCCCTGCACAGGGGAGTCCAGACAGCCTTGTAGTCCACTAAGTAACTCTGAACTGTAAAAAAGTCCAGTCCTTTTTTTTGAAGAAATGGTGGTTTACAGACTCTCTGTTATTCAATAAGACAGATTGCCCAATTCTAAGAACAAAATTTCAGTATGTATTGAAGTAGGGTTTTGAAACATGGTTTGCAAACCCACAGAAACTTCAGTTTCTATGTAGCTTTCATAAGTATATGCCATGTTAAAGAAAATAATTTTTTTGTGCAAATATTAGGATACATATTTTAGACGCTAATACACAAACATAACCAATGAATCGCCTAAATGTCTACTCCAGAAAGGTGGCTGTTTTCTTATGAAAAAAAAAATGTTAGATATGTGCATGTTTGGAAAGAAAGGTCTTTATCAGTTTTTATTTAGTGGACATCAGCTGGAGAACTGTAACAGACCTCAGGATCAGATTCTTATGAAATCACAAAAGGTGTTTTGAATCTCAACATCTAAATTCCAAGTGCACATCATGAACATTATCCTTAGGAATGCTGGGACATGTTTCTTTCTAGTCATCCTGCACTTTTTTCTGTGTTAGCTAGTCCTTGTGAAATAATGTTGCTGTCATAATACCAAGACAACCAATTATTTTAATCTATTCATCTTCCTATTCAAACCTGTGTTTGCTCTTTGCTTCTCACAGTCACTCTGGTATACCTTGTCTCCTCTTATTTTACCCTGTTTTTTTCATACCTTTCTTACTCCAGTTCCCACAGTATATCTCTAAGCCTTGCAATTTCTTTGACTTTTGGACAGCGCTCTATATTTTATCTGCTTGCCTGTGTAGATTGTCTCTTAATAAAAGAATGTTTGCAAAGAATCTGTACAAAACCATCAAATACTATTGTGAACACAGCTATGTCCACAGATGCCTACAATGAGAGTATTACTAGTTCTCTTGCATATAATTAAAATTGAGTATCACAAGTTTTTCCATTGTGGCCTAACAAAAAAATGCTGTTGTGCCCTAAAGGAGAATTTCCATACTTAGCCTGTGGGTAGAAAAGGGAGATCAGCAAGAACTGAAACTGATTATAAAGACGTCTATTGTTGCCCTTACACTTCCCCCTTTGCGAGCTGGAGACTATTTTTCAGACCCAAATATTTGATTTGAAAATTGGTAACATGCACAAAAAATAGTGCTCACATTTAACCAAAAATGCTGCGCAATAAGGTCTGAAACTAAATTTTGTACATTGCGACTGGATTCCTTTTTAATGGAATTGGTGTCAGATGTTAAGAAGATCATGAATGCCAGAGCTACTGCTGAGAATGAGAAAGGAATGAAGACTATTAGCACAAGTTGGCTAGGATTTCATATTTATAGCCACCATCATCTATTTAAAGTGGAGCTTTCATTACAGGACAGGATTTTATCTAAAGGCACACAGGCAGAATATCCTATACTTTTACAGAATTTAAAAAAAAAAGGCTGAGAAAGAAGATTTTATAATAGCTTCATAACTTCAAAACAAAGCTGAAAATGAGGTTTTCACATATACTAAAAAATAGACACATTCAAGGCAGAAGAAACTGTGCTGAATGAAAGAAAAAATGTTTTCATCCTCTTAATTGGGGAAGGGAAGGGAAGGGAAGGGAAGGGAAGGGAAGGGAAGGGAAGGGAAGCTATTTGTAGGTGAATGTATGTTTCAACTTGTGGTTTGCAAATTCAGGTTAAGCGTGGTCCACGACTTGTTTTTAAGTCTCAAGAAAAGAACCTAAATAAGCCTATTGTCAGCAAGTGTAAATTCATGGCACAGAGGTTCACTGGGTTTGCAGTCAAAAAAAGATCTTGTTCCCTTGCTGAACAAATGACCATGAATATCAAAATAATTTTAAATTGGACACAGTAGTATCCAGTGATGACTTGCAGCTAAGGATATAAGTGTAGTACCAAAAATTCACTCAGACCTTGTAACTGCTATGTTTTACTATTTCTGGCCTGATGGGTAGGATAGAAAATAATGTCAGTAAAGTGGTACTGTTGAGTCCTACTGCATAACAAAAAAATCACTGTGGTGCTTAGGTTTTGGGAGACCTGGGCAGTGCTTCTTGACTATTACCAGTTGATTTAGTCAACCGAGTGACAATCAGCATTTAATACTTTGCACAAGATTGACAGTGTTTGTTAATTGCAACTATTATTTGGCTGTAAGAAGAGAAAAGCAACACGCACCTTTGAAGTCTGCTGTGAGTAGGAGGCTGCATTAGGCAGAGGCCCATAGTGCCTATATTTAAAATGCTAAAGTTGACTGAGACAGACCACTTCAGAACTCTGCAATGACAGAACAACTAGGCCCTTATGCCAGAAGACAGGCTATCGGGTTCCTCGTCACTGTTGCAGCTGCTACATATAGCTATGCATTAGGGATTGTTAAACCTGAGGCAGTGATTACGCAAACTTAAAAAAAAAATCCTCTTGCCCTTGATAACAAGCAATAATGTTCTACCATTCTAGCAGCTCACATCTCATAGATTCAGTTCTCTGCTCTTGTCTGCTGTGACTGACAAAAGAGTCCTACCATCTCCTACACATGCATCTTCCCTGCAGGAAGACTTGCCACTAGTTAACTCTATAGCCCACAGGAGGTTCTAATCTTCTTTCTGACCAGTGTGGTGAAATGTCTCGGTGTAGCCCAGAATTACTAACATTCTCTACAATACTCCAAAGATATTACTTCTTCACAAGACTCCTTATTTGTCTCAAGGGCATATAGCTTTTGCAGTTCCTTTCTGTTTCATCTCAATTAAAATAAAATAAAATTCATAAAATAAAATAAAATACAACAAAACAATTGTTTTGACTTGTCAGCAGTAGACCCCTTTAAAATGCCTAACAGAGCATGCACTGAGGTAGCCAGGGCAGACTGTATTCTTATTCTATTTTAGTTAGAAATATCAATACAAAATTTACCCTGGATTACTCTAACAACCAGGTGGCAGGTGTTGATGGTATTTTTTTATTATTTCATTTGGACATGGTACATTTTCAAAAGGTGTGGGGAAATATCAGAAGTTTTCTTTTCTTCAACCAGCAAATCCATGCCTGTTAGAACATGGACTGAAGCCAAGCACGTGCAAGCTCTAATTTAGGCATAAAAGTTTTTATTTAAACATTTAGATTAAAAGTTTTGATGTAAAATTTGATTTATATTAATAGACAACAAATCTCTTGATCATATGAAAACATTTGTCTTTTTAGATAAATTATAAAATCTGGTATAATGGTATCTACACTGGGAAACAAATTATTTAATACAACGGTGCACATCAGAATTTATGCAGTCTTGCTTGAATATGACTGGAATGTGAGAGACTCAAACTGAATATAGGGGAAAAAAATGATCGTGAAGTTCATCAAATAAGTTGCTGAGAATCATTACGGAAGGTGCTCCTTAGAGGTGGTCAACACTCTATGGCCCTGAGGAACCTGATCTGATTAGACCTGTTTTCAGCAGGAGGATGGACTAGATGACCTCCAGAGATCCCTTCCAACTTAAATTATTCTATGACTATTCTATGTTTACCTCCTTCAGTGGAGATAAAGCAGAAGATAATTGTCATGTCTTGCAGCAGACTGTGCGTGCAACAACTTCAGCTTAGTCATATTATTTGTCTCTAAGCTGTCCACTGCAAATCACTGGGAAAGCTCCAGAGTAGTTGTCTGAGTAAATGTACTATTTATACATAAACTCCTGAAGATATATATGCAACACAGGGGATAGTCCGTGCAAACCTGTTTGTATTCCTGGGGTATTCAATACCAGAGATCATGAACACCGTCAATTCACATTTCCTTACTCTTATTTGAACAAGAATGGTTTCCACTCTCAATAGGTATTTATTTGCTACTGCTAGTAAAACCTATAGTTACCTTACTGTTACATTTGATGTAAGAGCATAGGAACCATATAAAAAATGTGGAGAAATTTTGTGACATAATGTTTGTGCATCTTTATATATATATTGATCCATCTCTGATAAACAACTCTGTTTATATATTTGAGTATATTTACAGTGAGTCTTCAGCAGGTACTTAACTATATAAAGGAACATGGCTTTGGACCAGGAACTATGAAAAGATGTAAAGGCAGTGAGGGCCATGGGCCTAGGCCATGGGGTCTCAGCTTGAAAGAACTACCATGAACAAACTGAAGAGTGCAGCTGGATATGAGCAGCAGGACTAATGTACCAGTTTTGCTATGCATGTGTACTAGAGTCTCAATAGGATGCTGTCTCCCCATCCAGATGATGTAAGGCTTATTCTGATGCCTGAACTCAAAGAATACAGAAGGCCCTTGAGAAGTTGTCTAGTTGTCTGCTTCCACCTTGTTTCATTAACAGGCAAGGTTTCTGTTGCCAAAGTATGTCAGCATCCTCACTGGCTCTTGGTGATGAAAACCAATAGCTAATGAGTGTCTCAAAAGTAGCTGTAAAGGCATTTTTAAATATCTGATGAAGTTACCGGTGAATATTTCAAGGTCTGTTTCCTTTGCATGGTCAAACAGGAACTGCCTCTTGTATTGACCACATCTGTCAAATTCTCTACACTTTGATTCTCTGCCCTTCCTTAGCGCTCCAATCAATAACAGATACTGATTTATTATTTTTTCATAGCTGGCTTTCCGTGCAGCAAACATAAGAAATTTCAGGCATCTCTTGGATTTCCCTGATATTAGAAAAAGCTATTAATTTCTAATGTAAAGAACTCATATGTCCTCTGAAATATCACCCAATGTATCTGCAGTACAGCATTGTGTACTCATCAGAAACCATTTTTAGCAGTAGAAGCCAGTAGCTATTTCTGATAAGGACACTAAAGGTGGCTGATGATGCTACTCTTCTTAAAGCAGAAGAACTCCTATTCTAGGGTATCAACATTTGCCAAAGAGTCATTCCAAAAGCTTCATAGCTTTTGTTAGGAATTTGAAAACTTCATTCTTATAAACTGGTCCTACATTCAAACAGCTTTTCTTTATTTTCTAGATGTCCTACACTCATTTTCCTCGTCCTGCATTCAGAAAAAAAAAAAAAAAAAATCATTTCTTCTCCCAACAGACTACATTTTTAAGAGGAATGGTATAACTGCCTTTATGTTCCAAACAAAAGAGCAGCTGCATAGGAAGATGTTTATCCTAAATCCAACAATTGCCTTACTGGACTATCTTGTACAGCAGTGTTTTTTGTACAAAGGACCAAATAAAATTTGGGATTTTCTAGCCACAAAAAAATATATTATTAATATTGTTGGAACTACACACTATTTTTAACAGTAGGTAAAATGGTCTGAAAGAAAAAACTAAGGCATGAATTATTGGGTAATTCTGAGAAAAGAAGAAGCTGGTGGAGTGCATTTTAGTTACTGCGAAATGAAATGAGCAAAATATAACTTTCTTTCTTGAATCTCACTTAGGATTATGAAAGGAATGTGAATGAGGATAATATGAACTTTTAACATTTCAAAATAGGAACTCAAAAAATCATCTGCACAATAGATACATTTTCAGTGCAGTAAAAAATAAGCTCTTCCTTGGGATGTAAAAGACAGCATGGTCTCTGCCCCAAAGTCCTTCTAATCTAATTTTAAAACACAATAAAAGAGAGTGGCAGAAGGGAGGAATGCCGGCAAGAATTCTAAGGAGAGGATTACAAGGTCACTTATATGTCAGGCACAAACTTGTGGTTCTGTTATCCATAATCAACTCTGTATTATTGAATTCAGTTTGCCTTGGCGCCTCAGTCATGGAATGTGCCACTGGCAGACACTGCAGTGGACATTAATGTATCCCCTCAGAGCTACAAAGCTTCAATATATAAATTACAAGCAAGCCAAGAATTCCAATTTTATGCTTAAGAATAAAGATGGTTTAATGTGCTGAATCTAAGAGCTCTGTATATTGAACTCCAACAACAACAACAAAAAAATAATTCCCCTCAGAATACAGACACTAGTATTGCTTGCAACACTACTCTGGATATTATTGCTTTCCTAAAGATTACTTTAACTTCTATAAATAACTTCACAGAACTCCTGATAAATATCTGATGTTCTCTTCTGGTTCGTGAATTTCGTCAGTTGTGCTACCCTTTTGTTTATGACATCTGAAGAGCATTACACTTTCATTACATGAAATGCATAAAATGTAGCTAAAGGTACTCCGGAGTCAATAGCAAGGTCATAATTTACTATCAGGATTCTGCTGACATTTACAGACCATTGAAACTTTGTTCTTCTGCTATATAACATTAGCATCAGCACAATCCTTGAAGTGCATCACTGCTTTCAGCGTGGAAATGGAACTCATATGAACAACTAGCAAAGAATTAGAATTCCTGTTTATGATTTATCTATGCACCAACTGTAAACATTCTAGTAAGAAACACTTCATTATAGAACAGCAAAATGAAAACTAACATTGAGCTGAACCTTTTAAAAAAGAAAACTTTCTATGAACTATAAAGCTATAAAATTATCTGAATTCTTCACAAATTAATCAAAACTTAAAGGGGTATCTTTTTTCAATGAGGGCAAATAATTCTCTTTTCTCTTGTCATTGAGTAGCTAAAAATGTGCTTTTAAATAATGATTAGAGGTAGGAATAATATTTTAGAATGTTGTAGACCTGTTTAAATATGCAAATTGGAAGTATTGTGCTCAAATGAAACATTAATGAAGCCAGAGATTTCTTTTCATGCTTGCAGTATTGTTGTAGTGCTTAAAGAGTGCCCAACGTGGACAGAATTTGGTACACCTGAACTATCCGTCAGTGGAAGGTAGCCCATCAACAATACTGGAAATATCTATTGACATGGAAAAAAACTACTGAAACTGCATGAGTATTTAAATATATATAAATACATAATTTTTTCTATAGCTATATAAAATTAAATATAAGTACATAAAATGTATACAAGATTTAAACTGCATATATTTGTACCTAATGTGTGAAGACTTACACAGTTAAACAGATTCCACCATTTCTTTTCCTCTTGGTGCTGGACAGATGGATATTCATCTCATGTATTCCGTGAAAACAATCTGAGATAGAGGCTATATCCTAACGTGATGGAAAGATCTGTTAAGCACAGAGCCAGCAGAATGAGAGAGAACAGGAGTGGAAGCTGTTGCAGCTGAAAAGAGAGCAGGAATGATGAGGAAACAGAAGAGTTGGAGACACACAGAGTTAGAAGAGGCGAACACTGGACAGACTAATCAGGTTTTTAAAGAAATTCTGAATTATTTGTAGAGATAATCAAAATAAGTCTCACAGTCAGAATACTCTCTTGCTAAATTGTCTTGTACTAATGAACTGTCAGAGACTTAGGTACCCTTCTCACCAAAGTGGCACAGTATATGAATATATGATATACAGTACATGATATACAATACAGTACATGTATATGATATACAGTACAGTACATACAATACATGATATACAGTAGATTGTTCATGAGAAAAATGGTACATTTGGTAATCTGTTCTGGATTTACCACCTTGAATAGGATGTCACACAACTGTTGCAATATCACTTCGGGGTTGGAAATTATTTGCAACCAATTGGCTTGGCATACAGCTAGAGTATGTTCACATCTGCCTGGAAAATATTGAATAGAAATACTCCTAGGCTGCTACACCTGAATATCTAAAGACTAAATTTACTGGCTATACATTCATTTTCTGTCACCATCTGGTGTCTGTGTTAGTGTTTCTAACAACTTGTTTGAGATTAAAATCAATGATTACTGGAAGAAAGTCAAGGAAACTCATCCAATAGCAGCTCCCAAAGCCAACCAACCTCTAAGCCTAGTTACAAAGTCAAAATCAGGCCATGCCTGCATCAGGTTTCCATTTGGCTTATTTAGCTGATAGATGTGGTTCTCTGGTTAAAGCAGGCATCTTGCTTGTATAACAAGAATTCAAACAAAGAAATACCTTTCTCTTCTAGGTTATATACTCATTTTTATCTTATTGTATCTTGATGCAGAACTTTTCTTTCTTTTTTTTTTTCAATCTGTTTTCGTTGAGTTGAAAGGAAAATATCTCTTTCTAGCCAAGAATTTTAATTGTGTTATACTTGAAGCATGGCTTCCTCAGCCTTCATGGTTATGGTAAAGGAAAATGTCACTTCAGTCCAGACAATTAAAAGAGCATTTCACACCAGCATTTTCCTCTCACCATCAGATTTCTATTGCTTCTTGCAGTCCCTTTTGTTTGGATCAGAACAAATTGTCCTTCTCTGTGTGCTTTGCTTTTTCATACAGATTTTTTTGTTCCTCACCTTGGTAGTTAATTTATTGAATTCATTTGACCTAAGTCCCACATTACAGGGACTCCCTCATTCCATCTCAATTTCAAGCAGAAAATCTATTTTTTTTATAGTCCTGGTCCACCTTACTTCTTATCTCCAGATGCATGCAGTAGGCTTGTCCATTTATGGCCTTGCTATAAAACCCAGTTGAAGCTGCTTCTTGCATGAAAAGCACGCTCTCTAGCATATTATGAGAGCAAAAAACATGGTCATCTTCACCAGTCATGAAACCTGTTGTGTTCCCTGGTTACTAATGGCTCTAGATCCTGTAATGCAATATCAACAGTTATGCTAGCTCTTTCACTTTTATTATTAGCTAAAAAAAAAAACAAAAAACCCAACAACAAACCCAAAACCAAATCCATAATAATGAAATATATTCTTTTTAGTGAGTTCATTTAGATGAGAACTTACAATGCAAGAAGTGTCTTTTGGAAGTTGCAAGCTGAAGAAAACTTCCAGAAAGGTGAAAAACCAAGGGAACCTTCTATCATTCAGAGGTACGAATGGTTCAGAATACAGAGAAGAATTATGTCAAGGAGATCTTATACCCTCTAAGTTTTCAAATAAGCATCTTCCCCATCTCACCATTTCTATATGGGATATTAAGGCTTCCAGTTTGATGATTTAGCATTTCAGTCTCTAATATGCTGATAGATTGAGTTCAGCTTTCTAAGTAACCTTGTAACTGCAGCATTGTAATAACTGTAACTATAATAAGGCCTCTTTTGCTTGGAGTACTGATGGTCATTTAGATTAGTCCAATTGACTGGTTAATATCATACCCTCATTATGCTTTCTGAAATGCTTTGAGCTGTCAATAATTGCTTCTGGTTCTGGAAGAGAATGAAAGTTTCTTTCACAACTTACTGGTTTGGTGGTATAGGCTGTATTTGATTTAAATTTCTATGAGGGTGTCTAACAAATACATCAAAGAACACAGAATGCTGCTGCTGTTGTTTTAGTCATGTTTTTTAAGGATTTATTACAACTTCAATAGGAACATCTGTTAGTCAGGGCTATTTCCATGGGCCCAACCAAAACTGGAGGGCTTGGAAAGCAGTATAAAAGAAAACCGTGGTTTTTCCACAAGCACAAAAATTAAAACATCTTTCATTTCTGCCAAATCTTCTCTCAGAGAAAGATTTTAAGGCAATTCCACTTAGTAGCTTTACTCCTTTTTTTTTCTTTTTTTTTCCTTGCATGTTTTATGTGTTCACTGATTATTATTGCCAAAACAACACGTTGGGCAGAAATGGAGGGGAGGAGAGAAAGGAAATCAGAAAAACCATTTCAGTTACAAACTTTCAATTACAAACTGTTATTTTTTTTATTTACTACCAAACAATTCAAAAGAATAATACATACATAGACACATTTTGCATGTAAATTCACTGCCATACCCTTACCTAATAACTTACTCAAAGTAGCAGAACCAAGGTAACATACATTCAGGTAATAACACTTGTATACACAAACTAGCAGTCAGTTTCATCAGTGAGTATCCACACGGCTCTGAATTAAAATCATTTTAGGTTTTATATCTGTGATTACAAGAACCAGCCCATGTGCTGGCCCAGACTGTTTCTTTTGTTTCCAGTCATCCTGACCCAGCAGTACAAGCCAGCCTCCCCTGCTTT
Organism: Gallinago jamesoni; assembly: GCA_025769975.1. Lineage (NCBI taxonomy): Eukaryota > Metazoa > Chordata > Aves > Charadriiformes > Scolopacidae > Gallinago > Gallinago jamesoni. Next base: position 73,947,653 of record JAOQGH010000023.1, on the reverse strand, counting down.
GTCTCTTTGGTTTTGCTTAAATTAATTTTACCCTTACACGACTTTAGGCACTAGTAACTGATCACTAGTGAGTTTGTTTAAAGATTCTGGGCGTTGGGTATCAACTGTCAAGTCCTCTACTATCATCCCTTCTCTGTATACCTATATGCTACATTTTTGTTCTAGGGTCATAGATGGTTCATTCTGTACAGAATAATGACTTATTGTTAATATATGTGAATCACACAATAGCTGAAGTTAGAAGGGACCTCTGGAGGGCATCTGATTCAACACCCATGCTCAAGCAGAGTCACCTACAGCAGGTTACCACATGCATATAGAAGATTAATCACACACTCAAAAGATACACATAAACCCCATTTTAACAATAAGCTACTCAACTGTGCAAAGCTAAAGCTGAAACCAGTTTATACTGCTATGTTATGTTCATAGTGTTCTTGGCAGCCCTGCTTGAGTTAGGTTTGAATTTCCTCAAGGCAAACTGTGAGCTAGGCACAGCCATGCTATAGGCCTTTGCCCTGGTTTACATAAGTTGTGTCCAAAACCATTCACTCACCCTCTTCAGCCTGTTCTCTAATAGAATTATACAAAGGTATAGAAATTTCATTTAAGGAAGAAAACATCCCGTGACATGCACCAGCAACTGTTTCAGATCTTCAACAACAGCACACAATTTTCTCATTCCACTATTTATGAGACTGACATTGCTTTTGGAGCCACACCATCCCTCCAGCAAGTGAACTGTCATTTACAGACTAAAAACTACAGTGTTGGCTGATCAAAACACTAATGTGGAAAGTGATTGATTAATTGCTAATTGTATATACTTTGTCTGCAAATAGAAGGCATCAGAGGCAGTGATGGAAAGAATCTACATACATGTCCTCTGAACAGAACTGTGTGGAGCTGAAAGGCAGTCCTTATCTCAACAAAGCAATTTTCCTAGGAGTCAGTAATTAATACAAGAAGAACTGCTACAGTAGTATAACGCAGGCTTGTAGGATTAGCACTTCACTTCATGGAGACTGAGACTGGCTGCCACAAGAATAATTTTTCAGTCTTGGACCAGCTTGCTATCAGATAGGAATATCAGTGAAGAATGCAACACACAGGGGTTTTATATTCCTGGCCAGACAGTACAGACCACTGGCTCTTCAATTTGGCTATAAACTAAACTGTGGACGTCTCCATATAAAAGCAGTTTAATGGCTTAACCTCAAGATGGCAAACTCCCAAGGCTCACTAAGATATCTGCATACAGAACTGTGTTCTCTATTGTGATTTTCAGACTGTGAACAAGATCAGAGAGCACCTTCTTCTAGACTCGATCCAGCCACTGTCTCATCTTTTCCCTATGTAATTAAAATCAACACCGACAGTAAAGCCACTTCTCATAAGAAGGAACGATCCATGAGACAGTTTATGTGCATGCTTTATTGCGGAACACTGCAGCAAGGGAGAGACATAGGCAGCACCTGGGCCTGCAATAGGCACAAGTACTGCTCATCTATAACCTCACGAGTCTCTCTATTTCTTATGATAAACATTCTCTCCCCACTCTCCTTCCAGCCTATGGATCTGTTTCTTCTTTACCAATCTACAAATGACTCTGTGCAAATATAGACTTCACTCTCTCTCCCTTACAGTGGATGGCTCTTGTGGAAGTACAGAGACAAACCACTATCACGCACAGAAAATACTAATTTCTAACACTCTAGCTTGCATAGAACATCAGTGTATCCTAATGCTGACTTTTTGAAAAGGTGTGTGTTTTTACTCACATTAAAAAAAAAATTAAAAAGTATTTTATTTCACAAAAGAAGAAAATGGTTGTTAATGAGTAAAAAACCCCATTAGTAGTAAAAAGTTGGGGGAGGGCTCCTTACTAGCCTTCAGATATAGATTAAAATCTAGTCAGAGTTGTTGACTATTCTAGTCTCAATAAAAACAAGCTTTAAGGAAAATGTTAAGCAGCATCTAGCCACGTGCCTTTGGGTGCTCTCTTCCTACACATCAGACCTGACTTTTTTTCTCTGTCTTTAAAGGAAATATTTTTGAGTATTTGATGATTGAGCCAACATAGTTTTACAGTCTTGAAAATCAAGTATATTTGCACTGCTGGCTGGGCTCTAATTCTCACTATTCTGCCTAGCAGATTTGAAGAAGGTGTCACTATGCAATTAAAGGAATTCCTTCATAACTGAGAAGTGCATATAGGTGTTTTAAGTCTGCTACACTTCTGATTTATCTTCATATTATCTCTTTCTTTTCTCTTCTCTTTTCACAGTAAGGCTGTACTATACCTACTAAATAGTCATAAGAAAATTCATGGCAGGGTATCAGGGTAGCAAAATAACTTATAGCTACTAATAGATGTATAAGGGCAGGCAGGACGCTGGGGATGACCTGTGACCTTTCACTAAGAGAATGACATCTAATTGTAACAGGTTTTTATACCCAGGTGATTTAAACATGTCATTACAAAAAAGATTTAGGCAGTTGTTCAAAATTTGTTAACATAACATGAAATGTAATGAATGAACTATTATTCCATTTAAACAACACCAAAAAAAAGTTACCCCATTCACATAAGATGCCTCAATCTTTTATGTTGTATAAAATACAGTTGCCTGTTTGTGCTTGATAGAAACCAATTTAACAGGTAAGGGACTACAAGGATTTTCTACTCAACCTCAAATTTATTTTTCAAAGTTCCATTTCTCTTATGTGTCCTGAGATGAGATAGTAATAGTGAAGGATTTTTGATGTTGTAGGGTTCTTTGGTAATCAATAGTCTTTCACAAAGATAGGTGTCTCAGGTGTCTCTTCCTGGTAAGCTGCATGAAATACAGCCTCACTGAAAATCTTTCAGATCCCAAGCTCAACTAGATGAATGCACTGACAATTATTACATTCAACTTTCATTCACATATCTAATTTTTTGGCCATAGAGATCAGTCACAATGCATAATGTGTAGTTTCTGGTGACTTGATTTTTTTCTTAACAAGAAGGGACCAGAAGGTAAGGACTTTGCTGGTTTTGAGTTATGGCCAGTTACAAAAAAAGTTATACAACTTTTGTATGATAAGTATGTGAATATTTAAACACACTTATTTTGTAGGAACTATGTTGTAGCCAAATTGCCCTACAATGGGAAATTTCTATAAATAAATATAATTAAGTTACAAAACGATGAACAAGAAACATTAATGAATATTAAATAAAGATGACCTATTTAACAAGCTGTTTACTTTATATCTGTTTCAGAAAAGCTCACATTCTGTGTCTGATCACAGTCTGCAGAATGGGAAGGATACCAAATAAAATAATATACTTTCTGAAATTAATTTACTTTTTTTTTCTTTACTGCAGTCAGAGTAATAGACACAACCCACGTAGAGAGATTGGTAGCTTCTAAAATTAGGATAAATATTAAAACAATTTACATGAAAATATTCACAATATTTGTTTTAAAATCACAGAACTCTGATGGGAGAGGACAGGCTGATTTTTCAATGACATAGTTATGTTAATTACATGAGTGAACTTTCAGGAGTTTTTGTCTTCAGAATTGACAGATAAATGCATGGGGCTGTGCAAAGACCCTGTAGTGGAGTGAAAAAAAGTCTGTCTGCAGAAGTAACTAAAGCGGTTTTATAACTAAAGTCCTGTGAGATTGATATCTTCTTTGGAATGATTGTGATGTATGGCAGAAGATAGCTGGTTGCTGGATGCATCTATTTCTGTTTGCTAAATCCAGCTCTTGCAGAGAATACTTTTTGCATTTGAAACTCCATGATGAGCAAAGGTAATCAAAAAAGGTGGGAGGGAGAAGAGAAGGAGGAAGAGGTACAGTTTAAATATTCACCTAGAAGGAGAGACAAATGGATTTGGATAATTTATAATATCTGTAATCTGTATAATATCTGCTCCCTTAAGATATAAGATCTCTTCTGGCAAAGATTTTGATATCCCAACATGGTGACAGCTATGACAGGATCCTAGAGCAGGAGACAAAACAGTAAGTGGTAAATGCTCTGCATGCAAACAGAAGCAAGAGCTGACATCCATGATGTTACACGTCCTGCCGGGACAAAGCAGTCTCTTTTCCCTATCTGGCTGGTAGAAACTTGGCCACTATGAAGCCAAGAATATAAGAATCAAAAGAGTGCAAGGAGAACTTGAAAAAGACAGAGTCACTATCTGGAGGAAATTTAATGGACAGGAAAGTACACACAAAGAGAAACACCAGGGCACAGACCCCAGCATTTCTTTTCCCTCATTCACTCAGGCTGTAACAGCACACTCCCCAAGGCATCCATCTCACCAGTCCTAAGGCTCATGTATTCTTTTGCCTTTATGGTAATCTGACAGGGACAGGTCAGAGAATTAAATGTGTCTTTCTACTGTGATTCCCATCCTGAGACATCAAAATCAGTCTGCCGTCTAAGGGTTAAGGAGCTGATGGAGTGTGGGGTGAAGGGGGCAAATATGAAACTTTGCAGAATGCACAAAAGCTAAAACTAAGATTTTCTGTGTCATTGGCAAATGGTCTGATATTGGCTGCTATACAGCATACAGATATTTACACCTCCACACAGAGAGTTTCAGCTAACTGCTCTCAAGACCACATCTCAGGCAACTAAACTTCTCATTATTCCTGGGCTGATGTTTTCCTCCTGTGAGGACACTGGTATGTGCAGCAGACAACAGATTTGTCCTAATGACTAAACTGTTCTTTGCTGCGAACATAGTAATTCTCTACTCTGTAAGCCTGAAAATTAACTGTTATCTTTCCAGAATTTCTGGAAATTTCTTATCGTGCCTCAATTCCTTTTCATTTTAGTATTCATGTTTCAGAATCACAGCAGAGCTTTTTCATTCTAGAAAAGACTAATTATCAAAATAGGGTGGAATTGGATTTTCTTTCTTAGATTCTTTCACATCTTATCTTGACATTTACTTCAGAAATATGTCATAACAGCTAAAATAGGACATCGAGGTGAGAATATGTGAATTCTTTCAATGCTCCTCGGGTCTGCAATTACAGAATCACAGAATCACCTAGGTTAGAAGGGACCTTTTAAGATCATCTAGTCCAACCAGTAAAAAGAAAAACAAAACAAAACAAAACAAAACAAGACAACACCACCCACACCACACAAAACACCACCCAACACTAATCCATATCCCCGAGCACCATGTATAACTGCATTGTTGACTTGGATAACTCGGTTAAAGTGTATGCCTCCATTTCCTTTACCGTAGATATAAGCTTATCTGTATTGGGAAACTGCTGTGTGTGAAGACTTCCAATACCTGACTCTAAATTGCTTTCTGAGAGCCTCATAAAAAGGGTGGAACTTACAGCTAGTGCCAGGAATGATTATTATCATTAATAACAATGAGATGTGCTATGCTGTTAAACAGTCATTTTTTATCCCCTTGTTGGACTCAGAAACCTTTCTGTAGTCTTTGTGTAATCAGAGGTATGGAAAGAATTTTGGGATCCTTCAGGATGAAAGGGACAAATAAAAAATGTGACATGAATAATCACAGTGTTAATCATAACATTAAATATTCAGTAACTGAGCATTTATAATTGAAGGGGGTGGTGGTGGGGACTATTTTGTGCTACACTCCAAGCTCAGATTTGCTGCATGTTGTGAACAGGGCAGAACAAGCTGAGCAGGCAAAGCCAGCAGAGGTATTCTAAAAGCTCTGGCTTTTTCTTCATTGATTGCTGTCCCTGACTTAATGTCATCATGCGCTTGGTGATTTACAACACACCGGCAATAAAACAGAGCTATGGGAGTAAAGATATAGCGAACTTTTATTTTCCTGCTCATCCCCACAACTCATTCCCTGGTTAAGGCAACACCATGGTGACAATCAGCATGCAGCAGAATGTAATGAAAGTGAAGAACCGTGGGCAGATTATGCTGACAGAATGACGTCTTCTTTCGTGGCACTGTAAGTGATAGTCTGTCAAACAAACATGAGGCAATGTTTTTGAGCTCCATCTAACACCACAAACAATCCAGTCCAAAAGCCTGAAAAGCTCTGATGTTCAACTGAAGGAAAGTTGCAATGGAATTGTAATGAGAGAGAATTTATTTCTACAGCTCTGCTGAAGGCGAGAGACATATCTATTCCATAAAGCTATTCAGTGAGCTGAAACTCCCAATGGCCAATATTCAACATTACTGAACCAAAAGCTCACAGTTGTTGTTCTTACTTGTTTGTTTGTTTGTTTGCTGTAAAAACTAGAAATAAACCCCCTAAAATCTTCCACAGTGGTAAAAAATCTCAAATTACATTTTCTAATAGTTTTCTTAGCCACACTGGGACATTTACAAATGCTTCTAGGAACAACGTAAGTGTGCAAAAGGTGCACATTTATAATTAAATCCTAAAAGGACATGCAGACAGAAAATTTGTTTTTAATACGGAAGAGAAACCTTCAGAAAGCTTATATAAGGGAGACAAACAGAGTATGGTGGTGTGTGTCCAGTTCAGAGAGATACAACTCTGCAAAAGGAAAAGTTCAATAAACTGTGCTGTGCAGTCAAAAATCCTGAAAGACAGAAAATAAAAAGAAAACACCACAGTGACACATGCATCACATTAGTGATGTGGAAGTGTGAAACCACAGGAAAAGACAGCCTAGTGCTTAGAAATATCAGAAAGCAGGATTTCTTCAAGTCAGGAAGCTTTGTAATTACATATTTTGATTTTTTCACCTGCTTTATTCTTTTTTTTTAATTATTATTCTGTACTAACAAACAGAAAGTACTCCTTCTTTGGAATTTCAAAAAAAAAAAAAAAGGAACAAAAATAAACCAACAGAAAAAAATACTAATAAAGAGTTCTTACCATACTGATTTATTTTTCAACTCTGCCAGAAAGTCAAGTCAAGGCAAGGCAAGGCAAATGGACCTAATTTCTAAACCCATAGACAAAAAAATAAAAGGATTTTTAAAGGTTTTTCACAAACAGGCACAGTCTTACAGTCATTATGTTTTGAGCTGCGCCTGACTAAGATTCCTGAGATTTGCTACTTAATCTAGAAATGACAACATCATTGCTTTTAGCAGGAGGATTCTCTGTTATGGACTTAAACCAAAAGCAAAACTTTCCAGAAAGAATGCTTCAAAGTGATGGATTAGCAATTACATCCCCAAAATTTTATTCAGGAAAAAACTCAACAGATTCATAAATTTATGTCTTAAAATATCTTGGAACAAATAGCTGTGGAGTTCAACTTGCATTAAAAGACCTTCTTCACTCATTAGAAATCCATTTCATTTATATTCTTGTGAAGAAGTTTGCACTTCTTTTTCCTTGGTAAGAATAATGTTTTTTATTTATAGACAGCATTAGATGGATGATGTCCTTAACTATTCAAAGCTTTGCTTTCAACTGCTATTGTAAATGCTATAATGTGGATACGTCAGCAGGGGATATTTTGCAAACAGATGCAAGAGAGAACTGCCTGCGCACCAGCACGGTTGAATCAGAGCCAGCTTTAAGCTGGAAGCTGTGTAGCTATGGCTAGTATTACACTGGTTCTGTGCTATTAAAGCCCTTCTGAAAAACAATGTGTATCAGCTTGATGTGGATACAAATATTTAGGGCCTTAAGGTGGTTTGCAATCAGATTTTCAGTGAAAACTTCAAGGAGGGACAGGATAAGCTCATGTCTTCCAGCAAACTCCGGTGTAGATAAGCATGTAAGCACGAAGCAGCGAGTGTCTTCTTACTTCACAAATTCAAAGGGTTGAAAAATTAGTACTTTTGTGATACAATATTCCTAGGTGCCTCTTCTGAAGGCATTCTTTAGAAGATCAGGTTACTGTTCAAAGCTTAACTACCAGAGCTAGCCAGTACAGAAGGTTTTTTGGTGTAAGTTTCTTTCTTCATCACACTCTTGAAATCTGCTCATATAGGTTAGTCCACTGTAGACAGTCAAAATCTAAAATCAGGTTAAACCCTTTGGTGCTTCCTCTATTTGGGATTTAGCTTTATTACCTCTGCCAAATGACAGATTTTTTTTTCTCTCGTATTCTGCCAGTTGACATATGTATTCACAATATGTTAAAGGCAGGATGGTAGTGTATCTGTGAGGTATATCTATGCTAGTATATGTAGATGTAAAGTTAAATCTATGCTAGTCAAGTAACTATTCTCTGTCACAGCAGACAGCTGTCCCAGCAGAACTTGTCCCTGTAAAGTTAAACTTCCTTAGCTCTAACCCAGTGCAGCCCCACTCAGTTTGTTCACTGGAAGGGGTCCTTGGTCCATGCTAACACTTATGCAGTGGCAAGCATCATTGCAAGAGACCAGACTACAGCTTTGACACTGTAGATGACGAGACACTAACACGCACATTTATGCCCTGGACCTCTATCTTACCAGTTAGCAAATACCGTTCTTTAAAAGTGTTGGTTTTGGCTAAGTTCAGAATCACTGCATGCAACTGCTACAGCGGACCTTGATGTCACCTGCAGAAAGTCTGTTGAGAAGCTCATTATCTAGAAAATTCTGCAGCCATTGTCTGCAGATTTCCTTGTTGTTGTCACAATGCTTATGTGATTGCACAGGAAACAGAAAGAAACTAAGCAATCACTGTCTCTCTCTACCAAAATAATAACTAGTCATTTGGTCTTCTAAAGGGACTACGTGATGCATTCATGGAAATTAACACAAATTTATTGTGTTGCCAATTTTTATAATATTTATATACTATTGTTCTTCTTTTCCTAAAAACAGCTTCTGTTTTTCCCCATACCAGATCCCCATCTGTCCTAACTATAAGCATGTGAATCTTCTCTAGCGTGCAGTGAAAAATAATCATCTGACATATTGTTTGCTGAATATAAGGTTTCACTTTAATCCTATTTGGTTTTTGAATACTTAGTAATTGAAAATGGTTAAGTAACAAAACTGTGTATAAAAATTACGCTTATGAATTATATTACCTTTACCAAAGCTTGAGGTTCTCAAACTGTACAGAAAACATCATCACACTTTAAATGGCACCAGGTTTATGGCATTTAGCAGGTTAGAATAATAAATTTTTTTGAAGATATATGACTAACCATAGGTTTGATTGCTAAGTCATTGGCTAGGTTTTTCTTCCCGTGAGTAACTGCAGCTTTATCTGTGCATTCCAGATTCCAGAGGATTCAATAAGGAACGTATAAAATAAAGATTAAATAGAGTTCCAAATGATTTACTGTATTTTGTATACATTCCCTAAATATACCCCTAAAGTGTAACCACACCATCCCACAGCATATTTTCTTATAAAATCTCAATACCCTTAATAATTTTTTTCTCAGAAGCATCGTGAGCAACAAGCTACAATGGCTATTATATACCTAGCAGAGAATTAATAATTGCAAATCCATCTTTATCTAAAACAAGATAACAATTATATCAACACATTCTAAGCCTCATGAATACTCACAACATAAAAATGAAAAAAAATGTTTTTGAATAAACAATAAAATATCTAAGATACACAAGCAGTAAGAATCAAACACTGGCTGGCTGGAAGGTCCCAAAGAGGATTTAAAGCCAGCTGGTAGCCCGTCACAAGTGGTATGTGTCAGGGCTCAGTGATGGGACCTTTTCTGTTTAACATCTTTACTGATGATCTTGATAATGACATAGGGTGTATCATCAGCAAGTTCACAGATGACAGCAAGTTAAGCAGGAGTGTGGATTCACATGAGGATAGGGAAGCTCTACAGAGAGACTTAGATAGATTGGATCATTGGACCAACATTAATGGTATGAGCTTCAATATGGCCAAGTGCCAGGTCCTGCACTTGGGCCACAAAAACCCCATGCACCGCTACAGCCTTGGGGAAGTGTGGCTGGAGCTGCCTGGCAGAAAAAGACCTGGGGGTTCTAATTGACAAGCGGCTGAA